>CM068744.1:60547295-61147295 GCA_035084275.1 Hydrolagus colliei | reverse complement strand
TAATAAAGGACAGTCAACATGGATTTGTTAAAGGCAAATCTTGCCTTACAAATCTGATAGAATTTTTTGATGAGGTAACGGAATGGGTGGATAATGGTAGCGCAGTTGATGTAGTTTACATGGACTTTCAAAAGGCATTTGACAAAGTGCCACATGAGAGACTTATTAGGAAATTAAAGGCCCATGGCGTAAAAGGGACAGTGGCAGCGTGGATCCACAACTGGCTGCGAGACAGAAAGCAGAGAGTTGTAGTGAGTGGCTGTTTTTCAGAATGGAGGGAAGTGAGCAGTGGTGTGCCACAGGGATCAGTTTTGGGACCATTGCTGTTTGTACTCTACATCAATGATCTGGACTTGGGTGTACGGAGTACAGTTTCCAAGTTTGCAGATGACACTAAGTTAGGGAGAATAGTAAATAGTGAGGAGGATAGTAGCCATCTGCAAGAGGATATAGACAAATTGGTAAAGTGGGCAGACACATGGCAGATGAAGTTTAATGCAGAGAAATGTGAGGTGATGCATTTTGGGAGAAGAAATGAAGGGAGGCAATATAGGCTAGATAGTACAATTTTAAATGGTGTGAAGGAACAGAGAGACCTGGGGATTTGTGTTAGTGACTCGTTGAAGGTGGCAGGACAGGTAGACAAGGCTGTTAAGAAGGCATATGGGATACTAGGCTTAATAAATAGGGGTATAGAGTACAAAAGTCAGGAAGTGCTGACTAACCTCTATAAGACTTTGGTGGGGCCTCAGCTGGAATACTGTGTTCAATTCTGGTCACCACACTACAGAAAGGATGTGAAGACTTTGGAAAGGGTACAAAGAAGATTTACTAGGATGGTGCCAGGATTGAGGGACTTCAGCTATGAGGAGAGGCTAGATAGGCTAGGGTTATTCTCTCTGGAGCAGAGAAGATTGAGGGGAGACCTAATAGAGGTTTATAAGATCATGAGGGGTTTCGACAGGGCAAATAGAGAAAAACTATTTCCACTCGTGGGCGAATCTGTGACTCGTGGTCACAGATTTAAAATAGTTTCAAGGCGAAGTAGAGGGGAGCTGAGGAGAAATTTTTTCACTCAGCGAGTTGTTCGAATCTGGAATGCATTGCCTGAAAAGGTGGTGGAGGCTGATTCAATAACAACTTTTAAAAGGGAATTAGATCTTTATTTAGGGAGAACAGGTCTATTAGGCTATGGGGAGCGGGCAGGTCAGTGGGATTGAATCGCTCTTTTCAAAGAGCCGGCACAGACTAGATGGGCTGAATGGCCTCCTTTTGTGCCGTAAAATTCTATGAATCTATGAATCCTTCCCTCCAGTGCCCCCACCCCCCACTAAGTTCTACCAATAAGCCTGGTTGGATGACCTAGCTTTGGCAGTGCTCTGGAGAATTGTGCATCCTTAAGACAGAGGCAAGATGAAAGAAAATGGCACAGATGATTGACTGCATTTTGGCAGTTCAGTTCAAAGACGGCGCTATTTCTCTCTCTCTCTCACACTTTTTTCTCTCTCTTTTCACCTATCTCCGCACCACCCCCCAAACCAGGATAATCTGTTTGTTTGTGAGACATCACTCTGCAAGTTGATTGCCATGTGGAGTCCTGTAGCTCAGTGGTTAGAGCACTCACCTTACAAGCGTGAGACCTGTGTTTCGAATCCAAGCAGGGCAAAACCCTGGACAAGTTTCCTTACTCCACAAGCCTATTCATAATCCGTCCCCAAAAAACCTATAATAAATTGGTCATTTCAATCCACAACTGTTTATGGGACACTACTGTGCCAATTGGCTGCCGCGTTTTGCCCACAAATACAGTCAATTCACTTTACAGTATATTCTGTGAAGCGCTTTGAGACATTTAGAAGACGTGAAAAGCACTATATCAAATGTAAGAATTATTATTATTACGCTTGTCTACAAAACATCAACGAAAACACTGAAGCTCTTTGAAAAGTTTTAATATGTTATTGGTGAATACTAGTATTAATTATTCTATTTATCCTCAAAAGTATCTTAAATTTGTCTTTTTTGTCAAACAATAACAGATTATTAATAACGACTGGAGATCTGAAATAAAAGGCAAAATCCTAAATCCACAAATTCAACCAGCATTGATGAATGAGTAAATTTAGGATACATTTTGAAAATAAATTGTTAGCAGAGTTAAAGTACACCAGAGGAGGATAGAAAAGATTCTCTCCAAACCCTCCTACTCCCCGGTACATAGTCATTTCTGCTTTCTAAAATCACAAACCTGGCTGCTAGAGTGCAGATAGTAGAACACCAGCCTCACGCTTCATCACCAGCTGTCGCTCAAGCACCTTCACAACTACCGCCGTTCCGTTTCACAAGCAAAAACTGTGCACTATTCAAACATCATTCTGGAGGCCAAAAATAACTCAGAAATCCTATTCTCCACCACCTATTCTCCACTATTCTCTCACCACCTTGAAGCGCTTGGGACGTTGATAAGATGTGGAAAGCGCTATATCAAATGCAAGGATTATTATTATTATTATTACCTCCTTTGTGCGCCCCCTCAAGCATCCTCAATCATTACAATAATTGGCAGCCTTATCCTCCTGCCGCGTGTCCCTTACTACCCTCCTCCCACCATTCAGTCTCCTTCACCCACTACCCCAGCTTTTATCACAATCCCCATTCTTTGCCCCCATCTCTCCTTCCTCCCTCTCATCTTCCATCACTCTAGTGAAACTCCCCTCCCCCGCCCCCCCCATCTCTCTAATCTCTTTCATCACAGCACTACCCGCTGTCTCGGCTCTACTGGCTAAAAACCTATTAGAAAAATTAAGCAGAATCAGTGGGTTGCATCGCTTCACAAGGTATTACAGTTGCACAGTAGCAAGGAGGGAGTGAATTCCCAAATTCTATGGCTGAATTTCCCTGATCAGTTGGTTAGCGGGGATCTTCTGAGCTGGTTCTATGTTGGACAAGTCTGTTGCAGAGGGATTATTATGCAGAGCAGCATGAGATCCAAACAAGTCGTGACAGTTTATTTTGTTTAGAGGGTGGAAAAGCTGGCGGGAAGCATTGAATAGATTGAAGGCTTTAAGAATCTAGTCCCCTCTACTTTCCTGAATTGGGTGGGCAAAGCACCTTTCTGCAGAGAGACTGTGAATTTATTCAGACATAGGTGTTGTGCATATATGGGGACCTATCTGTTTTGGATACTCTTAAGCACCTGGCAGACCCCAAAAAGTATCTGCTCCTGTATTATTGCTTAACATGCAGTTTGTGGTCAACAATGAAACTTGAGTTTGTAGTCTCACCTGTTAACACCAGTTCAATATTATGTTGTCAGAGATGCTGTCATGATTTCCTTTTAACTATTTTGAGTTGAATATAATGCATTGTAAAATGACAAGTTCTTTTTCGATTTAATTTTTTTTTAAACTTATGTTTTTCATTAATTGGGGTTTAAAGGACTGCCCACATTGTTTTTATTTTATGCCAATTTCAAACAGGAGCCACAAGTCAAGAATCTGAGTTACCGTATATCTCCAACAACAACAACAACAAAACTTACATTTATATAGCGCCTTTCACGTCGAGAGGACGTCCCAAGGCGCTGTACAGTTAGGTAGGACAAGAGCAGGGTGGGAAGGATCAGGGCAGGATGAAGAATAGTAGGAAAAGTAACTGTATATTAGTGGGCGAAACGTGGCAGCCAAATTGCGCACAGCAGTGTCCCACAATCAGTCATGGAAGTGGGACTAGGGGCAAAAGTGGGTAAAGAAGCAAAAGGGGAGGGGTTGAGGCAGGGGGAAGAAAAGCAGGAAAGTCGACTGTATATTTGTGGGCGAAACGCCTTATCTCCGCATATAAGGCGCACTTTTTTTCACGTCGGAAGATCTCGAAAGTTGGGGGTGCGCCCTATACGCAGGTACAAGAAATTTTGAGCCTCGGAAATACAGTAAACAGGAGGGGCAGCCGGCGCGCTGTCAGCTGGGGTTTGGTCAGTGTCCGGCCGGGGTTTGGGAGGAGCGGGTGACGGGGCTTCGGCCTCGGCCGCCCGGGCAGCGGCAGCAGCAGCGGACTTCAGTGCTGTGCTTGCTGCCTGCCTTCTGCCTAACCCAGTCTGCCTGCCTCACTCCCTGCCGCTCTCTCTCCCTGCCTGCCTGCCTCTCCCTCCCTCCCTCCCTGCCTGCCTCTCCCTCCCTCCCTGCCTGCCTGCGTGCCTGCCTGCCTCTCTCCCTCTCTCTCTCCCAGGCTGCCGGCCTGCCTCTCTCCCTCTCTCTCTCCCAGGCTGCCGACCTGCCTCTCTCTCCCTCCCTCCCTGCGTGCCTGCCTGCCTCTCTCCCTCTCTCTCTCCCTGGCTGCCTGCCTGCCTCTCTCCCTCTCTCTCTCCCTGGCTGTCGGCCTACCTCTCTCCCTCTCTCCCTCCCTGGCTGCCGGCCTACCTCTCTCCCTCTCTCTCTCCCTGGCTGCTGGCCTGCCTGCCTCTCTCCCTCTCTCTCTCCCTGCCTGCCTGCGTGCCTGCCTGCCTCTCTCCCTCTCTCTCTCTCCCTGGCTGCCGGCCTGCCTGTCTCCCTCTCTCCCTCCCTGGCTGCCGGCCTGCCTCTCTCCCTCTCTCCCTCCCTGCGTGCCTGCCTCTCTCCCTACCTACCTGTCTCTCCTGTCTCTCCTCCCTTCTGCCGGCAATATCATTGAAACTGCTTCCGGTTTTTTTTTCACCAAGAAAAGGTCAAAAGTGGGGGGTGCGCCTTATACGCGGAGATATACGGTAATCATGTTTTTGGTCTATGATTAGTTATCTTTTAGTTTCTGGTATAAATGTCAACAAGATCGGGGCTACCCTGATCGGCGCATGCCAGCGCCTTCACATATCAGGCACGGGAAGTATCTACTTCCTGAACGTCACCAAGCCAGTCAGAAACCTAGATGTCTTGTTGGATCCTCAACATTTTTTCCTCCCCCACCTCCAAACCATGACGCACTCTGCCTTCTCTCACCTCCGCAATATTGCCCAACTCCGCCACTACCTCACCCCTCAGGCTACTGAAACCTTCATTCATGCCTTCATCAAATCCAGGCTCGACTATGCCAACGCCCTGCTTGTTGGCCTTCCCGATTCCTCCCTCCATAGGCTACAGATAATCCAGAACTGTGGTCCATGTCCTCTACCATGTAGCTCATTCCATTTCCTCCAATCTCGCCCAAGTTCATTGGCTCCCCATTACCCAGAGGATTCAATTCAAAATCCTGGTCTTCACCTTCAAAGCCCTCCATGGTCTTGCCCCTGCCTACCTTTGCAACCTCCTAACCCCCCTACTAACCTTCCCGCTCCCTCCGCTCAGCGGGCTCCGGTCTACTCCATCTCCCCCACCCCACCATAGGCAGGTGAATAAGCAGATTAAAAGTCTTCAGTTCATCAGTAGGATAAGTACATTTCTTCTAATTTGGGGACAGTGGGCCTGAACACTCTTGACGTGATGCTATCAAATTTTCATTTGTCATTTGAAACGTCTTGAATCTCTTCACTCTTTAATAAATAGGGCTTCTGATTTTCGGTTGCAACTGATAAAACACTTTTTTTTAAATGAAATTGGTGTTTGACAAATAAATACCAGAAAAACAAGGGAAAATGTTACTAAATTCCGAGATATACCACTCGCTCTTGGGGTGCAAAGTGTGCATGTGAGCCCCTTCACAAGCTGCAGATCATTCAGAACTCAGCAGCTTGTATCCTCATCCGCACCAAGCTCCACGACCACTTCACTCCCAACCTCGCCCTGCTCCATTGGCTCCCCATCTCCCAGAGGATCGAATTCAAGATCCTCATCCTCACTTTCAAGGCCAATCACAGGCTTGCACCCCCCTACCTCTCTGACCTGCTGTCCCCCTACAAACCTCCCCACCCCGTCCATTCAGCGGGCTCCAGCCTGCTCCATGTCCCCCACCCTACTATCAGCCAACAGACTTTCAGCCTCTCTGTCTCCACACTCTTGAACTCCATCCCACAGTCCCTTCGCCTCGCTCCCTCCCTCGCCTCCTTCAAGGCCGGTCACAAGATCCTCCTCTTCGACTGTGCCTTTTGCTGCCCTCCCAACTCTGCCTCCCCTCCTAACTCTCTCCCGCCATTCTCCCTACCCTGAACCCTCTCCCTTGCTCAGGTCCCGACCTCACTGTTCAGCACCTTGGGACGTCCTCCCAACGTCAAAGGCACTCCCCTAAATATAATTTTGTTGTTGTTGTGTTACTCTCGCTCTCCATCTCCTCTGTTTTCACAGGCATGTCGGGTGAAACATTTGTGAGAGGAGGGAGTTCACTGTGCAATCGTGAGGGGGTCTCTCTCCCCACCATGTGCACAGGTGCATTTGAAGCATTGTGAGAAATAACATGCTTCATCAGAGGATGGTTTTGATCCATCAACTTCCGCATTATAGGTCCAACATGCTACCACTCCATCCTCATATCAGAGTTCAAAGAACCATCTGTTAATCCACATAGATAATTCTACATTACTTAAATGCTGTTAGAGACATTTCAACCTAATTTCTAGTTTTTACTATTCAGCAGTACGATGTGAACCTGACTTTTGGTTCAGACAGTTTAGATAGCCTTTGGCATCCCAGTTTAAGTTTATCTTTCTGTCTACAGTAAACGTAGGTGAGTGATTACCCAAATTTGGACAACTTGTCAATAATTCCATTCATTTGTCTTTTGGTTTCTTCAAAAGCTACACAAATTCAGCTATTTCACAGGTAGAAAATCTCAAGTATACTGTTGTGCAATTGGGCATTGATTAGCCAGCTTAGGTGTCTCAAAGAAATCTGGTAGATGTGCAAGATAAGAGATGTTGGTTTTAAAACTATACATGCAGGTCTTTATAATTCTGGATCTGGGCTCTTTAGTATCTCACTCAGTTGTCTCAATGTTATGCTAGCTGGCGTCTTATAATAGGCAAGTGCCTTGATTCCCTTTTGAATGTCAGAGTAACATTCACTCCAATATCTAAAGAGCTATTAAAATATATATATATATATATATATATATAAATAAATTGAACACTTATTTCTTCCTTCAGTTCCAGCAGAGCTATATCTACATTGCTATCAATCGCGTTTTCCAAGAAAAATTATGATAAACATCCAAAGTTAGGAATGAAGGTGGTCTTTGAAATTCCTTTTTCAAGTCAAAGATCATGTGAGGCACTTGTGAAATGTGGTTCACCAAGCAACAAATTCTTGCAAGCCAGTCAAACGCCTTATCACGTCTCCTGGATGTCTCAAAGCGCTTCATAGAATATACTGCAAAATAGATTGATTGTATATTTGTGGGCGAAACTCATTTCACACAGCAGTGTCCCACAAATAGTGGATTGAAATGCAAAATTTTTATTTGTTTGTTTGCTTGTTTGTTTGTTTATTTGTTTGTTTATTTATTTAACAAACAGATAATATTGCAGAAATGTACTCAAAATATTCATCTCTTACGCTCCATGACCCCCATCTCTGCTTTCCCTTGTCAATTATCATTAAACAATTTTGATTGTTGAATTCTTGACAACTGTCACCAGCGACACAGGGTTGATAGAATTTTTTTTTTTAGCATTGGGATAGGTGCTCCACAATCAGGAATTTCATCTATTGTCTTGTTCAAAATCCAGCAAATGTCAATCATTGAGCAAAGCCGGATTTGAACATTTTGAAACATGGTTCACATCCAGGTCATAATGATTAGTCTGTATATATTTTTAAATCAAACTCAGAACAAACCAATTATTAACCTTTGCTTGCAGTACCAATCCACTATATTTCACTTCTCAATTAATTATTGACTAATTATTCTTAATTATGCAAATACACTGTACAATAATTTTTCTCCCCATCCAGAAAGCACATCTGCTATATTCCCAACATCAGCAAAACCTCACGTATAGCGCCAACATATTTGAGCTTGCATCAAGCTTACTTACAGCTCTCTTGCCTAGCCTTTCACAGTGAGGAAGGCCTATTCTGCAAGCTGCATAATTTGAAGGGCAGGTGTGTTTCCAGCCCTAAACCATCAAAGTGCTGATCTGTTTTGTTAATGTTCTGAAGCAGTTGCCGGTATGTTGCCGGAAGGGATCTCAATTTAGCATAGGCAGAAATGGCAACAAGTGCTTTGATAAATTTTAATACAGTCTGGCAGATTTCCAATCTAACTTAAGGAAAAAAAGCAATCAAATGATTTCTTCAACATACCAGAAACTATCCACTTTGTACACAACAGAACGTGAATGTGGACGAGAACAAGCTTGCATGAATGTTAATTGCAGGGTGCAAGCACAAATCCAGTTATCCTTTATGGGTTTCCATTTTAATCCCAATACTGTATTATCAACATTGTTTTCAGCATTAAATCAAAAGATTTGTCATGTTACATAATGTTGAGTGTTGGGAGTGTGGGTGGGGGGGGGGGGGGGGCGGAGGGAGAGGGGTAAGTGAGGAGAGAATCCAAACAAAAAGGGTCCCTCTTGGTGACATCATCCGCAGGTGAACTTCCACATGTATACAGATGACACTCGACTCTATCTTTCTGCCTTCAGATTCGATTCCAGGACCACTGCTGTCCTGACAGACTGCCTGTCAGACATCAATCAACTCCTGAATGAGAGCTAACTTTCTCCAGTTGAATGTCAACAAGACTGCGGCTATCCTGATTGGCTCCTGTCAGCGCCTCTGCATCTCAGGTGCTGTTAGCAGCACCATCCATGGATGCAATTCCACCTCACTGAGCAGGTCCAGAATCTTGGCGCCTTGTTTGACCCTCAACTATCCTTTTTACCCCACATGTGTGCGATGACCCACTTTGCCTTCCCCCATCTCCACAACATCACTTGGCCTTGGCACTGTCTCACATTGTAGGCCCCCAGAGCCTCATACATGTATACACAGAGCTGCCAACCCTCCCGATTTTTGTGGAAGCTTTCCGCCTTTACATGCTCCTTTCCGGCCTCCCAATCCCAGATAAATAACTTCCGATTTTTTGCCATTTCATAATTTAAGATAAATCCCCCTTGCACCACCCGTATAGTTACTACATGTACCGCAGGTAGAAATCACTCGACATCTTGTCTTCCCGCTCCCATGCCAGCGGCGTCACACATCAGCACGTCCCGACCGGCGTCAGCGTCACCCCCGCCACTGTTAAAAGTCATCCCGTCAGCCATGCACGCAAAACCTTTATCACGTCAGCCACCCCCCCCCCCCCCTCCCCAACTGCTCTCACAGCGATGGCCTCGGGGCTGCCGCTGCTCCCACAACACCCTCTGCTGGCGGCAGGGCTGCAGTGACACTATGGTGCTCAGCCTCTTGGAGGCGTAGTGTGTATTATGCAGTGTGTGTCTTTGTGTATGCTGCACTGCTTTACTGTAGTACACGCACGTGCATGGGAGCTCCAAAGAGAGTAATACAAGGTAAGCTTAACCAGTGCTCCACACTAAATCTTTCATTTAGGGAGCCCAGCTGGACCCTCAGATTTTTTCAAGGCACCCAAGTGTGTTGTAGATCATAACTTTTTTTTTTGCACGCCCAACGCTAAAAGTAAGGTGCCCAGGGTGCCTGAATGCCTGTTAATGTCGAGCCCTGTCTTAACTATTGGCTAATACTGAAGTGATAGAGGCAATAACAAAATCCTTCCTGAAAATGTAACACACCTCCCTGAAAAATTACTACAACCTTCCTGAAAATCTTCCTTGAAGGTTGGCAGCTCTGGTATACATAACATCCAGGCTTCACTATGCAAACTCCCAGCTTGTCGACCTCCCCAACGTTTCCCTCCATAGGATGCAGATCATCCAGAACTCTGCAGCCCACTCATCATGACCTATCTCTGTGACCTCCTAACCCCCTAACAATCTGCCTGCACTCTCCGCTCAATTGGTTCCTGCTTGCTTCATGTCTCCTGCCTCGCCCATCCCACCATTGGCGGGGGGGGCCTTCAGCCACTCTGCTCCAACCCTCTGGACTTCATCCCGCAGTCCCTCCTCTTCAACCATGCCTTCGATCACATTCCTTCACCCCCTGCCCTCCACCCTTCAAGATCCTGATCCCTAACTAGGGTCCGAAACACTGATCGTCTAGTGCCTCAGTACATAGTTCTGATGTGAAAAGCGCTATACAAATGTAATTTTACTGTTGTTGTTGTTCAATTATCATCATGTTTTCAGTCAGTAAGCCTTAAATTGGATCAACGTTCGATGCTATCCTTGGTGCAAACATAAGCAACATTAATTCAGGAAGCATTAACTTTATTTTTCGCCCACAAATATACAGTCGATTCACTTTACAATACATTCTGTGAAGGGCTTTGAGACATCTAGAGGACATGATAAGGCGCTATATCAAATGCAAGGATTATTATTATTATTAATAATATAATTTGTGCGGCTGTTCTGCTGGTCTCAATTAGGTGCTTAACATGTTTAATGGTGAGAGACTCATTTACCTTTTTTTTCCCCCTATATTTCTGTCACCTACATTTTATTTTAAATTGATGCATCATAGAATCATAGAATCTTACAGCATAAAAGGAGGCCATTTGGCCCATCGAGTCTGTGCCAGCTCTTTAAAAAGAGCAATTTAATCCCACTCCCAGCTCTTTAAAAAGAGCAATTTAATCCCACTCCCCAGCTCCCCAGTAGGCACTTTATTTTAGTTCAGGTCTGAGTTTCTAATGTAACTTATTTAACTTATCACTCCACCAGAAGGCATGCTTGCACAAAGTGAAAATATCTCTCCTCCCCCCCCCCCCCCCCCCCCAACACCATCTAGGTTTCTCCTTTCCCAGAATACGTATTCTGTGTTTGAACTCCTCTTGCCTGGAGCAAAAGCCTGCACATGAAAATCCAAAAGATTCCTGATTGATAATCCATTGCATCAAAACCATTTATTTGTATGATGTTTGGCTTATTTATTCTGATGAATTTAGTGGGTTTATTGGTGCACGTTGTATGTGCTTTAACAAACATATGGTCTTTGCATCAAAAATTCAATAGGATCAGTTTGAGTGCAATCTTTTAGTGATGACTTTCCTCTGATGTGTAGGTATTCATCCCCATAATTAGGCTTTATGAGCATTGTATCAGTAGTATTCATTTTTCTTGTCTAAGAAGATAGGAACACACAAGACTAAAAAAAGACTTTTGCAAACTGAGAGTGGCCAGTTATCAAGCAAACAAAGATTACATTGGGCCTTGAACTTGCAGTCTAAGATGGCATGCACTTCAATGCAGTGCTGGATTTGCCATGCTTTGGATAAGATGTTAAACCAGGGTCCAGTCTGCCTGTACAGGTGGACATGAAAGATTCCATGGCACTACTCGATAAACCGAAGTATCCTGGCCAACAATCCACCAAATAAAATTGGCCATTCACCTCATGACTGTGGGAAATTGATGTGTAGAAATTGACTGCTGTGTTCGTCTACGAATACCATCACTGAACTTCACATTAAATGGAATGCACTTCAAGATATCTCGGTGACTTGATAAGGTCCATGATAAGTATTATTACTTCATTTGATATATTTTCCACTCCACATGAAAAAAATACAGTGACTTTGCAGCAAATCTTGTGAAGCAAATCATATGTAAGGAGGTACAGTGCAGATTCACCGGAATGATAATAATAATCCTTGCATTTGATGTACTGCCTTTCATATCTTTGAGATGTCTCAAAACAGTATACAGAACACTGTACTGTAAAGCTAATTTTACTGTATAATTTGTGGGTGAATCACAGCAGCCAATTAATTGCTCACAACAGTGTCCCATAAACAGTCAAGGATTGAGGTGATCTGTTTTTTGAATTATTTTTTGAAGGAATTATTATCCCTGGAAAGTGATCTGCCAATCGACTAACAACTGGTTTCCTACTTACTGCTCGGTAAATAGAGGCGTGTGACGTAAGGAAACTTGCCTAAGCTTTCTCCCTGCCGGGTATCCAACCCAGGTCTCTTGCTTTCTCCCACATATATACAGTCAATTCACTTTACAGTATATTCTGCAAAGTGCTTTGAGACATCTAGAAGGTGTGAAAAGCGCTATATCAAATGCAAGGAATATTATTATTAGTAGTAGTATTTGCGAGGTGAGTGCTCTAACCACTGTGATACAGGACTCCACAAGGTTTGCAGGGTTGAATTATGAGGACAAATTGCATAAATGTGGTCTCTGTTCCCTTGAGTTTAGAAGGTTGAGGTGCAATCTAATTGAGGTTATTAAAATAATAAAGGGATTCAATAGTAAAGATGCAAAGAAACTACTTCCTTTGGTAGGGGAATTAGAACAAGGGAGAATATTCTTAAAATTACAACCACGCCATTTAGAAGTGAAATTAGGGGGGCAGTTTTTCACCCAAAGGGTAGTGGAAATCTGGAACTCTCTCTCACAAAAGGTTGTGGATGCTGGATCCATTAAAATTTTCAAGACTGAGCTGGATAGTTATTTGTTACATCAAGGTATCAAGGGATATGGGATAAGGGTGGATAATTGGAGTTGAGGTACAGATCAGCCATGGTCTTATAGAATGGTGGAACAGACTCAAAGGGCTCAACAGTTAAATGCATAAAAAGATGGGGTATAACATTATCCTATCACAATGTAATATACAGCTTTAAAACTGTATGAAATATTAACCAATGTCTTTGTTATTACTTGCAAATTTCTTGCATTCTGATGTTTGAACTGCAGCCAGTTGGGAGCAGGACAGAATAACATTCATTGATCTCCTGGAATTGTTCCAAAGAAGTTATGCCTGTGGTAAATTTAGACAATTTCTATTTTGTCAACAAAATTTTTGTTAATGGGAAGGATGAAAACCTGCTTCATTTGAAACATAATTTATTTTATGCAATGACATTTTTATTCTATACATTCATGCTCTTCATGCATGTAATTTTGATGCAATGAATGCTTAACATAAATCACAAGTGCCCCCAATTTACAGTAATTTTACTCCTCAACTAGCCAGATTATTAATCGTATTGATGTAAACTTGAATGGAAGAACCCTTCAACTGCAAAGCTGTGGTTCTGGTCTAATGTTTATTATATTGAGTCACCGATACCCTCATTCATGCTTTTACCAGATCCATGGTAGACTACACTATTGCTCTGCCCACCTTACATAAGCTGCTGACTGTCCAGAACTATGCAGCTTCTGCCCTCTCCCACACCATATTCCTTGAGCTTATCACTCCGTTGAGACAACAATAACAAAAAATTGCATTTATATAGTGCCTTACACGTCAGAAGGACATCCAAAGTTGCTGAACAGTTGAGCATGCTGGGGAAGAAGGCGTGGCTGAAGGTGCGCATCAAAGATGGCAAAGTAGCTGAAGGCTCACCCAACAATCATGAAATACAGCCAGGGATTGGGACAGCAGATCAGAGTTGGGGGTCCTATTTGAGGGTTAAGTTAACTGCCTATGTACAAATGAACCATGTGCCCATAATTATTTGATTTAACCAATTAAATATTATTGTGGAGTCCTGTAGCTCAATGGTTAGACAGCTCACTCGCGAACAAAAGACCTGGGTTCGATTCAAGGCAGGGCAAAATGTTGGCCAAGTTTCCTTATTTCACACACCTTCGTTTACCTAGCAATAAATAGGAACTCGATTGGTAGTCAATTGGCATGTGGTTTTCTGGGGGTAATAATTCCTTTAAAAAAATTAACTCAATCTCAAATATTTGTATGATGCTGCTGCGCACAATTGGCTGCTGCATTTCGTCCACAAGATACAGTCAATTCACTTTACAGTATATTCTGTGAAATGCTTTGAGACATCTCAAAAACATGATAAGGGGCTATGTCAAATGCAAGGATTATTTTTACTATTATTGATAATGATGATGGCCTTATATTTTGTGTAGCACCTTTCACATCAGGAGGACATCTCCAAGCCCTTCACAGTATGTACTATAAGGCGAAGCAACTATGTTTTGTGGGTGAAGGAGATTGCAGAGGCCTCCAGTCTCTTGGAGGGCTGCACATGCCCTCACACCCTGTTCCATCACAGTATTCAGTGGGAGGCAGGGTGGGAGTCCACAGTGCTGCTCTCCCTTAAATAAGAGGCCTTGGAAATGTATGTGTAGCACACACATCCAATTTCCACTGCGTGCCCACACTATTCAGAGTATAGGGCCTCTGATGAATAATGCCATCTTAAAGCACTAATTATCTGATCAATTTTACATTATTAATAGTTTTAAGAATTTCTAGAATGTGACGAGTTACTTGTTAAGTGGAGAGACAAGTAAAGCAGAATGCCTTATTAACATTTTGTATGGAAAGTGGCTGTGTCTGTGTGAATGTGTGTGTTAAGGGTAACACTTGAACTTCAACTTGTCCCAATTCCCATTCATATTTTATGTGTACTCATTCATTGCAATTTGAGATGTCTTGAAGTCATCATAAGGCGCTATATCAGATTCAAGGATTTGTATTATTATAGGCCACATTGACACAGTGCCTGCAGCACTGTCATTGAACTGAAATGCTCAGAGAACACTGAGCTGCTGACTTCTTTCTTTCCTTTCAAATTAAGACATCCTCTATTCCATCCCATGATTGAACAGCATGATTCAGCACCCTACCCCCCTCCACACACATAGAAACACAGCGTGCCTTAAGAGTTAAAGTCTCTACCCCACTCTCTCCCTCATGTTTTTGTACTTCCCGCATGTCTCCAGGCACAAGCAAGTATAACATGGACTTCAAAGGCAATATCTTATTTGTCTTCAAGGAACTCTTCAGCTGCTGGTCCTGCGACACCATAGCATCTATATTTATAAATGAGAAAAACTACTTTTGATCGTCTTCCCCCATTACCCTCTTTTGCATTGCATTTTTCCCCCTCCCCATGTATCAGATTGACTTTCTGATCTCTCACCATCATTTGCCTTCCAGCGCTTGCATGTCTTGCTGCTCCCGAGCTTATCATTCTGTAATGCACAGGCTTTACCATCACTTTCCAGCCTTTGGCAGTCTGTTTTTGCCCCTGTCTTTGCTCCTCTGTGAACGCAGCAAACAGGTTTGACTTTTTTTGCTATGTGGCCTGGGCACGCCAGGCTGCTGACTGCTGAGAAAGAATATGAAGCTGCAGTGTGCGCCAACATTCTGCTCGATTTGTAGTGCAGAACATTATGCACAATTAAATGAAAAGTAGCTCCTTCGTGGAAGTGCCAAAAAAAAACTCCCGACAATACACAACTATGTAATTTTTACGGTTGCCATAACATTAACAGACTTGCTCCTGTGGAAAGTATCAATGTAAGCAATCTTCTGCATGAAAAATCATTTTCACAAAATGAAGAGACATTAAATCTTTCACCAGTTTTAAAATTCTGTCTTCCATGAAAGAAAGACTTGGAAAGTCTTATCAAATTCCTGTGGCTTTTAAAACCCAGACTGTTGTCAGTCCTTGTTTGCCAGAATTATGTCTCAAAGGAATTTCTTTTACAGATTAATAACTCATTGTATTCCACCGCAATACCATTTTAATTTGTCTCCATCCTTTTTGGACAGTTATTATCCCTTCATATTGAATATAACTTTCTAGTATCTTCTCACCACAGTTTTGATTGAAAACAAATGTAATCAGTGATGTGCAGGAACAACCTAGACTTTCAAGACTGAAATCTTGGAATCTTGGTTAATGTTATGAGGCAGTAAATACAAACTGAAGTATTGTACCGTAAGGCAATCCGAGTTTGTCAATCTTTTGAGCAGTACAATGGGAAGGGTAAAGTGAATTCGCCGTTAATTGTAAGGCGGTGGCTGGAAAAATTGGTCACTGGAATGGTTATCAGGACAGTCCCAGACATCTATCATTGTACACAAATGGGTCATTGTTTGTTTTTCCCCCCAAAAGGGAATGAATTAATATCCTAGTTGATATCAAAGTTGGACGTGCATGAAATGCAAAATCCTAATTTACAGTGAACTTGTGCTTAGTTGTATAGTATAGCACATTTAAAATTTATTTTCCAGTAGGTTGCTACATTTTTTACTGCATTGAAATACATGTTGCATTTAATGCATGTGAACTTTTTAAATGAGGCTGTAATCCCATGATAAATGATTTGTTACCACCAGGTGCCTTTTTGTCACTTTTGTTGTTTGAATCTGATGTACCCACTTTTTTTTAACAATTGCAGCTATATCACAGCATTCACAGACACAGAGGATGAATCTGAAGAAGAAACAATGATCTCTTCTGTATTTGGAAGCCCAGTGAGCAGTGTGCGTGAAGATCTCAGCGAATTTGATTCTGTAATTCAGAGAACAGATGATCTAAATAGTAGATCGGTTGAGGATAAGAAGGAGGGCTTCTGGCTGCTGCTTGAAAAAAAGGATCAGGTCAAGGTCAGTAATAATTATAATAATAATCCTTGCATTTGATATAGCGCTTTTCACATCTTCTAGACATCTCAAAGCGCTTCACAGAATATACTGTCAAGTGAATTGACTGTATACTTGTGGGCGAAGTATGCACTATGGTACATCAAGCAATAAGTTTTTTAAAAACTGAATTGTAACTATTAGGCACCTCTAAAGCAGAGTTTGCTCTGCCATATATTTTGCGGTGTTTCATTGGTGCATTCTAACATGTTTCATAACACAGAATAAAAACAAATGAAAATATTGGGAGATGAGTTTGAGCCTTGTAGCCAAGATCACTAGTTCTGATATGGGTCCATTTTCTAATAGTAATCATAAATAAGGAACCTGAGTGAGGCTTTCTGCTAGCTGCAGGTATAGCAAATCCATCACATCAACCTGCAGTAACTGATTTTGGAAATTACATAGTTTCAGAACAAGACACATTTCACTTTGCTTATTAAGAAATTCAATTGGCAATAGCCATATCATCAGACTCCAATGTTATGTATCGCGACCTGTTATTCCTCATGGTAGTATTAGTCACTGCAATTTAATATATGCTGTAAATTGCGGTCTCTTCAAAATGGCCTAGAAGCTGCCTCCACTTTATTTTTCAGAAGCCACGGATCGGTCCAAGTATAGAGCCACACTGTTATGTACTGGGACTCCTCAATTAACATTGGGGATGTGTTCTTGATGTGCGATTTTAAGTGAAACAACGTATAGCGAATCCTAAATTACCATAGGCCCTAATGCTATCAATAGGGGTTATGTTCCTTCAGTACATTTCTGGTTTAAATTTTCTTACACTAATATTAAATAAAGAGCAAAAGGCACACCACTAGTATTGAAAATTAAAATAAAAGTTTAATAAATATACAAATAAGATAAAAATACAATTAAGAGAACACTTACTGGAGATGGTTGATGAGGTCAGGCCGCTCTGGGGATCGTACAAGAGACAGGTAATCTTGCCCCTTCATCTGAATGACTCCGCCCCTTCCTACTCACTGACCACATCAACCATCTCCAGTAAATGTTCTCTTAATTGTATTTATTATCTTATTTATATATTTACTAGACAACTAATATAAAATGTAATCAGCTAATATCCCTTCAATGAATCCAATTTTCTAATTTTTTTTCTAACTATTTACGAATTCATTAACAAAGTATAATCAAACAACGTATAAATTAACAACGTATAATCAAACGTACAGTATATTGGGACGACGTATAGAGAGGAATTCCAGGATTTCATCTTATTACTAAATTATCTTGCTGTCTGCCTTCCCTTCACTAGAGTTCCATTGTGGACAGCATCAGATAATGTGGTCGAATTATAGCACACAACAGATGTTGTGAGAATAATAATCCTTGCATTTGATCTAGCACCTCTCATGTCTGGAAGACATCTTTAACTGCCTCGGGGCATATACTGCAAAGTCCGTTGACTGTATTTTGTAGACCATTTTATGGGTATGTAGGCTTTGTTCCTCCAATGAAGTTATCAATCCTAATCCCAATTCCATTTTCCCTATACCATCCTTCCTTTCTCTTATATTTCTTACATTTCCCTTCCTCTAAATTATCAATCAGATCAGCTCTGACAGCCAATTAGAAATTTATTCCACACTCAAAAACAACCCTCTAATTTTCTGCTTCACGCTCCTAATTACCCAACATTCATACGTTCTTCTCCTCAAACCACTGGCAAATAAAAATCATTTCTCACTATTTGCTTTCTCAACTCTTTCATTATCTTTTTGACATCCCACATCCCAAAAATAATGAACACTGCTCTATCATATCTCCTGCAACTTTCTGTACTGTAATGGAAAGAGTCCTAACCTCTGCAACCTTTCCTCGGAGCTGCATGCACTCACCCGGGGTATTGTGCCTATAAATCTATGTAACACTGTTCCCATATCTCTATGAACAGCAAACAATGTTGCTTTGACTCGAATGCTGCAAGTATGGCAGGCTAACCAAGCAGTTTCTTTTGCAAAATGAAAATTCATAGATTCATAGAATTTTACGGCACAAAAGGAGGCCATTCGGCCCATCTAGTCTGTGCCGGCTCTTTGAAAAGAGCGATTCAATTCCACTGCCCTGTCCCCATAGCCTAATAGACCTGTTCTCCCTAAATAAAGATCGAATTCCCTTTTAAAAGTTGTTATCGAATCAGCCTCCACCACCTTTTCAGGCAATGCATTCCAGATTCGAACAACTCGCTGAGTGAAAACATTTCTCCTCAGCTCCCCTCTACTTCGCCTTGAAACTATTTTAAATCTGTGACCACGAGTCACAGATTCGCCCACGAGTGGAAATAGTTTTTCTCTATTTGCCCTGTCGAAACCCCTCATGATCTTATAAACCTCTATTAGGTCTCCCCTCAATCTTCTCTGCTCCAGAGAGAATAACCCTAGCCTATCTAGCCTCTCCTCATAGCTGAAGTCCCTGAATCCTGGCACCATCCTAGTAAATCTTCGTTGTACCCTTTCCAATGCCTTCACATCCTTTCTGTAGTGTGGTGACCAGAATTGAACACAGTATTCCAGCTGAGGCCTCACCAAAGTCTTATAGAGGTTAGTCAGCACTTCCTGACTTTTGTACTCTATACCCCTATTTATAAAGCCTAGTATCCCATATGCCTTCTTAACAGCCTTGTCTACCTGTCCTGCCACCTTCAACGAGTCACTAACACAAATCCCCAGGTCTCTCTGTTCCTTCACACCATTTAAAATTGTACTATCTCGCCTATATTGCCTCCCTTCATTTCTTCTCCCAAAATGCATCACCTCACATTTCTCTGCATTAAACTTCTGAAGTCTGAACTTCTGAATTGTCTGAAGTCTGGATATGACTTCACTACAACCATTCATGCCTTGTATAGAAATGCCAATGTTAGAGATGCAGCGAACACTGCAACTATTTTAAATTGAGCTGAAGCATCGTTGACTTCCGACTCATATGGCATTTGGTCCTGCGGCTGAGGTGTAGAGGTTTGAATGCAAATTTTGATAAAGAAACGGAGTAAACACTCGCATCTGACTTGGCCAAATATTCTTGTATTGTACTTCTGGAGCTACTCAGCACAAAATGACTCTCTGAGTACTGTATTTTAAAACAAAATGCCAAATAACTTCTCCATTTAATACAAAAATTTGCATTTTTAAAAAGCATTTATCTGGTTGATTTCAGTAGGAGAGCACCTGGGCAATAGTGATCACAACATTAGATTCAGAGTACTTCTGGAAAGGGACAAGGAACAATCAAAGGTGAAGATACTCAACTAGAAGAAGGCTAATTTCAGTGAGTTAAAAAGGGACCTAGCCAAGGAGGACTGGAAAGAAAGATTGGCTAGTAAAACAGCTAAGGAGCAGTGGGAAGTCTTCAAGGAGGAGATAGTTCAGGGACAGAACAAATACATTCCCACAAGGGTAAAAAGTAAGGCATCCAAACTTCCCTGGATGACTAAGGAAATTAGGACTAAAATAAAACAAGAAAAGGAAGCTTAAGACAAATGTCACGCCCAAAATACAGAAGACAACCAAACAGAATATAGGAAGTGTAGGAGAGAACTGAAAAAGGAAATTAGAGGTGCAAAAACACTGTACAAGAAACGATTAGTGGGTAACATTAAAGGGAACCATAAGGTATTTTACAAACATATCAAGATTAAAAGGTTAGTCAAAGGTAGGGTAGGGCCAATTAGGGCCCAAGGAGGAAATCTTATTGTGGAGGCAGAGGGCATGACTGATGTACTGAATGCGTACTTTGCATCTGTCTTCACAAAAGAAGAGGATGCAGCCAATGCCACAGCACCGGAGGAGAGGGTAGAGCAAATGGATAGGATTAGTATAAACAGAGAAGAATACTAAAAAAGTTGACGGCACTCAAGGTAGGTAAGTCGCCTGGTCCGGATGGGATGCACCCTAGGTTACTAAGGGAAGTACAGGTGCAAATAGCAGAGGCTCTGGCCACAATCTTTCAATCTTTCTTGGACACAGGGGTGGTGCCAGAGGACTGGAAGGTTCCTAATGTTACTCCCCTGTACAAAAAGGGGCAGAAGGACAAACCTGGAAACTACAGGCCAGTCAGTTTAATATCAGTAGTGGGGAAACTTCTGGAGACTATAATCAGGGACAAGATAGATCTTCACTTATCGGTTAATAAAGGACAGCCAGCATGGATTTGTTAAAGGCAAATCTTGCCTGACAAATCTGATATAATTTTTTGATGAGGTAACGGAATGGGTGAATGAGAGTAGTGCAGTTGATGTAGTTTATATGGACTTTCAAAAGGCATTTGACTGAGAGACAGAAAGCAGAGTGGTGAAATTGCCCTTTGCAACCCTCTGTGTCCTCTTGTTCTACTGTCTTGGTGAATACAAAATATCATTCTGGTCTTACTTTTTTAATCCAATTCAAAAACTTTCTACACTTTATGTTTCCTTTCAAGATTGAATAGCCCGAAAGAGATTTTCTAATCTTTGAATAGTACTCTGGCTAGCATAAGTGTAAGAGTGTGTTATTTGAATTGAATACAATATCAAAGTTCTATCCTTATGTTGATGATCCTGTTTTAATCACTGGAATGCCTCTGCCGTTGTTTGCATTTTGAAAGTATACTTGTCCAATCATGAAAAAATGTTTGGAAATTTTATATTTTGGTTCGGGCAAGAGCTTCTATTATCATGCTTACATTTTCAATGCAATTAGTATTTGGTATTTTTGTTTCCTTTTGATGACACTTTTGATTTATAAGGTGCCCCCTTAGTGGTTATTAAGCTTTTGCTGTGAAACTTGTCTAAAGGAGATCATGAGCCGATGTGAAGTGCATTAGGAAATTCCAATTATATCAATGTGGTAAAGTTAGAAGATGCTTGTTTAAAAAAGAATTGATTGGCATTTTAGTTATCCTTATTCCAACGTACAGAGATCTGATAGGGCTTTCATCAAGGCTATTTCCATGAAACATCAGAACCTACATCAGATAGATAATGTGAAACCACAGGCTGGGTGATTTCGTATTGGAGTTATGACGTGAAATCCCAGACTGTAATGTAATTGTGTTGTTGTTATCCTATATCAGACAGATAACATGAAACCCCTAAATTGGTTGATACTGTATCAGAGAAGTGCTGTTACTAAATTCCTGTTTATCCCTTTCAAGTTGACTGAAGCAGAATAATATGGAAGAACCCCTCTTGCATTTGCACATAGTTACCCACCCATATTAGGCCTCATTGTGTGCTAAGAGGAATAAAATCAATAAAAGTTAGCATTCAAGAGTAGATTTACATGGTACATTTAGTTTGTTGGCTCTTATATGTAATATGCTGAAACAGTATTGCAATTATTTATAGAAACTACATTTCTCAGTTTAGTCCATAATATTTCATGGTAATTTGTAAGGAGCATAGTAAATTTACCATGGATTTTTCTATTTTTTTAGTATGGAGACCAAGTAGAGTTTCTATGGAGATTGGCACGGGCATATGGTGATATGCATGACATGACTTCAGATAAAGAAGACAAGAAAAACTATGCTTCAGCTGGTGAGCATTGATTTTCTCCCCTCAATACTATCTAGAACTATGCATATCTAAAATACAATGTGCAATGTATTGTCTTGGCTAAGCCGGGGGTAATAATACCCATAAATAGTAATGATAGTAATTGCATTTGATATTGCCTCTAATTGTGTCGTCGAGATGTCTTAAAGTGCTTTATAGGATTTTACTGTGTAGTGACCTTACTACAGTAGAAGCCCGTTTATCTATGACCCGATCAACCATAACTTCCGTAGAACCGGCACCGCAAAAAAAAGTCTGCATTCAATAAACCGGAAATTATCCAGAAAATGCATTTTTTTGGTGTTTTGTGTTGCGTCAGTATTTTGGAATGCTGCAAGTAGGGGTGCCTGATGGTGGCGCTAGCTCAGAATGCTGCCAGTACTGTAAAGCAATGCACTCTCCGGAGTGTACTTTTTGAGAGAGGCAGAGCGGGGTGAGTTGATTAATTTAGATTAAATTTAGCTACAAAACAGCAAAACACACACGCACCCTGAGCAAAGCTTGCAGATCAATTCATTGGCTTTTATTTTAATAAAAAAAGACTCATCCCTGCAATGCTCGTTTTACAGAGTGCAATGTTTCAACTTGGTGCATACACACACACAGGCATCGCAAGGCTTTTTGGAAAGAAAGTTAACTGAACTGAGCGGCCGCCATTCACTCTCTGCTTTCTCAATACCAGGAGCTTTCCTCTCTTCTGCCCCCAATGAGAATAGTGTCATTCAGACATGTAATTTTTGCACTAGTTTAAAGATCTCTCTGAACTGCCTGGTCGCTGTGTGTAAAATGATTATAATTATTATTTATACATTAAATTATTATATAAATGATTATTTAGTCTATTATTAATATGCTATGTTCTAAAAAATGTAATTAAAACATTTTTCGTAATTTTTTTGTGTTGGGTTTTCTTCCGAATATCCGGCAGGTGCTTTACTCAGCCTTGGCCAGGTCCCGAGGGTGCCAGATAAACAGGCTTCTACTGTATTAAGTAAAGCACCGACATTGATTTAGAGAAAGTTTCAATTTGAAGAAATGTGTTTGGCAGAGATGCTAAATGCACAACCTGGATAATATATAACCTGGCTAAGTGGACATCTGAAAAATGTGATTATTTTATTATAAGGGGCTTTAGCAAATGCAATCAAATAATATTATTTTTATTATATGAATCCTTGCATTTGATATAGTGCTTTTAACATCTTCTAGATGTCGCAAAGCACTTCACAGAATATACTGTAAAGTGAATCGACTGTGTATTTGTGGGCGAAACACAGCAGTCGATTGCACGCAGCATTGTCCCACTAGACCAATTTATTATTGCTTTTTTTTCTTGAGGGATTATTATCAGGCATATGGAGTTAGTCAACCTGCCTAGTGTTTCGCCCTGGTGGGTATCAAACCCACGTCTCTTGTTTGTGAGATGAGTGCTCTAACCACTGAGCTACAGGACTCCACAGTATATATAGAGCCAATATGTGGAGTTGTGCACACAAGCCTACATTTTACACCAGTTCATTAGCTTGGGTTGATAGTTATGTATTTATTTTACATTCATTATTTACTGGCCAGTTGTTACTGGAGCTGAAATGTGTAAATCAATATTTCTATTGTTAAAATATGTAAACTATACTTTATTTTTTTTTACTTTGCTGCCACAAAGCAAATTGCTTGATGGTTTGAACAGACATATGTTGTTATCTAATCTCAGTGTTTTTTTTAAACTGGTGAACCATTGGTCCTTTAAATTAATGAAGAGATATGTGGAATCTGGACATGTTTTTTATATGCATGGGTCAATATTAATTTTGCTAAAGCTGAATGCTGCTGGTATTTACAGTCCCAAACATGGAATGGCCAAATAAGAGCTTGTAATTTCCTTTTCAAGGTAAGGACGTAGCTAAGGAGGCAATTAATGTGGATCCTTGGAGTGCTGATAGCCACTTGTGGTAAGTCTGAGAAGCCAAGTGTCAAATGAATAATCAACAATTGGTTAATTACCACATATTTCAAACACTTTAAACCATCTGTACATTTCACAGCCTCTGAGACCCAGAATATAAAGATATCTCTTGGTGAGATCAAATTGTTGAGGGTAACAATTGTCAATACAACAACAAACAGTAGTTACAATTTGATTTTTTTTAAACTTTCAATATCTGTTATTTTGTGCAATCATCTGATTTAATATTCTTGGGGATATACCTATGTGGGATTGCACCTGTGCTCTTTATTTTATTGCTACCTGGTCCAATTTCTAGGTAACATGTTGTCTGTACACCTATCCAATTAATTGATCTTACCTCTGTTCCATTGCCATTGAGGAGGTGGGGGTCGGGGGGAAGAGAGGAAAGAACAGAAATTGTTTAATGAAACGTTCAGTGTGATTCAGTTTGTGGAATATGCTCAGCAGTTGTTTAATTCTGCACAGTCCTCTGGGGTTGAGCCAGGTTTGATTCATATTCAGCGAAAAGTGCATCCTCATTGATGTTCGCTGCTGTGCTTTCAACGTCTGCTGTGCACACATTCTCGCTTTCATGTGCAGTGTTAATCATGAGTGTGCAGTTTTGCCCAGGCAGGAATAACATTCTCAGTTTTACTGTTGATAGGTCCCTAAAGCTGTGATTTTCTGTTACTGAAAGTGATCATTGTACATAATGTATTTGTTGATGGTTTGCATTTTTGATTTTTCCAAATTTTTACTTGCATGTTTATGGTTGTTCTAGTTATTCAAAACCTTTTTTTTAACAAAAAAAATTATATAGTCCTTGACATACTCAGTCAAGACATATATGACTGTGTGTTTGGCTTCCAGTACTAGCATTTTTTCTCTGTGATCAATCAACTTTTTGACCTTCTGTCTTAATCCTCCAACTTTACAAACTGAGTTTACCATTTGGGGTTCTTGTACATAATGGCAACATAAGTCTACATTTATGAGGCTATAATGTACCAGGAAAATGCATGCTTACTTATGTAGCCTTCTGCTATTTGTGTGCCTCATTGGCCTCTCCTGTGGCACATTTCATTGTCAGCTTGTTGAAACAGTTGAAGAAGGTCAAATACCAATTTATTTTGAACGGGAAGAATCCTTGGTCTTCCCTCCAAGTCCTGTTGATGGGCCAGATCAAACAATGATTTATTTTGTATGCCATTGCATTGCCTACAGGGGAAGAGATATGTAGCCATATTCAACAGATTTCTCTTAATCCCTTGTTCTGCTGACAGTGTTCAATGTAAACATTTTTTATGGTCAACTGGGTATGTGGAAACTCATTACTATGATGGAGTATCCAGACATGCATGCCACTTATACATTGTAATATCCCTGAGTCTGAATTGGAATGTGCACTCTCCCTGGAGGGATCCACCCACCTACGCAATTCCAGATAGCATTAAACGTGGGTTGGCAAGAGTTAAGGCTTGAGGGTGGTTGGTGTACTCCTGGTGTTCAACCATCTGAAAGCTGCCAATGAGCCAGGCTGGCTGGTCTATCATTAGCAGTATCCTGGAGTACCATTGACCCAGCACAAGAACCAGACAACTGGGATCATCGCATAGATTCCGACATTCCATTGCCAAGTACATCACTTTAGAACTAGCTCAGCTGACATTTACACAAAACAAGTTTTGTCGCTAATGGACAACTATAATAGTACCTACAATGAAATGCAGGTTAATAAAGTATTGCTTGATAGTTTTGTAAAGTGATTGGTTTTGAATTTAAGTGGAAATTTTAAATTAATAGTGCTTTCCTTTTGTCAACAATTATTTTATTGTAGCTTTAACTTTTCTAAAGTAAGGGAAGTGCTTCTTAATTATCTTGATTGACATGAGCGAGACATCCACCATGTGGCCCTGATTGTTTATTCTATTAACTTTCTTCTTCCCCCGCCAGGCAAAACGTTTATACAGATCTGTTCTTGTCTTGTTCATTCAAGTACCAATGTGTTAGTACTGTGCTGCAGTGACAAGTAACTTCCAGAACAAATGCAATATGATTAATAACATTCAATAATATAAAATTATATTACTTCCACATTTATATTATTTGAGGGCTTCCAACATATTAAACCAGCAGTAAATTATTGTTAATTTACACAAACGTTTAATTTCATATCATTGAGACCCTAATTTTCCAGTTTATCTAGCTAAAATGTACTTTTTAATTTGTTTGCATTTGTTACCGAGTAAAAAAAAATCTGCAAACAAAATCACAGTCACTGCACTCACTACAGTATATCCAGTGAGGTGTCCTCCCTGCATGCAAGGACTGTATTAATTACACTGCATAAGGATTTGTGAGGATTTAAATGTGGGATTCCTACTGACTTGGATCTAACCATGACATTAGTTGGTTGGAAAAGCCTCTTGAAACTCCACATTTCTAATAATTCAAAAGTAGATTTGGGAGTAATAAGTGAAGGGCGCATAACGTATTTTATAGGTAAGTAATGGGTTGCTTAAAAATTTAGTTATAGTACGCTTTAACTTCATACATCAATGTTTGTCATTGACATGTCTCAGTAAGATTGTGCAATGCTAATACTGGTTTGTACTTGATGCAGCTTCTTTAGTATTAAAATAAAACTGAGAAACATTTATCGTTGAAACAAGCTGATGTCATCGTAATCATTCAGTCACATCTATCCATCTAAGCTTGACACTTTTCAGCCAACACTTGTGCTGCAACCGAACTC
This sequence comes from Hydrolagus colliei, assembly GCA_035084275.1. Lineage (NCBI taxonomy): Eukaryota > Metazoa > Chordata > Chondrichthyes > Chimaeriformes > Chimaeridae > Hydrolagus > Hydrolagus colliei. The sequence goes on along the minus strand of CM068744.1, from coordinate 61,120,626 downwards.
TTTTGATTGCTTTGAAATGTATGTTGGTGTTATCACCGTTCCCAACTCTCTGATGCACTGTTTGTTAAGAAGCATTTAGTCATAGAAATTATTGATTTTAGTTAAGTACAAAAGAATCTTCTGGGATGATTTGCGGCAGCTTAAGGGGCACCAAGAAAGTAGAAGTTTTTTTCCTGGTCCGTGCTGGATCACCTTATAGATAAGGAGATTTACCAACTGTTATGTAGTGTGTGGAGACATCCTAAGGTGTTCACTACAATAACAAATTACATTTATATTGTGCTTTTCATGTCGGGATGTTTCATGGAATATTATTTTGGTTTATCTTCCTATGAACACCTTGGGACGTCTTTCCGATGTGAAATGCGCTATACAAATGTACTTTGTTTTTGTTGTATAAAGATCCTAACTCTGGCACATAATAAAGTTTTTCGGTCAAATCCCAAATATTTCGGGGGAAATTTAACTAATCAGCGATGAACCAGTGGAGGAGGAAGTTTGTTATTTCTATTAGGTTCTTCCTTCATGTAATTTATTGTTAACATTTGTGGCCTCCATTCCATTTGCACATGATTCATGTATTAGCTATCAGTCTAGAATCAGGAGTTATTTTCAGCCAGTTAAACATTTTTTAAAACAAAATTGCACTGATGTAGCAAAATAGGCAGTGGAAACCAGGAGAAAAAAGAATAAAGATTGAAAATTAGCTCAATTTTAAAATTAGGCTTTTTTAAATCAGTAAGAGACAGTGAAGCTAGGCTTAGCGAGTGTGTCTACAAATTACAAAATGCACAATCACTACACTTTAAAACAAATCCTATGAAATCTGTTGAGATGCCCTCCTGATATGAAAGGCACAACATCTGTAGCTGGGATTATTGAGGTAAATGCAAACACGATCCAACATCGGGAAATGGAATAACAGTTTAATTTAACATTTTTCTTACTGTATTATAATAATCGTATTTTATACCACTACTATACTATACAATATGGAAAAGTGTCAAAATGCTTCATGCATTGGTATTGCTGTCATGGGCCGTGTGTTGATTAGCTGATTCAGTACAGGCCAGGAATGAAACTCAAGAAACATCAGACTCCATAAACCTTTTTGAATCCTGGCTGTATCTTTACCAACTGAGCAATCCAAGAGGTATTGAAATATCATGGCCAAATATTTCTCACACTAAACCAATCAATTAATTAAACCTATATAAATAACTTTTAACTTTTTTATCTTCTAAATCTAGAAAGATAAATATGTTTCACTTAAGTCAAATTACTGATAACAAGCAGAAAAGTAGCTCTTGTCCCCCTTGGGGGAATGCTGTAACATTAGACACATTTGAAGCACATCACCATTGTATTTTAACAGTTCACCTATAACTAGTCACAAAACAGTCACTACACTTTACAGTATATCCCATGTAGCGCTTTGAGAAATCTCAACAAATACAGTAAAAGCCCGTTTATCCGGCACCCGATCAACCGTAACTTCTGTATAACCGGCATCACAAAAAAAAGGTCCGCATTCAATTAACCGGAATTTATCCGGAAAAATTGATAAATATATTTTTTTTTTTTTGCGTTTTCAGCCGAATATCTGGCACACGATTTAACCGGCATTGGCCAGGTCCCGAGGGTGCCAGATAAACAGGCTTTTACTGTACAAGGATTATCAAAAACCTTTTTAGATTCTTCAAAAATACTGATGCTTCCCTGGCAGAAAACCACAAAGCATTGCATATTTTTAATAGTGAGCTAGTGAGCAGGTCAGAAAAGAACTTGTTCTATTATTTTTTGAAAAGTGATACTTCAAGGAAAGCTTCTAAAGTCATTGCTGAATCCCACCTTCTCCCCTCCTTCCAGAAATCCCACAAGCAACTTTTACCTTCAAATTGAAGATCCAACAAGGTTGGTAAACCTCCCTCTGGTGGTGCAGGTGTGACACTGCAGGCAAGAAACCTGGACAGCTGCTTGGGGCTAGAGTGGCAGGGCTGAACATTCAATTCTGTTTAGTTTATATGCAACAACAAACACTGTATGAAACTAGCACATAAATATGTAATTCATCCTAATGCAGTAATGCAACCAACAATCCTCACTAGGAAAGCTATGCATCTAATCTAAATTCATTTCTACTGACCACAACTTTTATGTAAGTTGAACATTTTTGAACGGCCTGTAAACTGTGCCTAGTTTATTCTTTTGCGTGGAAATTAAATTCTTATTTAATGAGCATAGGATAGTAAATACAATGGCTCAACAACATTAATTTTGACTTGGAAAACGACATAAGCAACTAAACCCTAGACAAATCAGGTGGACAGCTTTCAAAAATATTCGGTAGTCCACGCTGGAATAGCAAAACTTCATTGTGGCAGGAGCAAAAACACTCAAATAGATCAACAGCAAAATAAAGAGATTAAATGTGAATTAAAGATTTTCAGGGAGATTAAGGGAGCCAAGAAAGACCTGAAAAGAGATATAGGAGCAAATGCAAAACATAACCCCTCCCAAAAAAGAAATAATAAAAGGGTAGTCGGGGAAGAGGTTAATCCTAAAGGAGAGGGTTAAAAAAGAATGGGAGATAGCGAACATATTATAGGAACTTTGTGGCTGTTTTATCACTAAGAAGCAGGACATGTGCCCCCCCACCACCCCCCACCCACCACCATTATTGGATTACATCAGTGCTCAAAATGTGTGAGGTAGAATTTGTATCCCATATTGTCTAAGTACAGTACCTACAAAATAAGCTCTGGTTCCATAAGTTTTGACCTAATTTTGATAACAGAAGAGGGAGAAACCTGATAAATGGAAATCGGCCTTAATTTAAATGATATACTGTATAGTGAAGATTACTGGCAGGTGACTGAGAGATAGGGAATTGCAATGTTTTTTAAAAAGAAAAGTGGATCCACAAGTTCTGATGAATTGCAAGATTCCATTTAAGATCAATAGACAATTCAGAGAAAAAATGTTGCTTGTTGGGGGGGTGCTACAGAGGTTTGAATTATCATTACTTTCATTTTGTTCTTTTCAATATTCTCTGTATCCGATTACCATAGCGTTAACATGTCTGTGCTTTACTGCCAACAGCCCTTGGTTGAACATGTACAAATGTTTCATTTCTGTTTGGCTTATTTGTAGGTTTGCAGTTCTCTGCGGCTATCTTTCGGCGACTGAAAGTATTCAAAACAAAATCAAGAATGGCTATCTATTCAAGGTAAATTGGGCAGTTATGCTCATCAGCTGCACTGTTATAATACTCACCACTTAAATACTCTCATTGCTAAGCTCTGAGTTTCCGATTGGTGAACGCCTGAGGCGACTCCTTGGATTTACGCCTATGTTTCCGTCAGGTGATGAATTGTACATGTTCATACAGAAATGTTTTCATAAGTTTTTCAGATTTGTTTCAATCTGCAGTGATACTGTATAACAACAAATGGTTTTGTTCCATGTGCAGTCTGTATGCTAAGCTTCAACTTGGCATTTTATTCTGGCGTCTTGACGTTGTAGAGCATTCTTTTTGATTTTTGTCTGATTCACTTAATGCTACTATCGGTTGGTAAATTACCGGTTGCCATTTCCACTTGTGCTTTGCGAATACAGAATAATGTTCAGGCAAATTTCAAACACAAATACAGAAGTGTGTAGTTCTGAACTGTGTTGTGACCACCTTATGTGCAAATATGAAGCTGTCAAATATGAAATTGATCTTTGACACTGGATACATCTCAGATTTATAAAGCCAAATCCAAATAAAGCAAGCGGTGTCTTCAACTGGCACCTCCAGTGGGTTGCATTCCTCGTCAGATAAATTGCTGTCTTGAAATGCAAGAACCCAAACAGGCCGCTGGGAATGGATTGAAAAGAAAAGCAATATAATTTGCTGTACGTATTTTAAAACCACAGGATTGAAAGTTGGTCAGAAATATTGCAGTGAGAATATGGAGTAAGCACAGAGTTTTGTGAAATAGTGCATGTCTTTATTCTACCCCTTGTTGGATATCCAATGCACATTGTGGTACTCCATACTAATAAGTCTACTTTTGCCAAATTTATTCTTGGCATTTCAACCTATAGGAACATATAGACAAAGCAATTGAACTGAGGCCACAAGATCCCCAGCTATACTACCTGCTGGGAAGATGGTGCTATGAAGTAAGTTGATAAATTAGAATTTGAAAAAAACAAATGTTCTTTCTCTGATCATTGGGGAAAGATAGTGAAATGATCCCTCTCTCTTTCTCCCCTGCACCCCCTCCCGTCCCCACCCTAGTTTGGCGGGCACCGGCCTGCTCCATATCCTCCCCCCACCCCTCCTCCCGCACCTTTTCCCCCATAGCAAGTCTTTCCAATGTTTACTTTACTTTCCAAAGTTCTAGTTTCTAGCCTGCAGCCCTGCATTCTATCCTGTCGGAAAACAAAAGTTCAACAAAGTGTGCACCTGGACTGATTGTTGCCAACTGACGTTCAATTCTGATGTACAGTACATAGGAAGCACAAAGTGAAGATTCATGGGTGGGATAGAACTGGCCCTAGGGGGATATTGGAAAGCGAGGTAAATTCACTCATCTTTCATCGTGTCCAAACAGTGTGAGGCATCAATAAACATTGAAGCTTGGCTGCCAGAGTACATTGCCAAATCAGTTATGTTTAATACCCAGAACTCATTCTAAAGCTATACAGTGAATGGTGATTTTCTATGACTGAGATTCCTCCTGACAATTTTTCCAGTCTTAACATGGGCTGGTCATCTTAGCTGAGTTGGTAATTCTTTCACCTCCAGACCCATCTTGGTAAGGTTTTGGCAGGTTGCAGGTGTAAGGAGGCACAAGACCATGAGGGCTTTAAAAGTGAGGGTGAGAGATCAAAGTCGTTCCTCTGGGGAGCCAGTGAAGCCAGGCAAGAACAGCCTGTTCTTCAGGTAGCTGTCAGATTCCATGATTTGATTTTATGACGGTATTCACAAAGAGAAAGCCGTTTCTCTCGGTGACTGGCCATTTGCTTCATGTCAGTTTGTGGGACATTTCTATGTGCAAAATGGCTGCTGTGTTTACCTACACAAACAGTCCCAATACTTATACTAATTATATAAAGTAAATGTATATACTATATCTGCTGTATAGCGTATAAATAATGACTGTAATTTAAGACACTCTAATGTAGGGTCCGGCGATATATCGACATATCACTAAAACCCGATATAATTTTCAGATCGATACGCCGATATAGGCATTTCAAAAATATCGATATATCGAAAAATCAATATATCGAGGGAAAAAATCGGAATGCGCGCACACTGAACTACAAGACCCAGAATGCTCATCTCTATACACAATGCATAGACCGAGGTGCAAAGCCGCCATATTGTATTCATAGTCCTCGAATACAATATACAGGTATGGAAGGGGTGGGGGGGGGGAGAGACGGCGGGTGGGGGGGGAGGGGTAGAGAGACGGCTGGGGGGGTGGGGGGGAGAGAGACGGCTGGGAGGGGTGCGAGAGAGACGGCGGGGGGGGGGAGGGGGAGAGAGACGGCTGGGGGGAGGGGGAGAGGGACGGCTGGGGGGGGAGCAAGAGAGAGGGCGCGGGGGAGGGGGAAAGAGATGGCTGGGCGAGTGGGGGAGGGAGAGAGACGACGGAGGGGGGGTTGGAGAGAGGGATGGCGGTGGGGGGGGGAGGAAAGAGGGACAAGGGGGGTGGTGGGGGGAGAGACGGAGTGGATGTGATAATATACAGATAGATAGAGATGGGGGTGTGAGAGAGGAGAGAGACACAGAGACACAGACAGAAAAACACAGAGATGGAGAGAGTGAGAGACACAGAGAGAGAAATATATTTACCTCCTGAGGAGATAGGCCCCGAATGCGCACGCACACCGAATGCATGAGCTGCGCGCGCATGTGCAATACGAAAAAACCCAAAATATCGATATTTCGGTATATCTCGATATGAGCCCATCGATATATCTAAATCGGAAAATTTCCATATCGACGGACCCTACTCTAATGTGATAAGTCTGCTCTGCAGCCCTCCATCTAGTGGCCCAGCTGAGAATTGCCTGGTGAGTCCACAGAGTGAATAGAATTAAAAGAAATAGCTTGAGCTGTTGAGTTGGTCAAGGGGTATAAAGCATCTTGCACTAAATCTGTGGGGCACTGTTGCACACAAAGAAGATATGGCAAAAGTAATGTGGGAACAAATAGGAAGAGGGCAAAAAAGATCAGATGAAAATGTAAAGAAAACATAGGTTTTAATGAAACTACCTTTACAAAGAATTACATTGAATTATTTACGTCAACTAAGTGTCCCAGCAATCGAAAGCCCATGCTTAATGTGATAGGTGCCATACAAGTGTAATTTTGTTGTTGTTGTTAAAGCAAATGAGATGCAGCATTTAAAACAGCGTTTGTAAAACAGAACTCAATTCATTTTTATAAATGTAGTTTTCCTGAATTTTATTCGACAAAAAAAGTACCGCTCTTTTTCCAAAATTGATACTTTTCTGTGCAGAGTAATGGCATGACATTCGTTAAGATTTTCCCCATTAAACTGAGACATTTGACAAATTTGGTTTCAGGTCTCTCAGTTGTCATGGATTGAAAGGAATGTAGCTGCTACACTTTTCGGAAACCCTCCTAATTCATCCATAGAGGAAGCTTTGAGTTGTTTCCTGAAGGTAATGCAGCTTGTGCTGAATATAATTTAGATTGTGTGGAATGCAATTCTGAATTAATCTATCGTCGAAATATCCTGCTTGCTGTCCAGGACAGTTAATCAACCAGGGGAAGAATCTGATTGATATATCTGGCAGTTTATATATTTATACAGAGCCTAATATCTGCATGAAGTGAGACCATCCTCATTGTGGATATCAAGACAAGCTGGATAATTTGTTTATGTTTGTGTGACTGTCCATCTGTAATCTGTTCCTAATTGTACAGTTCCACTTCATTAACATTACAATCCAGAACACCATGCATACAGCTGAACTAAATTCCTGACATCGCAGCCTGACTTGAGTTCTGTCTCAGAGCCACTGCAGATATTGGACATGTACAATGCTGGTGCCTCCCATTATTCCATCTTTATTGCCAAGAAACTAATGAGATGGGAGATTCAATTGTATAATCAGTAACACATTTACTATAAAAGTTTTCCTGGATTAGTTCTGTAAAATACTTGTGATATAGAATTACAGATGTTACTGTAGATTGAGCACTGTTAATTCTATGGTCTGGCAAATGAGTCAGTTGCGTTTATTCTAGCATAGAAATTAATCTTCCTTGCCATATACTAAATTTGCCTCTGATGTACCAGGTTGAGGAACTACAGGAGCATTATTCCATGTATAACAGCATCTATTTAGCAAAGGTAAGCTGTATATTTCATTCCACTTTAGAAATATTATCACTATTTTAAGAACAAATCATGGGTGTTGTGATTTTTCAAAGCTGTTCAATGAAATATGTAGAAATGCTTTTTTTTTCCACTTTTTAGTGTTACAGAGAACAAGGACAGAAAATCAAAGCGAAACAATGGTGTGATATTACAGCAACGTTTCCTGTGGTTTCTGCCGAGGTACCAAAACAATACTTGCATTTAATATTGAGCCTTTTGATAGCTTCACACAATACTTTGTTTTGAAATCTTGTGGGGACTCTTACCCAGGCAAACCCGTCAGCCCATTTTGCCACCTACATCCCACAAACAGCAATGAGATAAATGACGAGCATTCTTGAGATTTCTTTCAATTGTTCTCTTCCACCTCCCAGATGAAAACTGAAGGCAACAAATTATAATTATTTCTGGCTCAGCCGTGTGCCTGACATACAAGGACATTCATCATTAAGAGTATCCAAACTAAAGTACTGAATTTCCCATATGCATGGAGATAGCTTTTTGCCTGATATGGGATGTGCACTCTCTCCACAGAGGATGCATTTGACTTAATTTGACCTAATCCCAGTTTTTGGTGCAGTTGTGAAGAATGTGCATTAGGGCTCCCCATCTGAAACCACGTACATTGCTCTATTCCTCCTTTTCTGGGATTGCAAGTTCATGCAGATATATTTAACGATGTTTCCATCATTGCATCCTCTTTGCTGATATGTCAGTGAGTAAATCAATTGAACTATCAAACGGCACAATATTCTTTAATCCTTAATCTTTAATGTTTTTTCATCTTCCTTGAAACCTGTATAGTCCTGTGTTTTGAGTCACCACACATTTTAGTTTACAGAGTGTGCTCTGATTAGAAAGTGCCACTCATCCACTTGCTAGGGAAAGTTCTCTTCCAGATTTAATGATGTGAAAATCAAATTACTTCATCAGCATGCAACCAATACAGTCTTTACATTCTCCAAAGCACAAGTGACTGACTCCCACAAGGAAAATGAGTGGGTGGTGATTTGCTCCTATGAAAGAGTTACTTTCGATAGCCATGATATTGGGATGTCTCTAATCATGCTAGCAGATCAGCTATTATTTGTCTGGTATCTGTGTGGGTGTATCTTAAACAGTTTAAACATAAGGTCCATCTTAAACACAGGTTTAAGAAATGCACTAAATAGAGGCTCAACTTCACATACACACACACACACACAACTCTGGAAAAACTTAAATCATCACTTTGTATTATATTTTGTTAATGCCTCCTTGTGGATAGATGTGAAGTTTGGCCTATTTCCATTCTTGTTTTCGGAAGCAGGTTCCCTTTCCCTTTACTCAATCCTATTTTCAAAACAGTTTTTCTTGCCCTAATATTTCAGGTCTAATGAGTTGATCTTGACCGGTTAGTCCTCCAGACCTAGTTCAGATTTCCAATATTCCAGTATCCTATTTTGTCTGCAAGACTTAGGCAGAAAGTCAGGAGATCAAGGGGTTATGAAGAGTGCATTATTTTCATTTTTCCGTCAGCCGGGTTACCTATTGCATATACGTGCTGCGGTGGCAAGCTCAATGCTCTGAGTGAACCTTCTTTTGTTCTCGCTTTTGTTCCAAATGTCTTTTTTCAGGGAATTATTAGTAACAGAAAGAAAAACTGCATTTTAACCTTGACAAAACTCTAAAGTATTTGCAATATATTGTCAAACCAAGTACTGTAACGTACGTACAATCACTGATTATAAGGATATCAAAGGTACAAAACTAATGGGTTTAAACTAGTTAAACTAGTAGGAGCAGATAAATGATGAGTAAAATTCAGACAATTTACTTGCTTGTTACTCTTTGGCTAGTTTACAATTTGATAGTGGCTTCCTTTTGTGAAATTTGATAAATTTGTATGGTCTGGTTTGAATGACAATTCCAAGCTTGAAGAGAGGATTTGTAAAATAACTTTGTTTAACCCTTATTTTCCTCCCACGTGCCTACCACCGGCTCTGTTTGCAGGACCAAGAAGCTCAGAGAGAACTGGAAAAACTACTGTATCAGCTGGAGTAAATAACATGGAACTTCTTCAGTATTAATTATGCAGGAAAATGAAATATTTCAACTTTGCTGATTGAATGTATTGTAAATTTCAAAGTTCAGAACAACTCAATTAAAATACAAAGAGCATTACGAAAGGACTTTTGAGGGACTTGGTAGAAATAATTGCAGCAATAAATCACTGAATCATGGCAGAAAAAAAGTTTACTGTACCTCAGGTATACCTGGTCCACAGCTTGTGTAACTGATCTTGCTAACATTCTTAACGCCACAGAAAATATCTGTTACCAAAGGTCTAATTCTTACAATGATTTGTTTGTGGGTTATTTGTTGCTGTCCCGGAGCATTGTAACTGCTGGAACATCAAGAGATGTTTTGGAAAATTGATGTTTCTTAGTAACTTCTAAGACACTATTTCACATTTATACCAAACACTTCATTCCCTAAATGTGACTCAAAGCACTAGCATTCGTAACCATCCAATAGCATAAATATCTACATGTATTATAGATTTTAAAAAGAGTTCTATAAAGTATATTTGGTTACAATGATGCATTTACATAATAAGTATATTTTATAAATTTTCAGATTAACAACTGACGAATGTAGCTGATTGTGAGCACGCTTAAATTTGCACTAACTTTTAACAGAGAAAAGGAATTTTTCCTGACGGTGATGTTTGCGTTTTGTGAATTCCTTTGTAAAATGAAATTTATGTGCATCATTTTGTTCTCCGAATTGAGTGCAATAAAACTGAAAAACCTTCGGAGTGTGTTAAGAATTTCTGGGCAAAGGCTTTTGAAGAAGAATTGTAGGTAATGCACTCCATTTCCAAGGTACCATCCATAGCTCAGTGGTTAGAGCATTTACCTCGCAAGCAAGAGATACCGGTTTTATTTCTGGCAAGAAAGTTGGCAAGTTTCCTTATTCCACACACCTGATAATAATCCTTCAAGAAAAAAAACAATAATAATTCTGTCACTCAATCCACGTGGGACACTAGAGTGCCCAGTTGGTTGCCGCATTTTGCCCACAAATATGCCATCAATTCACTTTACAGTTTATTCCGTGAAGCACTTTGAGATGTCTAGAAGACATGAAAAGTGATATATCAAATATAAGGATTATTATGATTTATTATTAATCTCCCCTAGCCAACAGATTTGCTTTCAAACATTTACAAAAAATGTGCAGCATGGAAGCAGGTTACTCAAGAATAACAACAACAAAATTACATTTGTATAGCGCCTTTCATGTTGGGAGGACATCCCAAGTCGCTAACCCAAACAGTCTGTGCTGGCGATTATACTCCACATAAGTCTTCACCCATTGTTTTCTTCCTCCTATCACTGCTATTCCCCTCTCCCTCATGTGAGGAAAAGTCTCTTTCCCTTATGAAGTATTTCTTTACAAAGGGGATTGGCTTACTGGTGAAGAGTATACACGGCATTCTGAAATTGATGGGTTGATACCAAATGACTCAAAATATGACTCGGGACTCCGTTTCACATCTAAAAGATGACACCTCCAACAATGTAGCATTTCTTCATTACTGTATTTAGTGTATCTCGACTATGTTCATTCAAAGTGCCAACAAAGGGCTTGAATCCTCCTCCCTAATCCCTGACTGTTCAGCATCTTGGGACATCCTCCTGACATGAAAGGCGCTTTACAAATGTAATCTTCTATTGCAGTTTGTATTGTATTGAACCCACAAGCTTCTGACAGAGACAAAAGTGCTACCAATAGAGCCTATGTGCCATTTTGTTGTGATGTGAGGGAGTAATACTTACACAACAACAACAAAATTACATTTGGCTAGGGCCTTCTGTGTCGGAAGGACATTTAAAATCTTTGCATTATAGTTTTAACAGCAAATTTCAAGCTTAAACCAAAATCCTCATCACCTGTACTTTATATTGAACAAAGTCTTAAAGGACGATTACTAACAGATGGTAATTGTTTAGGGCGGCAAGAATGGAAAAATAAAATTCTGTGCTGGATAACGTGGCCATATTTTTACTTCTTTTAAATATGCTTTAATTGTTACTTCAATTGGTTGTATTGACTAAACATTTCTGCAGGCAGTCAGCCCCTCGCTTTGTCATTTCAGAGTTTCACGGCAGCTGATTCACTCGTTACGCAGTGGATTAGCTCAGTGTTAACTCTTTACACAGCAATGTGATGATCATAGCACAAAACGTTAAGTCAAGTTTACACAACAAGTTCAATTCGTGTGAAGCAATGCAATCCACAATTAAAGCCATCTTTTTCCACAATAGCTATCCAGTGAGGTAACCTAGGATGTGAAAAAATAAATTGGTCATTTCAATCCTCGATTGTTTGTGGGTCACTGCTGTACGCAATTGTCTGCTGCATTTTGTCCACAAATATACAGTCAATTTACTTCATTATATTCTGTGAAGCACTTTGAGATGTCTCCACAACGTGATAAGACAATGGTTGATTGCAGTTTTTTTCTGTGTATAATGCAGTGCATACAAACGTAATCCGTTTGGAGCTTTAAAATGTTTCTTCCCAACGGTTGTTTTTAATAAGTAAATAATGAGGAACTTAATATTTTGATGACAAAAAAAATTATTCAGAGCTAGCTTAAGTCATGTGTCTGTTAAACAACAGCAATAAAATTACAAAACACAAAATACTACAGATGCTGGGAATCTGAAACAAAAACAAAAGTTGCTGGGGAAACTCAGCAGGTCAAGCAGCATCCATGGAGAAAGGTTCCTGAAGAAGGCTGTAGACCCGAAACGTTGACTCTTTTTCCTTTCTCCATGGATGCTGCTTGACCTGCTGAGTTTCCCCAGCAACTTTTGTTTTAGCAACAAAATTACAGTTGTTTAGCGCCTTTCACGTCAGATAATAAGATAATAAAATGATAAGATAATAATAAGATAACAAGATAATAAGAAAGGTTTGGACGAAGACCTTTTGGCTCATTTGATCTAATCTTTCCAGAAGACCCATCCTCTCATCACAGCATCAAGACCTTTTTAATGGGTTCTGATAAAGGTCATCGACCTGAAAAGTAAACTCTTAATTTCTATTCTCCATAGATGCTTCTTGACCTGCTGAGTATTCCATGCAACTTCTGTTTTTATTTCAGATTTGCAGCATCTGCATTATGTTGGCTTTTTATATGCATACTCTATAGATATAGCAATATTAGGATGTAGTATGACCCTCTCCCCATAAAGCACCCTGTAATTCCGAAGATTTTTAAGCACAGGTTGGCAAGAGCCAAAGCTTGGGGACCCCAGAGTGCGCATGTGACCCAACTGCTCGGGTCCGAAACACCGCTTGTTCAGCACCTTGGAACAACCTCCCCAAGTGAAAGACACTTTACAAATGTAATTTTGTTGTTGTTGGGTGGAGCTTTGGCTTGCAAGGTTAACAGGAGCTGAGAGGCAACAATCCATGTCTCCAGTCTGCCCTTCTGAATCTGCTGTAAGATAAGCAGGCTGATCTTGTCATCAGCATCAGAAAACTGCTCAGGAACCAGACTAGTCACACCAGCCTTTGAGGATTGACTCAATTCTGACGTTCTGTTGCCAGTTTGAGGAGACTCCAATCCCCTCCTTGCAGGAGGATAGACTAGATAGAGTTGGCAATATAAGGCAGCATCCTGTTTGATTTGTTTATTGCTGCTCACACTATTTTGCCCTAGTGAGCAATAAATCAACTAACAGCCCTAGACCTTTTTCAGCTTACCCATTGCAATTTAAATTACAAGGGAATAAGTAGTAGGAGGTAAATTCATAGGGTGAGATCCCAGCTGCACATTTACAAATAGGATAGATGTAAATATGTTTCATCAGGAGTTACTGGAAGTGTTCCAGCTGCAATCATTTCTGCTGTGAGACTTTACACTTCTGAAAGTGGCACAGGTGCAGTAAATGTATTACTGGATCCTATCTGCAATGTTCACAACCATGGCAAATTGCAGTTATAAAGTGCCCGTGGAAAAGGAGGTAAACGTTAACACACAAGGTGCCTCGAAATACATTTTTACCAATTTTATTTTATTTTTAAATGTTTAGTTCTTAATAATAGCCCCTTAATAACTCAATAACTGTACCGTATTTATTAATGTGTTATGTGCTCCACACCCACACGGGTGGCAAACCCCTGTCACTACGATACATCGTGCACAAACAAAGTTTGTTCTTAGCAACAAGGGCAGTTCATGTTTGGCATATAATTAATTTAATCCAGGCATAGGTTGCAATGTTCTCTTGTTATTTGCTCCTTTGCTGAAGACAGAACTTTCATTTTGTGACCAAATCACTTCAAATTCTACTAAGCCAAACCCTTCTTTTGCATCAATTGTAGAGATTGTATTTATGCTTAAAATACTACCATAATAATCCTTGCATTTGATATTGCGCCTTATCACATCTTCGATACGTCTCAAAGTGCTTCACAGAATATACTGTAAAATTAATTGACTGAATATTTTGTAGGTGAAACACGGCAGCCAATTGTGCACAGCGGTGTCTCACAAACTAACAAACAAAATAGATTGAGTGACCAATTTATTATTATTTTTGTTGAACGGATTAATGACGAGGAAGAGGCTTGTGCAAAACTCCAAAGTCAGGTCTTAAGTGCGCTAGTAACATGAACAGCCGGAATAACACGTTTTTCTCTTGCAATTTGCAGTCATAAATCACAAGCCGATAGTGATCTGAGTTGGTATAATTCACTTTTCTTAAGCAAATCGTGTGGCAAACAAGTTTCCTGTACAGTGACTACACTTCCATTGCCGAAGTAGTATTTCTGTGTTTATTCTCAGCACAGGATTTATTTTTATAATCAAAGTATTAAGTATTCGTGTCATTATCCCGCTGAACATTTCCTACTGAAATAACACAGATTGAAAGCCTGTCCAATGCACCCTATTGGCTGCGTGAAAATCCAGTTGGCTCCACTTCATTCCAGTTTATTTCGGAGTGAGTCATGTGTCGTGAGAGCTTATTACAAATGTCACAATACAATACACTGCCTGGGGAACAGGACCAAGCTGCAGGGGGTGGAAATGCTTAGCTCTCGTCTGCTCAGACATGACTCCCAATTCCCTGACTGTATCTCAGCCATTGTGCAATTTGGCCAAAAGCTTTTTGAAGACGCACCCAATTTTAACATCTCTACCTTGATAGATTCCTCTTAAATCTCCACAGGGTAACATGGGATGAGGTGTTAAATTTAAGATGCCCTTCTAACATCAAATGTAAGGATTGTTATTATTATTTAATTGGTGCAGCCTGATGTTGGCAGAGGAGCCAAATTTTGGATCAGACATTAAATCACAATCCCATGTGCCTGTCTGCCATTAGAGACGTCATGACACCATTCGAAAAGAGAAGGGAGGTTTTTTTGGGTGTCTTGGCTAACAACCTTCCATATAATTGCTCATTCTCCTACTGGCTGTTTGGGTGACTTGGACTGTGGGAATTGGCTCCCCCCTGTTTACCCACAAAACTATGCAATCACTTTACTTGACAGCAATTATTTGTAAAAAATATTTTTAAACATTTCAACGTTATTGTTGATATTATGAGATGATAGTTTAGAAAAGGTAATCAGTGAAGATTGCAAATTGCGCTACCTTCAGCATTTGACCTTCCAAACCTAATCCCCAAGGCTATAAAATGAATATGTGGAAATAGCACCGCAGGGCAAAATAAGAGGGAGTTATAAATGCAATATTTTGCAAACCAAATTTGTTCCATTAATTATAACTTCAGATTTGCAAATATCAAAGTGCAACATTTGCAGCTGGTGAATCCTGAGCCAGTTATGTCTGAGAAAATGTAACTGCGTAAACTGCCAGTGGGATATGACAATATAGCTATTCATGGATAGCTTTTTCTTCAGATTTTTTTGAACTTGGATCCATAATTGATCAGCCGCAAATATTGCCATCAGATATTCGCGAAACAGCATGTCGGGAGAACTAGATGGGCACCTAAGATGAGGGTGAAATATTGAATTTAAACCCCCAAATGCAACAAACAGCATCAAGCATAAATATGCTTTCGAAAGTTCACAAAAATGGTTTGGATGATGAAAACCCTTCAGCCATTTCGATCATGTCGCTCCAGAACACCCCTTCACTCCAGGTAGCATCTCGGAGCAATTACATAATGTGATGCCAAGCTGGGGAGAAAGGGAAGGTGAACATAGGATGTTCAAAGAGTGAAGTCTTCAAGTGTCATCTGAAAATGGGCTAATACAGTTCTTTTGTGTGATTTAGTTAATCCAGGCGCTGGGCTTCACTTCTTAGGACAATACATTAGTAAAATATTGAAAAAGATAGTAGATGCAGCAAACTTAACCAAATCATTGATAAAGTACAAAATATGCACAGTAAATCAATAGTGAATATTTGACCATGAATTGTGACTGCTCTCATAAAAAGCTGTTGCCACTGGCATTGCCACATTCTGAAATTCAACCGCGGGAATTCACTTCAGCTGTTGTTTTCACCCACAGGATAGGACACACATTTAAGTGTTCTCAATGTACAAATTGTTATTTTGTAAAAGCAAAATTAGAGTTACAATAAAATTACATTCATAGAACACCTTTCATGTCGGGAGGACATCCCAAGGCGCTGAACAATTAGGTTGGGACTCAAGCGGGGGGGTGAGGGGGTGGTCGGATTAGGGGGAAGGGGAAGGAGAGTAGGAGAGGGGGAAGAGTTAGGAGGGGAGTAGAAGGCACGGTCGAAGAGGAAGGTCTTGAAGGAGGTAAAGAGATTGCGGGATGGAGTCCATAGTGTGGAAACAGAGTGGCTGAAAGCCCGGCCACCGATGGTAGGGTGGTTATGGCAGTGGATGCGGAGCAGGCCTGAGTATGCTGAATGGAGGGGACGGGCAGGCTGATAGGGAGACAGCAGGTCAGAGAGATAGGCGGGGGCAAGGCCGTGAATGGCTTTGAAGGTGAGGACGAAGATCTTGAATTTGATCCTCTGAGGGATGGGAGCCAGTGGAGACGGGCGAGGATGGGAGTGATGTGGTCGCAGAGCCTGCTGCAGGAGAGTACACGAGCTGCAGAATTCTGAATAATCTGCACCTTGTGAAGGGAGGAGCTGGGAAGACCAACGAGGAGAGAATTCCTGTAATCAAACTAATCTGAAGGTATCTCAAGAGATCAAACTGTTAAGTGGACCAGATGTTTAACCACTGGAATAAACAAAGATATTGATTGTATGAGAATTTAGCTTCTTTCTTACAGTACAGTACCTACCTGCATAGTACCATATTTGTGATAATGTTTATGGCTCTCAAAGCTACATACAATGGCAATTTTGATTTTTAAAATCTTATCATAATATGCTTTTATCCGGTCCTAGGCACGCAATTGCTGGTTGATTGACTTAGAGCTCTGTGCTGATAATGGGACAGGATGTCCTGAATTTTAAAAAAATGAATTATACAACCCAGGTTATCTCAAACACTTCCATTTGTTCCCATGCCGTTTCAAAAGACACCCCAAAATAAAACCTTGCTGGGCACACTTGCTGAAGTGCAAGTATGTGAGGCAGAGCACAGCTCAAGGCGTTCATGTTTTTCTCCTTCAAGGCTTTCAATCGGAGGCTGACAGACAGTGGCTCCTGACTGCTAGTTAGTCGATTGGCAGCTTTACAGTGAATATTTTGTTTAGCAGAGTAAAAGTCGGCATCCCGCTCATCAAAGGCAAACAGTAGTGAAACTGAAATTGAAAACCTGCAATTGAATACGTTATCATCATGGACTTTGGCTGAGAACACTATTGTTCACACCACCTCCAGTAAATCCAGATAATTTCATGGTTTAGTCCCATGAGTTAGTCTCCTGTGTGTCCCTCGCCCCCACCACTCCATCATCGGTGGCCGTGCTTTCAGCCACTACGCCCCGAAACTCTGGAACTCCCTCCCTCAATCCAGCACAAATCACCCTATTTCAGCAATCACATTACAGTACTAAGTCAAATTGACAGGGTAAAGCAGTATGTGGAGTCCTGTAGCTCAGTGGTTAGAGCACTCACCTTAGAAGCATGAGAGCTGTGTTCGAATCCAGGCAGAGCGAAACCTTAGACAAGTTTTCTTACCCCACACGCCTAATAATAATCCCTCCAAAAAAAATTATAGTCAATTGGTCATTTCAATCCACAACTGTTTGTGGGACACTGCTGTGTGCAATTGGCTGCCGTGATTTGCCCACAAATATACAGCCAATTCACTTTATAGTATATTCTGTGAAACGCAATGAGACGTCTAGAAGATGTGAAAAGCGCTATATCAAATGCAAGGATTATTATTATTATAAAAGTAGAAATTCAGATTTTATCTGATTGAGATGAATCCACTTTCATTCAAATTATGCAACAGGAAAACCACATGTTGACCAGAATTTTTTTTATTTAAACATTGGATTGTAAACTAAATTAATACACAACATTTTCAAAGTGCATCTTCCCGCTTTTCATTTTGCAAATCACCACGAGAGTGATGTAGCAACCCTCTGCAACTGGAATGAATTCCAGACAAGAATGATTAAACACTAAATGATATCAAATAGTTAGTCACTTTATAAAATTCTGTAATTGTAATGACTTTTGACAACCACTGGCTTTGATTACAGTAAAATATATTATACATTTGGTTAATATATAAAATACGCAATCAAATCACAACATTCGTGATGTGCAAGTTAAATTAGAGAACAAGAAACTTGAAGGAAATTAAAGAATCGATAGCAGCCATCTAAATGTGTTAAGCTTATGGAACAATACAAAGTACAAACAAATTTTAAATAAGGCTTTATCATATGATCCTCATGTAATACAACAATACAAATGTAATAATGTATAACTATAACTCCTATTTAGAGGACATGTTAATCACATTCGAAATGATTATAAAATTATGTATAATACACTGTCTTGATCGCAACTCAGTCTAAAACAAGAAGAATTAACTGTTTTATAGATGTTCACAGGTATAAGCTAAGTTTGGGTATTCCATTTTGAGGACAATCACCTGAGATTTCTTTAGGGGAAGAAAATTGCCATTCTTATTATACAAGTGCTCTCGTAAGGAGCAAAGCTGGAACAAGTCTGCACAACAATGGGACTCGAGGTTAGGTTATGGGGATTTAATTTGCCTCTAAAAATTAAAAGTATCCTTGTTCAGGATCCTTTTCTATCCTCTGTATAATTCATTGGTCATTTCAATCCACGGCTGTTTGTGGGACACTGCTGTGCGCAATTGGCTGCCATGTTTCGCCCACATAATAGTCAGTTCACTTTACATTCTGTAAATTCACTTTATATTCTGTGAAGCGCTTTGAGACATCTAGAAGACGTAAAAAAACGCTATATCAAATGCAAGGATTATTATTATTACCATGAAACTGCTTCTCTGTTCTATTTTTCAGACGATTTCTTCTGAGGTCACTTCCTTTTTTGTTAAAGAAAAATATACAAAACTGTGACAAGGACACACATAATGTATATAAAAAAGCAACCACCAAAGAAAAATAT
The DNA here is from genome assembly GCA_035084275.1 of Hydrolagus colliei. Lineage (NCBI taxonomy): Eukaryota > Metazoa > Chordata > Chondrichthyes > Chimaeriformes > Chimaeridae > Hydrolagus > Hydrolagus colliei. The sequence continues at coordinate 61,101,634 of CM068744.1, read as the reverse complement.
ATTTTATCATCAGAGATGACCTTTAACACAGTAACATTATTCCTTCCAAAAATTTGTATTGTATTTTGTAAGAGTATTGTCCCCAATGCTGCTGCCATTTAGAGCCAACAAACATGCTTATAGAGATTATCCTTTCAGTCTCAATATATGAAATTAGCATTGAATTGTCAGGTAATTCATCAGAAAAACAAAACTGTCAATCTGTGTCACGCTTGTTGGTGCTTAGAAAGCTACAACCCAAAACTGCTCACTGATCAACAACAATTTACTCATTGCTATTCTCAGGCTCTGGTGCCGTTTAATACTGTACTTAGATTCTTGCTCATTACGATAGAACATCTTAAGATTTGGATTCTATTAACCTAGGACTATTTTACGAACATTATTCCTGCTGCCATGTGTTGATGATTTGAAATAAAATTCAAATGTCAAGCTATTGTTCATGACATTATCTTGTGAAGGACAATCTCCAGCCCTGGGAAACAATGAGAATAATAATAATTTTAAAAGTCCTTGCATTTGATTTATCGCCTTTCATGTCAGGAGGGTAGTTAAAAATGCTGACAGGATTTACTATAGCGACTGCGAACTTTGTATGCGATTTTGCTCAGTGATGTCAATTTTGCTCAGTGATGTCTGAGTTGACATTGCGCATCAGACCACCATAACAAGGATATTGTACTAAAATAGAAATCACTGGGAACACTCAGCAGGTCAGGCAGCATCTATGGAGAAAGGAAAAGTGAGTTCACGTTTCGGGTCCATGACCCTTCGTTAGAACTGCGGCATGTTGGGAGGGAGAGGATTTTAAGGATTAATAGAGAGGGAGAGGCAGGGCAAGGAAGGCAAAGGAGAAAATGGGGCAGGAGGTGATGGGTTAAAGAGGTGTTAATTTTGAGAAATGAAAGGGGGAAATTGCAACAGAACTGGAGAGAAGAGGTATTAATAACGTTAAAACAAAGTTGGGGTGAAATTGCAAAAGAACAGGCAGATCAGATGGTTGCAGAAGAGGTGGAAGGTGAGCTGTTATGGCCTGAAATTGTTGAAATCAATATTAAGGCCAGAAGGCTATAAGGTCCCTAGTAGATGGATAAGGTGCTGTTCCTCGCTGCGGTTCATAGGAACAGCGTAGGAGACCGTGAACGGAGAGATCAGACTGCGAGTGAGAAGGAGAGTTGAAATGGCTTGAAACCGGTAGGTCAGGGTTGTATTTGCAGACAGAGGATATTGTACTCTTTTATATGTCAATAATAATCCTCAGAGGCTGTGACTGGTTATGTTACATTCAACCCACATGGAAACTAATAAAAATAGTTTTTAAAAGAAAAATGTACTATCTAATAAAAAAACAACCATTTGCATTCAATTAAAAATCACTTGCTATAATCCTGGCTGTATTGGATAGGGAGATAAGGACATCTTTTTTTATATATAAATGTTTTGAAGGCGCTTGACTCCTTGCTTCTAATGGGATTCAAGTCCACAGATAAACATTGAAACCACCTCCTCTTAAGTCATTATTCATTTGTGAACAGGAGGAACAGGTTTACATGAAATAAACAAAACACTAAGGAATCAGGCAAATTAATGTCTATACATGAGAGGTAACGTTCAGGTGCTGTGCATTTCCTCAAAGACAACTGTTTTGACCTGGTGATTGTAGCTAAGACAAGAACATTTGAAAAACTAGAGCTATTCAACTGATCGACATGCTTAACGTTTTTTTTTAACTGTGATCCATCTTCTGAATAGTTCTCCGCCATTTGCCTTTTGCAGTCCCAGGTAGTGTTTTGATGCTGCCAAAGCTAACATTGAATTCACCTCACAAACTTCTTTCCATCTTTTTTTTTAAGAATTGGTACTCAGACATACAACATTTTACACACAAATTATTTTCATTGTTCTTGGTTTTCATTCAGTTATTTTGTCTTGCAATGTTATTTTCATTAGGAGCATAATTTACGGAATATTAAATTGATAAATCTTTTGTGTCTCAACACAATAAGCTCATTCCCAATCATTTCACTTGTACATTAAAAGGGCCTTTTTTAAAAAAAAGACAGCCAATAGTTATCAATTCTATTTGAGAAGCACAGTAATTCATTTGTTACAATAAAAATCGCTGCTACAGCTTTTTATTGGTAAATATTAATCTCCAGAAAGTCTGCTAGCCACATTTGAGCTTCATTTGGCCATTCTCTTGAATACAATTGTTACATTCAAAGCCAACCTTTTTTGTTACAGATAATATTTAATGTAATTAATATTTCACCTAATATTGCCCATATTAAAATGTAATGCACTTGTGATAGACCACTTTGAAAACAATATACATTAGCTGCATCTTTCCAATTTAAAAAAAAGGCATAAAAATTATGAGGGGAGAGCAGTAATTTCGACATTTGTTTTTCATGATTAGCCAAACAAAACTATCTCTGTGCTACCGTAACATCTGGTTCACACCGTTTCCATTATCCTTAGCGGTTGTTATCAGAGGGAGGAAAAATACCAAAGGCCATCAAGGAGACCCGACGCACCTTCTCCTGAACAACTGGGGGGAGGGGGGGGGGGGGGGGGGGGGGGGAATTCACTGGAATCTAAATTTACTCCATTAACACAGCATTTCAGAGCATCCAGAATTTGGCAAATTCTTAAACACAGCCTCAATTTTGAAACTGTTGTCTTTTAAGATACTACAGAAAGAAAACCGTTTTCAAAGCTGACACAGAATTCCAGCACTTGCCAAATATCGAAAGTCTCAGCACAAGAGTAAATCAGGACCCGGGTGGGATTTCTCCAACCAAATGTGCTGCCTATTCCCATTAACCCATTACTCTCCCTTAGTAATATCAAGGTTATAGTGCTCTGGGACGGTATTGTATCTCCTGAGCCTATCCCAATGGAAATGACATTTTATTTACAAAATATGACTGGGCGTTGACTCCCAACAATTAAACACACACTGTGTTGCCCACGAGATTTATTCATTTCCAGGGAGACCTACAATACCTACAAGCCCCACCAATGGTTTAATCCGATAATTGTCGGTGCTTTTCAGTAACATTTTGAGCATCAGTTTTCAAATGGAATTAGAACAAAATGTAAATAGCTCATTTTATTGCTATCACACTATCACAGCCTGTACCAATACGAACTGATATCAAGAATTACGCCACTGTGCTTAGAAGCTGAACGCTACCTCGGGAAGCCTGAACCTCAATGGGTTCAGACCATATTCTGTTTTACATACATAAATTGGTCCAGTTTTGCAAAATAATACAGGAATACATTGGGCAAGATTATAGCAAGGCACTGGCTATGCATTAGCGATTGATGCTGTGTGTGTGTGCAACTTGGTAGTAACTGTACCAACACCGAGCAACTAATCTACACTACATGGCTGGAAGAGGGATTTTTTTCACAACCAGCAACTGATCGGTAGGGAGGTGGTCAAACCTGACAAATAACTAACATTTCAAACTCTGCCTTCACCCACCCTGCTGTGCACAATTGGCTGCTCGGTTTCCACCACATACATATATATACAGTCAATTCACTTTACAGTATTATTCTGTGAAGTGCCTCGAGAAGTCTCGAAAGACGTAAAAAGCGCGATATCAAATGCAAGGATTAATTATTATTATCAATTGTTATTCCTAATAATAACACCCAACAACCAGAGCAGGTTCCTGCCATTTCCAATGGAATGTGTGGTGCCCTGTGGCATTCCCAGCCCGATCCACACACACACACTGGGAATAATCCCTGCCTCCCTCTGCACTCAGCAAACACACTGCTCGCACTTTCCAAGAACATGCCATCAACAGACACTTCCACTCCTCCCCACCCACACCTCTCACACTGTACTGTACTTACATCAGTGCGTTTCAATGGTGACCTGTGATTAAAGGGGAGTGAAGGGGGGAGGGAGGGGGAGGGTTTCCAAACCACCTCAATGATGACCCCAGAGTTGCCCATAAGTGTGTGGTGGCTGAGACATTCAACTCGAAAGCGACTTGGCCCCAGAATTGTGTCTGTGGAGCCGTCAAACCCCCAACCCGAGAGCAAGGACTAGAGGAGCTCAAAGCAAAGCCTTAACCCCTTGGTGTCTCTGGAATAAAGTTGTAACGTTATAACTCCAATCTTTCTTTTTGCTTGTTAATCTCCTTGTCTCGATGGGTTGTCTGGATGGGTTGTTCGAGTGAGTGAGTGAGGGGGTGGGGTGGGGGGGGTGAGGAAGAGAGGGAGTGAGGAGGGGAGGGAAAGGGAGAGAGAGAGAGAGAGAGAGTGAGATGGTTACACTGCGCTTCGCAGGGTCACATTGATGGTGAAAGGCTTGGGTTTCAGGGTTAAACCATAGTCAAACTCCAGAGTGAGCTGCTCTGTGGGGTTGCCGGTGATGGTGCATTGGTGCATCAGGATGGAGGTGAACAGGAACAGCTGCATTTTGGACAACTCGTCCCCGATGCACCGCCTCTTGCCGACAGAGAAGATCATGACCGAGCTGATGAGATCCCGGTCCAGGCTCCCGTCCTCGGCCAGGAACCTGCCGGGGTCGAAAGTCTCCGGCTTCACCCACTTGTCCGGGTCGTGGTTGACCGACCACTGGTTGACGAAGACCACGGTGTCCTTGGCGATGTGGTAGCCGCTCAGCTGGGTGTCTGTGGTGGTGCAGTGAGGGATGGTCAGGGGGACGAAGCTACTGAACCTCAAGCTCTCGAACAGGAAGGCGGTCAGGTAAGTCATGTCAGGCTTGTCCTCGATGGAGGGGAGTCGGCTCCTGCCCACCACCCTGTCCACCTCCTGCTGGAGCCTGAGCTGCACGTCGGGTCTCCACACCAGGAACAAGATGATCCAGTTGAGAGCGGTGGACAGGGTGTCCTGACTGGCCCCGAAGATGTCCGTGACGGTGGAGTCCACGTACTCCCGCTCCAGCCTGACCCCCTGGTGGCTGGCCATGCCCTGGTGCTCGATGATGTTGATGAAGGCGTCCATGATGTCCCTGACCGTGCCCGGCCTGAAGGTCTCCCGGTGCTGCACCGCCTTGTCCTGGATGAAGCTGTAGAAGTCGCGGTTGAGCGCCTTGAAGTTCTCGAAGACGGTTTTGATGGGATTGGGGAAGTACTGGAGCCAGGGCATGACGTCCACCAGGCTCCCGGCCGCCACCGTCTTCCCGAACTGGTCATTCCTGGACAGCAGCGCCAGAAACTCCTGGTCATCGTGGCTGTACCTCTTCCCGAAGCAGACGGCGCTCATCACGTTGGCCACCGCCACCACCAGGCAGCTGGCCGGGTTGAGGAAGCCCTGCGCCCGGCTCCTCTCCACAAACAGCCGGATCAGCTGCTCGATCTCGCCCACCACATGCCTCTGGAAGGTCCTCCTGGTGTCGGGGTTGTTGGTGGAGAAAGCCTTGACGGTGGAGTGGGCGATTCTCCGGTGAAACTTCCACCGGTCCCCGTAACTCCGGAACACCAGGCTCCTGCCCCCGGACACTTCGTTGAAAGAGGCGAAATCGGGTCTCCCGGAGAAGTGGGCAGCTTTCCTGACCAGCGCCTCCCTGATGGACTCCTCCCCGTTCAGGACCACCACCGCTCGGCTGCCCAGCTTGATCTGGAAAACGTTCCCGTATCTCCGGGCCATCCTGGAGAACGAGATGTGAGGGATCTTGCCGACCTGGGGAGCGTTGCCAATGACCGGCCAGGGGAAGGGTCCGGGCGGGCTCCTCCGGCTCCGGCTCCCTTCGCTCTGCAGGAGAAGCCACTTGCAGATCTGGAGCAACGTTAACACGGCCAGAGCCACCCAGAGGGCTTGCTGTGTGGTCGGGGTTAGCTCCCAGACCAGGAGCCTCACCGCCTTCATCGCCTCGCCTTCTCCTCCTCCTCTATCGCCAATGCTCTCTCTCCCACAGCTAATAATAATCTCCCCATGTTCTCTCTCCCCCCTCAAACCCCTCCTCCGCTTCTCCTTCAATTCTTTCTTTTCGTTTAAATACAAACATCTAAACTATCCTGTCAGCTGCTGTTGGTGTCGCAGGAACGTTCATGGCATTGCAATCAGGTGAATAGATTCACGGTTTGAGCAATAGTTGTCAGTTATACAGTATATTTGTCCAGTACACACACACACTTATTGTATGTGTATCTTAACAATACGAATCCTGCATCTATATTGCTTCAGAGGAGGTGATAGCGACAGGAGCTGTGTTACAGTAATGGTGATGTGGGCAACCAGTTCGTCTGTGCAGATCTCATGTTGCACATCAATGTCCCATTTAAACTCGTGGGCACTTTACTGAACTCAGTCTCTCTCACAGTCTCTCACAGTCTCTCTCTCTCACAGTCTCTCTCTCTCACAGTCTCTCTCTCTCACTCTCACACACACACTCTCTCTCTGCAACTCCTCACACTCTACACTTCTCTCTGTCTCTGAGAAGCTGCCGATCGCAAAAGCCACTTTTAACACGAACTCCCACCGTCACATGTCAGCAGGCAAAGCTCCTGATGGTTCATTAAAGTCATCAACGAATCGGATCACTCCGCAAATCACCTCGGCACATAAGAGACCTCTCCCCCCCCCCCCCCCCACCCTCCTCTCTCTCCCTCCCTCCCCACCCCCCACCCCCTCTCTCTCCCTCCCTCCCCACCCCCCCCCTCTCTCTCCCTCCCTCCCCACCCCCCCCACCACCCTCCTCTCTCTCCCTCCCCACCCCCCCCCCCCCCCACCACCCTCCTCTCTCTCCCTCCCCACATCTCTCTTTCCCCCCTCCCCCCCCACCTTCTCCACTTCTTCCCCCCTCCCCCCTCCCTCTTCCCCCCTCCCTCTTCCCCCCCTCCCTCTTCCCCCCCTCCCTCTTCCCCCCCTCCCTCTTCCCCCCCTCCCTCTTCCCCCCCTCCCCTTTCCCTCTCTCCCCCCCCCCCTTTCCCCCTCCCCCTCTCTCCTCCCCCCCCCTTTCCCCCTCCTTCCTTCCCCCCCCCCCCCCACTCCCTCCCCTCTCTTGCCCTCTCTCCCCCTCCCCTCTCCCTCCCCTCCCTCCTCCTTCGGTTCTCTTTGCAGGAGAGACCGGCAGTCGGTATCTGCATCTCAGCTTCAATGGGAGTTCAGGAATCTGCGTGCAGGAAAGTGCTTTAAACCCCATGTAAGAGTTTGCTCACCTCCTCCTTGCGAGTTGCGTGCGGGACTCGCATTGCGTAAGCCTCTGGGGACCATTTGAATGTACTCTCAGTCACTCCACTGTGATAACCTGATACAAGAAGTGGATTTCCCGTCCACACACACACAGGGAATCTGAGACACGGTGTGTGACCTCCCCGCCTGTTTTCTATGGCAGTCAGTTTGTCTTTAATTCAGTGCAATAAACAGGACAATATCACACCAGGTGGGAAAGCCGGGATATCGTTTCACTCACAAACAGTTCAAATAGATTTTGCAGTTACAACATCCTCAGTTAGATTTTCTCTCTCTCTCTCTCTCTCTGTCTCCCTCCTGTTATTATCTACATTTTGCTCATCACTTGCACTGCAACAGGTTTTGTGTTTGCTGGGTTTTTTTTAATAAAAAAAGAAGTTTCGGTTCCAACAATTAATTTAACTCCGGGTGCCAAAAACAAACGAGAGAGAGAGAAACAGCGACACAGTGAGTAATGTTAATGTCATCTTCATAATGTTACCAGCGATATTATTAATGCCACAAACCACTCTCACACCGGCCATGTCCAGCAAACCTCTGCGTGGGTGTATGGCTGGCTGGGTGGGTGGGTGGGTGGGTGGGTGTATGGGTGGCTGGCTGGGTGGGTGGGTGGGTGGGTGGGTGGGTGGGTGTATGGGTGGCTGGCTGGGTGGGTGGGTGGGTGGGTGGGTGGGTGTATGGGTGGCTGGCTGGGTGGCTGGCTGGGTGGGTGGGTGTATGGGTGGGTGTATGGCTGGGTGGGTGGGTGTATGGCTGGGTGGGTGGGTGTATGGGTGGGTGGCTGGGTGGGTGTATGGCTGGGTGGGTGGGTGTATGGCTGGGTGGGTGGGTGTATGGGTGGGTGGCTGGGTGGGTGTATGGCTGGGTGGGTGTATGGCTGGGTGGGTGTATGGCTGGGTGGGTGGGTGTATGGGTGGGTGGCTGGGTGGGTGTATGGCTGGGTGGGTGTATGGCTGGGTGGGTGGGTGTATGGCTGGGTGGGTGGGTGTATGGGTGTATGGCTGGGTGGGTGTATGGCTGGGTGGGTGTATGGCTGGGTGGGTGGGTGTATGGGTGGGTGGCTGGGTGGGTGTATGGCTGGGTGGGTGTATGGCTGGGTGGGTGTATGGCTGGGTGGGTGTATGGCTGGGTGGGTGGGTGTGTGGCTGGGTGTATGGCTGGGTGGGTGTATGGCTGGGTGGGTGTATGGCTGGGTGGCTGGGTGGGTGGGTGACTTTGTTTTTAATAATAAAACCTCCCTCTCAGTTTGTCTCGGGAGAAAACCGGAGACTGACACTCGGTGCAGTCAGATCACCGCAGTTCGGTTTCCCGCTAAACCGCTTTCCTGTCGGCGATTCGAGTCGCCGCGTTTCTTAAATCCATTCCCCGCAATGTCGCCCCGTGATTCCCCGGCTCGTCACTGTCCTGTCTGCGTGTGTGTGTCTGTCTGTGTGTGTGGGTGAGTGTCTGTGCGTGTGTCTCTCTGTGAGTCTATCTGTCTGTGGGTCTGTCTGTGCGTGTGAGTGAGTGAGTGTCTGAGTGTGAGTGTCTGTGAGTGTGCCTGTCTGTGTGTGTCTGTGTGTGAGTGTGAGTGAGTGTGCGTGTGTCTCTATGTGAGCGTCTGTGTATCTCTTGTGTCTGTGTGTGAGAGACTGTCCCTAACCTGATGATCACGAACTGATCCGAAACGCTAAATTGCGCATTGCTATTGCCCTGATTATTATTTGTCATGGAGAGTGAATGTGTAGCTGGGGGCTACAAACCCAGTGTGCGTCGCCTCTCTCGGTTCGCACAGAGCGGCGGGGGCTGCCTTCACTGACCGCCCCTCCACCCGAGCTCCCTCCACACTCAACCTTCTCACCCGTGCGAGCAACACCAGTCAATTCGCTGCCTTTCCGGCTCGTTGCCGACCCGACCCGTTTGTCGGGGTCCGTCTCGTCTGTCCGCCCGCCCGCCGCTGTGCGTGTGAACACTTTGCCAAACACCAATTAAAGCAAAACCTCCAACTTCTGAAGCCAGGATCACCCAGTCAGTCAGTCAGTCCTCCCTCCCAGGGTTGGGCTGTTCAGACCTGCTGATGAGATGTGTACTTTTCCTGCAACAATTAATAAACAGATTCCCTGGCAAACTCTCCCCCCTCCCTGCCTGCCCTGCCTGCCTGCCTGCCTGCCCTGCCTCCCCTGCCTGCCTCCCTGCCCTGCCTGCCTGCCTGCCCTGCCTGCACTGCCTGCCTCCCTGCCCTGCCTCCCCTGCCTGCCTCCCTGCCCTGCCTGCACTGCCTGCCTGCCCTGCCTCCCCTGCCCTGCCTGCCTGCCCTGCCCTGCCTGCCTGCCTCCCTGACCTCCCTGCCCTGCCTGCCTGTGTGAGAGCTGAGAGGGAGCCTGAGCCCAGGCTTGTTGCGCTTTTCCTCCCTGACTACGCTTGAAACTCACAGATTTTAACTCCAGTTAAAAAGTGATGGAGGAGGGGGGGGGGGGGGGGCAGCCCCTCACAGGACCTTCCTTTCCAGTCAGTAGATCCCCCCCCCCCCCCCCACACACACACACACACGGTGACTGTGGTATGACTGCAAACTGTGAGTATTTTACACCGTTTGACTTTCCAGTGTCGGCGCTGCCTGTGACTGGGCTGCCTCGCTGCCTGTACCGCGCCCCGTGTGTCTCTCGGCACCTGTTTTGGGGATGTTTAGAGTCGGTTGGTGATTCAGTGGCTTCAGCCAAACCGGTAACACACACAGTATTTGCAGCTGCGGTTTTGCATGCGCTGAGTGAAGCTCCTCGCCTCGCCACCTTTTAAAGGCTGATCGCATCTCAAACACTCAGCTGGGTGGTTGCAGGCACACGGTAACAATACCGGGAATATCGATTATACCGAGAGTTTTGATCGATTGATCAGTTTGTGTTTTAGAATCCAGCTGTGGGTGTTTTGCACAGCATGACACGGTTTGCTATGACATGTACGACATACCAGACAAGGTGGGTGCGGTGGGAGCACACTGTGTCGACGCTATTAAAAATACATGTTAAAATAATTCGGTGGAAACGTGTAGCGATACCTGTTTGCAGCTTGCTGGAGTCGCTCTTAACACCACATTGAACAGGGAGTTATTCAAATGCAAGTCACAAAATAGTTCCATCAGCTGGGGGTTAGTTTTGCCACTTGCTGTTTGCGACTGACCAGGGGCCATTGCATCAAGAATGATTTTGCCCATAAAACCAAGGAAGCGCCTTTCGTGTTAACATCGCAAAACCTCCATTCGATCCAATTCAATTCATGCCCACATTCAATGCGCTGAGAATGAAATTCGTCTTCGAACGACTTCTGGGATCTTGTGGAGGAGGGTGACAAACATAATGCGAGATAGTGCGACTGATACTCAAACATGGTTTGAAGCAAGTTGCTTGCACTGACTTATTGGCTTAACAAAAACACAGTACTGTACAAAAAAAAGGAGACTGTGGCAACATCGTTGTAACTGTATCCATAATGTATTGTTAGTTATACAACAGTATAATACAGTGAAAACAATTTGAGGCAATTTGACAGTGATTACAACTGACATTTTGGGGGAGATTTTCTGAAGTGCCAACATAGCCTTTAGATCAAATGTTAATAATAATAATAATACTTGCATTTGATATCGATGTCTCAAAGCGCCTCACAGAATATACTGTAAACTGAATTGACTGTATATTTTGTGGGTGAAACGCGGCAGCCAATTGCGCACAGCAGTGTCCCACACACAGTCGTGGATTTAAAATGACCAATTTTATTATTGTGGGTTTCTTTGGATGGATTAAGCGTGTGTTTTTGTGTGGAGTAAGGAAACTTGCCCAAGGTTTCTCCCTGATCTGCCTGGACTTGAACACAGGTTTCACGCTCGTAAAGGTGAGTGCTCTCACCACTGAGCTACAGGAACTAAGAGTTAAGAAGAGTTAAGAGATTTATTGCGAGCGTGAACACTCACTAACTCGTGAAGATTGCTGGAATTCATGTGGGAAAATCGCTTGGCATTCCCACTGGTAAAATTGACGTCCATGGAAATCACACGCTCCAACGCAACAAAATAGTTGTGGAAATGCCTTTAGCAACAAAGATAACACATGGTACTTCTCTCTCTCTCTCTCTCTCTCACACACACACATACACAAAACAAGGATAAAATCACCAATTTTACATGCAAATTCAATGCATATGTTTTATCCATTGTGGGCTTCCTGACTGCCAGTGAACTGATTCTTATCTGGTTGTGGCAGAGAGAAGGCACACACCCCCCCCCCACAAACACACACTGCTCCTCCTCCCCCCACATACACACACACACTTACCCCATCTACACAAATGCAAGTTAAATGCAAATTGTTGTTGTTGGGTGAAAGTGTTGATGTAAGCCGGATGTACAAACTGCCACAGATCCAGTTTCCAATGAAGATTCCTTCAGAAAATGTTTATCGCTTGATGTTTCACGTTCAGTTACCGTCAATGTTTGTCCTTTCCTGAGCAGCTCGTTCCAAAACTTCAGATGGACATGACTGTGTCTGTTTCAAGAAAGAGAAAGCCACCCCCCTGAACCGCCCCCCTGAGTACCCCAGCCGGGTATAATGTTAGCTTTGCTCTGACCTTTGAATAAATACAACCCCTGCATTTCAATTCAGATCAATTAGTTAAATCTGTTTTCCAAGGGAGGAGATACGGTTGGATGGAACACTCTGTGGATCCAGGGCAGAATGTGCAATGTATTTTTCCTTCTGTTAAAGGCGCGATACAAATATAATTTATTGTTGTTATTGTGTTTATGTCATTTCACCCAATTCAGCCAACAGCAAGAGAAGATATACTTTTAATTTTGCATCAATGACGATTCAGACAAGGAAATAGAGACTAATGATTGCAAAGAGACTGAATTTGTCTCTTCACCCTTTCTTTACATTGAAAAGTATTCTCAGAGTTCTCAGTTTGGTTGAATACTCTTAAGCATGGTTGATGGAGGTTTTTCCACATGCTTCAGACACCGAACTAACCCCCAAAAAGATTGATGTACATCATTTTGGAATTGAAGATATTTGAAGGGTCTAGTGTATTTTTTACTATGGAACCTGGTCAATTCTAGTGAAGAGATGGCTTCCAATCTCTGGCACATTTTAAGTGAACGGCCGTGTTTTAAACACAGAGAGCTCATTTGAAGTGTTTACTATTTGGATGTTATTGTCCAAAGTGACAGTAATCATCCTTCCCCCATTTCCCATCACAAAAGGTTATTGGCTCATTCAAGCACCGATAATTTAATTTGTGAGATTGGACATGTTTTATTTTAAATTACATTCCATCATGTTTTAGCTGAATGGAATTTAGTTCCAATTTATTGGAGTGGTCTTGTTGATCTATATTTGCTCAGCTCCATCTGGTTTTAGAACATATGCCTTTTATCTGCATTCAAACAATGGTCTCAGGTTATTCATTTTTTTACATTGGAAATTTTAATGTATTGCTCCAATCCTGCATGACAGCAATATTTGTGTCTATCACAAACAATTTATTATGCTGCTGGTGTTGTCTTTTAACTTTTTTCTCTCTCTCTTTCCTTCTACACACTTAGAAAAGGTTCACATCTCCAGGGTGCAGATTTGAATTCAAGATCCTCATCCTCACTTCCAAGGCCATTCGTGGCTTTGTCCCCTCCCCACCCAGCTCTCTAACTTGCTGTCCCCTTATGAACCTCCCCACCCCCTGTGGTTCAGCGGGCTCCGGTCTGCTCCATGTCCCCTGTCCTAACCACCCTAACCATTGGCGGACTGGCTAGTCTCTCTGCCCCCACACTCTGGAACTCCATCCGACAGTTCTTTCAGCTGGCTCCCTCCCTTGCCTCCTTCAAGGACGGACACAAGACGTTCCTCTTCGACCTTGCCTTCTGCTGCCCTCCCAACTCTCTCTCTCCCCTTCTAACACTCTCCTGCCCCTCCCCCTTACCCTGCCTTCTCCCTTGCTCAGTTCCCGACTTGACTGTTCAGTGCCTTGGGATGTCCTCCCAACGTAAATAGTGCTCTGGTCAGGCCATACCTAATATAGCACAGAGTTCTTGTCACCAGGATAGAAGGGACAGTGCACTGACGTAGGGACAGTGCAGAGCGCTTAAAACCTGTTTAAGCACCCTGCGATGCTATCCACTGTGAAGGGCACTATAGAAATCCCTGTTGTTGCAGAGGAAAGCAACAAGAGAACATAGGTTTAGAGTTGCATGGGGCAATTTCAGAGCAGATACCAGGAAGGATTATTGTTTATTATATAAAGGAGGATAATACAACAATAACAACAAATTACATTTGTATAGCGCCTTCCACATCAGGAGGACAGCAACAACAACAACTTGGACTTATACAGAGCCCTCCACGTCGGATGGCATCCCAGAGCGCTTGCCAATAAGGGATCCCGAGGCTGAGCCAGGGGAAGGGGGAAAAAGGTGACCAAAAGCGCGGTCAAAAAGGTCTTTAGCCAAGACTTGAAAATAGGAAGAGAGGGGGCGAGGCAAAGGGAGTGAGGAAAGGAGTTCCAAAGCCAAGGTGGAGGATATCCCAAGGTGTTGGACAGTCAGAGATTTTGACCCAAGCTGGTGGTTGAAATCAGGGGGGTGGGAAGGTTAGGGATAAGAGGGTGAATGAAGGTCAAAGAGGAGTGCCTTGAAACGTGTTTTTAGGCAAGACGAAGGGACTAGGGGATGGAGTTCCAAAGGTTGGGGATAGAAAAGTTAAAGGAGGCCAGATTGCTGATGGTGGGGCTGGTTTTAGGAGCAGAGACAGGTTGATATTGAGTTAGCAGGTCACAGACATGGGAAGGAACAAGGCCTTTGAAGGTGAGGATGAGGATTTTTAATTCTATCTCCTGTGAAATGGTGGGGTGATAGGGTCACAGAGCCAGGGTGGGAATTCTGAAAGGATGAGATCAAATGGTCCAAAGGGTCTTCACCTGAACCAATCGTGTGATCTTGTGAACGAGGAAAGTAGAAAATGAAAGTTAAATTGTGTAAATTAGAAGAAAAAGAATAATGAGGGATTGGAATAAAAACAGATGCCCCAAACAAGTAAATTCAAATGCTTTTTCTAGTTTTGACTCAAAGTTTTATTTCATTGTTATTTGTAACTTCAAGATAATGTTAATTAATAAAAATATTCTTTAATTGAGTCCCTTTATGACTTGAATCCTTCTTCGTAAAGTGTGACCTGAAATCTGACAAAACCAGCTGTCCACATGAGGGTGGAGTTTCCCTGGACCTCGTGACAGACAGAGGCTAAAACGTGTTCAAAGCCTATATGTTGGACTATTATATTTCAAGAAGGCAGGTGATGGAGAGACCCAGGCTACTCAGCGTGAGCGAATGTGTTATTTGGGGATGAAGACTGTTCTAAAGGCTGCTTGTGTACCAGAACATTCCAGCCTACTATAATCACTGAATAAACCTGATTACATTATTGCAGTCATGTCAATAGGGAATCAATTTTGTGATAAGTTTACTATTCATTACTTCCTTGAGGCACCCCTCAGTTTCGGAATTCTTGGCTTGAGAGTCATGGATTTTTCACCACTGGTTTACACAGTGACTTACAAACATTTATTTTTGGTCAGACAGCTAAGTGAAGTGCTTCTGATGCAAAAGGCACTACTGTATCTCAAATGCAGGAATTACTATTAGTTTTATAACTCATCACCTGTTCACATTCCACACAAAATGAGTTACACGATATTACAATAAATTATCTCCAATATAGTTTTTCTAAATTCTCTGGGGCATAAAGGTTATGTCACTATCTAGCGAAACATAGATGGAAGAGAAAGTTCATGAACAATTAAAATAATGGATGTTATTTTTATATCACAAAAGAGCCACCACGGTGTGATTTACAATGGTGCAATCTAATCCGTACCTTGGATAACAACTAGATAATGCCCTGGTTATTTTTACAGTTTATGTTGAGTTGGTGCAAGTAACTCCAGGTTCAGAAGCTGGCTACCCAATTTAGTGAAGCATGTGAGATCAACTTGTTATTCAGTTTGCTTTGCATTGTCCATATCAGAACTGCCAACTCGCTGCACAATTATCAAAGTGCCTTTTAAATTTAGAACAATTTACTTTTAAGAGCCTTTAGAAAGGGACCACACAGGAATATCTTACATTATTGGTGAGGCAGCAGTACTTACAGGTTATTCAATAACAAACATTAGGGTTGAAAGTGTTTTAACCCCAAACACAGCCATGCATGCATTTGTCACCTCCCTCTTGGAGCACTCAAACACCAGTCTCACCATTTCTCCTAGTCAAACGATCCAGCTCATTCAGAACTCTGCCGCCCACATACTTACCTAGACCAAACTCTATATCAACATCTCACCAGTTCTGGCCAGGTTCCCCATCACCAAATGGATCGACTTCAAGATCCTCACATTTGTGTTCAAATCCCTTCACTCTCTGGCAGCTCCCTACCTCTCACTCCCAATCCACTACCCAGCGCCACCGTCTCTCATACCCTCTGCCCCACCATCAGAGGTCATTCTTTGAGTCACTTTGCCCCGAGACTCTGGAACATTTTCCCTCAATCCTTCTGCCTTGTCCCCTCTCTCCCCCTTTTCAAGTTCCACCAGAAACCCCCTACCCTGAATGGAGGGCATTATATATGTGCAAGTTGTTGTTGTATTAAGCATTAAGTATGTAAATTAAAATGTCTGCCAGGATTTGGTGAGGTAGGAGAACATTTTTTAATTACAAAAATGCTCCAAGAGACACCTACCATCGTTATCTCCACTGTATTCTCAGTTTTTGTGAGAAGAAGACAGTCATTGTATTTAACATAGTCAAGGATTAGCTTTCTGGAATTCACCACGGATGGGTTTTTTCACCATAAGATTTAACTGGAAGGGTAACACGTCATGGGAACAGCGAGAGTATTTGACACATTGGGACATTTCATTCTAAAACATTCTAGTTTAATCTGATTATCTTTTGTTTCACGCCTTTGATTTGAACTTCCATGCCGTGGAAAAGGAAACCTGGATAAACCTGTTATTTGTCATTCACCCGAAGTGCAGTTTATGTAGAGCTAGGTTGTGATAACACTTGCCCATCGCACGCGATGCCTCAGCTTATTAGCTCGGGGCAAATAAAGTGAACAAGCAAGTAAGTCACTCAGTGTCTTTCCAGAGTTTCAAGATCGCAGTCTGCAGAAGCTGGCACACAGCTTTGTGTTTTTTTTATCCAATCCACCCACTTTAAGTGAAGAAGCTGAATCAAATTAATAGTAAATGGCATGAAGGTATACTCACTCTATCGCTGAGCACCCACAACACAATATGAAAATAAATGATAATAATTCTTGCATTTGATATAGTACCTTATGTCATCAAGACATCTCAAACCATTTCACAAGACATAAGGCAAAATTGATTAATTGTGTAATTTTGTAGATGAAATAATCCCAGTGATGAGTTAGTGACAATGGAAATACATCATATGCTAATTGAACATATCCTTTGCACATTTTGTTTGTGAAGAGGGTGTCTCTTGTCCAATTGTTTGTAGTTTTGTTAGTTTTACATTTAAAAATTGGTGATTTTTTGGGGTAGGGGAAGAATGGGTTACTTAAAATCACCATTTTAAGATTGGAGACTTTAAAACCTTGATATCCTGCATGGTTGGGCCCACTCACCTCCCGGATTTCGGAGTTTGCCGGTATTTAGAACCTACTCTAGAAATGGCTGGGAAAGCCCCGCCCCATACATCAGGTGTGCTGTAAACACAGCACTGAAGCCAAAAAAAAGCCTGAGCTCCACCCACAGCGCTGGATGACAGAGTGGCCATGCCAGGGATTGCAAGCAGTTGTTCCGAATTTTCGGAAATTTGCCGGAGATCGGAACAAATCTAATACTGAATATATTTTGAAATTTTGCCGGTTTTAGGTAGTTGCTGGCTTTTGGAATGTTGGATTATCGAGGTTTCACTGTATCTTTAGTCTGTCTGGAACTTTAAAATCACACAAAATTGCTCAAAAGTCTTAAGTTTCAGCAATTAGAAGCCGATTGTTTTTAATATCTGCGGAAATGCGGCTTTCAAATTAGGACCCGATTTAAGAATTTTCCACAATCCTGTTGCGAAGTGCGTTCCTGGCTCCATCACATCAAATGATGGGCATTCAAAGAAAAATAACTGCCATATAAACACTGCTAAGGCAACCATAAACTGTGACATCACGTGTACCAATGTAGACATGTAGCATCACACCACTTACGAGTGACATTATTATGACAAAATGATGAGTATTATTCTTTCTCAGGATAAAAAAATGGTTAAGTAAACATGATAACTTTAATGCTTCGTGCCATGGTGCCTGAAATGTGATCAGATATTCAGATTTGCTCTCTCCAGTCTCGAAGGAGCCTAGGGGACAATACGCCTGCCAGAAGTTATTTCTGGAGGCTGTCTTTCTAACATTTATTAAAATCTTCAATTTGTCGAATTTCAATATTTGTTCTCCAAAAAAGCAACTCACTAATTTTAATTAAATTCTCAGGTGAAAAGTGTTAAATATATTACATTTTTATTTTCTCTTTCCAGTAAATGGTGTTGCAACAAGTTATTTAACCATAGTAGATGAGATCTTGAGATAGGTATGTTCCAAGATATGTGGGCCCCCACACGTTTCTTGCTGTGTTTGAAGCCTAGCATCACGCTTCTGCTGGGATGTTGTCCAAATCAAAATACTGTATAACCCAAAAGAAATTGCAGGTATAGTACAATAGTCAGCTGAGTGGCGCGTGTTACATCCACCTCCTTCCCCTCTCACTTCTCTTTCACTTCATCTTTATTGTTGTTCAATCTCGCTTCTGGTGAGAATTTCCTCCTGGTTCTAGAATCCATCTAGAACCCATTTTGGGCAATTGCAGTTATAATGGGTTGGTGCAGTGCTGCAGTGTTGGTGTTAATGTTGATAATTAAATCCAATTGAGCTTGTTGTACTTTACATGACATATTTTGAACCAACAGTGAGTGTGTGCTCTGTGTTGATTTTATATGGTGTAAAGGAGTTCCATTTCTCACTACTTCTATCTATCACCTTGAACAGAATAATATTTCTTGCATTTAATGTAGCACCATTCTTGTTGGAAGGACATCTCAAAGTGTTTCCTTTAAGTGTACAGACTGTATATTTTGCAGATGAACACACCTATTGATTTGGCATCAATTAACCAATTTTGTTTTTATTTTAAAAAATGAGCATGAATTTAATGACATTTGTTTTTAAGGCTGAGTACCCATGTGTAAAATCTAGAACCAAAAACGACAGGACTAAGTAGACAAACAAAGATTAAGTATAAGACTCAGTTAAATATTTAGGGTAAAATAAACATATATATGTGGGTTGTTAACTACTGTGTCATAAACAAATGATTCAGTGATCAGTTATCATAAATTTAGATTATAAAACCAGATTAAACAACAACAACAACAAAATTACTTTGTTGTTGTTGTTTAATCTGGTTTGAATTGCAGGTATAGTACAATAGTCAGCTGAGTGGCGCCTGTTACATCCACCTCCTTCCCTTCTCAGGAGGAGGTCCCAATAAATCAATAATAATAATCCTTGCATTTGATATAGAGCTTTTTATGTCTTCTAGACATCTCAAAGCGCTTCTCAGAATATACTGTAAAGTGAATTGACGGTGTATATGTGGGTGAAACGCAGCAGCCAATTGCGTGCAGCAGTGTCCCACAAACAGTCGCAGATTGAAAATGACCAATTTTATTATTACTATTTTTTTGAGCGATTATTATTAGGCGTGTGGAGTAAGGAAACTTGCCCAAGGTTTCGCACTGCCTGGATTCGAACATAGGTCTCACGCTTGTAAGGTGAGTGCTCTAACTACTGAGCTACAGGACTTCATCAAGTTTTACATGTGATATTATTTCCGTGTGTCACTGTGCACTACTATATTTTCATCCAGCTGGTGACATGCATTGTGGGTTTTCACAAAATACTTAAGCAACAATCTGCAGGATATTGAGTTTTAATTGAGCCATAATAGTGTTTTAGGAACATGGCTGCAAAGTCTTCTTTCACAAACTGTCAATTGTAGGTCTAACTCAGCATGGTTAGAGGCTTCCCAGCCAGGATGTGGATCAGTACTCTAAGCCACCTGAGAGTCTTTCAACTCTTAATTCTCCAACAGTTTTCCTTCATTTGCTTCAGCACACATCTTTAGTCCACAAAAAACAATTCTAACAATAATCCTTACATTTGTTGTAATGTCTTCAAATTGGCAGGATGTCTCAAAGCACTTTATAAGATTTTGCTGGAAAGTGGAGTGACTGTAGGTGAATGCGGCAGCCAAACTCCACACAGCAATGTCCACAAACAGCCAAGAAGTAGCCACAATTGTATCTGGAGGATTGTTGACCAGGAAACTGGGAGAAATTCTCTCCTCTTTTGGAACAGCGCTGAGGAATCAGACGAAAATGAAATATATTGCAGATGCTGGAAATCTGAAACAAAAACAGAAGTCGCTGGGAACACTCAGTAGGTCAGGCAGCCTGTATAGTATAATAATAATATAATAATCTTTGCATTTAATATAGTGCTTTTCTCATCTTCCAGACGTCTCAAAGCGCATCACAGAATATACTGTAAAGTCAATTGACTATATATTTGTGGGCGAAACACAGCAGCCAGTTGCGCACAGCGGTGTCCCACAAACAGTCGTGGATTGAAATGACCAATTTTTTTTGAGGGATTATTATTAGGCGTGTGATGTAAGGAAACTTGCCCAAGGTTTCAATGTTACGGAATTTTGTGTTGAGTCGAAATAAGTACATCCAACACCTCTACACACCTGCAGCTCAAGGGTTATATGTTCTCACCTTGAAGAAAAGGATATTCTTATTCCAGATGTATCAGAGGAATGTAACAACAACAACAACAACAAAATTACACTTATAGAGCACCTTTCACGTCAGGAGAACATCCCAAGGCGTAACAACCAATCGAGGAGATTGTGCATGAAATAGCTTGGCTGTTATTGGTGGAATACTCTGGAAAAGTCTTACAAAACAAAGTTATTTGTTATATCATCCACTTTGGGGCTAAAAAATAAACATTAATTTATTTGCCAGTTATCTTATTTTTAAGCAATGCCAGCTACTGTGGATGCTGGCTGATTGCCATCTATGGAGAAAGGAAAAATGAATCAACATTTCGGGTCCATGACCCTTCGTCAGAATGGTTGAGGGATCAGACCTTTATTTAATGTATAGACTTTGGTTTAATGTCTCATCTGAAAGACATTTGGCAGAACCCACAACCTGAGGGGCATTTCTGTTTAACTGTGACACAGCTTGTTTGTAAATGGGTGTGTACAAGCAAATTAAGAATTACATTTGTCATTTCCTCAGCTCCAAATTTCCCCTGGCCTTAGCCTGTAAGATTATTTTGTCTTAAAATTTAAGATTGTGCAGCTTAGTCGAAAATTCTTTAATTCATCTAAAATTAGAAGTAGCTTTTACAGTATTGTAGTTCTTAAAAAGAAACCAGCTTCTAAATTTAGACTGAATTTAAAAATGTTTCTATCTTAAATTCTATGGCAAAATGACCTCCAAGCAGGAGAGTTACAGCAAACAGGATTAATCTTTAAACCAAATTAACAGGTTCACATTGTATAATTTAAACATTAATCCAGTTATGGTTTAGATCATGTTAGACACTCTGATTAAATAAAGTTACGATCCCACACATTGCAGTTTTTAACGAAAAAAGGTGAGAGTAGATAGACAACGAGCACCACGGTGGAGCAGTTAAAGGTGTGTGGCTTTGTGTACACAATCACCTATATCATAGCTGAGCACCATGTAACTGTCATCGAGAGCAAGAGGCAATCAGCCAGGAGCCAGTCAGAGCATAGCATCTTGTTAGCTGGCACTGCTTAAAAATAAGATAACTGGCAAAGAAAGAAATTAAGTTAATGTTAATTTTTTAGTCCCAAAGTGGATGATATAACAAATAATCTATTTTTGGAGGATTTTTCCAGAGTATTCCACCAATAACAACACAATCTTATTTCACGCACAATCTCCTTAATTGGTTGTTACATCTTGGGACATCCTATAAAACAGGTACCAAGTGTAATTTTGTTGTTGTTGTTACTTTCCTCTGATACATATGGAATAAGAATGTCCTTTTCTTCAAGTTGAGAACATATAACCCTTGAGCTGCAGGTGTGTGGCAGTGTTGGATACGCTTATTTCTGCTCAACACAAAATTCCTTAAAAAGGAAGTATAATATTTTATTATCTAATGGTTATCACATTACCATTCCAACATGAACATAACCATGAATAGGGGTAACTGAGAATAAGAACTATAAGTAAGAACTCACATTTTATACTGCCTCGTCTCTCCAAAAAGTGTCAAAGCAATTCCTAGTAATTTTGTCAAGTCTGGTGACAGTTATTATATAGGCAAATGAGGCATAACCATAAAAATCTTCGCATTTGATACAGTGCTTTTCACATCTTCCAGATGTCTCAAAGCGCTTCACAGAAGATACTGTCAACTGAATTGACTGTATATTTGTGGGTGCAATGCGGCTGTTAATTGCGCACAGTAGTGTCCCACAAACAGTCAGGGATTGAAGTGACCAATTTTCTACAAACTTGATGAGATGAACTACAAATTACTAGAGGATTGTTAACAACAACATAGAAATACAGGAATTCTCTGTGCAACATCTATCTGTGGCTTCATATACATATAGACAAAGCCGCTACAGCAGGTACTGCTATGCATATTCATTTCTTTAAAAAAAGGCATTGAATGAATATCTATTTAAGATTCCAATTGTAGGGTTTCAAGGTAAGCAAAGATAGAGGTGATCACAGCTGAGCAACTCTGTGGTGTTGGGATTGTGGAATGTCAATACTCAAAGGTGATTGACATACGTTGAATGTTAGATTGACATCATGGAATTTCACTTGATAATTTTTGCATTTATTGTTTCTCTCTGAAACAATCAGATATTTATCAGAGTTTTATTTGCTTGGAATTTTTTCATGGACAGTATGGGGTTTGCTGGTCACAGAAGTAGGAAGGAGCATTGAGGGCCTTGAAGGCAAGGACGAAGATTTTGAACTCTGTCTTCTAGGGCAGTGGTTCCCAACCTCGGGACCCAAACCCAAATCAGGATCGCGGGGGTCCTCAGTAGGGTCGTAAAGTATCATCAGAATTTTTTTTCTTCCTTTTTTTATTGTTGAAAGTGATTTTTTAACGCAAAATAAAAGCTTTTAACGCTAAAAAAAAAATGCAACACCGCCGACCGATTTGTACAAAGAGCATACTTACGAGTTGGAATGAGTCCACAAAACAGACAGAGATGATGTTTTGGCTGAGCTGAGCTTCAGTGGCGATATCACCCCCTGGTGGTGGGAGGACCGGTTGAAGGCTAATTTGGGTCGCAGCAAAAAAGTTTGGGAACCACTGTTCTAGGGGATATGTAGCCTGGGTGAGGGTGGGAGTGATTGGGTCACAGAGCCTACAGAGCCTGGTGTGGGAGCGGACGCAAGCTGTGAAGTTCTGGATGATCTGCTGCTTGTGAGTTGGGAAAACCAATAAGCCGGGAGTTGGCATAGCCAAGCCTAGATATAATAAATGTGTGGAAGAGGGAAGAGGCAATGGCGGAGCTGGGCGATGTTGTGGAGGTGGGGGAAGGCAGAGCAGTTGAGGGTCAAACAAGATGCAAAGTTCCAGACTGGCTCAGTGAGGTGGAGTGTGATGCTGCCTGAGCCTGAGGAGTGGAGGTGCTGAGGTGAGCCAATCAGGAGAGCCTCAATCTTGTTGACATTCAACTGGAGAAAGTTAGGTTTCATCCAGGATTTGATGTCTAACAGATATGTCAGGACAGCAGTGGTCCTGGAGCATGATGGCAGAGATATAGAGCTGGGTGTCATCTGCGTATATGTGGAAGCTGAATCCATATCTGTAGAAGATGTGACCAAGAGAGAGAATGTAACTGTTTGAAGAGTAGATGAACAAGGAAAGAGCTCCTTATATATTAGCATTTAATCATTGCTGTTCAAATACTCAAAACCTTTTTCCGACATTTTGAACATCACTATTAGATCCCATCTTAATAATAAAATCACCTGTGAAAATCTGCGCTGTACATTTTTCATGGTTCTGATGTCGTTTCTGTATAATATAAGGAGATCTCTTAGAAAAATATAAAGGTTTCAAACTGTGCTGATAAGCTTTAATATCTGTCCAGTATTCAATAGTTATTTGTTAAATAGTAGTTTACTTAAATTTTGTTGATAGCATATGAAAATATTGTTGATCCCAATCAAGCTGGAATTCCTTGCTCACTGGTCTCCCCTAAATCTGTCTCCAATAGCTATTCTGTAGTGCAAATTCTCCCCCCTCACATTGCCCCATGAACTCATCAATTTCCTGAAATTCACCCAATCACTGATTCCTTATTTCCCAGCAGATCAACTTTAAAATCTTGAGCTCTGTGATCTGCTATAACACTACTCTCCTGCCATTCCCTATGCTCTGTAGTCGCTGGCCAGCTTCATGTTCCTCATCTGCTTTGCTCCACCACAGCAGAGTGAACCGTCAACAACTTTGCACCTAGCCTCCTTCCCTTCGAGCGTAGGCTCCGAATACATCGTTAGGAAGTTTATTAAGATTTTCCTCCTTCATGAAAGGTGCTATACAAGTGCAGGTGATTGTTGTTAAGTCATGGTTCACCTTATTAACAGGAGTGCATATTTGAATGAATCATGAGGGAAATTAGGTGACTGGGCAGATAGACCAATTTCTGGCCAGAATTGTTATTACAGGATTGAAACAGTGCCCTTCGGTGATTTCAGGATGATCTCTTCTGAAATGTTATGTCTGGAGACTTCTGTGTCAATGAAGTAGTTCAAAAGTAATTGAATTTGTGGGAATTTCTATTTAGTTAAAATACATTCTAAATTCCATAGGGTTTTTTTGGTCAGTGCTATCAACAGTGACCCTTAACATCTGTGCCACAGGCTGCTACTGTTTCATTTATCTTGAATGTTATCCACTTGCGAAGGCTGGTACAAAGAATTAATTTACAACAATACTTACATTTATATTGGGTTTTTTAATCCATGGTAGTGTCTTGAAGCATTGACCCGTATATATCAAAGCTTCAAACATTTTAAATGCTCCTACTCTTTTCTTCTTTTTATTTTCCCTGTAATTTAAACCTCCCTAAAGCTTTTGTCGGATCTCAGATTTAGTCCCAAACCTTGCACCTCCCATGCTATTTTTGTCCGACTGTCACTAATCCAGAATGCTACAACAATCTCACCTTTTCACACTTGCATGTCAAGTCACCTCATTAACACTTTGGAGCTCAGGCTCTCCTTGAAGCCAGTTCCATAATTCTTGTCATCCATGATCCCGAATTGGACAAAACAAATTCCAAACCTCAGCAGGACTTTTTGACGGAAAAAAGGACTAATTCTCTGAAATCCTTCTTGTGCTATCAATGGTAATGTTGACTGATGTGATGTTTCAGTGCAAAATGACAGATTAAATCCTTGGTTGAGAGATGTTGTTTGAGATTTATCAGGTGTACACACCCAGATTGCTGTGTTAATCACTTAATTATAGCATGGTTGAGCATGTGTCCCAGCCAAGTTCAGAATGTGTGTCTTGTGACCAATTCATTTGCAGCAAAGCATTGTGGACATAGGGTGGCACAATGGATATTGGTAGTCTTCAAAACGCTTGGATATAAGCTTCAAGACCTGGGCCTATACACAATGGGATTAAAGTCTCCTGTCACTAATTGCTGCAGAGGGCAATTTGCAGGTTAACCAAATACTGTGTTAATGTACAGGTTAGTCTAATGTGTCCTAATGCCATCAGTTCTTTTGTGCTTGGATGACGTATGGCAATCAATGCGTGCTTGCTCAATATCAACCCTTTATAGGGGGCTAAGTGGAAAGAAAGAGATTTCTCAGTCTCTGCCTTGTTTCTTATGGGATTGTGCCCACAGCACAACATTGCCCTGTATTCAGTAGCAAACATGCCTCCTGATTTCGAGAAAGTGAGAGGCTAAACAACAAATTCCTGTTTAATGTCCCCCTTCAATTTATCGCTATTTGATTTGGAATCTGTCTTTCTGAATCACTCCAACTTTAGATCTATCTCCCTCTCTCTCTCTAATTTTCTATCTCTTGCTCTCCATGACCATCTTTTCTCAGACTCTAACCTTACACTGTACAAAATCATGAACACATAATTTTATGAAATCAGCAAAAAGAATCTAGCTGCACAGATGTGCTTGAGGTGACTAAGGGCATAATTTAGTTGTACGATGCAAGTAAGTAGCAGGACTAGTAACTTTGTTCACTTGCATGGTCTTCAACTGTGCTCTCGATCAACCTCCTTCCCCCACCTACTCACCCAGTTTGGGTCTAAAATATTGTCTGTCCAGCACCTTGGGATGTCCTCCCAACTTGAAAGGTGCTATACAAATGTGATTTTGTTGTTGTATGCAATATTGCACATGCATTCAACTGAATCTCCATATTTTCAATTATATTGGCTAGAGCCACAGTCTGAACCCAGCGAGCAGAGCATTGACATAGTCAAGCTTGGATGTGATCATTGCAGGGAGGAGATTCTCAATGGGCCCTGTTTTTCTATATGTTTTTCTTATCTGCAGAATAAATTTCTTATCTGAAGCATTTTGAGATATCGATAAGATGTGAAAAGCACTATATCAAATGCAAAGATTATTGTTATTATCTTGTGATCTTGCGAGGGAAGATATGACCCATTCAGAGTTTGATATCCATTGGTCATTCATGATTCGTCTTGGAGATTTGAGGCCAAGAGGTAGCATAGAGTGACATCTGCATACATGTAATAGTGGAGCCATGCTAACAGATCTTATTATTTAAGCGGGAGGATATAAAGAAGAAGAGAAAACCAAGTAAAAATCTTTGAAGAACACAACAAACAACCAAACAATGGTCAGAAAATCTATTTAAAGGACATTGTGCAGACCATGGGATAGGTAAGAGCAGAACAGGATACTACAACACCACAGCACCATGGAGTTGGTTCTGGATAGAAGCAAAGTGGAGATGGATAGAACAGTCGATGTTTGGAGTGGTTGAGAAGGATGAGGAATTACTGAGAGCACTGGTAGCAGACTCGTACAATATCATTAGGGATATTGGCTGAGTGGCATAACCAAGCGTCTTTGTTAAAGCTGGACTTCCTTGTTTTTTTTATCACTGAAGTATTTTTCTGTGATCAATTTTTTCATTATAAATCTCAGCAAGTAATCTGAGCAGACAAGGTGCACTCGTCATAAACCACATTCCGTGAGCAGTGTGGCTGCAACATTTCCATTACATCTGGTAGACAAATAAAATTGGCTAACTTTCAGCATTTAAATTGTTATTTAATGGACCCTCCCTTTTTGCTGTGGTTGATTACATTAACATTCCTTAACATGTTGAAATAGCATCTACCACAGTATAGCAGGGAGTAAGTTTGATCTGAACAGTAGTTCCTCTACAGTCCATGTGTAGCCAAAGATACAGTGGCTTATTATTATTATTTATTATTATTTATTATTATTCTCCATCTCTTTGTGTAAAAACCACTTCTACCTTTTGGGGCAATTACATTCATGCAACAGGGTTACAAGATCACAAGATTGGTTTGGATGGAGTAGCCTTTTCAGCTCACCTGATCTTATCTTGTCAGAATATGCATACTACCATCTTCCCATCACAGCATCAAACTGTCTTTTAAATGAGTCCAGCATCCTGGCCTCAACCACATTTTCTGGTAATGTCTTTCAGTACCCTCTAAGTAAAGATATGTATTTGTACAAATGCTGTAACTGGCATCTCTGGGGAGGAAGGAGACAGGAATATTAAGAGTATTTTTGCCATTCCACCATGACATTGCTATATGCAAATTGCCTGCACGTTCACCAACAAAACACACAATCACTCCTGTAGCTCAGTCGCCTTACAAGTGAGAGACCTGAGTTCAATTCCCAGCAGGTCAGGGAGAAGCCTTGGGCAAGCTTCCTTGCTTCACATGCCTGTTAATAATCCCTAAAAAAAATTGGTCATTTCATTCCACGACTGTTTGTGGGAAACTGCTGTGCGCAATTGGCTGCTGCATTTCGCCCACAAAATATACAGTCAATTCATTTTACAGCATATTCTGTGAAGCGCTTTGAAACATCTAGAAGATGTGAAAAGCACTATATCAAATGCAAAGATTATTATTATTTCACACTATATCCCGTGAAGCCGTTTAGAATGTTGGATCCTGACATGAAAGGCACTATATCAAAAGTAAGGCTGATTCAGAATGATTATCTTAGCCAAATTTTAGCCGAAGAGACCATTTTGTTTTAAAATCCAGGTAGGCTCAGAATTCTGGAAAGATCTTAAATGCAAGTCTTAACCTGGAAGATGGCTGCCTGCGGTTCCTTAAAAAGACCTAAAGTAAAGATCAAACCAATTCAAGAATACTCCATAATTCTGGACTATCTGAAATTTTAAGATAAACTGATCTTCCACATTAGGTAATAGGTGACTTTTCAGACCTCCACTGGGATCCGATGACTTTTCAGACCTCCACTGGGATCCAGTGACTTTGTCTGGTAGGTGTGTGTCTGTGAACATCAGTCAAGGCCAGGATTGGGTGCCCTTGCATTGAACTCCAGTCACACAGCCTGCTGATTGGCACATACGTTTTTGTGATCTTATCAATGTTTTCCTGCTTAAATTATGTGAAGTTAATAAAATATAAGCACTCTGGGACACTACCCTGCTTGAGGAGCACTATCTAAATGCAAATTGTTGTTGTTGTTTCAGCATCTTGGCATGTTCTCCCGACGTGAAAGGCACTCTACAAATGTAATTTTGTTGTTGTTAATATCAATCCCTATATTTAATGCACATTAGCCAGATGTCTCAACGCACTTTACAAGATTTACTGTAAAGTGCATTGACTGTGTCAGTTCTAAGTGAACAAATGCACCAATTTGCACACAACAATGTCCCACAAACAGCCATGAAATGAATGACCATTTTTATTTTTACGTTTATTGGTAATCAAAGGGAAATATATCTTATGTAAACTATATTTTGTAAGGCACAGGTTGTTGATATAAATACACACCAACTGGACCGTGCTAATATCATTATTACGGCTTCTTTACAATACTGGTCACTATAGAATTATAAAAATACAATGCAGGAAACCCAACACATTGTGGTTGTCAAGGTGACAACATAATGGCTGGTGACAAACCCATTGTTAATTGAGGATTTGCAAACAAAAAGGGCTGCTTATTGCATTGATTCCTGAAACAGTGACATGTGTGTTAAGCCACCTCTTCAAACTTGAATTGAAAAGGAAGAATAAACATAAAAATCAAATGATTTATTCCTTTAGTGCTTTCTTCCATCCCAAACCCGCCCCGCCCCCTTCCCCACCCCCCTAAACTGGACAACATATCAAACCAGAGTTGGCATAACACGCTCTGGTTAGATATGTTCTAACCAGGTATTCCCTCCTGCCCCAGTATTGCATTCAATTCATCATTCCGCACCTAGGAGATCAAACAGGATTTAGGCTCTTCTCTAAATGGGCTCCATATAAAAGGCCAATTTTATCTTATGACAGTAGTGGCCAACCAATGACCCGCAGGCTGGAAGTGACCCATGGGGAAATCAGGAAGCAGGCCCATAAACATTCACGCAAGTCTAGATAAATCCCAGTTCAATGAGTAATGTATAGTATTTTCATTTTTTTTCTTGATGAAATATTGCTTGATTAAGAAATATTTAATCAAGAGCATAAATGTTGCTGGAACATAAAAATTGAACAACATTTTGACATGATACTTGAAGGACCCAGAAGTGAATGTCCTACCAACTGAGCCATACCGACGGAGAAATCACTTTAATTTATGTATATCTCATCCAGCCTGACAGGCTATTCCAAATGATAGGAACCTGTGATTGCCTTCACTTTAAGCAGTGAATTTTGGTGAGTTATAGACATCTTGCAGCATTACCATCTTCAGAATATGTCATATTGGAACATTGAGCTCATATCTAGGTTGAGAATCCAATGCAGTGCTGGGGGAGTAAAACATTATTACAGCTGCGGTCCTCCAGTTGAGACATAACACCAAACTCCCGTCCTCCTGTTCAGGTGGACGTTAAAAACCTCATGGCAATATTTGAATAGAAAAATAAGTTTCCTCGGTGTCCTGGCCAACAATCCTCAGAATGAAATTGATCGTTTATTTGAAACAAACACAGAAATCGCTGGAAATAACCAGCAGGTCAGGCAGCATCTATGGAGAAAGGAAAATCCTGTTGTAGATGCTGCCTGACCTGCTGGTTGTTCCCAGCGATTTCTGTTTTTGTTCAAGATTTCTAGCATCTGCAGTATTTTGCATTTATGATGGTTTATTTCTTGGCTGACTGTGGGACGCTGCACTCCACAATTTGGCTGACCCATTTGTCTACAAATACACAATCACTACAATTCACTGAACAAAAAACTGAATTGCCTTGAGATGTTTTGAAGTGATTACGCGTTCTATCAAATGCAATGACTATTATTATTATTATGGTAGCATGTAAATTCTATGAAGAGGGAGGGAACAAAATACATAAAGGTTGTATGATTATAGTCTTATGTGGTGTAGATAACTGGACCAGGCAACTCGTTCATGGAAGTCTTTTCTGTCTGGTATCAATAATTCATGCTTGCTCATGTTCTTCTCACTAGTAAATATTCATAGATGAAAGGCAAAGAGATGTGGCTTTATAGTTAGCAGAATGCAATGATATCAACTTCCTCACAGGTGCTAACGTCATAATTGACAAGGTGAGCAATGTTTTTTTTTAGAAGAATACTATGTTCCTGGGGCATAGATTGGCATCTAATTCATATAAGAAGTAGTTGTACATCAAACAGATAATTACGGAGTGGTTTGTGGAATATGTACAGGCTAGTCAGACATGCGTTGCAAAGAGTTCAGGTATGGAGCAGTGACAGCTCTTAGCTAGATAAATACCTGTTTTGTCATTGCTGTGTTCTCCCCACTCCCAGATAGCAGATATCACTGTGGAATATGCTGGCGGAAATATTTTTGTGTTGATTTTGTACTGGTGGTTCATTTTCAGCAGGTATCATTTTCAATGCTACAGAACAAGTTCCTCACAGTTAGAGCAGCATGAACTACTTCCAGGCAACGGTGAATGCTGTATAGTTTCTGTGCATCCCATGTATCAAACATCCTTCAAATGTGATGATAAACCAAGGTCCCATTCTGCCTGTTCAAGAATCCTGGTTTTCTGGCCAACAAAAGTTTTTGAAATAGAATGCTTGCATTTGATATAGTCATCAATATGTCTCAAATCACTTCACAGGGCTTATTGTGAAGTATAAGGATGATGTGTTCAATAAAGTCATCCTCCCGACATGAAAGACGCTCTACGAATGTAATTTGGTTGTTGTTGTTGTATGTGTTTATTGGCAAACGTAACAGCCAATTTGCACATAGCAACATCCCACAAACATTTATAAAGTGAACGAAATCCCTTACAATCCACCATCTGTGGCTGGGCTTTTAACCACTAGCAAGCAAAACACTGAAGCTCCCTGCCACAATCCCTCCACCTTGCCTTCTCCTTGCCAACCTGCAGCTCAAGATCTTCCTCTTTGACCCTGCCTTCACTTTTATCCCTGGTTCAGGATCAAGCTCCACTGCTGTTAAGCAGTCCGATATGCTACCCTGTATGAAGGGCATTGTATTAAAGCAAGTTGTTATTATTGACAAATTTGATCTTATTAATTGGTCAATTCCATTATGGCTGAATGTGGGACTTTACTCATGGATTCTTTAATGTCTTATTGTGTTGAAACAGTTCAAAAGAGTTTCCCAAATAATTAATTAAGGGCTATGATTGCTTTTGTAGACAAAACAGCAACCATTCATGCCAGATGTTGATGGCTTGTCCAGTTCCTCTAATTTTATTTCATAATTTAATATTTGTAACTATATTTCATAATTGTGGGGTCAAAATGTATTAGCCTGCATTGTTCAGTCTGTATTCAATTCTGTTTTTGATTTATATGCCCAGGAGCTTTATATCTTCGATCTCTAATGTTTAGCTAGTGACTCAGACCACTTCACATTTCCCACACGGCAATAAGATATTCTCCAGCATGTGGTGCTCATTACACATTTTGCAGACAATTTCACTTAAATTGTCACCAACAACACTTCAAAAAGCACAAGAACGTCAATCACTTATCCTGTCCTTAAAATATTGCACTTGAAATATTGCCACTGTGCACCTATACTATTCACCTCATTGTATATACAGTCGGGGTAGTCTGCTTAAGGAAACCACCAACAATATCAAATGGCATCAGTTTTATTTAAAACACAGAAGAATTCAGGGAAAGATGGAACACATAAAATGAAGTGGAATAAAAAGTGAAGCTTAACGGGTATGGAAACAGTATGGAAATGTTCCGTGATAATATAATATGTTATATTAATATAATAATAGAGCTGCCTACAAGTACATAGTTACTAGACATGACAACTGTGGAGCACGTTTAAACATTTTGATGGCCATAGGATTATGTAAGGATTATTATTATTACTTGGGAGAGAAAAAAGGATACATGGTGAAGGTAGGTTTAATTTTTTTTTAATTGTAGCTTATGAGTTTATTTGTATAATTTTGTACAGCATGAAAGCTTGCCAGACAATAATATAAATGGTAAGATATGTGATGTCAGCTGGTTAAGCTCCAACAGTAGGACATTGCACATTCTGGAGTCATCAAGCCTTGCCTCGTGCCAACCTGCTCCTGATACAACGACAACAAAATGACATTTGTATAGCACCTTTCACGTCAGGAGGACGTCCCAAGGCGCTGGAAATAATACAAATCAGACTTCTCCGCTGCCTTTGACACTGTTGACTACTCTATCCTCCTACACTGCCTTTCCTCTCAGCTCAATCTTCGCGGACCTGCCCTTGCCTGGTTTGAATCTTACCTCTCCCACCATCTGCACTTTGTTGCCACTAATGGCTTCTCTTCCAGCCCCTGCAACATCACGTGTGGTATCCCTCGGGGCTCCGTCCTTGGCCCTCTCATTTTCAACATCTATGCTCTCCCTTAGTGACACCTTTCTCCCCTGGCCCCATTTCTGCGACTGTTTGTGGGACACTGCTGTGCGCAATTTGGCTGCCGCGTTTCGCCCACAAAAATACAGTCAATTCACTTTACAGTATATTCTGTGAAGCGCTTTGAGACATCAATAAGATGTGAAAAGCGCTATATCAAATGCTAGGATTATTATTATTATTAACATTTGAGCTAAAGGCTGTTTTGGTGCTTCAGAAAATCTCCCTCAAAATGTCAATTGTAAATCAGTCACTGCAGTCAAATTGCCTCCCGCGACTTTACCGTTAAACTGTTTTCACTATATTGTACGGTTTTCCTGCACTCTTTCCCCCTACCCTGACCCTCCCATTGTCATCTTTCCCCCCTTTCTCCCCTAATCCCACTACCATGAATGTTTGTGGGACACTGCTGTGCGCAATTTGGCTGCCGCATTTCGCCCACAAATATACAGTCAATTTTCCTACTCTCCTTTATCCTGTCCCCTCCTCCCCCCCTGCTCTTGTCCCTACCTAACTGTATAGCGCTTTGGGATGTCCTCTTGATATGAAAGCCGCTATATAAATACAGGTTTTGATTGGTCGGTCGGTCAGTTGGTCAGTCGGTCGGTCATCTGCAGACATATGTATGCAGATGACACCCAACTCTATCTTTCTACCTCCACCCTCAATTCCAGGACCACTACTATCCTGACAGACTGCCTGTCGGACATCAAGTCCTGGATGAGAGCTAACTTTCTACACTTGAATGTCAACAACCCGAAGCCCTCCTGATTGGCTTGTGCCAGCGTGTCCGCACCACAAGCATTGGCAACATCAACCTCCATGGATGCACATTCCACCTCACCAAGCAAGTCAGGAACCTTGTTGTCTTGTTCAATCCTCAACCACTTTCAACTCTCTTGTCCCCCTTAAATCCAGGTCTGTCTCGATACAATACTCCCCCGGTACAACACTCATCTCCGCTACCCCAGTATAACACTCAACTCCGCTCCCTAATATTCCTGCTCGAGCACAGGTGGCAGAAAAACAGCTTTACGGTTCACCACCAACTGTGGCTCGAGTATCTCCACAGCTACCGCCGTTCTTTGTGTCGAGCAAAAACGGCCTACTATTCCAACATTATCCTGGAGGCAAACAACAATCCCAAAGTCCTCTTTTCCACCACACACCACCTCCTCCGTGCACCCCCTCAGGCCTCCCCAATCTTCACTTCAAATGCGAAGTGCGAGGAGGTCATGGATTTCTTTTCCTCAAAAATCCAAAATATGCGCCGGCAGCCTCATCCTCGTGCCTCTCGTCACCCTCTACTACCCCCATCCCAGCCCCCTCACCCTCCCCGTCATCAACTTCTACCTGACCCCCTTCCTACACTCCTTCTCCCCGGTCTCTCTTTCCTCCTTCTCATGCATTCTCACCTCCATGAAGCCAACCACCTGCTGCCTTGACCCCATCCCCACCAACCTACTGCTCACCCAGCTCCCCTCCTCTGCCCACTACTTGCTGATATCATCAACGAGTCCCTCTCCACGGGATCAGTCCCTACCTCCTTCAAAACTGCTGCCATCACCCCCCTCCTTAAGAAATCCTCACTAGATCCCTCAAACCCTAACCACTACCGCCCTATTTCTAACCTGCCCTTCCTTTCAAAAGCACTGGAACGCATTGTTGCCAACTAACTCCGTGCCCACCTCTCCTCCCACTCCCTCTTCGAACCCCTCCAGTCCGGTTTCCACCCTGCCTACAGTACAGAGACTGTGCTTGTGAAAGTCACAAACAACGTCCTCTCTATCTGTGACCAGGGTTTCCTCTGTCTCCCTATCCTCCTGGACCTATCCGCTGCGTTCGACACAGTCAACCACACCATCCTCCTCCACCGCCTGTCCTCTGTCATCCACCTCAGTGGGTCCGCACTCGCCTGGTTCGAGTCCTGCCTCGCAAACCGCCAGCAGTACATCTCCATAAACAGCTTTTCCTCCCGCTCTTACCCAGTTACCTGTGGGGTACTCCAGGGATCCATCCTTGGCTCCCTCCTCTTCCTCATCTATTGGGGACGTCATCCGCAGACATGGGGCACACTTCCATATGTACGCAGATGACACCCAATTCTATTTCTCCACTTCACTTTGCGACCCCCAGTCCCCTGATGTTCTGTCAGTCTGCCTGTCAGACATCAGGAGCTGCATGAGTGCAAATTTCGTGCAGCTGAATGTTGACAAGACGGAGGCCATACTCTTTGGCTGTCGTCAACGTCTTCATTCACATGGCTCTCACCTCCTCCATCTTTCCGGTCTCCCCCTGAAACTCTCTGAACTTGTGCGCAACCTTGGCGTCAGGTTCGACCCCCAACTGTCCTTCCTCCCCCACATCCAGTCCCTCACCAGCACCGCCTTCTTCCACCTCCGACGAATTGCCCATCTCCGGCAATACCTCACCCCAAAAGCCGCTGAAGCCCTGGTCCACGCCTTCGTCACTTCACGGCTGGACTATTCAAATGCCCTCCTCGCCGGTCTCCCCTCTAACACAATCCAGAAAATCCAACTCATCCAAAACTCTGCCACCTGCATACTCACCCGCACCAAACTTCACTCCCCCATTACCCCAGTCCTTGCCAGACTTCACTGGCTCCCTATCCCCAAGAGGATCGACTTTAAGATCCTCACCCCTGTTTTCAAATCCCTCCTCTCCTCTGCACCCCACCTACCTCTCTGACCTCCTCTCTCCTCAAACCAACTCCCATTGCCTTTGCTCCACCGGGTCTGGCCTCCTCCATGTCCCCCGAATCCTCCATTCCACCCTCAGTGGCTGGGCCTTCAGCTACTATGCCCCGAGGCTCTAGAATTCCCTCCCTCACTACCTTCATCTTGCCCCCTCTTTGCGCAGTTTCAGGTCCCAGCTGAATACCCTTCTCTTCGACCGCGCCTTTGGTCACCTTTCTATCCCTGCCCCTGGCTCGGTCCCGGGATCCACTATTGTGAAGCACTCTGAGACGCCCTCCGGCGTGGAGGGCGCTATGTAAATCGAAGTTGTTGTTGTTGTTAATGCACTACCAATTATTTTTGCTTCATTCAAAGGGTCCAAATCCCTAACTGTCCAGCACCTTACGTGTCCCCCTGACGTGAAAAGTGCTGCACAACTGTAATTTGTTGTTGTTTATTGTGGATACCCACTCATTGGACATTTGGACATAGCCTCAGAGGGATAGATGGCATCATTCTGGGTACAAAGGGCTGGATGGCCTACTTCTGTACTGTAATTTTTTTCTCTGATTTCTGTGGCTGGATCCAACACTGATTTTGCACAGATGATCCAACGCTACAATTGCAGTAAACTGGCAAAGGAAATTGGTTTGGATGAGAAAATTGGCCTTTTGGTATCCTTTCTGTCTTTGTTATGGGATGCTGTTCATAGATATTATTGGATGTGTACACATTCTACCTTTACTGAATTAGTATCATTCAAAATAGCTGGCATTTCAACGAGTTGTGAATTCACTACTCTTGCAATCTGTGAATGGTTTTGCCTCACAGTTGGCAGTAACAGTTGGCAGTAACAGTTGGCACAGACTCTGCACAATTTCTGGACTTTTGATGATGAATATGAGACAATTGGTTATTGCCTTTATTCACCCTGTAATGCGTGTTTTCAAAATAAACTCTTAATTGTCAGTTAACTCCACTATGTAAATGCCGGTTGTTGTTCAATTTAGGAAAAATCTAGATTTGTCTGTTTTGGGGACAATCTAGAGTCATCTACCTCCTCCCTCATCCTTCTACCCTACCACCAATGGGCCTGGCTGCAGTTTGCAACTTGGCAGATGCAGTTGCAGCCAGTTGGCTGACAAACTAGGTCTTCAGCATTCCTTCAATTCCTTTTCTTTTTCTGTCCGCAGACTAACTGTTACCAGACACATGAGGCATATTGGCAGGAAGTGGCAGGGCATACATCTGGGATCCTCCATTCTCCACAATACATGTCTCCAGTGTTGTCTCAAGAGATAGCTGGTGACGTGATACTGTTTCAGTCATTTCTAACTTGATGATCCAGGAAGTGACAAAGGTGTGGCAAGTGTATCAGCTACATCAGTTGTGAGGTACAAATTCTATATTATCCAGTAGAAGTATTCGGAAGTATGGCTAAAGGATGGTAGATTAGGTTTAAAAGATCTGACAAGATCAAATCAATGTGCAGAATAGGCTAAATAGTGTCTCCTCTTCCCTTTTCTCTATGTTCCTAAAAGATGTGCGTGGATTTCAGGTTGAGCAATGCCTTTTTACAATTATGCTTGAATCTGATGTATTGATTTGTTTCCCATTGTGTTATTATATTCAGAATGCGGCCTGTTGAAACAGGCCTAACTACACCGGGTGTCAACTCTAAATACACTGTGTATACGTATCATGGTTGTGTTGATGAACAATCTTCTTACTTTTGTCTCTATAAACTGCTGTTCCTTTCTTACACTCCCTCCATCATTCCATTCAAACCGCGCCACAAAGAGAGATCAGTTCCAACATTTCAAACAGAAGGGTTGAGAATGTCTGGATTGCCATGATGTTTGTATAATTACTTACCCTCCTTTGTGGGGAATTTTCTTGGAAATGAACCAGTTCCAAGTTGGCAATAATCCATAGTGGTCTTAATGGTCCAGTTCCTCAGCCAAGCGGGGTCACAGTACTCTAGGGCAGTTACTTACAATTTTATGGCATAGAAACAGTCCATTCGTCCCAAATACTTCATATTGGTGAGTTAAATACATTAAAGAACTCATAACCTTATACAAAATGAGAACAGACTTTCTCCTGGATACAAATGATCATTCAATTCATGACTTTTTGGGGACATTGCTGTGCACAAATTATCTGATGCATTCACCTACAAATACACCATCACTACATTTGTATACAAAATTACTTTGGCGGGTGAACCTTCAGTCACTCTGCCCCCAACCTCTGGAACTCCATCCCAAAGTCTCTCCGCCTCGTTCCCTCCCTGGCCTCCTTCAAATCTCGCCTCAAGACTCTCCTCTTCGATGGACCCATTGGCAACTCCTCCTCCCCCCTCCCCCCCCCCCCCCCCCCCCTCCACCTACCCCGTGTCCTCAGCTCGGGTCTGAAGCAGTATCTGTCCAACGCCTTGGGATGTCCTCCTGACATGAAAGGTACTATACAAATGTAATTTTGTTGTTGTTGTTTGCAGTAAATTCCTGTGTGATTCTTCTAAACATTTTTACAATGTAATAATAAACTACGTCAAATATAAGGATTATTTTATTAATATTATTATATATTATGAATTCTCAAAATACTTGCACCAATTGTTTCACTATCTCACTATTTTGGTGCCACTTTTGATAAAAATGGTCTGGAAAGCTAGACCCTCTACCTTCCCCCTACCCACACCCAAACAACAGTTTTTCTATTGGAGATCAAAACATATGCTGGACAGGTACACAAAGTCCAAACCAATTGCCAATGAATACTTGAAGTTTCTTTCCATCTTATCTCAAGTCCAAGGTGACACTGTCCAGTGCAGCGCTGTGAGATTGTAGCATTGTTAGAGGTGTTGTTCCTTCGATGAGACATCAAAGCAAGATACCCAACTACTTGTTCAGTTGGGTGGTAAACATGCCATGTCACCATTCCGAAAGAGAAATGTTTCCTTTATTGTCCTGGGATGACATTAGCCTCCATATAAATCAGTTATTTTCTTCATGATCAGTCACGTCACACCTGTTTGTGGAACTGTGCTGAGTGTAAATTATCTACTACGATTGCCTACAAAAATAGTCAGCGCACTTCACAGTAAAATCCTGTATCAACTGCAACACCTATTATTTTTATCATCACTTGGAGTAGGTTTTTGTAGCTAAAATATTTAGGGTTTGTTTAACTGTTATGGATGGGAAGGAGAGAGAACAAAATAACCACAGAAAGTACCAAATAATAATTCTCTGTAAAAGCTTCACACATTTCCAATGTTTCTCAGATCATTTCACAAACAGAAGGCATGGAAACTGATTGGCAGTCTTAACAAAGTGATTGGCCCGGGTGGGTGAAGTTGACCATTACATTATAAGGCAGTTAACACTGAATTGTCTAAGTTTCCTCCATTGGAAACATATATTTTTGAGAAAAAGCAAATCCTTTGAAATGAACAGGATTGGGGTTATTTTGCTATCATGTGAGATACAACGAGTTAATCTGTGGAAACAAGGAAATTGTGCGTTGTTGGGCACTTTTGCTTTCTTTTACAGATTGATCTCCATTAGTTTCTTTGGGACATTATCTGTGTTTAAACAAAGCTATCAAGGTGGTATACCCAATCTCTTCTTGGGTACATCTTGCCAGAGATTAAATGTGACCTTGTAATCTTTAATAACAATTTGAATCAGTTCTTAACATTTCCCCCATAATCCTAAAGCAATAGTGACATAAAACCTTAGTATTGTAGCCATGTAATAACAGACAAGAACATTATAATATGCCAAGGTTATTGAACAGTAGGCTGTATGATATTCAGAATGTAGCAGTTAAAATATAATGGCTACAATGTGTTTACAATGAGAAGAACAATTTATCCCAGATACCCCAATCTTTTCTGGCCACAATCTCTCAGATATAATTGGTCATTCATTTCATGGCTATTTTGGGGATATTGCTGAGCTCAAATTAGTTGTCGTGGTTGCCTTCATAAAAATACACACAAGTCACTACACTTGGCAATAAAATCGTATGAAGCCATCTGAGATACACCAATGATGTGACAAAAAGCTACATTAAAACGCAAGGATTATTAGAGTTTGATTATTATCTCTGGAACACTTCACCTGAATAAGAAAGTGAATTTGTGAAGGGATATACCTTCAGTGGAGGATTTGTTTCTTTGATTGTTCACCTTGTTCTTCAAAACCACTAAACTTAAATATTGATCAGACCTTAAATGTGATAGGACATTTAAAACTCTTTTGCGTGGTATTAACAGCCTCACACTTACTACATATTAAACATTTTCCTCCTTTGCACATATGTGTGAAAAAAATATTTTCGTGGCATGGCATATTGTCTATGAGCTTGGAAAATATCCAGGTAATGATTGCTACGATGTCACTTGTGACGGTTACCAGGGAAATGCCACATTCAGCTGGAAGCTAAAAGATTTTGACTCCCATCCAGGTTTCAGTGAAAGTAAAATTTCTATCTATAAGGAAATGACTTGGAACCTTTGTCAGCAAAAAGTCCACTTGCTGCCTTCTTAGGTCAAACAGCCCAGAAAGAGAACAATAACATTTGATACAACCCCTATGATATTGAAAAGTCTCAAAATGCTTCACAGGTAATTGCTGGCTGCTGTAATATATATCTTTGAGGCAAACTTGTCAGCTGTTTTAAGCAGAACAAGCTTCCACAAAGAGCCATAAAATGAATGATTAAATTATCTGGAGGATTGTTTAACCAGTTCAGTGGGAGAGATTCCCTTATCAGTTCACATAGTCCATAGGATATTTAACATCAATAACAACAATTTGCATTTGTATATTGCCTTTCATGTAAGTAAGGCCTGCTGATCACATATATTAAGCTTTAGTTTTGTGGAGTCGTGTAGCTTAGTTGCACTTGCCTCGTAAGCAAGAGGAATTCTGTACAGCAATGTCGTCGTCGTCAACCCTGACAATCATGGATCTGCCCAGAAGCTCAATTGAACATTTTACTGCCATTAGCATTTCCTGAATTTATTGGTAGCTTTATATTTTCGTACAATCAAATTTCTTGAAAAGCTTGTAAAACTTTTCATTGTTGGTTAATAATTAAATTAAAGTGATTTGCACTTTAATTGATGTTATTCTTTCTTACTTTTGCTGTGTGCACATATGCTTATGTCTGTGTGCATGTGGGAGCACCTGAGCACGTGAAAATGTGTGTGTATTTGTGTGCCCTTGTGTATATGAGTGCTGTGTGTGTATGTATGCATCTGCATGAATGCATGTATTTGTGAGTGTGCATGCATGAGTGTGGTGTGTGCATGACGGTGTGTGTTTGTTGAGAATGTGAATGTGTGTGTGTTTCTTGTTTGTCTCTGCATGTGTCTCTATCTTTTCATTATTCTCAAAGATATAAAAATTCCATACTGTACAATAAATGTACTGATGTAATTCTTCAGAACGATGAGTACATCTGATAGATGTGATTTTGATCGGTTTCACTCCTCCAGATGAAAAAAATCCCAAGATAACGCAAGTGTGAAAGTCCGTTTTCATAAAGCAACAAACCCGTATAGTCAGGCTTAACCTCAGATAGTAAGGTTCAATTAGGTCGGTTATCTGCAAATTTTGTTGCTGTTGTTGCCTTAGTCTTCACTTCTTTAGGTTTCATTTTGTCTGTTTTGTTCAAGTCTCTCTGCACCATTACATTGAAGGTTAAATTGTTCTTGTGCAATTTAGCCAAATACTTTGTCTGAGTTGCCTGAGTGGCTTGCCTTGCCCTTTTACGAACACACCATTGTCCATACACAACACATCATTTTGCCATGTCCATTTGCTACGAATATGCAAAATTCTGTATCATTCTGATACATAGGAACATAGGAATGTGCAATAATGATAATGATCTTTGCATTTGGTATAGTTCCTTATCATGTCATCGAGATGTCTCGAAGCACTACATATTCGAAGCTAGGATTATTTCCCTTGTAGCAGCTAAGGTTAAGTACTGAGACTTAATTTTAAAAAATAATTAAGTGCAATTAAGAACAAAAATAAACTATATTCCACTGGCGAGTGAGTTGGCAATCAGGGGAGACAGATTTAAAGTAGTCATGGAAAGAAATAGAGGGAAGGTGAGGAGCAATCTTTTCACTCAGCGATTTGTTCGGATCTCAAAAGCATTGTCTGAAAGGGCAGTAGAAGCCGATTTGATGACAACTTTTACAGGTTTGCAGGGCTATGGGGAGAGAGTGGGGGAGTGACATTAATTTGGACAGCTCTTTTCAAAGAGATGACACAGACTC
Source organism: Hydrolagus colliei (assembly GCA_035084275.1). Lineage (NCBI taxonomy): Eukaryota > Metazoa > Chordata > Chondrichthyes > Chimaeriformes > Chimaeridae > Hydrolagus > Hydrolagus colliei. The sequence continues at coordinate 61,060,195 of CM068744.1, read as the reverse complement.
GATGGCTGAAAGGCCTCCTTCTGTGCTGTATAATTCTATGATTTTATGATACATGATATACTGTAACGTGTAGTGACTATGTGTTTTGTGGGAGAAACAATACCAAGCAGGACCATTGTGGTCATTATATGAACTATCTGTCAGCTTTCCTTCTCTGAGCTTTAGACTGTGACCCTTGTTCTCGATGATATCCAACTATTGGTGGAAAATTCTGGTGAGTGTTATTTGCATTGTACAAGGAAGTTGGCCACAAAGGGGATTTCTGTTAGTCTTATGCAGCCAACAGCTTGGTACTCACTGGAATTTTTTTTTGCCATATGTCTTTTCCAGGCCTTTCGATGTCAGTAGCTGGAAATAATAAGTATCTGTTTTTGTATTCATTTCTTTTTACAGTGCATGGTGTTAATTCATCCTGTTTCTGCCATATTTAGGAGTGAACACTGATTCAAACCCCAAATGAACTGTTTAGTGTCCAACTGTTTCGCCAAACGGTGAATCCATTTCCACTCAGACCCTACAAGTTCAACATACAGAGGTAACATATCTGCTGTATCTGCATTGTGCCATGTGGATGACTCAGTGTCTTATCGATCAGTGACCCGTGTTGGTGGCAGAATCCACAGTATCATATAGACTTGCCTCTCTTTTTAAAAACAAAATGTATATTTGCTGTAATGAGTTGGAAATAGTCATTCAATGCCTGTCGATCTCCTGCCAATTATACAATGCCCTACAGTCTGTATCCAGCAGAAACCGGTAGTCATTCAGAGAGCATGTGGCTAATGAATGCGAGGAAAATCTGCATGTTACAATGTTATAATAATAATATTTAATACAATGTCTATAAACTCAAACATCTCAAAACACTTTACAGGTAATTGTTATAAATTCAAGTGACTGTATTCGTAGCCAAGCACAGCACACAATGTTCCCATGGAATGGGGATTAATTTATCTGGAGGATTATTGGCCAGAACATTGGGAGGAAACCTGCCTTTTTGTTTTCAAACAGTGTCCTGGCATCTATAACAGCCACTTCATTAGGAGAAAGGATCTCTAATACATCATTTAAAATTATATTACACTTCCAAAACCTTGAAAGGATGATAATAATCTTTGCGTTTAATATACCGTAGTACTCATCACTTTGTAGAATGTTTTAAAGCACTTTGAAGGATTTACTGTATAGTCTAATGACTGGTTGATTTTGTAGGTGAACGTTGTGGTGAAAGTGGACAGTAATAGTTACCTACATGTGTTTATAAACTGTTAACTGTATCAGTGGCAGCCATACTTTGGGAGTCTATATTCTATGGAATTAAGAAATTCATTGACAAGAATGACACAATGGGATGAAAAACATGATGTTTTATAATGAATTCAGTATGATTTATAAAACATTGCATTTGTTTTACCCCAAATCTGGTCAAATTAAGTTTTTATGTAAATTTAGCATTACTTCTATACTTTTAAACTCTATTCTTTTGAAAATAAAGCCAAGAACTCTATTTCAATTATTTAGAATCTAGGTCCCTTTGCTTCTCTACCCCTCTTAGATTCCTGCCATCCAGAATATAGTCAACTTATTTATTCTTCTTATTGAAGTGAATCATTTAACTTTTCTCCATATTAAACTTTATCTATTACCTATCCATCCATTCTGCAAGTCTGCTAATGTTTTCTTGCATCTTCTACAATCTTCTTACCTTGCTTTAAGGAACTCCAAGCAGCACAAAACTCTCAAGTGCAGGTGAACACTCCATATCCAGTGGTTATCCAGCATTAAGGTATGGGGTGTTCCCTTATATTGCGTACTGTTTTGTGAAGCTCTGAATCAAATGGTCATTAAGACTCTTAGAACTATGCAGTTTGTACAAAAAAAGTTCAGTAAAAGCCAATATCCACACTTATCACGACAGGCTTAGAAAATGGCAAGTTCAATACTCTTCCCTGGTTGTTGTGTATAGTTTACATGGTCATTGACAGCACACCTCAGAGATCACCTTCAGAGAATTGCACCTCAAATGCTGATTTCACAAGATCACAAGATTGGTATGGATGAAGATAGCCCTTCAGCCCATCGGATCAGATCCCTCCAGAATACCCAAACTATCATTCCCCCATCACTGCATCAAGCAGTTGTTAAATGAGTTCTGGCTTTTACCACCTTTCCTGGCAACCTGTAACAGTCATACTCTGCAATAAAGTAAAATTTCCATTTTGACCTTCATGACATTACATTTCAGAATGGATCCAAATACATTGATGCAAAACTGAGCGTTTTTTGCTCTCATTTTGTAGCCATAAACCCAATTCTCCACTCCGTACTGCACACCCATCCAATCAGCAGAGAGTCTCAACCTGCTTTTCACAAAACTATGAATTGAAAGTCAGATTCCTCTTAACAGAGATGAGAGGTATTACTTCACCGAACTTCTCCATCAATATAAGTTGTGTTCATTGATATCCTCCTGCACACTCCTTTTATTTTGTGCACAGTTCTCCCTGAATCATAATAATGTTAATTGAAAAGGTGACATAGATAACATCACTTGGAAATCACACTGTCATATATTGAGGGTTACTGGGATATGCTGAAACTTTACGAACTGAAACCCCCCCTGGAATTTGTTTTCCATACAGAGTTACACGCCATGGCGATTTCAATCGTAATCTGTTTGAAAACAACCCACGGGCAATCAAAAAAAGATACAATCATCTTATACTCCAGGACTCTGCCAAAATTCCTCTCTAGTTTAATTACATTTCTCAGATTGGAAGATTTTAGCTGATTTTTTTATAATTTGTGTCAAAGCCTTATAACCTTTTACAGTATATTCTGTGAAGCGCTTTGAGGCATCTAGAAGAAAGAAAAGCACTATATCAAATGCAAGGATTATTATTATTATTATAATCTAATATTCGATGCAAAGTCAAGTTTGGCAATACAATCTAATTTACAATACAATTTACAATTCAATACGGGAGGGCATCTCAAAGTGTTTGACAATTCTAGCTAGGCACCAGAGCAGAGTACAGGTAGATCCCACTTAACGAAGGGTTGGGGACTTTAAAACGCTTCATTAAGCAAACATTTTGTTAAGCGAGAGTTTAACTGTATTACTGTATTTGGCGGCAGCCAAAACGTCGCCCCGACCCGAGCCTCCCCGCTAAAATCAGTTTAGTTCCTAGCGGTTCCCAGCGCTAACATTTTCGGTGTACAGGTTGAGCGGCCAAAAGTTCAGAGTTCCGGAATCCTGAATGTGACAAAAATTGCACGAATAAAAACGCCACTCCTACCTGCTCCAGGCCAGGTCTTCACAGGCACCGCACTGAAATATCGCAACCTGAGCTCAAGCATTTCCTGACTCGGGAAGCGCTTCTTTCTACCTCCCCAAACTCTCTTTCTCTCTACCCCCACCCCCCTCTCTATCTCTCTACCTCCCCCTCCCTTCTTTCTCTCTACCCCCCTCCCCTCTTTCTCTCTACCCCCCTCCCCTCTTTCTCTCTACCCCCCTCCCCTCTTTCTCTCTACCCCTCCTCCCTCTCTATCTCTCTACCTCCCCACCCCTCCCCTCTTTCTCTCTACTCCCCCTCCCCTCTTTCTCTCTACCTCCCTTCCCCTCATTCTCTCTACTCCCCCTCTCTATCTCTCTACCTCCCCACCCCTCCCCTCTTTCTCTCCACCCCGCTCTTTCTCTCTACCCCCTCCCCTCTTTCTCTCCACCCCTCCCCCCTCTCTTTCTCTCTACACCCCCACCCCTCTTTCTCTCTACCCCTTCCCCCCTCTCTTTCTCTCTACCTCCCCTCTCTATCCCCCCCTCCATCTCTATCTCTCTATGCCCCCCTCCCCTGCCTCTCTATTCCCCCACTCCCCTCTCGCTCTATCCCGCCCTCCTCTCTATCTCCATCCCCCTCCACTCTATCCCCCCCATCTCTCTATCGCCCCCTCCTCTCGATTTCTCTATCCCTCCCTTCTCTCCATCCTCCCTTCCCTCCCTCCCTATCCCCCCCTTATCTCTCTATCTCCCCTCCTCTCTACCCCACTCCTATCTCTCTATTCCCCCCTTCTCTATCTCTCTATTCCCCCCCTCCTCTCTACCTCTCTATCTCCCTCCTCTCTATCTCTCTATCCCCCCTCCTCTCTACATCTCTATCCCCCTCCTCTCTATCTCTCTATCCCCCCCTCCTCTCTACCTCTCTATCCCCCTCCTCTCTATCTCTCTATCCGCACTCCTCTCTACCTCTCTATCCCCCCCTCCTCTCCATCTCTCTATCCCCCCACTCCTCTCTATCTCTCTTCCCCCCCCCCCCCGCCACCTATATCTTGACTTACTATTATTAAAGCCACAAAGCATCCTGCCGCTTAAGCTCCTCCCATATGGGAGGTTCTGCACTGCTTAACTGATGCTAAAGACTGAGTGTGTGTTGCTGGGTCAACCAGAGAGAAGCTGCGCACGAGAAGCCGGCAAGATTTAAGTTAGTGTATGTAAACATTCCTTATAGCGAATTCGTTAAGCGAGAAGTGATACAAATAGAAACCCTCGTTATACTGAAGTTGCGTTAACGGGGCGTTTGTTAAGCGGGGTCTACCTGTACAGTGAATGCATTCCAAACGCTATTCAAATGCTCTGTCAGTTTAGCTGCAGAAAATAGTTCAAATCAGAGGCTGATATTTCATCTAGCCTTAGCCTTAAAAGACTAAAAGTTAAAGGAGATCCAGAATGGATCTTTACTTCAAAAGTATTATAAACATGTTCCAAGTATTTCTTTTCTTGCAAAAATTTGAATTTAAGGGGGAAGGTAAGCAGGGTCTCCTCGGGGCCGATGTTGACTGTCTTGGCAATGGAATGTTGGAGTCAAGTCAACCCCCCTGTGGCTGTCTCAGTTAGTTCTTCTCTTGAGCCAGTTTGATCATTCTACTCAAGGGTATGTCTGATGACAGGCCAGCCAGTCTGACAAGATGGTAGGATTTGGAACGCTGAAATATAACATTATATTAGCAGTGATCACATCTAGGTTCTAGATTATGTTATGAGATGTCATCCTCACCAAACTTTGTATCCCGATTACCGATATATGTGGGCGAAATGCGGCAGCCATTTGCGCATAGCAGTGTCCCACCAATGGTCGTGAAATGACCAAGAGGACATAGGTTTAAGATTGGAAAAGGGCAATTTCAGAAAGTTTTTCTTTACCCAGATAGTAATTAAAGACTGGAACAGGTGGTTAGGAAGGATGGTTAAAGCCAGGATTGGATCCCTTCTTTATCCAAACAAGTCTTATGCTGTTATGATCTCTGAGTTAATTGATTTTGCATATGCCTTTGTTTAGTGTAATTTCTGATTTTGCTTTGTAGGTGAGTAACTCCCCAGTTACATCTATTTATTTTGATCTAATTAAAATAATATAATCCTTGCATTTTGATATAGCGCTTTTCGCATCTTATCTATGTCGTAAAGCGCTTCACAGAATATACTATAAAGTGAATTGACTGAATATTTGTGGGTGAAACGTGGCAGCCAATTGCGCACAGCAGTGTCCCACAAACAGTCGTGGATTGAAATGACCAATTTTTATTATTGTGGGTTTTCTTGGGACAGTTTATTATTAAGCGTGTGGAGTAAAGCAAGTTGCCCAAGGTTTCGCCTTGATCTGCCTGGATTCGAATACAGGTCTCATGCTGGTAAGGCAAGTGCTCTAACCACTGAGCTACAGGAGCTCCAAAATGAACTACATGTGGAGATTGTGTAGCCTTTCACCTCTTTAAATCTAGCTCAGACTGGGGGTAAATTCTTAGCTAATTCAAGTCTATAGAATAAATCAGCCGCAATTCATTACTAATTGGCACTGGATCAGCAAGTATCAATCATAGAAGCCTCAAAGACAGCTGGTATGCAAAACGGAAATGCCAAATGGTTTTAATCAGGCATGATTTATCTTCCTTCATATATGAGCACAAGCAATGAGTTTCAGCAGGCTAAGAGCCATTCTAAGGCCATTATACCTATATCCAAGGATGATCCTATTCTCACCCCAAATCAACATGCAATTTCTTGGGGGACTTAAAGGATAGCGATAAGGAATAACTCCCATTATCCTACTATGCTGAGGACAAATGTAGCCTCTCACCTTCCCTCTCCTACTGCTGCCATACTGACATCAGCTAATGGAGGACAGACAGTTCCTTTCCACCGCCAACCTGAGGTCTCGTTAAGATTGACCCTGCAATCTTGCTCGTCTGTCTGAGTCACTCTCACACTTTGAGCGAGTGCCGTTATCAATTCTGAAATTGTAAAATCAATGTTGACTTGCACTTGTACAGTGACTTTCACATAATGTCCCAATATGCTTTACAAAGACAGGCCGAAAGCCGTAACTGGGAGAAGCGAAATGACCAAGGCTTCATCAAAGAAACTATGTAACCATCAAAATGTATAGCACAGAAGGCCATTTTAGAAACCTGTAATATTATTAAGGGGCATGACAGTGGGAGACTGTTTAATCCTTGCATTTGATATAACGCTTTCCACATCTTATCAACGTCCCAAAGCACTTCATGGAATATACTGTAAAGTGAATTGACTGTATATTTGTGGGCGAAACGCGGCAGCCAATTGTGCACAGCAGTGTCCCACACAAAGTCATGGATTGAAATGACCAATTTTATTATTGTGTCTTTTTTGGAGGGATTATTATTAGGCTTGTGGAGTGAGGAAACTCGCCCAAGGTTTTGCCCTGACCTGCTTGGATTCGAACACAGGTCTCCCCAGCTTGGTCTCCCCAGCTTGCAAGACAAGTGCTCTAACCACTGAGCCACAGGAGCTCCACGGTTATTTCCCCTGGTTGGAGAAACTATAACTAGGGGTCATAGTCATAAGATTAGGGGTCAGCTTTTTTGCACAGCGCTGAGGAAAAACTTCTTCACTCAGAGGGTAGTTAATTTATGGAATTCTCTACCCCAAAAGGCTGTAGATGTTCAGTCCTTGAACATATTCAAGACTGAGATTGATAGATTTTTTATGGATAAAGGGATTAAGGGATATGGGGATAAGGCAGGCAGGTGGAGTTAGATTAGAAGATTAGCTATGATTTTATTGAATGGCAGGGCAGGCTCGAGGGGCCGAATGGCCTACTCCTGCTCCTAATTCTTATGTTCTTATGCTCTTACGTTTAAGGTCCCTTGGTTTACCCTAGGGATTACAATCAAACAGTGTGGAGGGCAGAGAGTCCCAACATCTGAAGACCTACTGAATCTGTGAATTAATCTAACCATTGTCACACCATCCATTATAGTTTATTCTTCATACCAGAAATGATAATACCTGCATTTGACATAGTACCTTATCACAGAAAGATGTCTGAAAGTGCTTCACAGGATTTACTGTGAAATCAAGTAACTGTGTATTTGTAGACCAATGGACAACATAATTGTGCACAGCAATGTCCCACAAACATCCATGGAGTGAGTGAGTCTGCTGGCACAAAAGTGTCATTTTGTCACTGAACATTTTGTAATTGATTTTAGTGCTTTAACATCTATCTGCTGAATAGTTTACATATTGCTGGAACTCATGGAAACTGCCCCTGAATTAATTTACGGTCTCAAATTGTGACAATGTCACCTCTAGTTTGTTTTCACAAACTTTAGTTCCTACAGTGTGTATGATTCGTGCACTCACTTGAAATTGCAAGATTTCTAAATGAAGTGCTAATTTGAGATTCATTCTTATCATTTATCATCAGTTAAAGTTTTAGTTTCTTAATAAATGTTTTGAACTCACACAACCCTACAAAATGGTCCAAACCCTTTAATTCAGAAGTGCCTGCAATCCCTGCTGCCCATTTATTATCCTGTCTACGAGAGTCCATGGAGACACCAGTATTTAGAGAGAGTTTCAAGTTATGTACCACAACTTCCAATAGTGAATGCGAGGCACCAGATTGAACAGTTGGAGCAAATAAGAGGAACATCGAAAGAAGGGATTAGTTTAGACTGCTGGAATGGTTCCGCAAAGCATTATATTTTCAGTCAGGCCCATCGTGTGACCCCCAAATTGAATATTTCCCTTAGAAAGTGAATCTTTCAAAAATAACACTGAGCAGCAAGTGCAAGTATTGATTCATTAGGTCAGAGAGTCGCCAAAATAATAATAATCCTTGCATTTGATATAACACTTTTCATGTCTTCTAGACATCTCAAAGTGCTCCACAGAATATACTGTAAAGTGAATTAACCGTATATTTTGTGGACGAAATGCGACAGCCAATTGCGCACACCAGTGTCCCATAAACAGTCGTGGATTGAACATGACCAATTTTTTTTGAGAGAGATTATTATTAGGCGTGTGGAATAAGAAACTTGCCCAGGGTTTCACCCATCAAACCAGTCGAGGCTTTGCCTAGTGAAGAATGCTCCTGGTATCTCATCACCTGCAGAGGTACTTATATGTTACAACCCACAATATAACATAGTATTTCACTACTGCAGATATCAATATTCATAATACACTCTTAACAATTTCACCATATGATGTACTTATTTATGCCACAGAGTTTGTATATTTTTGGTTTGATATAACCTCTTGTCTCAGCTACATATAATGCTGCACTGTATGACTCTGTTAGCCACCAGTAAGGGTAAGTGAGAGACGACGACAACAACAGCAACTTGGATTTATATGGTGAATACTAACTAGTTCTTACTCAGTTGTTAAACTGAATTTAGCCAAACTGTTCCCCATCTGTGTTTCTGTTCTCTCCAGTGCCTGCAACAGTTTAGAGTACCGTTCTCTCACCTTGTGTGTTTACAAGGACAACAACAGCAGATTATTTTTGTATTCACACCTTTCACATCGGGAGGACACCCCAAGGCACTGAGATGTCTGACGGGCCTGTGTTCTGAATGCTAGATGTCGCGTAAACCAGTTTCTTCCTTTGCGACTGAGCAGTGACCTAATGTGTAGTGTATTATGTCCTCCATGTAAAATGGACCTGGTTTCACAAGGGCAAGTGAATGGGAGAGTGTGTGGGGCTAATCATGTGCACACTCGCTCGCTCCAGAGGGAACTACCGTCTGCTTTGCTTCTCTGAGAGTCAAGAGGTTTACAATATTCAAAGCTCTCACCAGGTGTCTTAATATGAAGCGAATGTAGTTAAAAACTTTCCTCCCCCCAATTCTGTCCACAAAATACAGTAAATTCACACAGTTCATGCTTTTATCTCCTGGGCAGGCAGTGGGGGTGGGGAGAAAAAAAATGGTCTCATCAATCCATGACTGTTTGTGGGACATTGCTGTCTGCAATTTGCTGTTGCATTTCGCCTACAAATACACAGTCAATTCACTTTACAATATATTCTGTAAAGCACTTTGAGATGTCTGGAAGACATGAAAAGCACTGTAAGCATTATTATTATATTATGAAATGTGGTGGCAAGAGAACGGTACTGATCACCAGGAATGCATTACAAAGCACTTGCAAATATGAGTCACGATTGCAATGGTAAGAGGTACAGTAAACTATGAATTATATGATTTGATCAATGGAGTCAGCCATCTGTTTGTAGCAGACCTGTTGATTCAACTATTCCATTCCAACCTGTCTAATATCCTGTATGTAACACACTCCAGTCTAACACTGAAATAAAAACAGAAGTTGCTGGGATAACTTAGTGGGTCAAGCAGCATCCATGGAGAAAGGAAAATGAGTCAACGTTTCAGGTCCACAACTCTTCGTCAGAACTGGGGCATGTTGGGAGGGAGAGGTTTTTAAGGGACAAGTTAGAGAAGGGGAGGCAGGACAAGGAAGACAAAGGAGATAAAGAAGACAAAGGAAAACATGTGTTAATTGATAGGCTAAATAGGTGATAACGGTGTGAAACAAAAGGGGGTGGGTTTAAACAAAACTGGGGAGAACGGGTGTTAATGGTGAAGAGCAGACGAAACACCAGAGAGGCAAGTGGTGTCTGGAGTGATGATTGTAATGGGAGAGGCGAAGCTTCTATGGTCTGAAGTGGCTGAAATCGATGTTGAGGCCAGAGGACAACAGGGTCCCCAGCAGATAGATAAAGTGCTGTTCCTCAAGCTGTGGGTCACTGGAACAATGCAGGAGACCATGGATGGAGAGATCAGCCTCTGAATGTGAGTGTGAGTTGAAATGGAGGGAGACCAGTAGATCATTGCGTACAGAACGAAGGTGCTCTGCAAAACAGTCTCCCAATCTGCGCTTAGTCTCCCTAATATAGAGGAGACCACATCGTGAGCAGCGGATGCAGTATACTGCATTGGTGGTAGTACATGTGAACCGCTGTCTTACATGGAAGCTGTGTTTCGGTCCTTGGAGAGTGGTCGAGGTGGAGGTGAAAGGGCAGGTATTACATCTCCTGTGCTGGCAGGAGATGCCAGTGTCAGTCTAACACTATTTGTTTGATTAGGCATATGACTTTGCCAAACTTGGGATACAGGGAATCTGCCTATTGCTAATCTGATAGTCACAACATAGCCAATTTCTATTTCCAAATGCTGTCACGTTCCAGGGAATATGTCAGATAGCAATATAAATTGTTTTACTCTCTAACCTTATTTCTGCATTTGGAAGCTTTCAGAAATCACAATTTGGCCATTAGCTAAACATCTCAAATTAGTCCCCAGGGAACCAGATACCCAGAAAAGGGGTGTAGAGGAGAATAGACTCATGTGGAGTACAAACACCGGCCCAGACAAGTTGAGTCAAATAGCCTGTTTCTATGTTGTAACGCACTATGTAATTAAAATAAATATGTAATTGCGCAATCATTACATTATACTGGAATCGTAGAAATTACAGACTAAACGGAGTCTATAAGGAATATCAAGATTAAATGTGTCAGGTTGGCTAAGTTTCACCATTCTCTCTTCTGAGTCAGAAGATCGTAGGTTCGAACCCCATGTCAGGACTTGGAACTTGGAACTTGTATAGTATAGTCTAACCTGACATACCAATGCAGTGCTGGGGTGTGCTGCAGAGCTGGAAGTGTCCCCCTTTAGATGTGATGTTAATCTGAGGTCTCACCTGTCTGTTCAGATGGACATTAAAGATCCCATTACACTATTCAATAAGAGAACCGATAAGTTTCTCCTGGTGTCCTTGCCAACAATCCCTCAAAAAATAATGTGTCACACTGCTGCATGCAAATTGGTTGCTGTATGTGCCACATCACATACAGTTACTCCACTTTATAGTATATCTTGCAAAGCATTTCAGGAGATCCTCCTGATGCAAAAGGCATTATACCAAAGTTAAGGTTTATTATTATCAGTTAAATTTCTATCGGATCCTCCCTAATTACTCTATAATTCCAATTCTGGAATCTTTTCAATATATTGAAATAATAAATTTGGTTCAAAGATCATCAGGTCTGCTCTCATCACTACTAGACTCGGTATACAGTTAAGTGAGGAGCAATTTCACCTGGGTCTAGATTTACTCTTATTTATGTGGTATTAATAATAATCATTGCATTTGATATAGCGCTTTTCACATCTTCTAGACATCTCAAAGCGCTTCGCAGAATATACTGTAAAGTGAATTGACTGTATGCTTGTGGGAAAAACGTGGCAGCCAATTTCGCACAGCAGTGTCTCACAAACAGTCGTGGATTGAAATGACCAATTTTATTATTGTGGTTTTTTTTGGTAATATTATTAGGCGTATGGAATAAGGAAACTTGCCCAAGATAATAAATGTATTTTGTAGCTTCAGAATTTGGCCAATTCTTAATTGGAACCTTAATTTTGGAACCTTTTAAGAACTAAAGAAAACAGGCTGCAAAGTTCAGACTGAATTCAACAATTTCCTAAGTGTGGGTATTCAAAAATCCTGCGATAATAGAGTCAATTTGGATCTGGGTGAAATCTCTCCCCTTAGGTTTCTTGCTCTTGGCAAAGACTAACTGATCTATGAATCCATGAATGTAGCACAAGTGTAATTAATTTTTTTTGTTGAATTTTTGTGTACTATTTTGTTTATTTACTTGGACACATCGGCTGAAACGTTAAAATAAATTTCCAGATATCAGGATCACTGCAGATCCATTTGTTGGTGTATTTTCATCTCTTTCTCGTGGTCCCATTATCATTTGAATCCTATGTGCGAATAAAGGTAGGGTAAAACGCACAATTGTATGGGACATTAAGTAACATTGGAAAACGACTATTCACAAGTAAAACAATAAACAGTAAAATTCAATACTGCACTGAGAACAAATTCTCTGCCTTATTGTGGGACTTTACTAGCATGTTTGTCCACATGGCAGCATTGTATGTTATATGCAATTTTATTATTTATTTTGAGGTGACCACCCTATTGGTTATGAGGTTCCAATAGACATAAAAAGACTGTATGTCTTTCCATTTAAAAGAAATTTGGAGCATTTTTCCCACTTATCCAGGTTTATGTTCCTATCCTAATCCAAATTTACTTCCAAATTCCAATTAAGTTGCCCACTCATGTTCTTTTTGTGTATGGGATGCTACTGAAATAGATGAACTACTATGTTTACCTATTAAACAACATTCACTTCATTCTATAAATGGAACTTGTTATTATTGCTATAACAAGGTTTAACTAGATTTTATAATGCTCTTTCCACATTCAGGGCCATGTGAATATTTGGGTATCATTTTGTTCATACTTTTATCTGGTGATGTTTTGAACAGCGTTTAGCTGGCTCAATCTGAGATTTCTTTCTTGAAAAGCAATCATAGGCTTAGCCCCTTTGTTTGCTCTGGTAAGTGGTTCTGATCCGAGTGCCACCAGAAACCTAGCTCGCAGGAATTTCTCAACAGCGGGAAGCGCTTTTGTAACTGAAATGTCAACTAATTCAGTGTTTTTCCTAAAACCCATTGCACTGCACTTTTAACTAATAACCTGTCACTCGAAAGAAAACAGTGATGTTAATGAACGGAGATATTAAGGGTGAGAGAGTAGGGGGAAAGGAAGGGAGAAAAAAGTCTATTCAATGCAAGAAATGGTGTACTGATTAACATATTTGCAACAATCTCTTCTGTGTGATGGATTGTTGCAAAGCTGTTGCCGAAGCATATCCAACAGTCCGTGAAGGCGTCGGCCATCCCGTCTGACATGGCAAGGGCATTTTTAATGGATTGCCAAGCGTGTCCAATTTTGTTTGCAGGCATATTCGTCAAGCAGAGTAAGTGGAACAGTCATCCTCGATCAATTCATTGGTATACGTTCTGCTACCTCATACGTGACTTACATCACGAAGGCACTGCCGCCAGTGATGAATGCCGTGTGCAAACTCAGTTCCAGACGGGGAGTTTGTGCCTGTGTCTGCTCTGGTTGGGTCACAAAGACAAAAAAAAAGAGAATGCTGTCAAGCTTGAGGTGAGCACAACAACTCAAAATAAACTGCAGACGTGAATCCATAGCTCACAACATGTAAGAAGTAAAGCAAAAATATTCGCATAAGCAACAACAAAATTACATTTGTATAGCCCTCTAGAGCTAAAGAAAAAGAAGATATTTTCTACCAGCACTGTATATTAACTATGTGATGAATTAAATTTGATAAAATGTTTAGATATTTATATTCCAACAACAGCCTGAAGAAATCACTCTATTTGTAAAACAAATTGCACATTTGTATTGTAGCAATTTTTACCATAAACCAAATAACATCACAGTTAACATGATGCAAAAATTGAGAGACACAGAGACTTTTCTTGACTTTGATTGGAGCACCTTCAGGAAAATAGTTGGATACTTGAATAATAAACTATCTTACAAAATATTTTAGACACACTATTGCATGGGTCATTAAAAAAAAAGTCTTGAACAATGCTACTCCTACTTAAAGCTGAGGATAGCAGAGTAAGTTAGGAATTAAGCTAACGTTATCGCTGTGCTCGCCTTTAAAGTAGGTCATGTCTTTCCGCAGGGGCTAAAATGGGGGCCGAGATGTCTGACATTCAGCTTATCAAAATTCCGCCAATTGTCATTAGAATTTAAAGTAAATGTTGACATGCTTGAAAGCGAACGTGTCCTTTGATGATAATTTTTTGTAATAAAGAATAAGTTGAGAGAGACTTAACTCCAGAAAGCCGAATGGAAGCTCAGCTTCAGACTGGTAGCCTGGCTGCTCCTTTGTCGATTCTGCAAGCATAGCAACCAATTTATAATGGGAACAAGAGACAGAAAGGCACATCCAAGTCTCGACCGAACAAGAAGGCAGCCTTTGGGGAATACGACTGATGTATCCTAATCAGATCCAATCACTGTGTGATGCCAGCGTTGTTTTTTTAACCCTAACAGATTCTGTCATTAAAAGTTACTGAAGCTTAGCTTTCCACTTCCCTCCACCGTTCACCCTTGACAGAGGCTCGGAGAATGGAGGTTTGTTTATAGAAAGCCCAGCACCTGTTCTCCTTCATTTGCTGAAACCAACTAATGATGGTGGACAGTCATCTGTGTCTTCCTGATTTGGTGATCGGTGGATAACATTGGGTATTGACTGTCTGTCCTCTTAACAATGAAGCCACTCATCTTTGGAGCTGCAGCCACTGCCAATCACAGGAGGTGTCCATCGCAATTACTCAACAATCACAATCTATATTCCAAACACACAGTTTAGCTCAAAATAAGATATCGGAGCATTTCAGAACCTGTCTTCATTCTACAGAAGGCATTTGCTCTACAATAAGTGTCCTATTTTTTATTATTATAAGCAGCTGGACTTTCAGCCTCTCTGCCCCCTCCCTCTGGAACTCCATCCCACAATTCCTTTGCCTTGCTCCCTCCCTTGCCTTCTTCAAGGCCCGACTCAAGACCCTACTTTTCAACTGTGCCCTCAGCCGCCCTCCTACCTCTCTGCCCTCCATCATCACAATCCTGCCCCTCCCCCATGCTTAGGTCCTGACCCCTGACTGTTCAGCACATTGGGATGTCCTCCCTATGTGAAAGGCACTCTACAAATGTAATTTTGTTGTTTGTTTTCAAAGTTAAATATTTTTAAGTAAGTTTTAATAATGAGTTGCACTCAAATGTGCAACTTTTGTGCAAAGTGTACAGTATATCATTGAACTACTGTACTTTGGGTTAGTCTTAAGAAGATCAAGCAATTATCCCAAACATCACATTGAACACTTAAATCAACATTCTATATAATGCTAGACGTTGCAAGTGAATGTTGGGCAGGCACTAGGAAGTTCCTATGTAAGCCATAGATTTTCTATTTAATGTAACTAAAGCCATAATGGGAAGGCTAGGCTGATTAGACTCCAATAGTTACCCCCAATGCACATTCTGGGTTCCCAAAGCCTTGGGTCATGCCAACTTGTGCTAATATTCTCAAGAATTAGGTAAGCAAGATACATCCCTCCAAGGGGAGGGTGCACATTTCATTCCAATAAACATCTCTGGAATTCCCATGTATAGGTAGGATTCATGGAACTCCCAGTTTGGTTTGGATACACTTAAGTATAATGATTGATTTCTACATGCATTAGATACATGGCTAACCCAAATAAATTTGATATAGCATTATCACATCATTAAGACATCTTAAAGAACGTCACAAGATGCAGTGACTGTGTATTTTTGTAAGTGAATGTGGAAGCCCAATTTGGGCAAAGCAACAACAACAACAACTTTGATTTATATAGTGCCCTCCACGCCGGACTGCGTCTCAGAGCGCTTCACAGTAGCGGATCCCGGGAAGCAATGTCCTACAAACATCTATGAAGTGAATGAACAATATTATCTGGAGAACTATTGTTCGTGACACTAGGCTAAACTCCATTTTCATTTTCAAGTAATGCCATGAGCTCTTTAACATCCACCTGAAAAGATACACAGGACCTTGGTTTAATGCCTCATTCTAAGGACAGCACCGCTGTCAGCGCAACACTCCTCCAGGACTGCACTGAAGTATGAGTTCAAAGTCCCAATGTGGGGCTTGAATGCACATTCTTCTGACTCAAAGGCAAGAAAGCTACCACCTGAGACTCAAAGGCAAATGCAATTATCAAACCATTAATATATTATAAACCCACATTTCATCTGAAAGACCAGGTTTGACCATCTGTTCGGACACCTCCCTCCTACCCCTTTATTTCTCACCTTTGTTGGCTCTTCACAATACCTTTGTGAAACATTTTCCTACGTGACAGGTGGTAAATAAGTGCAATTATAAGTGCACTCATGTCAGCCTACTTCAGTCTTGGTAACCGTCCTGCCTCTGTGTCAGAAGCTTGTGGAT
Organism: Hydrolagus colliei; assembly: GCA_035084275.1. Taxonomy (NCBI): domain Eukaryota; kingdom Metazoa; phylum Chordata; class Chondrichthyes; order Chimaeriformes; family Chimaeridae; genus Hydrolagus; species Hydrolagus colliei. Next base: position 61,043,939 of record CM068744.1, on the reverse strand, counting down.
TCAATAATAACAAATTACATTTGTTTAGCGCCTTTCACATCACAAGGACATCCAAAGGCCCATGTGGATCATCAAACTCATGTAGTGTATACTGACTATTCCAATGGAGTGCTATGTTACATTGACGGCGCCATCCTTCAGATGAGTCGTTGAACAAAAGTACCATCCACCTGATATCAACGATCCCACAGCACAATTCAAAAATCGTAGCCAATCCCCCAAATAAATTGGTCGGTCACTCTGCAGCTATTTGTGGAGCCATACTAAATCCACAAAATACCCCAACCCCCCACAACTTTACAATACAACAGTACATCCTGTGAAGTGTTGTGAGATGTCTAGATCATGTGATCAGGAACTATATCAAATGCATGGACTATTATTAGTTATTGATCTTATTATGCTTTCCAAGAAAAACTTTCCAGCGCTAATTGGGTGTGGGGGTTATCCATAATGGGGCCACAACTGTATTATTCCATTCTTGTATTATTACACAACTGACAGTGATCTGTTGACTAATGTTGCTACATATTGGACAAACTCACATTGACCATCATCATCCGCATATTGCACAACATGTAAGATTTTGATGTATGAATGCATGACTCCTTTGACATGATACACTCCCTTTAATTATCGCATTTAGACTTTCCATTGATCTCACAGTGTTACTATTTAAAGAATATTTTTTGTTTATATAATCTTGTTCTTCATTTATGCTGTTCAGGATACAACAACAACAACCACAACTTGGATTTATATAGCGCCCTCCAAACCAAAGGCGTCTCGCAGTGCTTTTTTTTCAGAGCCACAACATGATGAAGGGTGGTGCACCCAAAACATTGATGCACTTTTCCTTTCTCCAGAGATGCTGCCTGACCTGCTGAGTGTTCCCAATGATTTTTGTTTGTATTTTAGATGACAAATATAATTTCTTAGTAGGTATCGAGTAAAGTTTAAATGTGGAACAGGACAGAGAGAAGGAAGTTCTTTTATCCAGAGGCTAAAGAATGACTGGAACAGGTTACCAGGATGGACGTTTGAAGCCAAGACTCATTTTAAGGAAGTTTCATATGTTTATTATTATTAAGCCTGATAATAATCACTCAAGAAAAAAAAACAAGAAAAAGTTTGATCACTCGATCCACAACTGTGGGATACTGTTGTGCGCAATTGGCTGCTGTGTTTCCCCCACAAATATACATTCAATTAATTTCACTATATATTCCGTGAAGCATTTTGAGGCATCTAGAATACATGTAAAGCGCTATATCAAATACAATGATTCAATTATATATAGGATGAATATTCAGCAAGGATGAGATTAGATCAGGTCAAGGACCTTCTTCATTTGAATCAGCACCTTGGGATGTCGTCCTGATCTGAAAGGTGCTAGACAACTGTAATTTTTGTTGTTGCTGTTATCTTCTTACTCATTCACTTCGCCTCCTCCCCTCTCTTCCCAGTTTCAGGTCTCAGCTAAAGGCCTTTCTCGTTGACTGCACATTTGGTCATCTTTCTCCCCCCTGCCCCTGGCTCTCCCCCGGGTTCTGTTATTGTGAAACACTCTGAGACACCATCTGGCATGGAGGGTGCTATATAAATCGAAGTTGTTGTTGTTGTTGGTTTTCTGAATCAGAGGAGGGGAGGTTGATTCAGGATAAAGAACTGAATGGGGCAAGTCTTCTCAGGGTAAAGTAAGAGGGATCTGATAAAGCTAAAAGAAGGAGAGATGTCCATCCAGAGAATGTTTGAATTTCGTAAAGAACAACAATAAAATTACATTTCTGTAACACCATTCATGTCAGGAAGGCTTCCTGAGGCACTGGACAGTCAGGGATTTGTATCCAGGTTGGGGGTTGGGATCAGAAGGTGTGGAAGGCAGGGAGGGTGAAATGTAAAGAACATTTGGAAAATCAATTTTTATCATAGCTCAAACAGTAGCAAGTGCAAAGAGGCTTAGATATCTAAACAACACTGTCATGGTAATTCAATTTCACTTCTAGTAGCTTACATTTGTAGTTACTTCTTTCTTTCTAAGCAAACAACAGGAAATGTTGATGTTGTTTCTGAAGCCACAGAACTTCTAAACATCCCCAAGTGGCCTCTCTCCCTTGGAATTCTGTGGTACAATATTAGAATGATCCTCACCACCAATGGACAGCCAAATCAAAGGGGGCGTATGTCTTTGCTTTTCAGTTTTCACATAGTGTTGGCCATTGGCATCTATTCAGATGACTATGTGCCAAAATATTTGAAGTACATGAGCCAAGCACTCCAAATGAAAGAAATGTGCAAAGTTAACGGGGGTGAATCATTGGCAAATGTATCAGGGGCATTAAAGATCATGTGCCATTATTTGAAAGGGAGTTTATCTCGGTGTCCTGGCCAACAAATCTCCCAAATAAAATTGGTTTACTCCCTCCATGACTGTTTGTCTGCACATTGGCTGGTGTGTTCATCTATAAATATACAGTCACTACACTTCACAGTAAATCCTGTGAAGTGCTTTGAGATATCATTCTGATATGAAAAACTGTTTTATCAAATGCAAGAATTATTATGATTTATTATAGTTCCTGTGAAGTGCTTCAAGAAATCTCCAAGTCCTTGATGTGATTTTCTATGAAGTGTAGGGACTATATTTGTGGGCAGATGTGTGTGTGAATATCATCTGTATTTGTAACGTGTGTGCCAGTTATCAGGAAGCAATTCATTCTTGATTCACATTCAATCTATTTCTGATCAAATATGTGGAGAAACCAGAATATTTGGCATTGCTGCCAGCATTCTCTGTATTTTATATCAATGTGCTTTTCATTCATGCCATGATAAATGACAACAATACCCAAATTGTTCTGGGTAAAAAAAAATGCTGATTGCTCGTTATCTTCAACAGATAGTCTCCTGTATTCAACCTATTGCCTAAGGTATCTCAGATGTCTCTCTGTGTTCCTGGCTCAGTTGGTAGTACCCTTGCCTCTGAATATGAATTTGGCTTCAAGCCCTTCAGAACTATAGTGTATGCTCCAATGCAGTGCTGTTGAGTTCTGTATTGTTGGAGGTTCTGTCCTTCAGATGACACAATAATACCTGCATGTTCAGAAGGGCATTGAAAATCCCCCAAATAAAATTGTTCATTTACCTCATGGCAATTTGTGGGTTATTGCTACAAAATACAGGTACAAAATACAGTTATTTCTCTTTACAGCAAATCCTATGGAGATGACCCAAACTGAAAGACACATCACCAAATGAAAGGATGACTATTTTTTGCTTAATACAGTAATTATTATCCTTTATTTGATAGAGTATCTATAATATCTCAAAGCCTCTGCGAAATCTGCTATTGTAGATGAATCCAGCACACAAATTTCCCCCCAAAAGCCATGGAATAAAGGACCAATTTTATCTCCCCATGAGTCATGAGCTCAAAGTCCTTATATGGGGTTGAACCCACAACTTTCAGACCCGGAGATGAGGGTGCTATTAACTGAACCAGGCTAACAACTGAAGAGTTTAGAGTGTTTATAAATGTTCAGGGCATTATGCCAATAACATTGCTGATTTATTGCTATATATTTTTTCTAAAAGTTTTAACCAGCGGATGCAATCACAAATTAGCATTGATTCATAAAATAATAAGCACCTGTATAGGATGAGAGAGTTTATCTTCTGGAGAGCTGAGTAGCGATGTCCCAATCCTACCTGGACTTTCTGCATGTTGTTCTCCCCAAACACATTAGGCTGGAGAATAATAACACATAGGCCTGAGGGATGCTTTTAGTGGGGCTTCTGCTGCAGCAGCTTTCACATTGGGAGGACGGTCTCAAAGTGCTTCTCAGGATTTTACTGTGAAGTGGAGTGACCATGTGTTTGGTGGGTGAACACTACAGCCGATTTAAACACAGCAATGACCCCCTGAACCCATAAACTTCTGATTCTATGGCAAGAATTCTACCAACTGGGCCAGACTGGCACCACAATATTTTGTCCTCCAATGCATATCTCCAGTATCTCAAGACTATTGTTCTCCAGATCTTCCTCAGTCTTCACTTCTTCCTACAAACTTCAAACTTATCAAAAACAATTTCATGTTGGCATTACATTTTCAGATCTACTTGTCTTGCCTCACTTTCTTTTCTATCAAGGTTTCTTAAACTTTGGGCCTTGGCCTCTCACTTTGGTTTCTCAAAACAAAATCCTCAAAAAAAAACAAGTGTGCATGATAAAATTATTGAAATCGTGACTTTAATACTGATAATCTGAGCATTTGATATAGCACCTTATCATATAAATGAGACATGTCAGAGTACTTCACTGAATATAATGTAAAGTGGATTGACTATTAGCTATTAGGAAGTTCCTACTTCCATAAGTTCCTACTTCCTTACTGATAAGTAAACAGAGTGACCAATTTTATTATTGTGTTTTTTTGGAGGGATTATAATAAACACAATAATAAAATTGGTCATTTCAATCCACGACTGTGTGTGGGACACTGCTGTGCGCAATTGGCTGCCGCGATTCACCCACAAATATATACAGTCAATTCACTTTACAGTATATTCTGTGAAGCGCTTTGGGACGTTGATAAGATGTGGAAAGCGCTATATCAAATGCAAGGATTATTATTATTATTATTATAGAGGAGTGTGGAGTAAGGAAACTTGCCTAAGGTTCGTCCTGCCCAGAAATCAAATACGGATTCTAACATTTGCAAGGCGAGCTTGCTAACAACTATGTTACAGATAGTCTGCTCACAAGTCTGCTCACTCGTGAAAATGCTCCCTCTGGGTTCTGATAAAAGCCTGTTGGAACACAGGAGTGCATGAGCAGGAATAGCGGATGAGTGACCTTTTCAGCCAAGTGTCCTGGCTCAGCTATCTGTGTTCCACAATGTTAGACTTAAGCAATGTGAACACATGTGTCAAACAGTAGATCGTTGCTCTTTCTTCTTCCACCGTCCACTACAAACACAGAAACAGCATCAAGCAACTTATCTGCTCTCTAGAACAAAACCGTGGAGTCAAGTTGCTGTTCTCCATTACAGTGATTTGAGGACACAGAGGTGTTCAGCAGGAGAGCAAACATGACTCTGAGCAACAACAGCAAATCTAAACCATATGTTGCTAATAAGCAGGAAATGGTCAGTAATAAATACTTACTCCCATCAGTTAATAAACCCATGCCTTCTGCGCACTGTAAGTCCATGAGTAAACAAGTGGCATGCACGAAAAGCAAATCATACTAATCATCCATTAGTGCCTGTTGTGTTGTTGGACAATTGGATTTAATAGTACCCGAGTACAGTATAAGAAATATCAAGTCTGTGGAGGTTTGTTGATGCCCTGGGACACTGAGCTAATTACTGTACAAATGGATTTGATTTTCTGTTCTGTTGTGAGCTGTAAACAATGTTAGGATTTCCTCACTGCGGGTGGTCAGTTTGGTTTTGGGAAGGATTATTGTTCTCTATAATAACAGTGATATTATTACGACAAACTCCCGGCTGAGATCCAGGTGTCTGGAATTCCCACTCCCACTCTCTAAATACATCCCCAACCCCCTTCACACTGACCTCCTCTCCTCACTATTCTTGGTAGCCATTAGTGGCCGAGGATATCATCGTTACTCAGGTTGAACCCCGCAAGCTTATTCGCTGTCTTCTGTTTGTGGGATTCAAACAATTATATTCCTAGTACTGGCACTTACTGGCATTTTCCGACAAATAAATGCCATACCAGGACAGTCATTACTCTTAGCTAGAAATTCCAGATCTCCCTCCAATTGCTCCAGACAGTCAAACTTTTAGTGTATCAATAATCATTGGGATTATCACCTTATCACACATATCAGCCAGATTTCTCAAAGTGCTACATGGGATTTTAATAATAATATTAATACTCCTTGCATTTGATGTAGCGCCTTATCTTTTGCCGTATCTTTCGGGTTTATTCCACTGCAACACTATCAGTAATCAACTGGTGTACATTCTGACAAAGGCACCATGGAAACATTCTATCCTTTTATTTCCACCCCCAAGCACTCCAGGACCATACCCCTCATGACCCTACCATGCTGAAGTACTTTAACGGTGTAACAATTGACCTGCAGCTCCCTGGCTTTTTACGTTTACCAGGACAAATAAGATCAGGCTGAAATTTTGATTTGAAGACGCTACCTCTTTAAATAAGATCAAACATGAATCACAGAGCTTCATGGAAGGTAGCAGCACTCCCACACTCTGGTGAAGGATGAACGTCTCTCTTCAATCCCCGATGCTTCAGCCTTTATTAAATCTTGTTGTGAATTTCTTTACAAATTTGCATTTCAATACTTCAAAGGAATTTTTACGCCTGATATGAAAATTGTCTGGTAACCTTAACCTAGTTAATTAGTGAAGTGTATTGTTAAACATGAATGCTTTAAGGAGAGCTTTGGGATTTAGAGATGCTGTTGGAGGTGGATTGTTTACAGATCATTCATGTTTATTTGTGCCCTTTGTTTTTGCAGTTGAAGGGAGTATTTCTTTCTGATGTTTTCTGTGCAACCAACAGTGGAGGAGAAAGCAGGAACTTTCACTGTATGGGGGATTCATTATTTCTTGGCAATGATTTGGGGCTCACACTCAGAAATTAATGGATGTCTGAGAGTGCTCCATTCCTCTCCGTTACCACAGCATCCAGCAGCTAGTCATGAAAGCATGCAGTCACAGTGACTCCCAGCGACATAGAATGGAAGCAGGTCCAGCACAGTCACGTTTTCACATTTAAGGTCTGAAATTCCACCTTGCCTTAACTTGTAAGCCAACTTTATTTTAATATTGAAGATCACGCAAATTATGAAACAATCTTGAATTTAGTCTTAATAACGAATAATGATCTTTGCGTTTGATATAGCTCCTTTCATATAGGAAGGATGTTTCGTTGCACTTCCCAGAATTTACTGTAAACAGCAGTGATATTTTGTAAGTGAGAGTGGCAGCCAATTTGCACGTAGCAATTTCCCACAACAGTAATATCACACAAACAGCAATGAAGTGAACGACTAATTTTTTTTCTGAGGGTTTGTTGGTCACTTTAATATTGAATAACAACAACAACAACAAATTACATTTATAGAGCGCCTTTCACGTCGGGAGGACGTCCCAAGGCGCTGCACAGGAGGCGTGTGACCCGAGCTGAGAGGGGAGTGTTTGGGAAGGGGTGAAACACGAAGGGGAGGTAGAAGAGTTCGGGGTGGAACAAAAGGCACGATCGAAGAGGAAAGTCTTCAAACCGGCCTTGAAAGAGGAAAGGGAAGAAACGAAACGGAGGGATTGAGGGATGGCATTCCATAGGTTGGGAGCGGAGAAACTGAAGGCCCGGCCTCCGATGGTGGGGCGGTTCGGGCGGGGGGCTTGGAGCAGGCCAAGTCCTGTTGAACGGAGGGTCCGGGTGGGCTTGTAGGGGGAAAGTAAATCGGTTAAATAGGGCGGGGCAAGGCCGTGTAAGGCCTTGTAGGTGAGGACGAGGATCTTGAACTCGATCTTGAATAGAGGGAGGATCTTTTACAGCCACCTGAACAGGCAGGCGTGTGACCCGAGCTGAGACTTTGGTTTAACATCAGACCTGAAGGACACTGCATCCTAAGGGCGGCACCTCCAACAATACGACGCATTACCAGCACTCTATTAGAATCTCAGCTTAGGCTATATGTGAGTTCAACTTCCTGAAGTGTGGCTTGAACCCACAACCTTTTGACTCAGAGGGAAGAGTGCTACAAACTTGACTCTGTTTACTGAGCAATAAGTATGAACCTGGTTGTTAGTCAATAGGCAGATCGATTGTCCAGCGGTAATAATTACTTAAACAAACTTGGTTGCTCAATCCACCAACTGATTATGGGATACTTCAGTGTGCCATTGGCTGCTCCATTTTGCCCACAAGATATGCAGCATTATTTTATGAAAAATTGGTCATTCATCTCATTGTTTACCATATCAAAGATATAAGGCGCTATCTCAAACCCAAGGATCATTATTGTTCAAAACACAAAATACTGCAGATGCTGGAAATCTGAAAAAAAAACAGAAGTTCCTGGGAAAACTCAGCAGGTCAGGCAGCATCCATGGAGAAAGGAAAGTGAGTCAATGTTTCGGGTCCACGACCCTTCTTCAGAACCCAATAACTCATTATTATTCAAGTAAGTTAACGTAATTTCTAATCTGCCACTTGAGCATATGAGAGGCAACGTAAGGTTTGCATTCCCCAACCCTCCACCCCACCCCATCTCAAGGCTGCAGACCTCAGAGTATGCATTCCAATACTGCTGGTGTCTAGCCATCTAAAACTGCATACCATTGATGTTGCTGTCTGGTAACTTTCCCGCTGCTTGTCCAGCTTGCCACAAATGCAAGTTGTTGTTGTTGTTGGGCGGTTTAACTCCTTGTTCCCAGTGGCTGGTCTTCCCTTCCATGTCCTGCAGGTGAGCCAGGCTGGCTAGTCTGTCATCAGCATTGCCCTGAAATACTGCAGACACGCTTAGTTCACATTCAAAGTCCTCCATGGCCTCACCCCACCCTACATCTGCAACCTCCTAACCCCTGACCAACCTGCCCACTCCCTCCACTAAGCAGGCTCCTGCCTGCTCCACGTCCCCCCAACCCACTATTGGCGGGCGAGCCTTCAGCCATTCTGCCCCCTACCTCTGGAACTCCATCCCACAGTCCATCCACTTCCTAGCCTCCCTAGCCTCCTTGAAGTCCCACCTCAAGATCCTCCTCTTTAACGGTCCCATCAATCACCCCAAATGCCCTCCCTTCCCTTCACCCTCCCCATCCTCGACTCCAGCTCGGGTCTGAAGCTATAACTGTCCAGTGCCTTGGGGCGTCCTCCCGACATGTAAGGAGCTACACAAGTGTAATTTTGTTGTCGTTGTTGTTCAGGATCAAGACCACCACAGAGGGCTGGTTTGATTCCAACATTCCATCACTGAACATGTCATCTTGAAGCCAGTTTGGGTCCAAGGAGACCCTATTTCGCTCCCTCCTCTCACCCCTAGACATAATCACCAGTTGGACATTCAAAATCTGACAAGTGCAGGTTTGAGCGCTCACTGGGTGGATGGTAGGTACAAGGAACGCCCTATGAGCATCCCAGTGGGCAATGCATTACAGCAAAAAATGACGTCCTCCTGATGTGAAAGGCACTATACAATTGAAATTTTGTTGTTGTTGTCCCTCCCTATTGAGTAATATTTCTGCCAGTTGGAGGTGTGGAGTTTGAGCAGCAGCTGCTTACTTCTCTGCAGGCCAATCGAGGTGGATTCCAGGCACTAGACATACGAACGTGTGTTCACAAACTTGAAAGCATTTCAGAAGCTATCGCCCAAAGCCTGAGAGTTTCCTAATCAGCTACTTGGCGGACTTCTGTGTTCACTCGTGAACATAGGGCTCAAGGCCAGTTTTCTTTTTAGGGAAACAATTCTAAATTAAATCTTAACTTAGAAATGAGAAATGGCTATTGCTCAGTCCCTTTGCACCACCCCTCCAGGAATAGTTTTATTTTGTTCTTTTACAAACTTGCTGATTGTGTTGTAGCAACAGATTGGTATTATACTGGTATGATGAGAGCTTTCAGTTTAGCTTTCATGATTTTATTCTCCCATTTCTTTCTTTCTATAAGATTTTATTTTATTTTTCAGGACAATTTTTATTCCATCTGCCATTCTTGTTGGTTCAGATAAGTACTTGAAGGAGGACAAAACCATGACTCAAGGTGACTCACGCAGAAACATTATAGCAGGTCTCGTAACCCTTTGAGGGACCCTGTTTAAATCCCGTTATGACAGTGAAAACCCCAAATTTACAATAAGAATTTTTCAAGCTCGCAGTGAACTGAATTTTGTTTGTCTTCTCTATGTCTCAACTTTGCAAAATAGTGCTGGGGGGCATTACATTGTCTGTTCCTCAGGTGGATGTAACAGATCCCATGGCGCTATTTATGACAACATGATAAGGTGCATTATCAATTGCAAGGATTGCTATTCTCTCCTGGATTCAGATTTGAAGTATTCATTCATTGCAATATGTAGTAAAATTGTTTCTGTCAGCATACACTGATAGCAAAGAGATAATAATCCTTGCATTTAATATAGCGTTTTTCACATCTTCTAAATGTCTCAAACCGCTTCACAGAATAGACTGTAAAGTGAATTACCGTATATATGTAGGCAAAATGCAGCAAACAATTATGCACAGCAGTGTCCCACAAACAGTCATGGATTATTTTTTGAGGGATTATTATCAGGCGTGTTGAGTAAGGAAACTTGCCCAAGTTTTTGCCCTGCCTGGAATCAAACCCAGATCTCTTGCTTGTAAGATGAGTGCTCTAACCATTCAGGTAAAGGACTCCATAGCAGATTTTCAAATTATCCAAAGAGTTAAAGGCAAAATCATCAGTGCCAGTGAGAAGTTCATTACCTAGCCACTTATATTGTTGCAAATACCATTAAGCTTGTTGATCCTGACTCACAGCAAAAACACCTGGTAGCGACCAAAGATGAAACATCATTCACTCATTTACAGCAGCTTGTTGGGTGTTGAAAGGGATAAAAATGAATGCCCTAAACATCTTAAGGGCTGTTCAATAATAATGATAATCATGATCCTTGCATTTGGTCACAGCACATTGTTAGGATCTCTCAAACCACTTCACAGGATTTTTACTTTAAAGTGTAGTGACTGTATTGTGTCGATGAATACAGCATCTAGTGTCCCACAAACAGCCATGTAGTGAATTATCAATTATGAATTACCAACAGGAGGAATCCCATCCTGTTTGTGAATAGTAACATGGGATCTTTAACATCCACCTGAATAGGCAGATGGAGCCTCAATTTAATGTTGCATCTGGAGGACAGCTACTTAAACAATGCAACACACTCCCATCACTACACTGAAGTGTCAGCCTAGACTGTGAGTTCAAGACCCGTTTTGGAGCTTGAACTCTTTGACTTAGTCACTTAGTGACTTAGAGACAAGCATGTTGAGCCAGTTGAGCCAGGCTGATGCCCAATTTGAAAGTAACATCATAAAATGTGCATTTGGTTGTACCTTTCACATTGAGAGAGGGTCCTTTACAAAGCTTGTGCAGGAAGGAGATTGGTGGGTGGGTGTAGGTGTCCGAAAGTGCAGTCAGAGGTAGATCTTTAGTGGGATTTGAAAGCAGAGGCAAAGTAACTGGCAAAGTAGAGGGTTTTGGGAATAGAATTCCAGAGCGAATGTGCATTGGGGCACCTCTGGAGTCAAACCAGCTAAAAGCACACAGCTTGCCATTACTAAAGTTTGGCAAGCTTCCTGCTACTTGTCCAGCCAAGACTAGCGTACCCATTAGGATTTTTCAAGGTTAACAGGAGCCAAGTGTGTAGAATGCCTGCCTTCCCATGACTAGTCTGCTTCTGCAAGTTTTGCTGATAAGCCTGGCACTGATAAACCAACAAAGTGCCAAGATTCTGTGGATCTGCCTGGCTCAGGACCTGGGCTACCAAGAACACAGGGAGTTGACTCAATTCCAATATTGCAGCAGGCACGTCACCGTGGCGCCAAGCTATGACCCACTTCTCTTATCTCTTCTATAAAAAGGATAAGCACTAGTTGGACGCTGGAATTTAACAGACTGAGTGTGGGATTTGTATGGTTGGCAATGCTACTAGTGTTGCAAACATGTTTTGCATCAACAATCAGAATTCAGATCATTGCTTCCAATACAGTTTTGTATCATTGTGGGTTGCTCCTTGTCACACATTTAGGATTGTATAACCATTTGGAGCCTAATCTGCAAAGTGTACTGATTTTATAGGTACAAATGATGATGCTCCGATGGGTCAATAATCTGTCTTCAATCTCCACAAAATAAGTATGCATTTTGTACTTATGCGTAAAAGCATTTTATTGTTTGATTGCTGAGAATGCTGCAATCATTCTCAGCAATCAAACAATAAAATGGTTTTAATTCCAAATGCTAAACAGATGTTAGAACTTCGGATATCAGACGTTTAAAAGTGGCAAATAAAATAATTCAGCAAACATAAAAAAGGAAGATTTTACTGATAATCTTTTATCACAGTATAGAAACAGTCAATTAGGTATCTCCTTTGTCTCTCTCTCTTTCTCAATGTTTCTTTCCTTCAGACTTGCTCTTCTACCGTCAGAATCGCTACCAGATAAACAGCGTCAATTAAAGCCCACCTCTGGCAAAAAGGATCTTGAAACTAACAAAAAAAAATTAATTTTGAGGATGCTTCAAACAAGAAGAAGAACTAAATTACATTTGTATAGCACCTTTCATGTTGGCAGGATGTCCCAAGATGCTGGACAGTCAATGTTTCAGACCCAAGCTGGGGTCAGAATCAGGGAAGGTGGAGGGAAAGGAGGGGATTTGGGATGACCGTCAAAGAGGAGGGTCTTGAAGCGGGACTTGAAGGAGGCTAGGGAAGGGGTGAGGCAGAGGTACTGCGGGATGGAATTCCAAAGATTAGGGGCAGAGTGGCTGAAGGCTTGCCCACCAATGGTGGGGCAGATGGGTCGGGGTACATGCAGCAGGATGGAGCCCACTGAACAGGCAGGTTGGTAAATGTCATGGAGGACTTTGATGGTCAGGATCTTGAATTGAATCCTCCTGCTGATGGGGAGCCAATGGAGTCGGGTGAAAATTCAGGAGATGGGGGTCACGGAGCTTGGAATGGTAGAGGCCACAGGCCGCAGAGTTTTGGATGAACCGCAGCCAATGGAGAGAGGAATTGGGAAGGCTGACAAGCAGGGCATTGGCATAGTCGAGCCTAGATGTCAAGAAGGCATGAATGAGTTTCACCGGCCTGGAGATGAGGTAGTGGCGGAGTTGGGCAGTGTTGCAGAGGTGAGGGAAGGCAGAGCAAGTCATGTGTTGGATGTGGGGAAGGAAAGACAGTTAAGCATCAAAAAGGACACCTAGGTTCCTGACTGGCTTAGTAGGTGGAGAGTGATGCTACCAGGGCCTGATGTGTGAAGGCACTAGTGTGAGCCAATCAGGAGGTCCTCGGTTTTATTGACATTCAGCTGTAGAAAGTTAGCTCTCATCCAGGACTTGATGTCTGACATCAGTGGAACTGGAACCAAGGGTAGAGGCAGAAAGATGGAGTTGTGAGTTATCCACATACATGTGGAAGTTGACCTCATGTCTGCAGATGATGTCACCAAAGGGGAGCATGTAGATATTGAAAAGTAGGAGGTCAAGGACAGAGCAGAGGCTGGAGGAAAAGCCATTGGTGGCGAAAAAAGTGATTCAAGGATTCAAGGATGATTCAAGCACCTTCCAATTTGACCAGGTGATGTGGACTCCTTATCTTCTCTGCAATATTTTGGGAGCCAAAATCTTAAAGAAGGCATTTTGTATCATTCCTTAATAAAGGCACCATGAGAGAGCAACGGGGGTGCAATCAGTGAACTTTGCCTACAAAATATACAGTGACTATACTTAGCTAGCACTTTGTCATGTCTTCCCAATATGAAAGGCACTAAATCAAATTCAAGAATTATAATTATCAAAAATAAAAATAGTCACTACATTTTATAGTAATTACTGTAGGCATTCCAAGGTGGTAAGGTGCTAGAAAAAATCAAGTTCCTTACTTTTTTGTGACATATATTGAGATCTCTTGGGCTCTCAGCTGAATCTTTGCAGATATACCCTTGCCTGGTTCGAATCTTACCTCTCCCACCATCTCTACTTTGTCGCCACTTAACAGCTTTTCCTCCAGCCCCTGCACCATCACATGTGGCGCCCCCCCACAGTTATCTGTCCTTGACCCTCTCCTTTCCAATATCTACATCTACTTGGTGACATCATCTGGAGACATAGGGTCAACTTCTATATGTATGTGGATGACACCCAACCTCTCTGCCTCCACCCTCGATTCCAGGACCACTGCTGTCCTAATAGACTGCCTGTCGAACATCAAGTCCTGGGTGAGAGCTAACATCCTGCAGTTGAATGTCAACAAACCCAAGGCCCTCCTTATTGGCTCCCATCAGCCCCTCCGAACCTCGGGCACTGTCAGCATCTCCCTCCATGGATACACTCTACATCTCAAGAGCCAATACAGAAGCTTGGCGTCCTGTTCAACCCTCAACTTCATATCCCACATCCATGCTATGACCTGCTCTACCTTCCCCCAGCAACACAACATCGCCGAGCTCCACCACTGTCTCACAGCACATGCTGCCGAGAATCTCATGCAAACATTCCTAACTTCCAGGCTCGACTACGCAAACTCCTTGCTTGTTGTTCTCCCCACAGCTCTCTCCATAGGCTGCAATCAGAACTCTTCAGCTCATGTCCTCCCACACCAGGCTTTGTGATCCTATCAGCCACATCCTCGCCCGATTCCACTGACTTCCCATCACACAGCAGATACAGTTGAAAATCTTGGTCCTCCATGGCCTCGCTCCCCCCCTACCTCTGCGACCTCCTAACTTGCCTGCTCCCTCTGCCCAGTGGGCTCCGGCCTGCTTCATATCCCCTACCTCGCCCGCATCATCATTGGTGAGTGGGGCTTCAACCTCTGTGACCCACGCTCTAGAGCTCCATGGTGCAGTTCCACTGCCTTGACCCTCCCTTGTCTCCTTCAAGACATATCTCAAGACCACCCTCTTTGACTGTGCCTTTGATCATCTTCCTTCCTCCCCTGCCCCCCACCCTCACGGATCCAGACCCCCAGCTCGAGTCCGAAACATTGATTATCCAGTGCCTTGGTATGGCCTTCTGACATGAAAGGTGTTATACAAATGTAATCTTTATGTTGTTGTAGTGCAGACTGTGTCACATTTTAAGGGTTTATTGGAGTGTTATTAGAAGTGACCAATGGGGATAATATCTGATGTTGAGGCGTGGATCAGTTACTGACTCTCTAAACGCTGACACAATTTCCCATTTCGTACATGTGGGGAAATGAATGAGTGCCTGGAGCACATGTTCTCGTTCAAACAAATTATCCGATTAAAAGGGGCAGACTGTACAACTCATAAACCACAAGGCAGACACAGTGGGTACTGTTTTCCTGATTAGCAGAGTGCTGCAAGCTAAGACCTCGATTTATTTTTTAATTAGACTTGACTCTGAGGTGAAACTAGAAATGTCAATTGACACTGAGTAATTGATTCCTGTTTTAATAATCAGGATGAACTCGCCATTTAAATGCTTCCAGTGAGTCCCGATTCCAACTCCCAAAACACAGTTGCTGTTTCAGTCCAGTTTAAGATTTGAGAAGTGCAATTTTAGGAGAGATGCAGGGAAATTTTCTTTCCAATAGCTGGAATAGCGTATTTAGAAAGTGAGGTTGAGGTCAAAACAATGTTCTCATTTAAACCCCATCTTCTTGTTGTGTTTAAAAAACATTAGTAGGATTGGTATTTTGGGAGGATGAGATTATGACTGTCCAAAAGAACAACATGTTACAAGTCAGAAACCCAGGGGACTAACAAAAATATATCATCATATGGCATGAGTGTCTGTTTCAGTCATGTACTGCTTAGTTTCTGGATATTTTTTATTGCTGCTGGAAACAGCATGGCCTGCATACATGCAAGCACCCAAGCCATATTTTACATCTGGTCCATTTTACCTGCTTCAGTTTATTTTGCTGTTTTCTCTTTTGGCGAGGAAGGGGTAGATGTTTGCCTGGTAAAAACTAGAGAAAGTCAGTGTTTGCAGACAAGCTATTCATTGATGGGTGATAGTTAACATTAGTTGATGCTGCAGATAGTCAGTCAAAGTGTTGTGAAACAGGCTGCTGAATGTCACCTGAAGGTGAGGCATCTATAAAATAATACAACCACAAGAGAAAATGATCTCTTCACTAGCTAGCTAAACTTACACTGTTTTTAAGCAGAAAACATTACATTTCAAAATTACTACCCTGAAGGTTAGCATTGCTTTCATTATTGTATGATGTGCTTAAAGTCAGTAGAAATCTAGAAGGACATGGTAATTTTGAGGTAAAATATTGGGATGAGTGTGTATACATAAAACATGGTGATCACTTCCGACCAGTCTGAATTACGGAGGTCACTGACACCAATGGTTGGAACCAATAGGATTCTTGACTGACTGCTGTTGCACTATTATTTTGCCAACCCAAACGAAGGACCTTCAAGACAGCAGCAAAGAGGAATCCTGCTACTCAACGTTTTCAAAAAAAATAACAAATGCAGCTAAAAACATCTAGCGGGAATTTATCCCTCCTTCCCTCAGTTATTACACGTTCAGAAGAACTGTGCTCCCGGAATAATCTGAATGATAAACCTTGTATTTGAGCTAATGCCTATAATGTTAAAAATGAATTCAAAGATAAATGCTTTGTAAGTGAATGCTAAGTGTATATTTGTAGGCAAATATGGCAGCTAACTTGTAATATGCCACAACAGCCATGAAGTGACTGATACATTTAGCTGGAGGGTTGTGGGTCATGGCACCAGGAGAAACTCCTTTGCATGGTTTTAGATTTTGTTTGGAATTCTTGCCCCAAATTTTGAGAGGCTATTACATCAGATCTAAAGAATTACATTTCAAACTTATATAACAACTAATTAAATACTTTGTCATATCCACTCTGTGTAAATCATGTCTACCTTGAGACTGTCTCGCCCTAGTTATAAATTTTCAAAGAACTTTTAATTATATTATTCCATGCAAATGTCCCGAGGACAGACTGGATTCAGAAAGACTCCAATAGCTGAGCTGCTTTCAAAGGAGAAACTGCAGTTCTATTGTTACAAACAATTGGGTCTGAATAAATAAGTTTTCTTCATCTCAAATCAGATTAAAGGGGGCAAATTTCCCATCAATACATTATGAGCAACACAAAATAAATAACTTTTTACTGATTTAAAATTGTTACTAACATAAATTTTTTAACAGTTAATAAATAAATATTTAATTCATAAATTAATTGTTCCTATATTCATTTGAAACCTCTGATTGAGATTTCAAAATAATAAAGCGATTTGATAGGGCGGATACAGATAAACTATTTCCTCTGATAGGGGAATCCAGAACAAGAGGCATAGTCTTAAAATCAGAGTTTAGCCATATAGAAGTGAAATTAGGAGGCAGATTTTCACCTAGAGTAGTGGAAATCTGGAACTCCCTCCCCCTAAAGGCTGTGGATACAGGATCCATTCATACCTTCAAGACTGAGGTGGATAGATATTTCTTATATCAGGATGTTAAGGGCTACAATACAATACAGAATTATATTTGTATATCTCCTTTCCAGTTGAGAGAAAGTCCCAAAGTACTGAACAATCAGGGATTTGGACCCGAGCTAGGGCTCAGGATCCAGAAGGGTGGATGGAGGGTAGCAGGATGGCCAGAGGCTCGATAGAAAAGGAGAGTTTTGAGACGTGAAGGAGGCAAGGGAGAGAATGAGGTGAAGGCAATGTGGGATGAAGTTCCAGAGGATGGGGACAGAAAGGCTGAAGGCTCAGCCACCGATGATGGGTGGGGGAAGTGGAGCAGGCCAGAGCTTGCTGAGCAGATGGAGCTGATAGGTTGATAGAAGGTCATCAGATTACAGAGTTAGAGAGGGAAAAGGCCACGGAGGGCCTTTGAAGGTGTGGACTAGGTTCACACAAGTTACAGAGTTGTGGATGATCTTGTGATGTTTCGGAGACAAGGGGATGCGGAGTACCCAAACCAAACAGAGAATTCCATACATATGAGGAGGCCTGTAGCTCAGTGGTTAGAGCACTTGTCTTACAAGCAATTCCAGGCAGAGCAAAATCTTGGGCAAGTTTGCTTACCTAATAATACACATAATAATTATTATTATTATTATTATTTATTATTAATAATAATCCCTAAAATACAATTGGTCATTTCAATCCACGACTGCTTGTGGGACACTGCTGTGAGCAATGGGCTGTTCAGTTTCACCCATGTACATAGCTTGCCATCGATAGGAATGTCTGGCAAGCTTCCGGTTGCGTGTCCAGATTATGAAGATAGGTAGACTATCACACTCAAGGTAATCCTGCTTATAGGTTTATTGTACTCCTCCAACATGATCAAACTTGGGAACATTCCTATAGCAAAGTCAGTGAAATCTCCCCCTCTCCATGCCACATCTGCACCTTTTGATGGGTTGTATGATGACTGGGGGGACTTGAAGGAGTCTAGGGAGGGTGCAAGGCAGAGGTAATGAAGTTGAAGACAGAATTTAACAACGTTCTAAAATTTGCATGGCCACAAATGTTGAGAAATTGGTCTAAGTCTCTAAACTGGCAGACTTTCTGGGTCCTCCCACTTTAGTCCATTTGGAGTTCAGAGAATCTGACTTAGGATCTTATTTGGAATGGGTTTGAGGCAGAGGGGAATTACCTATCGCCATGGCTCTTTTTCAAGTTGGTTCCTCGTTTCAGTACCCAACACTGGCCAGCCTGTTCAAAATGCAGAGCCTGTATGCCAACATCTATATGATGTAGAAATGGGAGTCAAAATCATCCCCATCTTTATTAACTTCTAGAAATCTCAAAACCTATATCCATTCAATTTCAACCCCATTAGACCCCCATGACCACTTTAATTTGGAAATATATGAAAAACAGAATCATGTAAGCACTATACCCTTTGGTAACCCCACCCTTCATATTTTCTTTTCCAGAGCTTTGATTATAAAACTATTACTAGTCCATGCCTGCAGGTTAGGGCGCGGTGTGGGAGCTCCATTCTGAATTTTATGCAGCTTTCTGAAATCGCAATGTGGTATATAATAAATACTGGTTTCCTCAGGAAATGATCCTGGAGTGTCACAGTGTCATCTTTCTTCTTGCAATTGGCTGCCGCATTTTGCCCACAAATATACAGTCAATTCCCTTTGCAGTGTATTCTGTGAAGCGCTTTGAGACATCGAGAAGACATGAAAAGTGCTGTATCAAATGCAAGGACTATTATTATTATTCACCAGGGGACAGAGTTCCTTGGGGATTAGCGCAGGGGGCAACATTTGAACTTGTGAATCAAACCCGTTGAAGAGGACAGTGAAGACAGCAAGATTGTCCCCTATGTAAAGGACGTATTTGCTTGCTCTAAAATAAGACTGGTTGATCTTCATGGCTCACTGAGTTCCAGAGGATAGGGACAGAGTGGCTGAAGGCCCGCTCACCAATGGTGAGGCGGGCAAGGAGGGGAACTTGAACTAAGCCGGAAACCATTGAGTAGAGGGAGCGGGCAGGTTGGTAGGAGGTTAGGAGGTCACAAAGGTAGGGGCTTTGAAGGTGAGGACCAGGATCTTGAACTGTATCCTCTATGTGATGGGAAGTAATAATAATAATAATCTTTGCATTTGATATAGTGCTTTTCACATTTTCTAGACGTCTCAAAGCGCTTCACAGAATGTACAATATAGTATCTATCTCATGTAGTTATATAGTTTAACTACATGAGATAGATACAGCACAACATTGGAACAACTTGAAGCCAATGCTGCCCTTGAATGAATCTGATGAATATGATGGATGAATTCAGAAGGAATCTCTGCAGCTGCTACACCGAGTCTTTCTCTAAGCTCTTCCTCACTGGAAGCTATCATCTATTGGTGCAGAATTTTTTTTTCACACAGGTTTGAATGTTGGTGAAACTATTTGTCAAGATGAGGCTTAGGCCATGCCTATAATTGGGCTCACTTAAAATGATCATTGGATTAAGGAGGGACCAGATTGATCAAGGCAAGAAAACACATATTAACCGAATAAAATAGAGGTTGCACATATTATGCTTAAAACATTATGCTTAAAATTGTGCAAAACTCCAAGATGTCTTGAGGTACTCCAGCACATTTGGAGGTTGCATTCACATACACACATACACACTGCCATGCAGATCAAGAACTATTTTTCTGATTAAACTCTCAAACCCTTCCTCCCCCAAAAAATCTAGTTTCCATTTCATAATGTGTTTGTGTGTACGTGTTTGCATGTGCCTCTCAACTCCCTGTCATAAAATTGACATCTATGTGGTATTTAATGTAAGCAAGGCTGTCACGTAGTCTGGGTGTGAGATGACCTCACCTGAATAATAAGATCATCCTTTAATCTGTCTGTCATTCATAAACATCCTCATGCCACTTTCATCTTGTTCTTTCTGACCAATGTCTACACATACTGGCTCCACCTGTTTTCTTAACTCTCATAGAATCTCATAGTTCACCTACAAATTACACAGATCCTATCATTTACAGTAAATCCTGTGAAGCATTTCCAGATGTTTTGACAATGTGATAAGATGCTATATTAAATGTAAGGATTATTATAGCCATCAGACTTCTGCCCACAGCTCAGACACACATCCCTACCCATTGACCAATGGTCCACCAATTGTAAGCCTCAAAATTTCCTCATCAACTATTTAAAATAGATTTACCTTTAGTTTGGAGGACAGTCTGTCACGCACCACCCATCCCAAGGTTTAATGACCTCTACTGAATTTAGCAAAACAAACTGATTAATCCAGGGCCTCAGGTGAGAGGTTTTGGCCAACAGACATACCCACCATGAAGCTAATTCAGCACCTGGTGGTCAGCAACCAGTGAGTATGTCTGTTAGCCAAAAAACATCACTTGAAGACCTGAAATTTCTAGGCACTACATTGTTATCTTAAAGTACCTGTTATGGTTTCATCAAGCTATTTTCAAGGCATCATATCTCACTATGTACATAATTACTCTAACAATCAGAAACACATAATGTTTTTAAAAGTCAAAATCAGATATTCACAATTAACCCACCTTGCAAATCCTTGCATTTGATATTGTCCTTTTCAGGTCGCAAGGGTAACTCAAAGTGCTTCATAGGATTTACTATGTATTTTATTAGTGAGCATCAAACATGGCATTTCAAACACCACTGTAAATCATGAATCTGTTTTTGTACTGCCAAAGCATATTTCTTCTACACACAACAGACTTCCATCCAATAAGACTGGGCTGGATTCAACTGTTAAGCAATCCAAGGCGCTACCCCACTAGGGCCCTACATAAATGTAAGTTTTAACTGTTGTTGTTCCTGCTGTTGTAAGAACCCAACGATGGACGTTTACCATTCCTATTCTTTGGGCTATACAACTATAGTTGTATTCACAACTTTGTAGATCCTATATCATAAAATAATACATTTTAAAAACAGTAAACGGAAATACTAATAACAACAACAACCACTTGAATTTATATAGCACCCGCCATGCCACATGGCATCTCAGAGTGCTTCACAAAGTGAAGCGTGGGGCCGAGCCAGTGGGTGAGAAGGTGACCAAAGGCATGGTCAAACAGAAAAGTCTTCAGGTGCAATCTGAAAATGGAAAACAAGGAGGTGAGGCGAAGGGAGTGAAGGAGGGAGTTCCAGAACTTCGGAGCGTAGTGGCTGAAAGCATGGCTACCAACGTTGGAACGGAGGATTCGGGGACAAGGAGAAGACGAGACCCAGGAGAGTGGAGGCATGGGTACTGTTGTGAGGAGAGAGGTTAGAAAGGTAGGAGGGTGCAGAAGAGTGGAGGGATTTGAACATAAGAGTGAGGATCCTGGTCGATCCTCTCCGGGACAGTGAAGTCTGGCAAGGACTGGGAACGTGAAGCAGGCCGGAAACCACTGAGTAGGACATCATCTGAGCTTTTCCAGCAGGGAGAGACACAAATGAAGGTTACCGGTATTTGCAATTTATGCAGTGAGAGATGGAAACTAAAGGGTCGTATGCCCCCTACTGGCCAGTTTTAGTGCAGTTAGACTTTGGAAGAAATCATCCACTCACCCTGTCAATTGACAATAATAATAATCCTTGCATTTGGTATAGCGCCTTATCATGTCTTCCAAACATCTCAAAGCACTTTGCAGAATGTACTATAAAGTGAATTGATTGAATATTTTATGGGTGAAACACAGCAGCCACTTGCACACAGCAGTGTCCCACGAATACTCATACAATTTATTATTGGTCACAATGGCATATGGTAAGGAATGGGGGCGAGTGGGAACAAAGATTCCATTAAAGGACAACAATTTAAAATAGACAATCAGAATATTGGGTGGTGTGTAGTGGGTGGCGGGAGTTCACATTCTCTGAATATGCAAATGTTATGAATCGTAAAGCTCAGTAAACTCCCAAAACCTGCAAAGTCTTCTCACGCTTTTTTTGAATGAAAACAAATTCTGACAGATGAGGCCTCACAAAAATAAAGGAGTGGTTTCACTCACAGACTTTAATCCCTCAAGTGCTGGTTTTGAAAATTCAGGGCTGTTCACTTATTGGGCTCAAAATTTCACCTGTAATTTCACCTGGCCTGTAGATTAGTTTGCCTTAAGATATAAGATTGTGCAGTGTTAAGCATAATTCCTAAATTCAGTCATAATTTGGAAGCTGTCCTTCTGCACTTCTTAAAAAGATCCAGTTTACAAACTGAGACTCAATTTAGGAAATTTCCACAATATTAAATGATTCTAAAGATTAATACAAGGCTCAGACCAGGCAGATTCGGGAGCCAATGAAGCCTCTGATCATTCATGAGAACAAGAGTCAAACCCACATGGTCAGTCTACATGGCCCAACAGCTGAATGGATAGAACAGCCCTTCACAAGATCATAAGATTAGACTGAATGAAGAAGGCCCTTTGACCTTTGAGAGCAAAGGTTTTGATCTCAAAACCTCCAGAACACCTACTGCGTATGTTCTTTTGCGACATCCATTTATGCTCAACTAATTTGTCTTTCAGTCTGGTTTGCCATTCTATGTGTAAAAAAAAGATATTTCCAGTGAAGATTAATGGTTTCTTTTCCACCAGAAAAACTTTGGAAATATTTGTGAATTATAATGATTATAGTATTATTTGCTCCCAAATTTCAGGAAATTGTTCGATATTTACAAAGTGCATCGGACTGGCTCAGTTGGTAGCACCCTTGCTTCTGAATCAGAGGTTATGTGTTCAATCTGCTCAAAGAGATTCTCAGCTCATATAGTCTATATTGACATGAATTGTTGGAGATGCCATCCGTCAGATGAAACTCAAAAGCAAGGTCTGGTCTACCTGTTCAGGTGGGTATTAAGAATATAATGGAACTACTCAAAAAGAATCAGTGTTCTGGTCAACAATCCCCCCAAGTGGTCATTCACTTCATTGGAAATTGCTGTGTGCAAATTAGCTGCCACATTCACCTGAATATTTGCAGTTACTACATTTTATAGTACATCCTATGAAGTACTTTGAGACATTACCCTGACATGCTGGAGTGATAGACCTAATTGTAATCATTTTGTGTTTGGGGCATTAAGAAAGCACAGTAATGTCAGGTTTGGAAAGTGGAAGATTTTTTGATACTGTATTTTTTTAAATACATAACACTGCAATGATAGGGCTGGGTGTTATGTTGTGTAATGTTATCCAGGAAAAGTCTCAGAAATGGCTGCAGTCTTTTATCAACAGATATCACAGCTCACAGTATTTATTTTTCTAATGTACATTCCAGATATGCTCATGCTTTATGCAGTCTTATCTCAAATTCTCAAATAGCTCTTCTGATTCAGCCGGATAACCCCTCTCCCCCGCTGCACCCACCCCATCCACACACTCGTATATAAATGCACACATAATTTTGATTTATTTGCATTAATCGTAGGTTCAGGTGATTTTTTCCTGTTAAGTCATTCAAAAGTGTTTCCAATTTTGGTACTCAGTGTTTACATCAAGCACTTTCCAGTTAGATAGTGCATTCTGCAAAAGCAAACCCAGCAAAGCTCCCTTCGATTCCTCAGATAATTATATTTAAGCCTCAGAAGTTACTTCTTGATATGATATTTTTGCACTGAATTTGATTACTTTTGTCTAATTTAATGGTGATGTCTTTTGTTAAATTTTGAAAAGGAGGCGAGAACAACAACAAAATGACACTTGTTCAGTGCCTTTCACATCAGGAGGACGTCCCAAGGCGCTGGACACTCATTATTTCAGACCCGAGCTGGGGCGGTGGTGGGAGGGTGGAGGGAAATGGGGGAATTTGGGGTGACCGATGGGACCGACGAAGAAGAGGGTCTTGAGGCGGGACTTCAAAGAGGCTAGGGAGGGAGCAAGGTGGAAGGACTGCAGGATGAAGTTCCAGAGGTTTGGGGTAGAAGCAGAAAGATTGAGTTGGGTGTCATCTGCATGCATGTGGAGGTTGACCCCATGTCTGCAGGTGATGTCACCAAGAGCATGTAGATGTTAGAAAGTAGGGGACCACAGACAGAGAAAGGTTTTGCAAAAGATCAGTAACCAAGGACGTAAACAGTAGAGAGGAAATATTTTAAATCAGAAAAGCAGGATGTAGAGTCAGTATGGATAGAGGTACGTAACTTCAAGGGGCAGAAAACTCTACTGGGAGTAGTTTATAGACCCCCAAACAGCAGTCAAAGTATCGCTCAAGGTATAAATCAGAAGATTAACGGAGCATGTAGCAAAGGAAAAATACTAATTGTGGGTGATTTTAATCTGCATATAGACTGGGACAACCAAATTGGGAAAGGTAAGATAGAAGAGGAGTTTATAGAATGTATCAGGGATAATTTTCTAGATCAGTATGCCGAGGAACCAACCGGGGAACAGGCCATGTTATACCTTGTTTTGTGTAATGAAACAGGGCTGATCAGCAAACTGGAACTTAAGGATCCTCTAGGGCAAAGTGATCATAATATGATGGAATTTAGCATCAAGTTAGAGAGGGAAGTAGTTAAGTCCGAAGCAAACGTCTTCAATTTAAATAGAGCCAACTTTGCTGGTATGAGAGAGGATTTAGTCAGAATAAACTGGGAAAGGTTAAATTTAAGGATTTGACAGTAGACCAACAATGGCAGACATTCAAGGAGATAGTGCAAAATTTCCAGCGAGCACGTATTCCTTTGAGGAATAAGAATGCCATGGGAAAGGTGGTCCAGCCGTGGCTAACTAGAGCAGTTTGGGAAAGTATAAAGTCAAAACAAGAAGCCTATAAAACAGCTAAGATGAGTAGTAAACCCGAGGATTGGGAGAACTTTAGGGAACAACAAAGGAGAACCAAAAAATTGATCAAAAGGGAGAAAATAGAATGTGAGGACAAACTAGAGAGGAACATAAAAACAGACTGCAAGAGTTTTTATAAGTATATAAAAAGGAAAAGGCTATCAAGGGTGAATGTGTGTCCATTTCAGGCAGAGACAGGGGAAATTATAATAGGGGACAAAGACATGGCAGAGTTATTAAACAAGTATTTTTCCACTGTCTTCACAGTAGAAGACACTAGAAACATATCAAAAATAGAGGGGAACCAAAAAGACAATGTTAGCGGGCAACTTAGGAAGATTAATATTAGAAAATAAATGGTTTTAGGTAAATTGTCGGGTCTTAAAACTGATAAATCCCCTGGACCAGATGGCCTGCATCCTAGAGTTTTAAAGGAGGTGGCTACTGAGATAGTGGATGGCTTGTCTATGATCTTCCAAAATTCTCTGGATACTGGAAAAGTCCCCATTGATTGGAAGATTGCAAACGTAACTCCACTATTTAAGAAGTGTGGGAGAGAAAATATAGGGAACTATAAACCAGTTAGTCTGACATCAGTGGTAGGGAAAATTCTTGAGTCCCTAATTAAAGATGTCATTATGGGATACCTGGAAAACCACAAAAAGATTAGGCAGAGACAACATGGCTTTACAAAAGGGAAGTCATGCTTGACTAATCTTTTAGAGTTTTTTGAAGATGTATCCAGCAGTTTGGATAGAGGGGAACCAGTAGATGTGGTATATTTAGATTTTAAGAAGGCATTTCATAAAGTGCCACACAAAAGGCTGTTGCACAAGACCAAGGCCTACAGGATTAATGGGAACATATTAACATGAATAGATGAGTGGCTAACTGGTAGAAAACAGAGAGTAGGGATAAACGGGTCATTCTCAAATTGGCAGGATGTAACTAGTGGAGTGCCACAAGGATCAGTGCTTCGGCCTCAGCTATTTACAATTTACATCAATGATCTAGACAAGGACATTGAATGTAACGTGTCTAAATTCACGGTTGACACTAAACTAGGTAGGAGAGTGAGCTCTAAGGATGATGCAAAAAGATTGCAACAAGATATAGATAGGCTAGGGGAGTGGGCAGGTAGGTGGCAGATGGAATTTAATGTGGGGAAGTGTGAAATTATTCACCTAGGTAACAAAAATTTAAAAATTGATTATTTTCTAGAGGGGGAGAGGTTAGATACTGTTAGTATTCAAAGGGATTTGGGTATCCTTGTACACCAGTCTCAAAAAGTTAGTTTGCAGGTGCAGCAAGCAACTAAGGAGACAAACTGCATGCTAGCGTTCATTTCAAAAGGTTTAGAGTACAAGAGCAGGGAAGTCTTGCTGCAACTGTATAGGGCTTTGGTGAGACTTCACCTAGAGTATTGTGTGCAGTTTTGGTCTCCTTATTTAAAAAAGGACATACTTGCCTTAGAGGGGGTGCAGCGTAGATTCACTAGGTTAGTTCCTGGGGATGAGGGGACTGACCGATGAGGATAGTTTGAACGAACTAAGGCTGTACTCTCCAGAGTACAGAAGAATTAGGGGGGATCTGATTGAAACATATACGATTCTTAAAGGGATGGATAAAATAGACACTGAGGGACTGTTTCCCCTGGTAGGAGAGTCTATAACCAAGGGTCACAGTCTTAAAATTAAGCGTCAGCCTTTTAGAACGGAGTTGAGGAAACATTTCTTCACTCAGAGGGTTTATGAATTTATGGAATTCACCAGGGCTGTAATCGAGTCCTCCTCATCCGAGTCCCTGGTGTCCGAATCCGAGTCCGAGTCCCTGGTGTTCGAGTCCGAGTCCGAGTCTCTGGTGTCCGAGTCCGAGTCCCTGCCACTTTTTAATGTCCGAGTCCGAGTCCTCCATGTAAAAATTCATGCCCATCACCAACTTTTACATACTAGAATTTCAGTCTTATACCTTTTTTTGATGTATATTGCTTGCTACATTTTGTTTACAAGGGTTGGGTTCTTACTTCATGCCTTTATGCAATAAATTGACTAATTATCCCGAAGTTCAAGTGCTTAATGGTTTGGTTCAAGAACAAATTAAAATTCTATTTTTAGTCCCTGAATTACAAGGAATATTGACTTCTCAAGTCATCAGTCACTTGTCTGATAAAGCCATTGAGCTGATATTCACTGAAATGAAGATTCACAAAATGCTAAGACGGTGATATGTGTTCATTAATTTGAGGAAGGTAACGCGGTCGGGCATGAAAAACAAGTGTCTAGAAAATTGATGTTAATCCTCTCCAAACATGCAGTTAAGCAGTAGTTCCGCAGTAACCTGTGCCTTATTAAATTTGTCTTTCGAAGTGATTCAAATTGATAAGTTTGGCTAACTAAAAAATTCTAGCTCAAACGTCTGACTGCAATTTAGAGACTTTGCAGTTTAAAGCTGACTTGGAACTAGTAACTTGGCTGGCTTGTGGTATACACTTTTATTCAAACTGGTGGACGAGAATTCAGTGAATTCCTCTTACGAGTCCCCTACATTTGTGTGTTTTCTAATTCCATTCTCCTTTCCTTTCTGTCTGTCCGTCACTCTGCTCCCTGTCTTATCTCTCCCACTGACTCCCACTGACTCTCATCTGTCTCCCTTCCTCTGTCTGAAGCAGATTTATAGTCAACCCAGAAGGTATCCGACTGTGGGCAAACTTTAAGAAGCAATAATCGAGTCTAACCTTTAATTTGGAGAGGCAAGGATTCACATGGCATGATAATAATAATAATAAGAAGAAGAATCCTTGCATTTGATATAGCGCTTTTCACGTCTTCTAGATGTCTCGCGATGGTGTGAATGGCCTCCTTCTGTGTTGTACAATTCTATGATCTCCAAATCCATCTAGATTGATAAATCTAAACCTTGTTTGGCAAATGTATTTGAAAAGGCCTGCCTGGCATGATTTTCCTGGAAATGCACATGTATGAACCCCAATTGAAGACAGAAGGATTGGGTTGGCTTTTATGCGTTTGTATGTGTGTATGTATATGTCTCTCCCTGTCTCTCTCTTCCCCAAGCCCCATTTGTGTTGAGGAGAGATTTTAATTTTTTTTCCAAATAAAAGTCTAGCTGCAGATTGCTTGCCTAGGCTTGTACTTGTATATGTTGGTGTGTGACCGAGCACTCATGAATGCTGCTGATCTGAGTACGAGTCAGTGCATTGCGCACAAAGAAGAAAATTGCAGGGCTGTAGGACTTGAGCCCTGGACTCGGACTCGAGACGGGTCTTGAGTCCTCATTTCAAAGATAGTAGAATGCTTTGCGGCGCTCGCGCTCTACGTTTTACGCGTATCTCTATGGGGCTAGATTTTTGTCTCCGTATATATTTCTACTACATAGACCTAAGATCTACCCCTAGTAAGGCCAATTTCAGCACGTAGCGGTATATTATATGTGAGACCTCCACCTGTGTTGGAGGAGAGCGACAATTCCTCCAACCAGATGGATTTTTCTGTAGACTGAGGCCTACCAACATAGTTCAGAAAATAGTATTTATTAGATTAAATCTTCAAGACTATTAACATGACAAAATTTATCGTGATTCATGAGTAATGCGTTCCGACAAAAGTCCACACACACACTTAATTTTTTGTATAGTCCAATCGTAAATGAGTATGAAACTTACTTTTCTTCATGACGTCGCTGCAGATTGCGTGTGAAATTCGATGTGGTGCCACACGTTTCACTTACAACACATTTGCAAAACTTACATTTTGCGTAATGTTGTTCTCCGCTGTTGTTGTGAATTCCTTATGATCCGTGTACCAATCACTCAGGACACGGCAGACATGGTGATGCTCGTACGCGCCAGGCAGGTAAGAATCAGGGAGGTTTCAGTGCGTAGCACGCGATATAAGCGTAGTACGGTAGCCCTTGTACAGTTAGTACACAAGACATTGTACAAAAAAATACTCACAGAGTCTCAGAAATCAGTGTTACTACTCACACAATGGAACTGGAACACGTGGCAATCCAGGGCATTGGATTTAAACGGGTCACTTTTTAAAGGCTTTTTTCATTGGTAGAAAATTGACATGTGATAGACAGGAAGTAGTATCCCACGTGGGATACCGCGTCACAGTTCATTCGCAAGCAACTTTCGCTGCGAGATTTCCAGTATGTCGGCCAGTGTAGTATTTGCGCAAACTGCAGAAAACCCTGCAGCTCGGCTCATACCTGCCAGACTCGCGGCGGTCTCAAGCCCGAGTCCTCGAGTCCCTGCTGTCGAGTCCGAGTCCGAGTCCTGCACAGACGAGTCCGAGTCCAAGTCCTTCAAATGAGGATTCGATACCAGTCTCGAGTCCGAGTCCAGGACTCGAGTCCTCCTGCCCTGGAATTCACTACCCCAGAAGGCTGTGGATGCTCAATCCCTGAATATTTTCAAGGCTGAGATTGATCGATTTTTTTAAAAATAGAGGGATTAGGGGATATGGGGATGGGGCAGGTAATTAGAGTTAGGTCAGAAGATCAGCCATGATCTTATTGAATGGCGGGGCAGGCTCAAAAGGCCGAATGGCCTACTCCTGCTCCTAATTCTTATGGTCTTATGGTCTAAACCACCCAAGCAATCAAAAAACACTCGTGCACACTGCTTTTCATCTTACCATTTTACCAACAAATGCACAAAAAGATCAAAGTACACATGCATATGCCATGTGAATATGAGTAGTCAGATCACATGCCTAACAACAGTGCCTATTATTCCCTTTTTTTGTGCATATCTATTTGGTGACATCAACCGCAGACATGGAGTCAACTTCCACATGTATACGGATGACACCCAACACTATCTTTCTGACTCTTCCCTCAATTTGAAGACCACTGCTGTCCTGACAGGCTGCCTGTTAGACATCAAGACCTGGATGAGAGCTAACTTTCTACAGTTGAATCTCAACAAGACCGAGGCCCTCCTGATTCACTCATGCCAGAGCCTTCTCATATCAGGCACTAGCAGCATCACCCTCCATGGTCGCACCCTCCACCTCAACAAGCCAGTCAGGAACCTAGGCATCTTATTCAATCCCCAACTATCTTTCCTCCGCTATATCCAAGCCAAGACCCGCTCTGCCTTCCCTCACCTCTGCAACATTGCCCGACTCTGCCACTACCTCACCCCTCAGGCCATTGAAACCCTCATTCATGACTTCATCACATCCAGGCTAGACTAAGCCAACTAAGCTTGTCTGCTTTCTTAATTCCTCCCTCCATAGGTTGCAGATCATCCAGAACTCTATGGCCCATGTCCTCTAATGCTCCAAGCCCACATCTACCCCATTCTCGTCTGAGTTCATTGGCTCCCCATCATCCAGATGACTCAATTCAAAATCCTTGTCCTAATCTTCAAAGCCCTCCATGAAACTCACCCCACCCAACATCTGCAACCTCCTAACCCCCTACTAATCAGTGGGCACCAACCATCTGCGGACGAGCTTTCAGCTACTCTTCCCCTAACCTGTGGAACTCCATCCCGCAGTCCTTCCACCTCGCCCCCTCCCTAGCCTCCTTCAAGTCCCGCCTCAAGACCCTACTCTTCAACAGTCCCAATGGTCACCCCAAATCCCCTCCTTTCCCTCCACCCTCCCCGATCCCGACCCCAGCTCAGTTCTGAAACATTGACTGTCACCTTGGGACGTGCTCCCAATGTGAAAGATTATACAAATGTAATTTTGTTGTTGATTTATTTACTAATCAAAAATGCAATTTTACCACATCTGGATTCCACGTTCACCACATGTTGCTGGAGTGGCTAACGCATTTGGACAACTCAGGCCTGAGAAACCTCTTCATATCATGGTGACGAGAACTTTATGCAGTATGCAAGGTGCACTCTGACCAAACCAGTGAAAAGCCTGAGGATCCCGCCTGGGGATTTAATTTTAACTGATTTAGCAATATAGCCCAGCATCCTGTTTCTCTTGTTTATTGCTGCCTCACACTGTTTTGACATCATGAACAATGTGTCAATTAACACACCCAGATTACTTTCAGCTTCCCAATTGGCTCTAACCAACATTACAGGACTCCAGCAAATAGTAAAACTGATATTTATATGGAGTCTTTCACACCAAGAGAACACTTCAAAGTTCTTGGCTCTGCAGGCGAGGTACCTGGGCTGAGGTGGGAAGCAAAGGGCTGAAGAAGGGAGTGATGACTGATAGCATGGTCAAAGAGGTAGGAATTGAGAAAGAACAACTATGAATTACCATTTGTTCGTTTAACTGGAATGTGCAACTGCAGCTATTCAGAATAATAATTCAGAGATTTTGCCCTGGAAAAATGTGCTCACTTTTAAATGACTTAATATATTTTAATTCACTAAAACAGACCACTGTGTTCAAAGTTCAATTGATAGCAGTTCAGACACTGAGCCTTTGGGTGCCAGCCAAATAAGAAATATTTCATTCTCTTGTGGTTTCAACCCAATCTCCTGTAAAAAAAATTAAACAATTAGAAATGGTTAAAGATAAATTTACTTCCAATCCAACCATAGGAGGAAGAGGAGGAGAACGAGGGTGGGTGTCTCTTCTTTTATTCAAATGTACCTGCGATTCGCGAAAGTGCATGTCTTGAATGGTTAATTCATGAAAAATGCAGTTTTTGTCTAAAAAAGGTGGGGGATGGTGATGTTACATTAAAGATGTAGCGTGCAAAGACTCCACCTAAGTCGCTGACACACCTGCTTCCTCTCACGGAAACCTGTGGAGGACATTCTGTCAAAGCAGCAGAGTGTCACGTTGCAGGAAAGGGCTGGCTTTGTTCCTTTGTTTCTTGCAGGCTTTGAAGTCGTTGTTCTTCAGTGTCATGACACGCAACTGTCAGTTGCTTATTAATTGGATGGGGGGTAGGGGTGGGGGGAGGAGAAAATAGTTTTATGATTATCTCACTTCTATTGTGTTTGGATGGAAACGAGCAGTCATTTTTAAAAGTTAAAATTCCCAGCTGTCATGGAAGCTTCCACTAGCTTTCAGCGCCGCGAGACGTCCTCCCTACATGAAAGGCGCTCCATGCCTCTAATTTTGTTATTGTTGGTTGACTTCCCTCCAAGAGCTTCGAACATAACACAGTGTGATGACAATATCCAGGGAGACAGACTGCTCAGCCCCCCACTCCACATCCCCTCCCCACCAACACCACCCCCCACACCAACATGAATAATGATTTAATTTCTGCCACGTGGGCCCTGTCATCACAGTGGGGTTGAAATTGAGGTGATCTGCAACAGGGTTCATCAGCTATGACTCTCAAATCCCATATAGGAACTCCCAATGATAAGTGGATTTACAGTACACCCAGGGGGTGGGTACTGCAGGTGGCAGGTGTGCACTTCAGTTGCTAATGGTATTCCCTGTTTGTGACTCAAAGTCATTGTAACAGAATCATGTTACAAATCACTGCAATTTCAACTTATTACAGTAATAGGAATCATTTTTAACGATAGGCACATAATTTACCACCGTTCTGTAGTCTCAGACTTGACCCTAATTCAGGGCACACTATAGCACTGGCTACTGGTCGCTCATTCATCATGTCACGTCCTGTGAGCTATGCATGTGTTTAGTATGCATGACACTGCTGACAGCTCTTGAAAGTATTTCCAATGGTTGGTCTGTACAGGCAGCTGGCCATTCAATAAATAATAATACAAAGAAAAAGCAGTGATCCACACTTCTGATGTACCACTGTGTAACCATGCTATAAGTGGATTAGTGTTATACCACAGGTATGATGGGGTCAGCTGGTATTTGTCTCAAACAAAACAAGAGCTCCAGATTGGAGGGGGAAAGTTGGCAAAAGCTCCTGCATATGGAATAAAGAGAGAATACAGCATTTCTGCCTCCTAATCATGAAAAGGATGTAAATGATGTCCCCTTAGGAAATTAGCTCCTGCCTATTGATACCCAAAATATACAGTCAATCAATTTTACAATATAATCTGTGAAGTGCTTTGAGACGTCTCAATGACGTGATATAAAATGCAAGGATTACTTATTATTAATAATATTATTATGTAAAAATAGAACTGTGCTTTTTTAATGATCTAACGAGTCCTGGTGATGCTGTGGTGGTTATGAATGGGTAATAACATAATAATAATAGTAATCCTTGCATTTGATATAACGCCTCATCACATCTTCCAGATGAATCAAAGCCCTTCACAGAATAAACTGTAGAGTGAATTGACTGTATATTTGTGTGCAAAATGTAGCAATCAATTTGGCCCAGTAATGTACAACAAACATCTGTGTATAGAGTGACCAAATGACAATTTCTTTTTTAAGGGATTATTACCCACAGATAAACGATTCACCAATTGGTAACAACTGGGTTCTTATTAACTGCTAGGTAAACTGCTGTGGGGTAAGGAAACTTAGTAAGGTCAATGTTTCACCCTGTCTGGATATTGAACTCAGGTCCTCTCGCTTGCAAGGTGAGTGTTCCAACCACTAAAGTACAGGACTCCACATGTGAGTGTATGTGTGAATCTCTTGAAAATGTATCTTCTGGTTAGGCAGAATCTCCTGGTCTTTAGCCAGCAGGTAAGGGTTACTAAACTGCGGTCGATTACAGCAGTGTGTATTGGTGATGTTGTGGACTATGGGTGAGTGACTATGGGTGAGCAAATATGAGTATCTGCTTAAGTCCTGTGGCTCCAATTTTACATTATGCTCATTTCTGACATTATAATAAAATAATAATAATCCTTGCATTTGATATAACAATTTTCACATCATTGTAGTGTCTCTCCCACCACCCCCCCAAAAAAAACAACCGAGAGGCAGGATTGAGCAATGTTGCCACCTTGCACTATTTACACTCCCTGTTCCTGGGACAAGGAAAGGTAAAAATGCACCAGGATTACGCCCTTCCATACCCACCCATACACTGAATTGTTGCCCGCCACTCCTTGTTAAACTCCATGTCACAGAGCAGATCAATTTCAAGATACTCACTCTTCTATTCAAATCCCTTCACACCCTGGCAAGCTCCTATTTATCTTTCCAACCTACTCTCTCCCTACACTGCTAGCCGCTGCCTCCACTCGACTGGCTCTGCCATCGTCCTTCCATGCTTTCAGCCACCATGCCCTGAAACTGTGGAACTCTCTACCTCCATGCCTTCGCCTTTCCTTCCCTCTCTCTCCATTATCAGTTTGAGTTTTGAGTTGAGCTCTTTGACCATGATTACAGTTATCGTCCCCTCCCACCAGGCTCGTCATCAGGCTCGTCAATGGACTCCGCCACTGTTAAGAGTTCCATCGCATGCGTGTGTGTTCTACTTATCTGGTAATAGTTATTTGTGATGCTTCTGGTGATTGAGAAAGTAGTGTTTAAGTCTGCTGTCCATATGATCTGTTTCGGATGTCCTAGCTCATGTATCTCCGATTCAATGTTCTGAAAGGGTAAGGATGTCAAACTGTATGCCTTCAAAAAGCTTTTTTGGCACAATAACAAATGACATAAGATGAGAGGCTCCTGTGGGAAACCAATACCACTGAACCGTCCTATCTGCCACAAAACCAAAGACTACAATATTTTGTTTATATTATTAAGTTACCCATATGGCTGTACGATCTGTAACAATTTATCAGATTTCCAAATTCCAATTGTTTGTTGATTGCCAGGTAATAAAATAATCATCACACTTTTTAATAAATTGCTATTGTTTTGATCACGTCTTACAGAGATTCACACATTTTAAATAAATCCATCTGAGGAAGTTTTCAATGTTTATGGCTTCAATATTGATGCTACAGGAAATACACTGGGAGAGGATTTCTTTCATTCGTGATATGTCTTGAAAAACAGTCAAAAACGTTTATTTTCAAAATAATTGCTGGATGGAACATAACATGCATTGTATACAACTCTTTTCTTCCTTCTTGGCAAGCAATTGACTACCATCTGTTTCAACTTAAGCTGTCCCTCAAGTATCATCAGTTTAAGCACGCAAACACATACACAAACACACATACATGTACACATGCAGACAGACACACCTCCATATAAACATACATCCACAAAAAAGTCACTCCACTTTACAGTACATCCTGCTAAACACTTTGGAAAGGTCCTCCTGATGTGAAAGATGCTATACCAAATGTAAGGATTATTCTGCATATAGACACAGACACACCTCTGCAAACACATGTGTGTATACCTATACACATGTGTGTATACCTATACACATGTGTGTATACCTATACACATGCTCAGACAGACCTCTACACACACATAAATAACATACTCACAAAGAGCTATCTAGACTGCTCTCTTTTTAGTGATCAAAGAGAAGGACATTTATGTAGAACTCTTCACTCAGGATAGTGTCCGAAGCCTACTCTGAAGGGGGAATTATCTGTCAGAAGCACATGGCTTCGCATCTATGTGGGTTCTCTAACATTCATGTTTTCTTTCTGTGACTATCAAAATCATTGCTCCCCTCATCTTATGCACTGATGTCCAGAATTTATTTTATTGAGGCTATAAACATGAAGATTCCTGCAAATCCATTTAAGCACTCCGGGATGCTACAACAACAACAACAACAACAACAACAACCGAATTACATTTATAGAGCGCCTTTCACGTCGGGAGGACGTCTCAAAGTGCTGATCAATCAGGTCGAGACCCGAGCGGGGGGGAAGGGTCTGGGTAGGGGGAAGGGGAAAGAGAGTAGGAGAGGTGGAAGAGTTCCTACACCACGTGAAGAATACTATCCAACAACCACAAAATTACATTTGTTTAGCGCCTTTTATGTCGGGATATACAAATGTTGTTGTAATACCATTTAAAGCCAACTTCCTATCTTGAAGGCGTTTAAAGTTTCCTTTTACTGGAGTATGGTTCCAATGAGCACAAGTAAACCGTTAATACCTTATCCAAGTAATTTATGAATTCCTGAGATTTTTAATCAAATTTTCACAAGCTCTTATCCATGGAGGGAGAAGGGGGAATTACAACCAAGCCTGATTGTGTCTTTGCCCATTTACCTTCATCAAGTAATGTTCCTTGCTGGAATTAGATATTAATTTCTCTATGAATTTATGTTGTGATTGTGTGTTAAACATTTACCACTGTTCTCAAGTTTGGGCTCTATTTCTTACAATTCAACTGCCTCTCGACACAATGGAATTGCTTGGTGTTGCCTGGATCAGCACAGATCAGTCAGCTAAATGGCTTCCTTCTGCAGCATAAACATTCTGGGTATCTCTGGGTATATTCTAAGAAATCTCATAGATTCCAGATGTTTAATGGAAAAGTCTGAAATTGAATAAGCCTCTGGCAAGTGGGTGAAATATTTCTGTCTATCGAAAAGAGAGTTTTGAAAGCACTATACATACATCCCGTTTGGTTGTCCCCTTTCATTGGGTCAAATATCAGGTTTGAAGATCTAGCTGGCTGATGGTTAGAAATGTATTCCACCTGAATCTAGATTTACTCTATGGACTTAGTATTTCAGAGTGTGCAGAATTTTTCAAATTCTGTTCGCTGTTAGATCTATGATAATAATCCTTGCATTTCATATAGAGCTTTTCACATCTTCTAGATGTCTCAAAGCGCTTCACAGAATAAACTGTAAAGTGAGTTGACTGTATATTTGTGGGTGAAACATGGCAGCGACAACAACAACAACAAAATTGCACATATAGTGCCTTTCACGTCGGGAGGATGTCCCAAAGCGCTGAACAGTCTAGTCGGGACCCGAGCGGGGGATAGGGTGGGGGGTGGAGGAGGGTCGAAGTAGGAGGAAGGGGAGTGGGAGAGGGGGAAGAGTTAGTGCGGCAGCCGAAGGCGCGGTCGAAAAGGAAGGTTTTGAGACCGGCCTTGAAGGAGGAAAGGGAGGAAGCGAGGTGGAGGGCCTGCGGGATGGAGTTCCACAGTGTGGGAGCAGAGAGGCTGAAAGCCCGGCCGCTGATGGTTGGGCGGTTAGGGCGGTGGACGCGGAGCAGGCCTGAGTCTGTTGAACGGAGGGTGCGGCAGGCTGGTAGGGAGACAGTAGGTCAGAGAGATAGGCGGGGGCAAGGCCATGATTAGCCTTGAAAGTGAGGACAAGGATCTTGAATTCGATCCTCTGGGTGATGGCAGCCATTTGCGCATAGCAATGTCCCACAAACAGTCATAAATTGAATGATCAAATTAATATTGTTTTTTGAAGGGATTATTATTAGGCATGTGGAGTGAGGAAACTTGCCCAAGATTTTGCCCTGCCAGGAATTGAACCTAGATCTGTTGTTTGCAGGATGGGTGTTCTAACCACCGAGAAGCTCTTCCAAAATTAAGACTGATTTGAATAATTTGCTAAAGTCTGGCTGTTTTGCAATAAATAGAATAAATACAGACTTGGGTGAAATTAATATTTAGTCACCCACTAAACATAATTTTAATGCTAAATACAATCCTTCTTGAACTCTACCTTTCCATTCATCTTACCTAAAGATGAACTCTACCTTTCTGTTCATCTTACCTAAAGATGAACTCTACCTTTCCATTAACCCCAGCAGAGCATTGAACATCCCAACAACTCTATATAAAACAAACCCCCACAATCTCCTCTGCTGCTCCCTTGATAACGATCTAATCTGCACGCCTGATAAAAATCCCTAAAAAAAATAAATAAATTGGTATTTCAATCTACGAAGGTTTGTGGGACACTGCTGTGCACAATTAGCTGCTGCGTTTCATGTAGATACATACAATCAATTCATTTTACAGTACTGTATATTTTGTGAAATGCTTTGAGATGTCTAGAAAACATGAAAAAGCTCTATATCAAATGCAAAGATTATTATTGTTATTATCTTTATCAATGCACTGATTCCTTCAGAATCTTGCTCACCCATTTCAGACAAAGTCTGATAAATCTTTTCTCTGAAGCTCACATGATTACAATGTTCTTTTTGTACATTACAATGTACTCTACATAGCACTCTACAGTCAACAGAAATGGGTAGCTTGCTTTTTGGCCTCTCTCGATGCCTAAAGAAAATTGTTCACAAATATTCGAACTCAATGAGGTTTCAGTGTACAGTGCATTCTAATCATAGAATCATAGAATCATAGAATCATAGAATCATAGAATTTTACGGCACAAAAGGAGGCCATTCAGCCCATCTAGTCTGTGCCGGCTCTTTGAAAAGAGCGATTCAATCCCACTGCCCTGCCCGCTCCCCATAGCCTAATAGACCCGTTCTCCCTAAATAAAGATCTAATTCCCTTTTAAAAGTTGTTATCGAATCAGCCTCCACCACCTTTTCAGGCAATGCATTCCAGATTCGAACAACTCGCTGAGTGAAAAAATTTCTCCTCAGCTCCCCTCTACTGCGCCTTGAAACTATTTTAAATCTGTGACCACGAGTCACAGATTCACCCACGAGTGGAAATAGTTTTTCTCTATTTGCCCTGTCGAAACCCCTCATGATCTTATAAACCTCTATTAGGTCTCCCCTCAATCTTCTCTGCTCCAGAGAGAATAACCCTAGCCTATCTAGCCTCTCCTCATAGCTGAAGTCCCTCAATCCTGGCACCATCCTAGTAAATCTTCGTTGTACCCTTTCCAATGCCTTCACATCCTTTCTGTAGTGTGGTGACCAGAATTGAACACAGTATTCCAGCTGAGGCCTCACCAAAGTCCTATAGAGGTTAGTCAGCACTTCCTGACTTTTGTACTCTATACCCCTATTTATAAAGCCTAGTATCCCATATGCTTTCTTAACAGCCTTGTCTACCTGTCCTGCCACCTTCAACGAGTCACTAACACAAATCCCCAGGTCTCTCTGTTCCTTCACACCATTTAAAATTGTACTATCTAGCCTATATTGCCTCCCTTCATTTCTTCTCCCAAAATGCATCACCTCACACTTCTCTGCATTAAACTTCATCTGCCATGTGTCTGCCCACTTTACCAATTTGTCTATATCCTCTTGCAGATGGCTACTATCCTCCTCACTGTTTACTATTCTCCCTAACTTAGTGTCATCTGCAAACTTGGAAACTGTACTCCGTACACCCAAGTCCAGATCATTGATGTAGATTACAAACAGCAATGGTCCCAAAACCGATCCCTGTGGCACACCACTGCTCACTTCCCTCCAATCTGAAAAACAGCCGCTCACTACAACTCTCTGCTTTCTGTCTCGCAGCCAGTTGTGGATCCACGCTGCCACTGTCCCTTTTACGCCATGGGCCTTTAATTTCATAATAAGTCTCTCATGTGGCACTTTGTCAAATGCCTTTTGAAAGTCCATGTAAACTACATCAACTGCGCTACCATTATCCACCCATTCCGTTACCTCATCAAAAAATTCTATCAGATTTGTAAGGCAAGATTTGCCTTTAACAAATCCATGTTGACTGTCCTTTATTAGCCTATATCTTTCTAAGTGAAGATCTACCTTGTCCCTGATTATGGACTCTAGAAGTTTGCCCACTACCGACGTTAGACTGACTGGTCTGTAGTTACCAGGCTTGTCCTTCTGCCCCTTTTTATACAAGGGAGTAACATTAGCTATCCTCCAGTCCTCTGGCACGACCCCTGTGTCCAAGGAAGATTGAAAGATCGTGGCCAGAGTCCCTGCTATTTGCTCCCGTGCCTCACTTAGTAACCTAGGGTGCATCCCATCCGGACCAGGTGACTTATCCACCTTGAGCGACGTCAACCTTTTTAGCACTTCCTCTCTGGTTATAATTATTCTATCCATTTCTCCTACCCTCTCCTCTAATACCATGGCATTGGACATGGTATTAATGACAAATTGCTAATTGGATAATTTCAGCAAAACTTACATAGTGCCTATGAATTTCCAATAAAGTGCATCTGCTGTGTGCAGAGCAAGCTCACAAATCATAAGCAACAACAATAGGGTTGAACAAGCAATCCTCAGGAAAACCATGATATTACTGGCTGCTCGCCACCAGGCAATTGTTTCAGGATGTAAATTGTATCGTCTACAGGGAAACCCATGTACATGAGGCCTTGGCTCTGACCCGACATTGTTTTCCCTAAAGGAGCACAGTTGATGCAGGGGGATGTTTCACATTGACTCACATTCATTCCACAAAGTTCACCATAAATTGTCACAAAAAAAGATTGAGGCAACATTACAACAGAAAACAAAGTTGTACAAAGGAAGGTATGTACAGTAATGTGAATGAATGAGAAAAGCTGGTAATCATCTTTTTTAAAAAAAAATACTGGAGAGAATAAGCCAGGAGAGCAAATGTGTGTGAGGGATAACTGTCTACCACAACAACAACAACAACATTCATTTATATAGCACCTTCATGTAGGGCAGCATCTCGAAACGTTTAAGAAAAATTAGGTTTATATTAATCCTTGCATTTGATATTGCCCTGTTCATGTCTTCTAGACATCTCAAAGCGCTTCACAGACTATACTCTAAAGTGAATTGACCGTATGTTTGTAGGAGAAACTTGGTAGCCAATTGCACACCGCAGTGTCCCACAAACAGCCGTGAATTGAAGTGACCGATTTATTACTTTTTCCTCTTGAGATATTATT
The DNA here is from genome assembly GCA_035084275.1 of Hydrolagus colliei. NCBI lineage: Eukaryota > Metazoa > Chordata > Chondrichthyes > Chimaeriformes > Chimaeridae > Hydrolagus > Hydrolagus colliei. Next base: position 61,003,334 of record CM068744.1, on the reverse strand, counting down.
ATCAGGCGTGTGGGCTAAGGAAACTTGCCCAGGGTTTTGCTCTGATGGGAATCAAACCCAGATCTATCGTTTGCGAGGTGAGTGCTCTAACCACTGATCTAGAGGGAAGTGGACAAAGACTTGGTTGAAGAAGAAAGAAGTATACTGGGGAAAAGAAGAGAGAGTGTACAATAGGAATGTGTGAGTAATGGGAGGGGGAGAGAGTATATTAGCACCTTGGGACGTCCTCCTGAACATGAAAGGTGCTATACAAATGTAATTTTTGTTGTTGTATATTGTATAATTGATCATTAACACATATAGTAATAATACCAGATAGTGATATCAAAGCCAAGACATTACAGAGTACATGAAACAGAACTGGCAGAAAATATATAATCAGTTGAAAAATTATCCTGTTGATCTAACCACACTGAACACCCCATTCAACACCACTTTAAATCAACACTGCTTTCAAGACAGGTACTGACCCGTGTTCCCCTCTAACTGCAGGTGGCAAAGGAAACTCCTGAACTGCATTTTAATTGTTGTCTCTTATGAAAAATTCTTGGCGTATAGATCAGAAATGACTGTTTACTATGTGTGGTGAAACTATTGCTTCTGGCATATTTCAACATTCATATCAAAGATGATGGAAGAAAAATAACATCTTCTAAAGTATTGTCTTACATTATAAAATTTGGGTCAGACTAAGTTCAAGAGGAATATTGTTTTAAAAAAAAGAGTTGCTGTTCCGAATTTTGAAGGATTTGTCGGACATGGAGAAAAAATGAACAGCGTTTGGATTTTGAAATCTTGCTGGTTTTAGGGAGTTGCCGAATTATGGAATGTCGGATTATTGAAGTTTTACTATATAGAGCTTTTCACGTCTTCTAGACATCTTAAAGCGCTTCTCAGTATATACTGTGCTGTAAAGTGAATTGACTGTATATAATTGTGGTCAAAATGTAGCAGCCAATTGCACACAGTAGTGTCCCACAAACAGTCATGGATTGAAGTGACACATCTATTATTTTTTATAGGGATTATTATTAGGGATGTGGAGTAAGGAAATTTGCGCAAGGTTTCACCCTGCTGGGAATTGAACCCAGGTCTTGCTAAAGTATCTATTCCCCATAGAATGTATGATAAGGAAAGCAACTTGTGTAGTAATTTCAAACGTTAAATACAATAGGTAAATATTTCTCTTTTGATTTGCTGTATTGCTGCAACTATTCTATGATTCATTCAATGGTACAGATTAACAATTTTTTTTGAGATAGGTTACTTCCTGAAATTACTACACCAATTATTCAGCGAACAGAAATTGTCTTCAGCAGCACAGCTAATTATGAACAATAATTAATTGTTGCCGTATCAATGACGGGTGCTTCAAGGCATTGTAGAGATTCTCACGAAATGCAAGCTTATAATACAGAAGAGGTTACTTCTCTTCTAGATTTTGCAACTTTCTCCCAACTGTGGTGACTTGTGACATAGAGCATACTGATCCTTTGATGTTTTGGGGATACAGTCAATGCTAGGATGGTATACATGACCAATGTTGTGTGACAATGTTTCAAGGAGCTATGTTTTTGTAATACCAATCGTGATACAATCTGTTTGACACTGATGGTCACTGCCACACTTAAAGCACTACACAGTGGAAGAATTAAAGGATTTCTAAATAATTTTCTTCCATCGCTACCCACAAAATCACAAAATTGGTTCAAATGAAAAATGTCCTTCGGCCCATTTAATCTCATTGAGAATGAATTACAATGATATAGTGACCTTTATTCTAGGAGCGTCTCAGAGCTTCAGTGACAGAGCTTGATACTGAACAGCAGAGACATCCTTCCAGAATACCCATCCCATTGTCTTCAAGGTGCATTTTTAAATGAAACCAACCTGATCTCACTCCACAAATGTGTTTGGGCTCACAGAATACATCAAGAAAGGTGACCGGTCCAAAGTTATCCCAGCCTCTTCTGTGATGTGAAATTAGCCTCCTCTCACTCACTGCAGGACATGTGTGTGTGTGTGTGTGTGTGTGTGTTTATAAACACAAACAATACACTTTGTCTAGCACCTTTCATGTCAGGATGACATCTCAAAATGCTTTGAAAGGCTGGATTGATGTTCATATAACACTATCACAGCAAAGAAAGTGATTCCCATCACAAATAGAAAAATGGCCATGTAACAAACATACACCAATTATTGTAAATAAACAGCAGGATAATTTTTTGGAAAGTGTTCTAAATACAGTAAATTGCTTATTTGAGGAACTAATGTAATAACACCAGCCGGTGAGATGTGGGTACAAACTTTGGTCTGAGTCAGTATGCGGGTCACAGCTAATCTTTAATTTGGTAATCTGGTGTTCACTTCCAGGTTATGTGTCTTTAATTTTTAACTTAACACCTTAGGTTTTAGAGATAGGGGGTGTAAGATGAGGGGTAGAAGGTTTAGTGAAGGTTAGTTGTAATTGAAAGCATTTTCCCCTTTTAGAGTTAGTTTTATGGTTTGAGTTAGGGTTGGCAATCTAGATGGGATAGGTCAGGTTAGGTTTGAGCCAGAGATGGTGCATGATTTTAACATGGTGATGATGGAGGCAGAAAAAGAACACTTTAAACAAGTAGATCAGGAGCTCAGGTTGATTCAAGTCGTATCTCTCAAGCGGAAAGCTAAGAGGAGCACTAGTCTTATATTGAACTAGGGTTGGAACAGAGAGAAGTTGGAAGCAAGAGTAAAAGAGGATCATCTAACAGGTGACTTGCATTCTATTTGGAGCACAAGAAGAGGTGGTAGAACTTGCAGTGAACTTGCTTCATTTGTTGGTGTGTTCTGTACTATGGGCAAAGTGCTTCCCAAATCAGAACTTACAGTTGAAAAGCCTGAAGTAAAATGTTACAAAAATCTAGGTCATAGAATGGGAAACAACCCCTCCCTCCCTCGCTGGAACATTCCTGTTATTACTTGCATGAAAGTAATCAACAAGCGTCTGCTTTACATTTCCATTCAAGCGAGGAACTTGCATTTCCGACATTATTTGTCACCTGAAGCAAGATACCATCTGGGCGTTGATTTCAACCTATCAGGAAACCTTTCATTTCATCTGGTTGTAAAAAATTATCCAAACGTTAAGTCGCACAGTGAGCTGGCCAGAAACATGCAAAGGTACTTGCCTCAATGATGCTGTTGACCAAGTTGTGGCTCTCACACTAACTGCAAGTGGATTCAAGTTGTATCAGGTGTAGAGTCATTCCTTGGAATCTTAAATGGATTTCGTCCAGATTGAGTCACAGTCATTCTTGTACAATTACCATGCTCCTGCAGCTGCCCGGTGCACATTTCGCAACCCAATGATTCACTCACTGCATGCCAAACCATGGCCCTGTGCAAGTTGGATTGATTGTGATTATTTTTATTTACTCTCAGAGCCTGATAAACCTTAGAGGACAGGAGCACCTTTCTTATTTTGATCTCTTTTTGGTTGCTCATCAAACCAACTGGTTAAGTCTTGGGAATGGAGTACTTTCTGCACCAGTTATCATGCAGTTCACTGCAGGCTGGTAGACAGCACAGAAACATCATGGACCTGCAGTGAAACAATAATCCCTACATTTGAAATAACACCTTTCACACTGAGAAGACGTGCCAGAAAGCTTCATAGGATATTCGGTAAGTTGTAGTGACTGTATCTTTTGTATGGCAAATAAGGCAGACAATTTATACATAGGAACGTCCCATAAAGAGCCACAAAGTGAATAACCAATATTAACTGGGGATTAGAATAGTGGAAGAAACTCCTTTTTGTTTCCAACTAGTGCTTTGGGATCATCAACATCCACCTGAACTGACAGGTGATTTCCATGTCACCTGAAGGACAACACCTCCAACAATGCAGCGCACCCCAACACTGGGGTTGACTGTGGATTTCCAGTCCAGAGGTGGAAGCTGAACCCACCACCTTCTGATTCTTAACGGGAGATGATACAAGTGTGCTAGCACTCTATCTGACTCTGGCTGACACATATAGAAAAGTGCTGCATACTTAGCAGAATGTTGGCCAGCTTCAGGAGCCTAATGTGGAGAAGCATCGAACCCTGGACAAGCCCTGGAAATGCTTGAGAAAGCGTTCACCACTGACCAGCCGGGTCTCAGCACACAGCACACTGGGGCAGTCAGGCTCAGTGACAGCAGTAGCAGACAACCCGAACAACTGCAGATGTGCTGGCGAGTGGCTTCACTATAACACGCGTCATTATATTGCTGTGTTTTATTTTACGGACCCGTAAGTACCTCCTGGAAAGACCAGGAATAGGGTTGGTACAGTATCAAACAGTATTAAGCACTTAGATTTCCCTTATCCCATACATGGCCATTATCAATTACTACTGTTCTTCATTTGGAAGAAAATTCAGCAAATGTTGCCAGAATAACAGAGACACCACTGAATTACGCTGAAGACTCTCTTCCAAATGCCTGTAACATCTCATTCAGAAAAAACAATAAAATAATAATAAGATTATTTAATAATCCGTGTAATAATTCTTTGATATAGCACCTGCATGTTGGGAGAACATCTCAAAGCATTCCACAGGATTTACTTTATTTTGTAGGTAAACGCAGCAGCCAATTTGCATATAGCAATTTCCCATAAACTGCCATGAAGTGAATGATTGATATTATCTGTGGGTTGTTGGCGAGGGCACCAAAATAAATTCTCTTGTCTTGCAAAAAGTGCCATGGGATTTTTAACATCCACCTAAACAAGCAAAAGGGTCCTCGTTTCAACATCTAATCCGATGGATGGCACATCTGACAAAGCAGCTCACCTCCCAACACTGCATAGGAATGTCATTCTGCACAGCTTGCTCATACTCCTGATATGGGGTTTGAATTCCCAACATTATGACTCAGAGACAAGAATGATAACAGCTCAGCCAGGCTAACATCAAAATACTGCTGAAGATTACTTGAAGATTCAGTTAATATAACGTGGAGTAAGATAATATAGATCTGAATCCCACTTGCAAGAAGCAAAGTGCATTAGATAAATTCAACGTTTATCGAAGTACAGTACAAGGAAATAAGACCCATTTTAACGAGAAAAGGAGTTGAATTCAGCGACTTGATAATCAAACACTGAGCTGACAACAGATGTCAGTGAAGGATTTCTATAATGCATAAATGAGTTCAAAATATACGCCCAGGAAGAAACAGCAGGGAACAAAAACAACATAAACTCACATGAGTCAAAGGAGTAAAAAAAAGTACAAAAGCTTAGAAAGTTACACCAACAAAAACAGCTGTTAAACTATACCTTTACGGGAAAGAATAAAGTGACCAGTAAAATCCATCCTTTTCCTTTCATGGAAGTGTCAAGTATCTTCATCTTTCTTTATTTTTTAATTCATATCCGTTTTAACAGATATATTATTTGAGAGAAGAATCAATACATCATTTACAACCTTTGTAAGTCAGCTGAAGTTTTGTGTCCAATTCTGGGCACTATCCTTTAGAAAGGATATCAAGTCTTGGAGAGGATGCAGAGGAGATTTACCAAAACAATACAAGGGATGAGGGAGTTTAGTTATGTGGAGACAGACTAGAGAAGCTGGGGTTGTTCTCCTTAGAATAGAGCAGCTTAAGGGGAGATTTAATAGAGATGTTCAAAATCCTCAATATTATTTACCACGATTACCAGCAGTTTTTCAGCATTTCAGTGTCCATGCATCAATTTGGTAGTCACTTAGTTCTTTGTGCATTAAAATACCAGGACTATCCCCTTTTGCTTTCTATAAAACGACTTGCTTCTCAAGCCAAATGGCCTCTTTTGTGCGCAATAACTATCCGTGACTCTATGCCCATGTTAATAAGATCTTACCCTACAAAAGACGCCTTGATCCATTATTACCGCCCCCATTCAGCAAAGACAAAAATAAATTCCACTGGGGGTAAGCGGGAGGAAAGTTGCCAACATCACAATCAGTAAAGTTGTTTGCATAAGTTGATAGTTCTATAAGGAGTAGGGGTGGGTTATCAAATGTTCTAGTAAATTGACACCCATACTAAGGTATTACATAAACTGCAACAATTATGTCATGAATATTACATATTATGTTTGTCTCCTTTCCTGCAGACAAGCAAACAACATAAACCATTAAAAATCCTGTTTGTTAATTATAAGCTTTGGACTTGAGCCTGTCTCAGCGTGAACAGAGGACTCAGGATGCTATAAACACTGACTCTCCCAAAATATGTTCATTAGCATAGATGTGTCTCAAAAATAGAAAAGATGATCATTTAAATTCTTCTTGCAGTGGTGGGATAATGTTTGTGCAGTGTGTTTTATGTCAGCTTGCTCAGTTGGTAGCACCCTTACCTCTAAGTCAGAGCCTTAGACGTCCTCCCGACATGAAAGCCGCTCTATAAATGTCATTTTGTTGTTGTTGTTAAGTCAGGAGATTGTAACGATCATGGGGAAATTTGATCTCACAGACTAGGCTGACACGATAATATAGTGCAGAGTTCTATTTCGTTATTAGCGGTGCTATCCTTCAGATGATTCATTAAACCAAGATCACACTTGGCTTTTCAGATGCCATTAAAGATCCATACCCCTTAAAAAAAGAAGGGAATTTCTCCTGCTGTCCTGGCCAATAATCCTCCAGATAAAATTTGTCATTCACTTCACAGCTGTTTGTGGGACATTGCTGTGTACAGATTAGGCTGGAGTGATCACCTACAAACACATAGTCACTACACTTTCAGTATATCATTATTAAGACCATAAAACCATAAGAGTTAGGAGCAGGGGTGGCTATTCGGCCTGCCCCGCTATTCAATAAGATCATGGCTGATCTTCTGACCTAACTCTAATTACCTGCCCCATCCCCATATCCCCTAATCCCTCTATTTAAAAAAAAAATCTATGCATACATCTATGCTGTGAAACGCCGTTTTGACATTGTGAAAGGCGCTCTACCAAATGTAAGGATGACTATACTAATATTATCTGTTACAGCCCTTACTAACACTGATAGAAGAGGGAAGCCCTAGCTGCCCTGAACCGGGAGAAATAGTTCATGTAAACCCACATGCACATACACTCTGGACGATTGATAGTGTGAGCCTTTATTAGCTATTTCCATGTGACAAACACGTTAAGGTGAGTGATGCACAGAAACTGTCAAGAGGTGAGAACATTGTCATAAATTGAGTGATGAGCCAAATGTAAAGTAGTATATATCAGCCCTGGACATACAAGTGTTGAGAGATAAGAATGTTTCTGGAAAACGTGGAGACAGGAGGCCACAAATGTCAAAGATGACAAAAGAAAACAAAGTTCTGACAGAAATAAAATACACTGAAAGGGGAGCACTTAAAGCTGAGATGAGATCATAACTCAAACGTTGAGATCATTGCACAGAAATGTAGTCAAAAGCCAGGATTATGCAGAATAGACAGTATCAGAGCCAACAGATAGCATGGTAATGTAACACAGTGCAATACTACTACTAATAAAAATAAGAATAATAATTAAAATAATAATTATTGCATTTGTTAAGGGGCCATAGCATGTTGTTGAGATGTTACAAACATAATAAAAATGATAATGATAATAATATTAATAAAAATAACCCTTGCATTTGATATGGGGCCTTACAATGTTGTTGGGATGTTTCAAAGATATTAATAATAATCCTTGCAGTTCACAGTATGCCTTCAAGTCAGGAGGTAATCTCCAACCACTTTTTAGTGTTCTGTGTTTCTTTCTTAATCAACAACAAAAAAAAATTGTAGACCGCCTTCCACGGCATCCCAAGGCGCTGAACAGTCAGGGGTCAGGACTCGAGCATGGGGGGCTAAGGGGGACCAGGGTTGGGATGAGGGAGGGCTGAGAGGTAGGCAGCTGAAGGCACGGTCGAAAAGGAGGGTCTTGAGACTGGCCTTGAAGGAGGTAAGGGAGGGAGCAAGAAGGTGAAGGGATTGTGGAATGGAGTTCCAAAGCATGGGGCCAGAGAGACTGAAAGCTCGGCCACCGATGGTAGGGTGGGTTGGGCGGGAATTTTGGATGATCTGCAGCTTGTGGAGGGAAGCATTGTGGTGGCAGACAAAGAGAGTGTGGCCATAGTCAAGCCTTGAGATAACAAACGCATGTGTAAGGGTTTCAGCGGCCTGTGGGGTGAGGCTGTGGCAGAGATGGGCAATGTTGCAGAGGTGGTGGAAGGCAGCGCTAGTCATGGCACAGTTTTGGGGAAGAAAGGACAGTTCAAGATCAAACAAGGCACCCAGTTTCCTGACTGACTCAGGAATGTCTAGGCTGTCTAGAATCATTAACATCCTCATGATTTGATACTTAAAAAAATGTACTGCTTTCATCTAGTCCTCACTAGGCTCCACCATCTCCCTGACACCTAGGTAATTGATTTCAAGTTCCTCAACCTGCCCAACAAATCTCTACATATTTTTGCTTCTCCCTATCTCTGACTTATTGCATCCTCTCTCTCCTCCTCTTCTCTTCAGCTTGGTAAATTAATGTGTTCCTCGCTCTGTCCATTTTCCAATTGGCAGTCGTCTTCTATACCTCTATTCTTTGGATCTCTCTTCCTAAATCCCTCTACTTTGTGGCCTAACTTGTGTCAACAGTTATGTCCCTCCTTCCCTTAACCCCTATCTTTAGGAATAAGCTAGAGTGGGGAAGTGTTGAGATTCGGGTTCAACTCAGTGAGAACGCAGGAAAGAGAAAATAATGCAGGTGATATGTATTTCAAGCATATCAGCATTCAAGCATACGTGAGGAACGTACAAAGAGCAATAACACAGTTGTATTGATAACATTGAGTGAGTTGGGAAAGATTGACATAGAAAGAGAAGCAATATGGAGGCTAGACAAAACAATTGAGGATGGATCTTATTATAACAATAATAATAATTCCTGTGCAGGAGTTCAAGAGAGGCGCTGGACAAAGTGCCTCAGATATGGGAACAGTATTCATATCCTAGGCAAAATAAATGTTTGACACAACACATAAATTGATCTTACCGCAGACTATAACCAGCATGTCAGAAATTCGTGTTGAAGAGGATTGCAGAATATATTTACTCTAGTTCCTCAAAAGTGCAAATGCAGAGCATTGTGTTCCAGTTTAAGACACCATTGTGTAGTAAAACCTGTTTTGATAATGAAGTAAGTATTCATTGTGGGAACATGTAAAAACAGGAGGCTACTCAGTCTATCAAGTATGTTCTACGCCTCCCAAAATGAAAGGCGCTTTATAATTATAATTTGTTGTTGGTTTTAGATTTTGGCAGATATTTTAATCTCGATGCCCATAAACTATACTTCTAATACATAAGTATCGGTGCGTCTCTTCTTGTTTACATATCTGTGTTTTGAATTCAGGCAGGTCAGGGTGAAACCTTGGGCAAGTTTCCTTACTCCACACGTCCAATAATAATTCGTCCAAAAATAAAACACACTAATAAAAATTGGTCATTTCAATCAACAACTGTTTGTGGGACATTGCTGTGTGCAATTGGCTGTCACATTTTGCCAACAAATATACAGTCAATTCACTTTACAGTATATTCTGTGAAGCGCTTTGAGACATCGATGAGATGTGAAAAGTGCTATATCAAATGCAAGGATTATTATCATTATCCCTACTTGATTCTACCACCCTTGATTCCAGGACCACTGCTGTCCTAACAGTCTGCCTGTTAGACATCAAGTCCTGGATGAGAGCTAACTTTCTACAGTTGAATGTCAAGAAGACTGAGGCTCTCCTAATTGGCTCGTGCCAGTGCCATCATACATCAGGCACTGGCAGCATCAACCTCATGATTGCACACTCCACTTCACCAAGCCAGTCAGTATGAAAATGAATGCCCACTCTTGTTTTCCAACCAGATGCCTTTTACACCATGTCCAACCTGTTTACAATAGGCTGGCAATATATTCTAGAACAGCAAATTATAATCTCAGTATGTTGGAGTTGGTGAAGAACGGGTTAAAATTAGTATAGACTGTTAAAAACAGAGAGTAGGCTAGAATGATGCTATGTGATGTTTTTGTATAACTGCTGTATAAGATAAGGGAAGTTGCTGCACATAGTTTGAGTTGTCAAGGTCACCATTAGAAACCGGCTAGAACAGACTGCGATAAGAAGAGCTTGTTTGCGAAGAAAGGCAGAGTTGGGTGTAAAAGAGAATGTGAATAAGCACGAGAGTGGCATGAGATGTTCACGTGAACACCATGTGTCCAAGAAAGGATAAAAGTATTGAGACAAAGGAATAGAGCAGAGCGGAGACGGAGGAGCAGAAGGAGAAGGACCTGATGGAAGATACTGTAATGTGACAGTAGCCAAGCCGCTCTCGAGAAGGAGAAACAACTGATGGAAGAAACTGTAACTGACAGTAGCCAAGCCGCTCTCGAGAAAGGAAACCAACTGATGGAAGAGCTGTAACGTGACAGCAGATCCCCAAAGAGATCAACAACCCTACTTTTCCCCGAGACCGACTGAGAGGAAGCAAGGAAGAGAAAGGACTATTCCCTTTTAACCTGAAGAATGCGTGCCTGGTAGTATATTGGTGTATGAGATTGCATTATGAGAAACCTAGTGTATTTGGGCATCATCACAAGAGGTGGATGACAGGTAAACCCAAAAGTGAAGACTAGGGCGTAATGCGATATTGAGACCCGAGGCAGAATCGGATAAGAGGGAATAGGCGAAAAGGGTGAACAAAGTAAAAGAAGAATCGGAAGGGAACAGAAGTAATGGAGTGGTTGGCTTTTGCATGCATTGTAGTCGTTTTATATGCTTTAGTGTCAGCTCAATGAGTATACCTGAATAAACGAATCTGCTTTAAAAGAGTAAGAGGATTTAATCTCTAACAAGTATTGCTCTCAAGTTATATTACAGTAGTTAGTTGCTTAGCAATTACAGTAATAAGAAACTACTTATGTTAGAAATTGATGTTACAGACACAAGATCACACCTTGTGGTAACAATCGTTTACTAAAACCTTGAAATAGATCCTAGCTGTATTCTCAAAACTAAAGTCTAGGTGCCTTGTTTGATCTTCAACTTTCTTTCTTCCCCCATATCCAAGCCATGAACCCTCTCCACGTGCCACCCTACCTCTGCGACCTCCTAACCCCCTACCAGCCTGCCCGCCCCCTCTGCTCAGCAGGATCCGGGCTGCTCCATGTCCCCCAACACACCCACCTCACCATCGGCGGACGAGCCTTCAGCCACTCCGCCCCTATCCTCTGGAATTCATCAAGCAATCCCTCCTCCACGCCCCCACCCTAGCATCCTTCAGGTTGTGCCTAAAGACCCTTCTTTTTGAAGGTCCAATCGGTCATCCCAAATCCCCTCCTTTCCCTCCATGCTCCCTCAACTCGCCCCAGCTCGGGTCTGAAACATTGACTGTCCAGCACCTTGGGACATCCTCCTGATGTGAAAGGCATTATGCAAGTGTAATTTTGTTGTTGTTGCTGTACAGCTTTCTGGGACAGAACATCTTCACAACCATGTGAACCATGCTTACTCAGGAATAATAATCGTTCTCTTAGCTCATTACTCCAAAACCAATGTATCTACTGGTTGAATCTTGCTGGAAATGTAACTTCTTGAAGAAAAATGAAGTTTTATCCAAACATCTAATCATTTCATTGTTGAGTGTGATTCAACATTGTGAGTCATGCTTTGCTGGGCTCATTTCACATGTGTAAAGATTTTAAATGTTGATTCACAAAGTTAGTTTGGCTGAGTCGGTAATAATCTTGTATGTGGTTCAAAAAGTTGAGTTCAAGCTCTATATCAGAACGTGAGCTCCTTGGCTGGGCTGACACCCTGGTGTAGTTCCAGTAAAACACAGTGTTGTGAGAGGTGCCATTACTGTATGTAGATGAGATGTTAAGCCAACTTTTTGTTTGGCTATGACCAGTTTTGCATTTAATGGATCAAGCTGCCTCTTCCAATAAATCAAGCTGCCTCCACTTGCTCTGATTCTATGATGGTGACAGCCTGGCTCAGTGAGTAGCAATCCTGTTTCTGAATCAAAAGTGTGTAGGTTCAACTAGCTTGTGCCCAGGCTGACACCGTAGTGTAGATCTGAGAAAGCCTTGCATTGGAGGTGCTATCCTTTGGATGATATGTTCAGTCTAGTTTAGGTGGATGCGAAAGATCTCATGGTATTATGGCTGTCCTGTTGCAAATTGGCTGCCGAGTTCCCCTACAAAATATACAGTTCCTACACTTTTGCAGTAAATCCTGTGAAGTACTTTGCAACATTTCAATTAATGGATAAGGTGCTTTATCAAATACAAGGATTGTTATTATCCTTTGTGACTGATGATGATTTTTTTTAAAAATCACTACACTTGACAGCAACTGTTTGTGAAGTGTTGTAAGATGTTTTGACATGATAAACTACTTTAAGTTGAAAGCACTTTCATTCTTTACTTTTGTACGCACTGAAAAAATGCCCAAGGAATTGTGAACATTCCACAACAGCAAATAAAACCATTTTATATTGAATTGATTATAAAATTATGAAGATTTTTCTTTCTAAGCCTTCACATTTTTTGAGTGGAGATTTTCTTTTAAAAACGTCACAATTGACACCAATAACTTGTGAAGTGCTTTACCAATAACTTGTGAAGTGCTTTGAGATGTACTGATGGGAGTCTGGCATTAGTATTCCCGATCAATGATTGTGCCAGACTTCGGTTTTACCTTCTGATTGATGTAGTTACCAGTCCAGCAAACCTTTCCTCATCTTCAATATCTTCAATACCTCTGCAAAACATAACAATAAATAACAATCCTTGCCATTTGATTTAGTGCCTTTCACATCTAATGGATAGATGGTGCAAAGTGCACACAGCAATGCCCCTCAAACAACCAGGAAGTGAATGACTAATTCTATCTGTAGGATAGTTGGCCCGTACAACAGAATAAACTCTCTTCTCAAAGTTTGACCCACCATTCCTTTCCTAGTAAACATGCATTGGTCAAAACAACAGCAACTTTGCTATATAGCGCCCTCCATGCCGGGCGGCATCTTAGAATGCTTCACAATAACAGATCCCGGGGCCGAGTCAGGGGCAGGAGGAAAAAGGTGACCGAAGGCGCGGTCAAAAAGCAAGATCTTTAGCGGAGACCTTAAACTAGGAAGAGAGGGGGCGAGGTGAAAGGAGTGAGGAAGGGAGTTCCAGAGCTTCAGGGCATAGAGGCTGAAGGCATGGCCGCTGATGGTGGAGTGGAGGATTCGGGGAACAAGGAGGAGACCAAAACAAGAGGAGCAAAGGCAATGGGTGCTGTTTTGCACAGCTTGGTTGGTTCAGATGTTTGCGCAAATTAATTAGTACATTTTGCTTACAAATAAAGTCACTATATCCTAGTAAAATCCTGTGACGTACTTTCAGATGTCTCGACACATGATAAGACCTTATACTAAATGCAAGGATTATTATTATAATTCCTGGCATTACAATAGTAAACTGAACACACATCCTGTGCTCTACCCTAGGTTTACTAACATTGGCAACAATAAATTATTTGCAGAAACTGTTAGACGAATCAGTCTTTCAGAGGGAAAATACAGGCTCCAGGTTCCGAACAGTTGACAAAGCTGTTTAAAGTTTCTGTTTGTAAAATGTAATAACTTCCTCTTTAGAACCATTTTGTGGTTGTTGTAGGCAGGTTTCCACTCCCTCATGTTCAATAATCACATGTGTGTGACAGCATATTTGGATTTCTATTCATTTGTAACCTGATGTGTGTGTCAGATTTAGTTTTAGATTAAGCAAATATCAGATTGAGTAAATGTTATTGGCATAGATCTTAATCATTCCAGTTTTCATGAAACGCCCCTGTAATTTTAAATTACAGCCGCATTTAATCCCACTTTCTTCCTACAATTTATCTTCCAGCAGAACTCCCCAGCTGTCCCTCTTTGTGGTTTGAGGCAGCATCCATATCACCTTTTATAAGGGAATTAGATCTGAAAAGGAGGAATAAAATATGAAGAGTCTATGAAGAGGAAGGAGAATAGGAGTAAACAGATTGCATCTTTCACGGAACAACGAGCACAATGGGCGAAATGGCTTCCTTGTTTGCTATGCATTTCTATGGTCTATTAAGCAAATATTACCAGTACCACAAAGTAGTTGTTAAGTAGTGTACTGATGAGAGGATGGACTTGGCGTCCTGTAACTTAGTGGTTAGAACACTCTCCTTGCCAGAGAGAAGACCTGCTTTTCATTCCAGGGCAGGGCAAAATGCTGGGCAAGTGTCCTTACTTAACACACCTGTGATTATCTAGCAGTAAGTAGGAACCCAGTTGTATGCTTTTCTAGGAGTAATAATCCCTTTTTTAAAATAATTTGGTTACACAAATCCACAACTGTTTGTGGATCACTGCTGTGTGCAATTCGCTGCCATGTTACACCCACAAAATATAGAGTCAATTCACTTTATAGTGTATTCTGTGAAGTGCCTTGAGACATCTCGAGAACCTGATAATGCGGTATATCAAATGCAAGAATTATTATTAATAGTAAGATATAATACAGATTATACAATAATCCTTGCATTTGTTTTACTGCCTTATCACATCAAAATATCTCAAAGTGCTTCATGGTAATTTCTGTGAAGGGTAGTGACTGTGCACTTGTAGGCAAGTCAGCACCCAATTTACATACAGCTATGTGTCGCAAACAGGCAGGAGCTGAATATCTGATTAAATTGAAGGAATGTTGACCAGAACGCAGGGAGAAACTTCTTTCTCTTTTTGAACATGGTTCTTACCATCTACCTAACATCTTGTCTGAAGGACAAAACTTCCGTCAGGGATTCCCCCAAACCCAACACAAGACAGCCATAGAAGGGAGTCTCACATCGAAGCAGTTTATTCTGGATAAAGCAATGGGTTTTTTATTTTGTCTCTTGCCAATTATTTACTGAGCAGATTGAAGCCATGTCCTTCTGATCTTAATCAGAAAAATAAAATATAATTAATTGTGTTTGGGAGGCTTTTATCCCGCTAACCTCAAATCCTCAGACAAATCAGGAATGTCCTGTTTCCCACTCCAACAACTGACTAAACAAGCTACAAATTATTTCAAAGAACCCAGTGCCCAAGATGCATAATAATAATGAGTGTTGTAACCGGAGGATAACACCTCTACAGGGTGGCTCCTATTGTGAAACAGAACAACTGAAACGATGTGAAACCACTGTAATTGTTTAATGATAAATTGCCACTGTCAAATTAATAGGACAGGCTATTGACATTAACTATTGTGTTAAATGGCATTGAATTTACATGCTTTTCCCTTATGTATAATAATAATATGTACAATGGAGATTAATTAAAGCCATTGGGCTAGAGAATTATTCCAAGAATAATAAGTGATAACTCTAAAGGCAATCCATCTGACACAGATGTTCTCCCTTCCCCCCACTCCACACCCAACAGTACCCACAGAGATCCATGAAGTACACTGTTGTATGTGCTGAAAAAATATGCAGGTTCTTATGTAACAAAAACAACAGCAACAACTTGCATTAATGTAGCGCCCTTCACCCCAGATGGTGTCTCAGTGCACTTATGCCAATCTTGCTCTCAAATAAAGAAAACTGACTTAGATGATAGGCATGTAGAGATTGATGAGTATATGGATGTGGGCAGTGGACATTCACTAAATGTTCCACAAAACCTGCTCTTCCGACAAATCACATTAGGTTTATCTCATATTAATCTATGTCTGACGTCTTTCTGTCCGTATTCCCAACTTCTCCAGATTTGGTTCAAATTTGTGCACATCTGATTTACATCAATTGCCAGTGCTCCCAATTGGTCAGGAGTTGGCTACCTTTGGTGTGTCTATAACTTTTTTCTTTTCCATCAGGGTGGATTTCAATATTGTCTCTGGTATTATTTAATAGGCTATGCTTTTCATTTGCTCAACAAACAAACAACAAACAAAACTTACATTTATATAGCGCCTTTCACGTCGAGAGGACATCCCAAGGCGCTGTACAGTCAGGTAGGACAAGAGCAGGGTGGGAAGGATCAGGGCAGGATAAAGCATAGTAGGAAAAGTAACTGTATATTAGTGGGCGAAACGCGGCAGCCAAATTGCGCACAGCAGTGTCCCACAATCAGTCATGGAAGTGGGACTAGGGGCAAAAGGGGGTAAAGAAACAAAAGGGGAGGGGTCGAGGCAGGGGGAAGAAAGGCAGGAAAGTCGACTGTATACTTGTGGGCGAAACGCGGCAGCCAAATTGCGCACAGCAGAGTCCCACAAACAATCGCGAAAATGGGGCCAGGGGAGAAAGGGGGAAAAGAGGGTAAGGGGGGAGAGGGAGGGAAAGGTGGGATGGGTTAGGGTTAGGGAGGAAGAGGGGGGAGAAAGGGGGGTAAGGAAGAGATGGAGGGAAAGATGGGTGGGGGCAAGATCAGGAAGAGGGAAGAGGGAGGGAAGGGGAAAAGGGAGGAGAGAAAGTGGGGAAAGGGAGTGAGGGAAGAAGAAGATGGGGGCAGGGGTGGGGGGAATCAAACAACAATAATAAACAACAAAAGCAATGATATTAACAACAAAAACAGCAACAAACAAACAACAAACAAACAACTGAAAGATGCATTACATCTCACCTCAATGGGTGTGAGGGGGAAAGGGGAATTTATTAATGTATAGAGAATATTGTTCATCCAGAAAATTGGCAAAATTAAATATTGAGGTAAAATTGGTGGGGGTTATTAACCTCTTCATTGTGTTCATTAAAACAAGGAACAAGAGTTAAGGTGCCATGGTATTTTGTTCCTTAAATAGCACTCATAGAATACTCTTCCCACTCAGAAGCGCTCTGAGATGCTGTACGGCATGGGAGGTGCTATATAAATCGAAGTTGTTGTTGTTGTTCTCCCACCCACCCAGTATGCTGATTTAACCTCTATTCCCAAGCACTCTGCTCCTCCTGATCATATGACATTAGTTTAAAAGAAATCTACAGCTTCATTTATTGCTATGTCAATGGCATTGTCTGCAGAAACACATGATGATTTATTACTCTCATTAAAGCAGAAAAATCAGTAGAGTGAATGTTTATTTGTTTGACCACTTCAAAATCAAAATCATAAGTTAAATGCTTGTGTTTGCATATCATTGTAAAACTCACACAAAAGCTTGCACTTTCAGCAATAATAATAATAATAATAACCCTGAACTCTTTTACCTCCCCTTCGTGTTTCACCCCTTCCCAAACACTCCCCTCCCAGCTCGGGTCACACACCTCTTGTTTAGCGCCTTGGGACGTCCTCCCGACGTGAAAGGCGCTATATAAATGTAAATTGTTGTTGTTGTTGTTGCATTTTATATAGCTTTTCACATCTAGACGTTTCAAAATGAATTGACTGTATATTTCCTGGCGAAACATGGCAGCTAATTCCACACAACAGTGTCCCACAAACAGTTGTGGATTGAAATGACCAATTTATTATTGTTTTCTTCTCTTGAGGGATTATTATCAGGTGTGTGGAGTAAGGAAACTTTCCCAAGGTTTCACCCTGCCTGGAATCAAACCCAGATCTCTTGCTTGTAAGGAGAGTGCTCTAAGCACCGATCTACAGGACTCCAAAACTCTTATTGACACAGCCAAACCTTCCACTCTTTTAATTTTGCCCCCCAAATGTATATTTTAGTTCTGTCCACAAAATGTATAGTCAATTCACTTTACAGCTTTGGTGGGAGAGGGAAGAAAAGTACGAACCTGGTCCGATTTTTCACCTCAAACTCCAGAAAGGCTGGGGCCAATTTAAAACCCCAGTACAGTCTCAGTTAAGATCAGAAATATCAGGATTCAGTGAGTTCTTGGTCCATAGGACTGAAACTCTACCCATTACCCATCGGGACTGCCACAATTTTCAATGTTTATATTGATATAAGGCTCTAAGCTCAGAATCCCTGGCAATACAGGTCAGGGCAAGCAGTAGTGCACACAGTGATACATGCAATTACACCGTTATGTTATTTTACTTATATCTGGAGTCAACCAGTAACACTTTTCTCTGTGAATAAGATCAATAGATATGATGAGGCAACAATGGTTTCTGATTTCCTGAAAAGATTAGCTATTGGTACGCACCTGCTAATAAAACAAATCTAATGGTGGGTCACACTCACACTCCATATGGAATATAAATTTAAGTCATAGCAAATCTGATCCTACTCTTTGCTTTTAAGATGTCAGCTTGACTCAGTTGGTAGCACGCTCGCTTCTGCGTCAGAAGCACATTGGGACATTGAGCTCATAGTCTGACTCTCGGCTGACAATTCAATGCAGAGCTGGGAAAGCGTTGCATTATCAGAGGTGTTGTCCTTTGCATGTGACATTAAATCAAGGTCCCTCACACAATTGAGTGCAAAAAATTACACCTCTAGAACTGGCTATTTTGATCATATTGTTCAAAGCCCAAAGATTAGTAGATAAACTTATTTTTAACCTAGAGTTGGAGGAAGGAAAAGTGAATCAGTTCTGATGAAGGGTCGTGGACCCAAAACGTTGACTCATTTTTTCTTTCTCCATAGATGCTGCCTGACCTGCTGAGTGTTTACAGCAATTTCTGTTTGTGTCTCAGATTTCCAGCATCTGCAGTATTTTGCTGCGTTTTTGTTTAACCTAGAGTTGTTGTTTTCTGCTAGATCGACCTATTATGAATTTCAAGTGTGTTCTGTGTGAAGGGCACAATATAAATCCAAGTTGTTGTTTTCAAAGATGGGGAGCTAGGTGGAGTCTTCTTGGAGCTGAATTAGTTCCAGGATAACATGAAGCACACCCCCACCCCACAAAACCATTCTCATGAAACTACACCTGCCTAATTGCAGCTCACAGACCATAGTGTTTGATCAATGTGAACGGGGCAATATAAATTGTTATAATTTAGAAAAAAGGGGCTATAAACATTGGTATTGTTGAACCACTCAATGACATTTTGCAGCAATGTGTGCTCTTTCTGATCTGATGTAATGAGCGTGCTGAAAGAGACACTGGACTAGCTTTTTAAGTTGTTACATTTCTGGTCCTCAACCTCTTTCAACACATGTTCTCTGTGATTACAGTTACAAAATAGTATTCATCGCAGATTGGGAAAAACATTTTGTCATTAGCCATGTACTTGGCATGTTTACAATTATTTTAAAAAATGCTCCTGAAAGTATTTAGATTACCCTGAAGGTTGTTTCTCGAGCTGGTGAGCCAAGATTCCATTATCCTGTTTCTGGATTAAGTATTTGTTGATAACAAAATAGTATTCTATTGAAGTGAAGCAATGAAAGACAGGTCTGAAAAAAAGTATGTTGTGACATACACACATAAAATGAATGACAGTTTCTTTTTTAAACAAACATAATTGAACTTTTTTTAATTGAATCATTGTTGCTAAAACAAAAACAGATTGGTTGAGAACTATCGTAAAATTCTGAATTAGTGTCTTTACTTTTGTTGTTTTGCTTCAAAACTGCTGCTGTGACTCCAGCAAAAACAGCTGAAAAATATATTTTTCAAAAATTATTTGTACAGGTTTTAAGCACAGCAGTCCACATGTTGTGCTTAAAATCTAATAGCAATAATAGACTCCAGGCATGGGTGGATCAAACTCTTGAGTGAGGCTCTAACACTGAGCTGCTCTCCATGCCAAAACCAAACATTGTTCTAACCTCCTTCCCACGATATCCTCATTCTTTCTATTTGACTATTTGCTGTTTACATTAACAAAAGAAGCAGTACAGATTTAAGTTATACTCAGAATGAGGTTCAAATTGCAGCAATAACAAATCAGGCAAAGAACACTGTGTTCGTAGTGATTTCTGGTTTATAACTAAAATGGTGAGATCCACTAGCATAATCGTGAGGGAAAATAAGTGAAAATATCACAAGTGCCCAGCCTCACATATTAAGAGTAACCATTTGTGTGACAGTGGGCTTCCAATCCTCCCTCCAGCACAAGTCACTCCTTCACGTAAAGCTGGAAGAAAATTATAGAAATGAAAAAAAAATTCTGACTGAATGGAAAAGGTACAACTAGCACAACTAGTCCAGGTTGATCTATCCAGGTTGAAGGGTGCTATAAAAATGCAAGTTGTCGTTATTTGGTTTATTTTTCTTGGACACAGCCACCTTTCTCTATCTCTCCACTTCACTTTGTGACCCCCAGTCCCCCGATGTTCTGTCAGCCTACCTTTCAGACATCAGGGGCTGGATGAGCACAAATTTCTTGCAGCTGAATGTTGACAAGATGGAGGCCATACTCCTTGGCTCTGATCAACATTTCCATTTGCATGGCTCTCACCTCCTCCACCTTCCCGGCCTGCCCCTAAACCTCTCCGAACCTGTGCGCAACCTTGGCATCAGGTTCGACCCCCAACTGTCCTTCCTCCCCCACATCTGGTCCGTCACCAGCACCGCCTTCTACCACCTCCGACGGATTGCCCGTCTCCGGCAATACTTCACCTTAAAAGCCGCTGAAACCTTGGTCCACGCCTTTGTCATCTCTTGGCTGGATTATTGCAACGCCCTCCTCGCCGGTCTCCCCTCCACCACAATCCACAAAATCCAGCTTATCCAAAACTCTGCTGCCCACATACTAACCCGCTCTAAGCTTCGCTCCCCTCATTATCCCAGTCCTTGCCAGACTTCACTGGCTCCCTATCCCAGAGAGGATCGACTTCAAGATCCTCACTCTTGTTTTCAAATCCCTCCACTCCTCTGCACCCCCCTATCTCTCTGATCTCCTCTCCCCCCAACCCAGCACCCGCTGCCTTCGCTCCTCTGGGTCTGGCTTCCTCCATGTCCCCCGAGTCCTCCGCTCCACCCTCGGTGGCCGTGCCTTTAGCCACTACGCCCCGAGGCTCTGGAACTCCCTTCCTCACTCGCTTTGCCTCGCCCCCTCTCTTCCCAGTTTCAGGTCACAGTTGAAGACCTTTCTCTTCGACTGAGCTTTTGGTCACCTTCCTGCCCCTGCCCCTGGCTCGGCCCCGGGATCCGCTACTGTGACGCCGTCCGGCATGGAGGGCGCTATATAAATCAAAGTTGTTGTTGTTGTTTCAAATGACATGTCCCATTTGTTACTCATGGGAATGATGTTACCTTGCAGAAAACCAGCCACTCTGTCCATTATTTCAGCACTATGTAATCTTTGTCTAATGTGAATGTGTCCTCCTGTCCTCATTTCCTACCATTCGTGTTATTAATATGTAATAAATAATTGCTGTACCCAATTGGCTGACATGTTTTACCCACAAAATACAGCTAATTCACTTTACAATATATTCTGTGAAGTGCTTTGAGATGTTTCAATGGCATGATAAGACACTATATCAAATGCAAGGATTATTATTGTTAAAATAGATTCACTAGATTAATAATTCAATAGATTGGACATTTTGTTAATATGATACAGTGATGGCTGGAAAATACACGACACAAATATTCTCCTGACATCAGTACTTCTACAGATCTTAGTGGGTGAGGGGATCACATTTTATACTGGTCATTGACCATGTGAGTTTACAATGGAATCTTGAAAGGGGTTGATCCTCAACATTAGATATTATCTTTCGTATGCACATGGAACCAGACAACATCATTGACTCCCACTCTCAAGATCTGTAGATTTACAGACAACATGGAAATCATACCAAGAAAGGCTAAGATCACCATGATTTTCTGATTTTAGAGATTCAAAGTCAAACACCATTTGAGTTAACCGAGGAGTCATCGATAGCAATTTCACTATATAATCATCGTGTAATGTGAACACAGTCTCATGTCACTTATTTTGCCTTATTCATGCTATTAAAATAGATTCACATGTTGGACATTTTGTGTCAATATGATATCGTGACAGCTGGAGAGATAAATTGACAAAGGAAAGGAGGATTATTCAAACATGTCATTAAAAGTGAATTGTAACGTTCACAAAATATTATAAGATTACAAAAACCTACATGCCCAGCTATAAGAGCCAAAACAAGATAAAGATGTATGTCCAGGATTAGGAGCAGTCGGATCTGTTCAATATCTTCATTCAACATCTTTAAACACTGTCATTCTCCATTTTAGCAACCTGCACTTTATCTCTATACATTGTTTAACAGGATTGTCAAACTAAATATATATCTCCTTTACATGGTTATTCTTCTTTGTTCTTTATTGACACCCTAATCTATCTCTCCATCTCCACACTCGACTCCAGGACAAACAAATAAACAAAACTTACATTTATATAGCGCCTTTCACGTTGAGACGAAGTCCCAAGGCGCTGTACAGTTAGGTAGGACAAGAGCAGGGTGGGAAGGATCAGGGCAGGATGAAGAATAGTAGGAAAAGTAACTGTATATTAGTGGGCGAAACGTGGCAGCCAAATTGCGCACAGCAGTGTCCCACAATCAGTCATGGAAGTGGGACTAGGGGCAAAAGGGGGTAAAGAAGCAAAAGGGGAGGGGTCAAGGCAGGGGGAAGAAAAGCAGGAAAGTCGACTGTATACTTGTGGGCGAAACACGGCAGCCAAATTGCGCACAGCAGTGTCCCCACAAACAATCGCGAAAATGGGGCCAGGGGAGAAAGGGGGAAAAGAGGGTAAGTGGGGAGAGGGAGGGAAAGGTGGGATGGGATAGGGTTAGGGAGGAAGAGGGGGGAGAAAGGGGGGTAAGGAAGAGAGGGAGGGAAAGATGGGTGGGGGCAAGATCAGGAAGAGGGAAGAGGGAGGGAAGGGGAAAAGGGAGGAGAGAAAGTGGGGAAAGGGAGTGAGGGAAGAAGAAGATGGGGGCAGGACCACTGCTGGATGAGAGCAAACATCCTCCAGTTGCATGTCAGAAAGACTGAGGATGTCTTGTTTGGCTCCTATCAGCAGTTCCATATCCCAGGGGCTGACAGCATCACCCTCTATGGCAGCACTCTACACCTTACAGAGCCAATTTGGATCCTCAGCATCCTGTTCAAACCTCAAGTGTCCTTTATCTTCCACATTCATGCTATGTCCCGCTCCGTCTGCCCAACTCCTCCTTCCACAAGCTACAGATCATCCAAAACTCTGCAGCTGGTGTCCTCTCCCACACCAGGCTCCACAGCCCTACTAACTCTATCCTCTCCCAGGCTCCCTATCACTCATACACTTCAAGATCCTGGTCCTCACCTTCAAAACCCTCCCTGGCCTTGCTTCTCTTTACCTCTGTGACCTCCTAACCCCCTACCAACCTACCCGTACTCTCTGCTCAGCTTTCTCTTGCCTGCTTCACGACCCCTGCCTCGCCTGCCCCTCCATTGGTGAAGCCTCCAGCCTCTCTGGCCCTCCATCCTACAGTCCTTCTGCCTCAGCAGCTCCCTTGTCTCCTTCAAGACACATCTTAAGAGCTTCCGCTTCGACCGTGTCTTCAATCACCCTCCTCTACCTCCCCCACCCAACTCCACTCCACCCTCCCTGATCCCGATCCCCAGCCTGGGTCCAAAACATTGATTGTGCAGTGTCTTGGGATGTCCAACAATGTAAAAGGCAGTGTAAATGTAATTTTGTTGTTGTTGTTAATAGTATTACTAGCAATGCAGCGCCCCACCAACATGGGGCTTGAACTCATAACCTTTTGATTGAGAGCCGAGAGAGTGTTGACAACCGAGCCAGGCAGGCTGACCTTGCGTATGTTGTTAATGTACTTTGTGTGAACACCCAAGCACTAACGACATTGACCCATTGTGACTAGCAAACTTTCTATTGGTAATAACATTTAAAATCAGTCCATTAAGTTGCTCAGGGACAATTCTGACACAAGGTTACAACCAAAGAGTAGCTGCAACCATACCTAATCACATTTGTACTTCACTTCTTTAGAAACACCCGAAAACTATTTATTTACAGAACTGCAAAATGTCTCAGCGCTCAGTAAAACCACGTAATGTAAGCAACTCAGAATTTTTGGAGCATGAGAGTGATGAATAACATGCAATGCTGCCTGTCAATCATTCCTCTAAATCAACAAGTCCTGGTTAAATCATTCTTATATAATCCTCTCACAGCCCATTATGCAATAATAATCCTTACATTTGATGTAGCGCTTTCACATGACTCAAAGCATTTCATGGGATAAACTGTAAACTGGGCCATATTAACCCTCTGTGGGTCTAGCGCTAAGCAGATTTGTGGGTCCACATTTACATGGGTTCTACATAAAATGTCGGAGTGGTGGACTGGCTCCTCGAAAGGGCTCGAGGTTGAGGTGAGGGGTAAAATAGGGGTTGATTCATGGGGGCGATCAGCAGCCAATCACAGGGGGCTTTAGCTACTGATCCCTCCCCCACTCTCCAGTCCCCGTTTCCCCCCCCTCCCACCACTCAGGTGAACCACTCAGATGGTCAGACCTAGCAATGTGTCAACAATCTTGGAAACACTGAGGTCACCAGTGCTCATTGATCAGTTGCAGTGCAGCAATGGCTCAAGTCCACCCATTGGCCTGAGCTCAGTTAGAATGTTAGATCGCACCAAAAAGGTGGAATTTGAGGGATATTTACTAAAGTTGCTACTGACTGAGGCAGATTGACACATTAGCAGGCATGTGGAATAATGCAGTGCCCGAGCACATGTTTTCTTCAGCAAACCATTACAAATATTACAATACCCAGCCAGAAGATGCATATTGCATCAGCATGTGCCTGATATTGAGAAAGTAGTTTATGAACCAGGATGTGATTTACTCACACCTGGCACTTGCTTTCAAGGAACATTGTTTGACCGCTTGCTTTTCAAGTGAAGCTTCAAATCACAGTGTACTGACCAATATTAGCCATCTGTAATGCTATTTGAGATCAGTGTTTGCATCCTTCGCTGACTGTGGCTGACAAGCCATAAATCTTCTTTTGCTTGTATCTCATGAAACTGTTAACAGGTTGCCGCAGGAAATCCACATGCTGCCCACCCCAGCTGTCTGGCAACCGTAACATAGAATTTACTGCTTTTGTATATTGTTGTGACATTTTGCAATAGAAACTGGATATGAAATTGTAATGCCAAAAGTCATTACATCTGCCGTTTGTCTTTGAAAAATAAACAGTTTTCCCACTGTGGTCTGTTTTATGGAGCCCTGTAGCCTACTGGTTAAAGCACTCCCTCCACAACTGAAAGCACCCGGGTTCAAATCCCGGGCAGGGCGAAACGCTCGGAAGTTTCCTTATTCTGGACTCCATGTTAACCAGCAGTAAGTAGGAACCTGGTTGTTGGGGGATTGGCTGATCGCTTTTCTGGGGGTAACAATCCCTTCAAAATAAATTAAAAAATAAAAATAATAATAATTTGGTAACTCAATCCACGACTGTTTGTGGAACACTGCTGTGCACAATTGGCTGCCATGTTTCGCCCACAAAATATACAGTCAATAACTTTACAGAAATATTAATGAGCACTTTGAGACATCTTGAAAATGTGATAAACTGCTTTATCAAATGCAAGGATTATTATTATTATTTTATGATAAAGATCACAAGATTCCATTGATATTCCACAGATTGTACGATTTTCTTTTCCCCATTCGCTTCACTTCAATCAGACTGAAACATTCACATGTTCATTTTGCACTCATTTGGACACCATCCTCATGGATTTATAATAATAATAATAATCCTTGCATTTGATATACAGTAGTGCTTTTCAGAACTTCTAGATATCTGCATCACAAAATATACTGTAAAGTAAATTGATTATTTTGTTGTTAGTTGGTGTTGTTGAATGCATTGTTTTAATCATTCAGGGATGTCATCCCGCCCGCTTCTTTTGAATTTCCCAACCCTGGAGTGACTGGTGAGGTGGCAGCTTTGTAAACTCAGAATATTTGGTTTAGACTTCAAATGCTAGGAAAGCTTTTTTTTCACAGATCGTTGTACATCTAATATCACTACAATAACACCACCTACCCCTCTACCATATCACTGTTTAATAGGTGAAAAGGAGAAAAGTTGATGTGGAGTGTTGAAAGACCAATGGACCAGTAATTACTTGTTTGTGCAGTGCAAAGATAAGGCCGTTTGTCTTGTTTGTAAGGACAATGTTTCACTGTTTAAAGAATACAACATTAGGTGGCATTACGAAGCACATCATAAGGATAAGTATGACTCCTTGCAAGGCCAGATCAGGACTGACAAGGTTAAGAGTCTGAAAAGGGCCTTGTTTACTCAGCAGAATATTTTCAAGACGAGAGTGCAAGAAAATTTGGCTGCTGTTCGAGTTAGTTACCTAACTGTTGCTAAATTGATAGCAGAGGATGGAAGACCTTTCACCGACGGGGAGTTTGTTAAAAAATGCTTTCTAAACATGGGCGATGAGTTTTGTCCTGAAAAGAACAAATATTTCAATGACGTGAGTCTGTCTTCCCGTACAATTACCAGGAGAATCAAGGATATGGCTGAAGATTCGTTCAGCATTTTAAAAGAAAAAGCTAAAAATTTTGGTCATTTTTCACTGGCACTCGATGAGAGTAATGACATACAGCTCAACTGCTTATATCTGTGCGAGGGATTAATCCAATGTTTGAAGTGACTGAAAAATTGGCTGCACTTCAAAGTTTGAAGGGTACGACTACAGGGGAGGATATTTTTCTTAAACTGTGTAATTTTTAAAATGCTGCAGCTGAAATGGGAAAATCGTAGAAATGTGACCACCGGTGGGTTATGGTTCCGGCCCAAGCCTGGACCAGCCTATAATGATCCGGCCCACCATTGGTAAAAGGTTGCCAACCTCTGCCAAAGGTTATCAAGCTTTAATCTCAAGAATTTGGGAATTGTTCTGGAAGCCTCAGATACCAAATTTGTGAAAAGTTTAATTCAGCAGTTAATTGTCTTAATTGGCACCTTGAAGTCGTAAACTCTTCTCCCAAACAGACTACAAGGCATCAATCTTCCAAATAAAGAGAAAGGAACAACACCCATCCCTCAAGTTGTGATGAAATGAGTCACAGAACCAAAACACTCAGATCTCAACTCCCCTTGCTAGTCCAAGTTTTATAACACATTCCTTAAAATCGATCAAGATATTGCTCCCGGTGCTTACACACACCCTGGGTATCAAACAAAGATTTTAATGTGAAACAAAAACAGAAGTTCTGACGAAGTTGTGGACCCGAAACATTGACTCATTTTCCTTTCTCCATGGATGCTGCCTGACCTGCTGCGTTTCCCCAGCAACTTCTGTTTTTGTTTCAGATTTCCAGCAACTATAGTATTTTGTGTTTTGTTAAAGATTTTAATCTTACAGGGTATTTGATTTGCACAAAGGTTAGGGCTGAATGTTCCTAAATTTCTATGTTCGGAATTTCACAGAGATCCTGAGAAAGACCAAATTAAAGTTGGTAATGGAGTGAGAATTGTTTTCACCACAGTGAGGAAACGACAAGCCAGGTAGCACAGCAGGAACGAAGAGTAAGGATCAGAGAAGCTATGACCTCAGCAATACTGATGACAGAGGCAAAGAAAAGGAAGGTTGTGACAGAGGGGAGACTGAATTCTGGAAATGAGAGATTAAACTTCAGATATTTCAATGTTATAGGAGGAATACCAAAACCAGGGATTATTATTATCATCCTTTATAGGCATGTAAGAGAGGTACAGAAAAGCCTCCCCGATATAGTGTAATTTGTCCTGGATGGGACGTTTTGTAAGCTGTTGCTGATCTGAAGAAGTATGTGTTGAAATTAAATGTTTGACTCTCCAAAGTCAACTTCGAAATCTTAAGGCATCAAAATTCCTTAAATGTGAGAATGAAGTGTTTTCTGCATATTTTTTCACCCACCCTGATCAAGGAGCTTCTATCTCCTTTCTCATTGAGGAGGTGTTCATCTACTAGTCAGGCCTCGTCCTCTATCACTGGGTATTGCTGATCTCAAGGTAGTGGTAATGTTGTCCTCTATTGAAACTGCTCTTTAATTGAACAATATCAGAAAGTAAGATAGAAGAAAAAGCCACTTGACTTGTCTAGCTTGTTCCTTCCACAGGCCAGATACAATCTGTTTTACATAATCACTACCCAACCCATATAATCTTCTGAAAAAAAGATTCAGCAGAATTACTCCCTGCCCCTAAAGGTACATCAAGAATAGCTCCAGCTGAATCCCTGTCTAATCTATTGAATCCAGTTTGTGGTGTACATCCTATTACTAGAGGCATTTCAGACCATGTTAGGGTGCTGCACTGGTATCACTGTGATGTGCTAATCCTGTAGTGGGTGCTGTGCTAATCCTTTGGAGCTTTCAATCTGGTTTAGATGCTCTTAAACACGGTGATGGTTTCAACTTCCTGCTGCTTCTCCTGCTAGGACAACTCTGCCACTTTGTGTTTTGGCTAGCCCCGTTAACTGGAAGAATGCAATCTCCAAAGTTTATTCAGTAATTTTTTGATTCATTGTCTTCAACCCATGCATAATGTCAACCTTGCAAACAACTAAATGTATTAAAGAGTTCTAAATTTTGAACATGATGTACTAAATTGATTGAAAGCAAATGGTGTGAACAAACATTTACAAATGAACATGGGAAGCAGTAATTTGGCTTCATACTGTAAGAGAGGCTCATTGAGAATGTAATGTGAGCAATTTTGAATTCTGATTTTAAATCAGATGCTTAACACAAACTGAGATTGGAAGATTTGTTTCTCTCTATTGGACATAGAAGTACATCAATTATTATTGCTTGGAAAGGGGCTGTGTCAGTGTTTATACTCCGCAAGACGCTCCATCCCTCCTCTTCTCCTCTCTTCTAGCACTCTACTCCCTTCTTCCATATGTACCCATCAAATTTCCTCTTAATTTAATTTATGCTTTTTACTTCAAGCATAGCTTCCAGAAATTAGTTCCACATTCTCACCACCTCCTACATACGAAATGCTAGACGAAAAAAGACCAATGTCCATCTAGTTCACCTTCCACCTTCCTGGCGGTCATTGGCACATACGTCCCGAATATATGTACTATATCCCACAATGTTATTTCCTAAAAGAAAATGATCTAATCTGTGTTTGAAAGAATCAACACTTCCTGCTTCAACTGTTTCGATAGGAAGCCTGTTCCACAGGTTCACTAATGTAATGTTTGTGTAGATTCGTTCTGAATTTCTCCCTCTTCAATCACAGGCCGTGTCCTCTGGTTATACTATTCTGGACAAGTTGAAACAACCTGTCATGATTTATATTGTCTTGCCCCTTTGGAATCTTAAAGACAGCAATCATGTCGTCTCTCAATCTTCTCTTTTCCAGCATGAACATGTCCAGTTTATGGAGTCGCTCTTCATAGTCCAGTTCTTCCATTCCCTTAATCATTTTGGTTGCCCTCCACTGTATTTTCTCTATTTCTCCAATATCCTTTTTGTACTGCAGCAACCAGAATTGTACACAGTACTCTAAATAAGGTCTCACCAATGATTTATTGCCTAAAGAAGTTCTCCCTAAACTCCCTTCTAGATTTGCCAGTGGCTGTCATATTTCTACCAAAGTGGAAACAGTCTATCAATATCCACTTTATCAAATCCTTTCATAATTTTAAGCACCTCTATCAGGTTCTCTCTCAAGCATCCCAACCTCAGAGAGTAAAGCTCTAACCTCACAGTTTTACTTGAATCAAATGCTGAATTAAACTGAATTGAAGCCAGATTTGATGTCATGGTAAAACCAAAAGAGTGCTTAAAGTGCTATGGTCACTTTAAGCTTATTACCTTGCAGTGTTCCTGGAATGATCTTTTTGAATCAAATCCCATAATTTGATCATTGTAATTTTTGTGGCCACTCCCCTGTCTGGCAGTGGCTCATACATGACTTTGTCCCGTGGGCATCTATGTTTTCTCTGCGAGATTAACAACAACAAAATGTACAGGCTTGGTAGTAATGAACAAAACCCAAGATGTAAACAGACTTTAAAACTATTCCTGCTTAAGGCTCTCTATATAACCTGTATCATTTGCACACATCTCGACCAAATCAGACCACAACATTTCTAAGCACCTTCTGAAGGCAAACCAATGATTCACACCCATAGAAGCGTTGACATCTTTCCATTTTTCATTCATGGAAGGAAATCAAAATAATTTTTAAGAAACAGAAATATAAATTTGCATCGATTCTGAGCAAGATTTATTCACAAGAAATTTTGTTAAACTTCCTATTAACCCACAGGAATCAGCATCCTTAAGAGTCTCCAAACCGTACTACTGAGAGTTCCACATATGTATGGCTTGCATTTTTCTTTCCCCAAAAGAATGCACCCTGTTTATTTAATCCTGGAGGGTTTAAGTGCAATGTAATAAGTGCCAAGGCTTAAGACAAACTGGAGTTCTGCTGGAGTTTAAGCATCTTGTTACTGTAAACATTTTGACTGGCAAGATTCCTGTTGCTTCCTCCACACAGGACAAATCCTACCCTCAGGGCTTTGACTCAATAATATGGTTAACAAGAGTTAAGTGAGAAGAATTCCCAGTGACCTCACATTCAAGCCCTCATGGCCTTGCTCCCCATTACCTCTGCTAACCCCTAACCCCCTACCAACTGGCCCATTCCCTCCACTCAGCAGTCCCCAGCCTGCTTCATGTCCTCAGCCTTGCCTGCGTCACCATTGGCAGGCGGGCCTTCAGTCACTCTGCCCCTACCATCTGGAACTCAATCTTACAGCCCACCTCGCCCACTTGCTTGCCTCCTTCAAGGCAATCTCAAGACCCTCCTGTTGGACCATATTTTCAATCATCCTCCTTAAGGTGGACCCACTTGGTTAAAGAATCAGATTATCTGAATGACCACAGCAGATCAATTTGATTCCTATATTTCATTGCCAGGTATGTCAACCAGCATGATATCTCAGTCGCAAATACACTGTTTATCTTCTTCCCTTTCCACCCAATGGAGCTCATTTTCCCTACCCACTGGACTTTATCTTTGCCTCCTTCAAAGCCCGTCTCAAACTTTCCTCTGTGACTGCCCATTTGGTCAACTTCCCAACAACACCGCCCGCCCCCCCCACCCCATTTATCATTCATCCCTCTTGACTCCAGCGCACAGCTCAGGTGTAAACCCTCAACTGTCCAGTGGCTTTGTTTTTGTTTAGCATGAAACAGAACCAGGTTTGAGCCCTTATTCGGTGAAGAGGCACTAGAAGCTCATCAGAAGATGTATGGTGAGCAGTCACAACTCAGGGTACATTCACTTGAAAACATTGTCACCAATTATCCTGCCTATAGGCCAGATATACATCTCTGCCGACTGAGTATGATCCCTATTTGCATGACTCACGTTCTGGAACTTGGTTAAGAAATATCACCAATTAGACTCTGTGAGGGCAAGGACTGCTCATTTTGACATTGAGTATAAAGACTGGAAACAATTTTCATTCCCCAGCTCCTCCCAACACAAGCTGCAGAGCAACCAGAACTCTGCCACCCGTGTCCTCTTGCGCACCAGACACTGTGAGCCTATTAGCTTTTTCTTCACTCAGCTCCCCATTTCCCAGCACATCAAATCCACATTAAGACGCCATCCAGCATGGAGGGCACTATATAAATCAAAGTTGTTGATGTTGTTGTAAAATCTCTCCTGTGACTCTTGTGCGATCCTACCTTCCCAGCTGCTCCCTTCATTCGGAAACACAATTGTAACATAAAAAGTAACACAGAACAACATTCAACAAGCACAGGTTTGAAAAAAAACACAATAATAAAATTGGTCATTTCAATCCACGACTGTTTGTGGGACACTACTGTGCCCAATTGGCTGCCACGTTTCGCCCACATATGCACAGTCAATTCACTTTACAGTATATTCTGTGAAGCGATTTGAGACGTCTAGAAGATGTGAAAAGCATTTATCAAATGCAAGGATTATTATTATTATGAGCATATATCACTTTACATATCTTCCACACTTTTCGTTTTTCCCATAATTAAACTATGTCTAAATATTTAAAAATGCAATTCTTCATTTTTTTACTACTCAATGTGTGAAGTAAACAAAGCACATAGCAGGAAACCAACGCTGTTTGCAGTTAACTAAACTCATGAGAAAGACCTTCATTGCTTTGTCATCATGACTGATGACTTCTTCCTCAGTGACAAGGGTCACAATCAATCCAAACGTCCACTTGGTGCATCCTCTATTTACCTCATGTAACAGTGACCTAACTTCAACACGACTGTGGCCCTCCTGCTTAGCTCCCATTATCACTTCCATACCTCAACTCTGACAGCATCACCCTCTATAAGAACATAAAATGTAGGAGCAAGAGTAGGCCATTCAGCCCCTCAAGACTGCTCCGCCATTTAATAACATCATGGCTGATTCCTAATTCCATTTACCTGCCCTATCCCCATATCCCTTAATCCCTTTAGCTTTTTAAAAAAACTATTGATCTCAATCTTGAATATGTTCAATGACTGAGCATCTACAGCCTTCTGGGGTAGAGAATTCCACAAATTCACTACCCCCTGAGTGAAGAAATGTTTTCTCAAGTCCAAAGGCTGACCTTTAATCCTAAGACCATGGATGCACTCTACACCTCACAGTACCAATATGGAACTTCAGCATCCCATTTGATCCTCAAATGTCCTTCATCCCCAAATCCATCCCATAGTTCGCTCCGTCTTTCCCCAATTCCACAATATGGCCCGGCTCTGCCACTGTCTTACCCCAGGCTGCCGAGACCCTCATCCACAGATTCATCACATCCTGGCTCTACTACGCAAACTTCCTGCTTGTCAGCCTCACCAACTCCTTCTACAGGCTGAAGATCATCTAGAACTCTGCAGCCCAAGGCCTCTTCCACACCAGGCTCCACAACCTTATCATCCCCATCTGTGCCTGACTCCACTGGCTCCCCATCATTCAGAGGATACCATTCAAGATCCTGGTCCTCACCTTCAAAACTCTCCATTGCCTTGCTCCTCCACCCATACCTCTGTGACTTGCTAACCCGCTACCAAACTAACCCGGATCTCTAACTGTCCAGTGCTTTGGGATGTCCTCCTGACGTGAAGAACAACAACAACAAAATTACACTTGTATAGCGCCTTTCACATCAGGAGGACGTCCCAAGGCGATGAACAGTCACTATCATGTGTCAGGAATTGAGCATGAGGGAGGGGCAGGGTAGGAAGGAGAGGAGGGAGAGAGGTGGGAGGGCATAATATATTCATACTATACACTGAGACTCTCCATTGTGTTGGTCATTGTCCGAAGGGCACAGGTTCCTGTGAAAGAGTTTTAGTTGTGACCTGTGCTGATACCAGTGGCAGATGCAGCATTTCCATGTACAATTCTGAGGTTAGAAGGTCATGGATGTAGGGTGGGGCGAGGTTGTGGAAGGCTTTAAATATGAGGACCAGTCAACATACAAATGCAATTTGTTGTTGAAACACAACAACTTTAGGTTCAAAAGTGTTCAAAAGTGAAATCACTGCGTATGTAAAGGAAAAACAGGATTTTATTTTAAATTAACTTGTTAACAGTAAACACAAACTGCATTTAGTCAGTGGCATTGTGAGAACCCTTTTTGCCTGTGTGTTTCTGTACTCATGACTGTGCCTCAATGAAAGACAACTGTTTAAATTCCACAGAATTCTCTTTTGTTCCTTATAATGATAAATTCATTGTATGCTTATTGGAGAGAGAGTGTGCTTTGACACTATGGGTTTGCAAAATGCATTGTATGCCTTGAGAGGTTGACAACAGTTTCTCAGAATTGTACATGGAAATGCTGCATCTGCCACTGGTATCAGCTCAGGTCACAACTAAAACTCTTTCACAGGAACCTGTGCCCTTCCGACAATGACCAGCTCAGTGTACAGTATATTATGTATATATTATGCCCTCCCACCTCTTTCCCTCCCCTCCCTCCTACCCTGCCCCTTACCCATGCTCAATTCCTGATACCTGCCCATTTAGCACCTTGGATCGTCCTCCCAACAACAACAACAATAAAATTGCACTTATATAGCGCCTTTCACGTCGGGAGGACGTCCCACAGTGCTGAACAGTCAAGTCGGGACCCGACCGGGTGGGGAAGGTTCGAGGTAGGGGGAAGGGGAAGGAGAGTGGGAGAGGGGAAAGAGTTAATGGGGCAGCCGAAGGTGCGGTTGAAGAGGAAGGTCTTGAGACTGGCCTTGAAGGAGGAAAGAGAGGAAGCAAGGCGGAGGGGCTGCGGGACGGAGTTCCAAAGTGTGAGAGCAGAGAGGCTGAAAGCCCGTCCGCCAATGGTTGGGCAGGTAGGACGGTGGACACGGAGCGAGGGGGCGGGCAGGCTGATAGGGAGACAGTAGGTCAGAGGGATAGGCAGGGGCAAGGCCATGAATGACCTTGAAAGTGAGAACAAGGATCTTGAATTCAATCCTCTGGGTGACGGGGAACCAGTGGAGACAGGTGAGGGCGAGAGTGATGAAGAGTTGGGGAGGCCAATGAGAAGAGAGTTCCCGTAGTCGAGCCTGGAAGTGATAAAGGCGTGTACGAGAGTTTCGGTGGCGCGGGGGGGTGAGGTAGTGGCGGAGTCTGGCAATATTACGGAGGTGATGGAAGGCTGTGCCAGTCATGGAACGGATGTGGGAGAGGAAGAATAGTTTGGGGTCGAACAAGACGCCCAGATTCCTGATTGGCTTCAAGAGGTGGAGAGAGCAGCCTTGAACGCTGATGTTGTCAGCGCCTGAGGTGCAGAGGCGCTGATGTGAGCCAATCAGGAGGGCTTCATCTTGTTGACGTTGAGTTGTAGGAAATTTGCCCTCGTCCAGGACTCAATGTCAGTCAGAACGCCAGTGGTCCTGGAATCGAGGGTTGACGTGTATAGGTACAGTTGGGTGTCATCCGCATACATGTGGAAATTTACCCCATGTCTGCGGATGATGTCGCACAGGGGGAGAGTGTAGAGAGTGAACAGCAGGGGGCCAAGGACAGAGCCCTGGGGAACGCCGCATTTGACTGTGCGGGGGTTGGAGGAGAAGCCGTCGGAGGAGACAAAGTGAAGGCGGTGGGAGAGATAGGTCCGGAACCATTTGAGGACAGAGCCTTGCAGGTTGAGGAGGGAGGAGAGGCGGTGGAGGAGGATAGCCACGGTATCGAAGGCAGCAGATAGGTCGAGGAGGACGAGGAGGCAGAGGGAGCCCTGGTCACAAATGGTCAGGATGTTGTTTGTGACCTTGACCAGGCCAGTTTCTGTGCTGTGAGAGGTGTGGAAACCCAATTGGAGGGGTTTGAGGAATGTGTGTTTTGTGAGGAAAGAGCGGGAGGCAACCACTCTTTCAAGGACCTTGGAAAAGAAGGGGAGGTTGGAGATGGGCTGGTAGCTTGATAGCTGTGACTCATCGAGGGAAGGCTTTTTTAGGATGGGGGTGATGGTGGCGGTTTTGAAGGGAGTGGGAATGGTCCCGGATGAGAGGGACAGGTGGTTGATAGTATCAGTGATTATTAACACTCGCAACGTGAAAGGCGCTCTATGAATGTAATTTTGTTGATGTTATTGTTGCATGCAGCATACAGGCACAAAAAGAGCATTAACAGAGCTGATCTGGTGACTTTCTGTGCACAGCATAGTTCATTGATGTCAGCAGTGACCTGATGACTCAGAAGCTCTAACCAGCCGCCCAAATAAGTAGCCCAATACAAAGCGGGTCTAATGGACCCAATATGCCACCTTATTATTGGGTGTAGCACTATGTATATGACAAACTGACAAGCGCTTGACTGGCTAAAGTTTGTAATTGCCATCTCTAAGTTCCAAAACAAAAATACTAAAGGCCAGTGTAATGATGATGTTATAATTTCAGCTGGAATTTAGGTGTTAAAAATAGCCATGAAATAATGACGCAATAACAGTGGAAAAGTTGACAATGGCGTTTCTATTAATAACAACCACCATTTCTCAATTTAAACCATAGCAGGTAATATTGGTTTAAAAATAGATGTGTGTAAGGTCTCTCAAACAGATAAAGTATATTTTTAACGAAGGTGTGGAAATAACAGGAATGTACAGAATCTACAGAACAATGCACCAGGACAAGGAAAGGTATTGTGATACTAAATCTGACCTAATGCAGTTTCAATGATGTACAGTATAGTGCTCCCTTCTTTATCATCACTTCTTGTAACTCCATAACAACAACAACAACAACAATTTACATTTATAGAGCACCTTTCATGTCGGGAGGACGTCCCAAGGCGCTGCACATGAGGCGTGTGACCCGAGCTGGGAGGGGAATGTTTGGGAAGGGGTGAAACACGAAGGGGAGGTAAAAGAGTTTGGGGTGGAACAAAAGGCACGATCGAAGAGGAAAGTCTTCAAACCGGCCTTGAAAGAGGAAAGGGAAGAAACGAAACGGAGGGATTGAGGGATGGCATTCCATAAGGTGGGAGCAGAGAAACTGAAGGCCCGGCCTCCGATGCTGGGGCGGTTCGGGCGGGGGACTTGGAGCAGGCCAAGTCCTGTTGAACGGAGGGTCCGGGTGGGCGTGTAGGGGGAGAGTAGATCGGTTAAGTAGGATGGGGCAAGGCCGTGTAAGGCCTTGTAGGTGAGGACGAGGATCTTAAACTCGATCCTCTGGAGGATGGGGAGCCAGTGGAGACGGGCGAGGGTGGGGGTTATGTGGTCGCGGAGGCGTTTGCGGGATAGTACACGGGCTGCAGAGTTTTGGATGGCCTGCAGCCTATGAATGGAGGAACTGGGGAGGCCGACTAGGAGAGAATTTCCGTAGTCCAGCCGTGAGTGTTTCGGCAGCGCGGGGGGTAAGATAATTACGGAGCCTGGCAATGTTGCGCGGATGGAAATAGGCGGTGCCGGTCAAGGTGCGGATGTGGGGGAGGAAGGAAAGTTTTTGATCGAACATGATGCCGAGGTTCCTGATTGGCTTTTTGAGGTGGAGAGTGCAGCCTTGGATATTGAGGCTGGCAGCGCCCAATGTGCGGAGGCGCTGGCTTGAGCCAATCAGGAGGGCCTCGGTCTTATTCACGTTCAATTGCAAAAAGTTGTCCCTCGTCCACGACTCGATGTCGGACAGACATGCTGTCAGAACATCGATCGTCTGGGGGTTGAAGGATGAGGCAGAAAGGTACAACTGGGTGTCATCCGCATACATGTGGAAATTTACCCCATGTCTGCGGATGACGTCGCCCAGAGGGAGCGTGTAAAGGGTGAAAAGGAGGGGACCGAGGACAGAGCCCTGAGGGATGCCGTGGGAAACTGTGCGGGGGTTTGAAGAAAAACCATTGGAAGAAACAAAATGTAAATGGTGGGTCAAATAAGAGTGGAACCAGTCAAGGGCTGTGCC
The DNA here is from genome assembly GCA_035084275.1 of Hydrolagus colliei. NCBI lineage: Eukaryota > Metazoa > Chordata > Chondrichthyes > Chimaeriformes > Chimaeridae > Hydrolagus > Hydrolagus colliei. Next base: position 60,966,019 of record CM068744.1, on the reverse strand, counting down.
TTGAAGGTTGAGGTGGGAGGAAAGACGTTGAAGGAGGATGGTGTGATCGACTGTGTCGAACGCAGCAGACAGGTCAAGGAGGACGAGGAGGCAGAGGGAGCCCTGGTCACAGGCTGTTAGGATGTCATTTGTGACCTTAACCAGGGCAGTTTCTGTGCTGTGGATAGGGCGGAAACCTGATTGGAGGGGTTCAAGAAGTGAGTGATTTGAAAGGAAAGAGCGGAGCTGGGAGGCAACCACTCTTTCAAGGACCTTGGATAGAAACGGGAGGTTGGAGATGGGTCGATAACTTGATGGTTGCGATGCATCAAGGGAGGGTTTCTTCAGGATAGGGGTGATGGTGGCTGTTTTAAGGGAGGTAGGGACGGTTCCTGAGGAGAGGGAAAGGTTAATGGTATCAGAAATGAGCGGGGCTAACAAATGGAGCTGGGTGCGGAGGAGGGGGGTGGGGATGGGGTCCAATGAGCACGTGGTGGGTTTCATGGAGGTAATTGTTTTTGTGACTGAAAGCGGGGTGGTGGGGTTGAAAGTGTGAAATGGGGGGTGAGTGGGGGTTGAGGTAGCTGATGAGGGCGCTGAGGTGGAGGAGTGGTGGGGGGAGGAAACCGCAGAGCGGATTTTCTCAATTTTGGACTCGAGGAAATCCAGCATCTGCTCACAACGAACGTTTGAGGAGAGGATCTGCGAGGTGAGGCGGGGGGGGCGGAGGAGCTGGTTGGTGGTGGCGAAGAGGAGGCGGTGGTTGTCCTTCGCTTCCAGGATTATCCTGGAGTAGAAGGCTGATTTGGCGGTGGCTAGGGCGGAGCGGTAAAATTTGATGCGGTCCAGCCAAATTTGCCGGTGGACAGTGAGGCCAGATTTGAGCCAGGTGCGTTCAACTGCTCTCACTTGGCTTTTTAGGGAACGGAGGTGAGTTGTGTACCACGGTGATGATCGGGAATGGGAGACGGTTTGGGAGGTGAGGGGGGCCAGGGTGTCAAGGGTAGTGGAGAGGGTGTTGTGCAGGGCGGTGGAGGCGGAGGATGGGTCGGTACAAAAAGAATGCCATTGTGGGAAGAGGTCGGAGATTTCTAGGGCAGAGGTGAAAGTTTGAGGGGGAATCTTCTTCCAGGGCCGGTAGAAGATGGTGGTGGGTTTGGAAGTGGAGGGGGGAGGGATAGAGGTGTTGCAGGAAATGAAAAAATGGTCGGAAATGGCCTTGTCTGTGATGGTGATGCCAGAGACATTGAGGCCTCAGGTGATCACTAGATCGAGAGGATGGCCGTGAGTGTGGGTGGCAGTGTTAATATGAAGGGAGAAGTTGAAAGACGAAAGTAAAGAGGAAAATTCAGAGGAAATGGGGCAGGAGGGGGTGAAATGGAGGTTGAAATCGCCAAGAATAATAAGGCGATCAGAGGAGGCACAAAGGGAAGTTGAAAGTGAAGAAAAGTCTGAAATGAAAGTGGGGGAGGGTTTGGGGGGGGCGATAAACTAATAGGATTTTGAAAGAATTGTGGGAGGAGTGAGACAGGGTGAGCTGTTCGAAAGAGGGGAAGGAGCCGGAGGAAGAGGGGGATAGGGCGAGGGATGACTTTGAGATGAGGGCCACGCCACCGCCACGACGGTTGGGTCGAGGAGCATGGTGGAATGTGTAGTTGGGTTGTGTGGTGTGTCCATATTCAAATAGACTTCTGCCCTTTCCCTTAAGGGCATCATTTTCTACCAATTGGCAAATGACGTACTACCTGACCTCTGTTGACAGATTTATAATCCGGAAAAATTTCCCAATGATGTAGGGAAAACATCTGATACTGTTAAAATAATAATAAACCTTTGATTTAGTGCTTTTCTCAACATGTCTCAAAATGCTTCACATGATAAACAGTAAAGTGTGGCGACTCCGTATGGTGTAGGTGAACCCAGCAGCCAATTTTTCACACAGAAATGTTCTACAAACAACCATAAAGTCAACGATTAATTCTATTAGGATAATTTTTGGCCTGGACACAGGGAGAAACTCTTTTCTCTTTTTAAATCATGCCATGGAATCTTTAAAGTGCCACTGAACAGGTAGAAGGGACCTTGATTTAAAGTTACATCCGAAGGATAGAATGTCTGACAATGCAACACCCCCTCCCCGAGCATTGCACTGAATAGGTAGCCTATGTGAGTTCAAAGTTCTGATGTGGGGCTTGATTAACAACAATAACAACAACAAATTAGACTTATAGAGCGCCTTTCACGTCGGGAGGACGTCCCAAGGCGCTGCACAGGAGGCGTGTGACCCGAGCTGGGAAGGGAGTGTTCGGGAGGGGGTAAAAAACCAAAAAAATTAGGGGGGGAACAAAAGGCACGGTCGAAAAGGAAAGTCTTCAAACCGGCCTTGAAAGAGGAAAGGGAAGAAACAAGGCGGAGGGATTGGGGGATGGAATTCCATAGGGTGGGAGCGGAGAAGCTGAAGGCGGGGGGCTTGGATGGTGGGGCGGTTTGGGCGGGGGGCTTGGAGTAAACCAAGTCCTGCTGAATGGAGGGTCTGGATGGGCTTATAGGGGGAGAGTAGATCAGATAGGTAGGGCGGGGCAAGGCTGTGTAAGGCTTTGAAAACGAGGACAAGGATCTTGAAGTCGATCCTCTGGAGGATGGGGAGCCAGCGGAGACGGGCGAGGGTGGGGGTTATGTGGTCACAGAGGCGGGTTCGGGATAGTACATGGGCTGCAGAGTTTTGGATGACCTGCAGCCTGTGAATGGAGGAACTGGGGAGGCCGACGAGGAGAGAGTTTCCGTAGTCCAGCCGTGAGGTGATGTACGTGTGCACGAGTGTTTCGGCAGCGTGGGGGGTGAGATAGTTGCGGAGCCTGGCAATGTTGCGCAGGTGGAAATAAGCGGTGCCGGTCAAGGCATGGATGTGGGGGAGGAAGGAGAGTTTATGGTCGAACGTGATGCCGAGGTTCCTGACTGGCTTTGTGAGGTGGAGAGTACAGCCTTGGATGTTGAGGCTGGCAGTGCCCGATGTGCAGAGGCACTGGCTTGAGCCAATCAGGAGGGCCTCGGTCTTGCTCATGTTCAATTGGAGGAAGTTGTCCCTCGTCCAGGACTCGATGTCGGACAGACATGCTGTCAGAACATTGATGGTCTGGGGTTTGAGGGATGAGGCTGAGAGGTACAGTTGGGTGTCATCCGCATACATGTAGAAATTTACCCCATGTTTGCGGATGACATCGCCCAGAGGGAGCGTGCAAATGGTGAAAAGGAGGGGGCCAAGGAAGGAGCCCTGGGGGACGCCTTGAAAAACTGTGCAGTTTGAGGAGAAACCGTTAGAAGATTAAAAAAGTGAGACTGACTGAACAAGGCTTCCCATCCCCACCATTTCTCAGGTAAATATTATAACTTTTTAAAAAATATATAAATACAAAATATTAATGTTGCACTCATAAGTTACATTAGTCAGTTTTGTATCCTCACAGCTCCTTCCAAGTGAGCAAAACTGGCACAAAATTGCTCCTTGCTACATGGTATTTGGTGTCCCACCACTATTGTGAGCAGAGACTTACTTCTATTCTATTGCATTATAGATAATAGGTACAGCCAACAATAACATCATGAACAAATGCAACAATACCATGAAATTAAATTTTTCTTTGCCAATATTGACCTAGGCAGAAGGTTTCTGCTTAGAGAATTGAATGCTGGGTGGATGCCAAGAGAAATGTCAGCAAACAAATCTCAGTAATGGATATCACGCTCTCCTTACCATATCAGAGGTTGTAGACTGAGACCAGGGCTCATGACTCCATGAAAACAAAACCATGGAGTTTATACTGTGTACTAATATGTACAATGTTAGACAGATTATTAATAATATGTCACTATGGTTTGAAGCAACAATGTATTGCAACTAATAATGGTCAAAAACAGGTTGAAGTCTCACCCCACACTTTCTGCTTCATTGAATTCCAGTTCTCCAGATAGGCACTAAATGAAATCCAGGCATTTGCTCCAGAGAGAGTGGCAGAGGAAGAGGAAAACGGAATAGGAAATATCAACACCAACAACAACAACTTGCATTTATATAGTGCCCTTCCTGCATCCAGGAGTGCTTGACCTCGGCAGAGTCTACCCAGGAGGAGTGGGAGGTGGCAGGATCAAATAGGAAGGTATTTTAGGCGAGGTTTGAAGGAAGGCACTGAGGGGCAACAACAATAACAAAATTATACTTGGATAGCACCTTTCACGTCAGGAGGACGTCCCAAGGGGCAAGGGAGGGTTTGAGGGAGAGAGTTCTAGGATTTCAGGGGGTAGTGGCTGAAGGCATGGCCATCAATGGTGGAGCCGAGGGGACATGATTTCCTGTTCTTTTGTAATAAACATACAAAATATTGAATCTCCTCATTATTTCATGAAATTAAGCATTTGGATCATACCCATGATTAATAAATCATCATGTTTTTCAAAGAGAAGTAAGTTTAGAAATGGAACTATTCTTACTTTCCTTCTTCGAACCATATCCAAAGCTCTAGTGTCTTTTGACACACAATGCCACTGACAAACAGGCCAGCAAAAGCCAGTCACAGTTTAGAGACTGGAATTGTGAACACTATGGAACAATTCTGTACACAAAACACCCTCTGTGCTGTACCTAGATCATTGGGAAAAAAAAGCCTTTGAAGATTTTTTCCTTATGTGCTCAATGCCAGCTTCTGAATCTGCTTAATCTCAGCCAGGTTCACTTCTTACTTGATCTCAGTTTATCCATCGTTCAAGCAATTTAAAACAAAGCAAAAGACTACTGAATCCTACACCTCCAACTTCTGTATCCTATTTTAAACCAAGAAGCCACAAAGTACATGGAAGCAATTAAAATGGTTTGCTTTCTCCGCTTACATTTCCAAGTACTGTAGTACTCAGTGAGAGAATGATTGGCAAAGAGTGCAACTAGCTAAACAATAAGCGACTGTGGTGTTACTCTTCCACTGTGATGAGTGAAAGACATTTCAAAGGTTGATTTGGGTTGATTGGGTAGTTCTTCCAAAGAGTTCTGACGAACGGTTTTGGACCCAAAACGTTGAATCACTTTCTTTTCTCTGCCTAACCATCTGAGTGTTCCTAGCAATTTCTGTTTTGTTTCAACCAAAGAGTTGATTGGTATCAACCTTTTAGTAGAACCAGACTAGATCTTGGAGGTGGACAAGTTATAGGAACATAGGATTACACAAGATTAAACCACGATAGAAACCATGGAAAAATATGAAGTCTGAGGAAGAGAGAGTATTTGTGAGGGACTGAGGGGAGAGCTTTTTCCAGGGGAGGAAAAAAATGGTGGAGGGCTTGCAAGGGGGGTGGGTATTAGGTCCACTGCTCTTTTTGATATACTGTACAGGTAAACCTGTACTTAGGACTGGGTTGCGTTCCTGAAAAACTGTACCTTGAGCGAAACCTCCTAAATCGAAACGCAATTTCCCATGCGGTCCTATTATGTAACCAGATACATGTTCTTTTCACAAAATTTTCGGACCTTAAACCCACTAAATAACACACAAAATCACACAAACAACATACAAATTAACACAAATTAACTTCTGGGCAAGAAGGGGTTAACTGTACAGTATTGTACTTTAATACTGGCAAACATTAATACAGTACACTACTGACAAACTTTAATACTGACAGTGTGACAGTGGCACTGGCACTTGCAGCTTCCCCACTCATCTTGATGTTGTGGAGCCCATAAGCGTCTTTTAAACCTTTGAACTCACTCTCTGCTAGCACTGAAAGATGGTGCCATTGAGCCTTCTCCTTCCTGATCATTTAACTCCCTCAACAATGATTTTGCCTTCTCTTGGATAACCAGGGTGTTGAGTGCTATTACGCTGGTTCTGATCCTCAATCCAGACACTCAGCATTCTCTCCATGTTTTCCATCACATCACTCCTATGTTTTGCTAATCTGCTTGCACCTGTAGCTGTAACACACCTTGAATTTGCCAGTAAATTGTCCTTATTCTGTTTATAGTAGCCACCGTTGATCCAGCTAGCCCTAAAGCCCTCCCAACATCCATACCTTTTTTGCCAGACTCGATGCGCTTTATCACCTCCAATTTGGTATTTAAAGTGATGACTTTGTGGGGTTTCTGGCCGCTAGCGGTATTACCACTGCTCATTTCACTTACTGCTGTCTCTTCCCCAACTTGGTATAAACGCGGAAGAGGCTGTAAATCACTCAAAGTTGCTCGGGAATGTTTGGAAATTATTGTAATACTGACGTGGCGTGGTGTCGCTTCAAAATTAGCTGGCTTTTAAACAGTGATGTGGCGACATGCTATTCGCCAATTCAAACGCTTGGAAACACTATATCAGGTGCGAGCGCAATTTACCCATGAATACACTATGGATTGTGCGTATGGACAAAAAGGATGTGTAAAATGCAACCCCGATATTCAAAATATGTACTGCGCATGCGGAATTTTTTTGGGGGTTCATTAAAATAAATCCAAGTGTCCTATGTCGATCATAAGGTGTTAAAAAATTATGTTCTTTCAATCCAAATGTCCTAAATAGAAGTGTCCTAAATAGAGGCTTACCTGTACATAAATGGCTTAGACGTGGGTATAGAGAGCAAAAGTTTAAAGTTTGAGGATGACACAAAATTTTAGAACATTGTAAACAGGGAGGAGGACTGCAGGAGGACATAGACAGAATGGTAAAATGGACAGACACATAGCAGATGAAGTTTAATGCCGAGACATGTGAGGTGTGCATTTTGGGAGGAAGGAGACAAAATACAATAAATTGTAGTTTTAAAAGAGATACAGGAGCAAGAGACCTGCGGTTCAGCGGTTCATATACATGGGTCTTTGAAGGTGGCAGGACAGGTAACAGGACAGCTGTTCAAAAAAATGCATATGGGATCATTGGCTTTATAAATAGTACAAAAAGCAAGGAAGTTCTGCTAAACGTTTATAAACCACTGGTTAGGTTTCAGCTGTAGTATTGTATCCAATTCTGTGCACCACATTTTAGGAAGGATATCATGGCCTTGGAGAGGGTGCAGAGGAGATTTATCAGAATGGTACCAAGAATGAGGGACTTTAGTTGTGTGAAGAGACTAGAAAAACTGGGATTATTCTTCTTAGTGCAGAGACGGTCAAGGGGAGATTTAATAGATGTGTTCAAAAGTTTAAGGGGTTTTGACAGAATTCTAGGGAGAAACATTTAGAGTATATTCACAAGAAACTCCAGACTACCACTTTGTCTATCATTAATAATAATAATCCTTGCATTTGTAATAGCACTTCATCACGTCTTCTAGACATTTCAAAGTACTTCACACAACATACTAGAAAGTGAATTGACTGTATATTTGTGAGCAAAATCCTGCAGCCAATTGTGCACAGCAGTGTCCCACAAACAGTCATGGATTGAAGTGGCTAAATTATTATTATTTGGTATTTTTGAGGGATTATCAGGCATGTGGAGTAAGGAAACTTGACCATTGGTTTATCCTGCCAGGAATCGAACCCAAATCTCTCACTTATGAGGCAAGTGCTCTAACCACTGAGCTCTTACAAGACTCCACACTACTAGATGGTATAATACAAGAAAAAACCAAGGGATGTGCCACTCAACTACCAATGGTGAATCACCTCCTAATTAAACGGATTTAATATCAAAGGGAAGCAATTATGCATTGTATTATACATTGAAATATTTCAGGTAAGTACTCTGACAAGTTAAGCTTTTAAAAAAAAGCGTATGGGATCCTTGGCTTTATAAATAGAAGCACAGAGTACAAAAACAAGGAAGTTATGCTAAACCAGTATAAGTCACTGGTTAGGCCTCAGCTGGAGTATTATGTCCAATTCTGGGCCCCATGCTTTTTGGAAGAATGTCGGGGCCTTGGAGAAGGTGCAGAGGAGATTTACCAGAATTATACCAAGAATGAAGGACTTCAGTTATGCGGAAAGACTAGAAAAGCTTGGATTGATCTACTTAGAGCATAGAAGCTTAAGGAGAGATTTAATAGACATGTTCAAAATTATGAGGGGCCTAGATCTGCCTAGAAGCATGGTGGAAGCAGATTCAACAATATACAACAACAAAATTGCATTTGTATAGCTCCCTGCACGTGGGGAGGATGTCCCAAGGTGCTGATTTGATAGTAGCTTTCAAAAGTGAGTTGGATATGTATTTGAAAAGGAAGAATTTGCAGAGCTATTGGGTAAGAGTGGGCAAGTGGGATTAGTTGGATTGGTCTATCAAAGCTAGCACAGGCATGATGGGCTGAATGGCCTCTCTCTGTGCTGTAATATTCTAAGATTCTATGAGTTGACCTAACAGGGAAAGATACAATGTGGGACGTCTATCAAATGCCAAATCGTTAGCACTAGCAATTGCTACGAAGTATTCATAACTTGTTATCCCACTATAAGCACACAGCAAATAAAATAATTGTTCATTCATTTCCTGGCTCTGGGACACACCCATGTAAAGAATGCTGTTGTTGTTGTTTATGGCACGTTGCTGTGTGCAAATTAGCTGCCTTGTTCACCTACAAAATACAGTCACCACATTTTACAGTGAATCCTGTGAATCACTTTGATACATCTCGGTGACATGATAAAGCATCTCTCGATTGCAAGAATAATTTTATATTTAAAAAAATGTTAAAATCTCACTTATTATCAATTGGTGTGTGAAAAGCCAATATTAGTTGTAAAGTACCAATATCATTTGCCTCATGGAAAAATTCTCTTTTCTCTCTCAAACCCTCCTCTGAGCTTCCTTTCAGAAGCTAATGAATTGCAGATGAATGTAGCTCTCTGTTTCAACATGTTTCCATTGAATTGTCTCAGCCCTCTTGACAACCATCTGCCAAATATTTTATCATTTTTGCATTTTGCATGATAGAGTGCAACGTTAGCATTTAACTGAGGATTCTCAGGAAAAGCACCAGAACACAAGGAAAAGACACATTAAAACCAACGCTAGTTATCACAAGAAAGAAGAGGAAAAGGTAAGTTAGGAAAAACAAATTATTCCAATTATTCTACTAATTAGTCATAGCAACCCACTTCAGGTCTATGTTATACAGAAAAAAAAAAATGTCCTCTTGTGACTGGTACTGTGTGTATCACTGTCAACTGTCTTCAGTCACTCATTTCCACAGAAGAATCCTTGCATTTGATATAGCTCTGATAACATCTCTAAGCGCTTCACAATGGAGTAAAGTGGAATGATTATGAATAGACAAAAGAGGCAGAAATTTGCACCACAAGCAGCCATAAGATAAATGACCAATATGGAGGGTTGTTGGCCTGGATATCAGGACATGCCCTTTATACTAACATGCAATCAACCCAATTAAAAGTCATCCTATGTACTTCCTGCTTCTAATGATATCTACACATTAGGATCACTCTAGGATATGCAGGTGTTCTCTGCTGTCAGAGTTCCAGTATCAATCCATCATATCAATGACAACAGCACAGGCTTGCAGCCAAGATTCAAACTCCTGCTTCCTGCTGACAATGAGTACATTATTTTTAAATTGCAAAGATGTTTCAAAAAATGTTTATTTTGAGCTGTGTTTAATCATTACAATACATAATACACCATAACTAAATACATAATGAAACAGGTTTGTATACAGAAATAACAATTTGATGCTGCAATGAGAGACAGTAAAATGGGTATGGAAAGGTGAGATTAATTGCATCTGTATCCAGGCCAGAAAGGGAACAACCACATTTTTTTATAACGAACCCTTGCATTTAATACAGTGCCTTTCACATTGGGAGGATGTCTCAGAGCTCTTCACAGGATTTACTATAAAGTGTAGTGACTGTGAAATTTGCAGGTAAATGTGGCACCTAATTAACATACAGCAATAACCCACGAATAACCAATTGTATTGTAGTGAATGATCAATTTTAATCTGGAGAAACTCCCTTCTCTTTTCGATCAGCAACGTTGGATCTTAAACATCCACCTGAATAGGTAAGACAGGACCTCAGTTTAGTGTTTTATCTACAAGATGCCATGTCTGTCAATGCAGTGCATTCCCAGCACTGCATTACAATGTCTGCCCGGTGTCGACCTGTACATTCAAAGTTCTAATGTTGTACTTGAGCCCACAGCCTTCTCACTCAGAAGTAAGAGAATGTTTACTGATTGACTGAGCCAGTCTGAGATCCCCGATTGATACTTATTTTTTAACTGATTGCCAACTCGTGACTGTACTCCTTGGTGATGGTGGTGGGGGCGGGGAGGGGGGGGGAGTTAAGTGGGGTCTCCTTGGAACTGAACTGGCTCCAAGGTGACATGCTAGGCAATGCAATGTCAGGATCAAGCCAGCCCTCTGTGGTGGTCTCAGTAGTCCGGTCCTGAGCCAGATGGGTAGGGTGGTCCTAGCTGGATGAGGGGTAGGAAAGCTTGCCTGACAGTGATATCAGTGGCAAGCTATGCAGTTTTATTTGGTTGCAGCAGTACCCCAATGTACACTCTAGTGTACCCAAGCCTTGGCTCTTGCCAATTTGCACCTAATACTTTCCAGAGTTAGGTAAGCAAGACACACATCCCTCCAAGGAGAGAATGCACATACTATTCCAACAATATATCTTTGGAATATCCATGGAATGGAGACGCAAGGAATTCTCAGTTTGATTTGGATACTCTTAAACATGGTGAGGAGTTTCTGCATGTATTAAACGCCTGGCTGACCAAATTAAAACACTGAATACCTCTGTTTCCAGTGTATAAAGGTAATTCAGGGTAGAGTTTATTCATCTTCAGTATGTAAAGCATTTGCTGTAATAGCTACTGTTTTTAATGTTTAGGGGAATTCTCAAGCTGCTGGCCGTCCTCAGTTAATCCAAACATTGCAGTATTTTCTCTACTTGATGCCAAAGGGTCTAGGACAGCAGAACCAGTTTAATGGCATGGACTCATTAACACAGAAAGAGGACTAACATAAACATAAGGAAATAAAGCTGCTTATCTAAAGAGCACAGTGGCAGTCTAAGCTGGACGCATTCCTGTTCAGGTTTATATGAGGAATTAAACCGTTCAAACAACACATGCAAACTCTCAGCTTGAGTTCAAGATAATTTTCTGAGCAAACAAACTTTGTGGTGTAACGTGATTGCGTGACAAGGCTCGGCTTCTGTGCTTGGCAGAGCAACAGATCACCTCAATTGAGCAACGCACTCTACTGCACAGATACAATGCAAAGAGAGCTGCCGCGAGTCAGACTGTCTAAAAATGCATTAAAAATATTGTAGCGTGCACTACCACAATTGTGAAGATCCCACCAAACATTTTTTTTCAAAATGTCACTGTGCAGCAATCTTAATCTTCTGCTAACAGTGCTGAAGGATATTTGAACCTAGATTGCATGCTATTCAGCTAAGTGAGCTAGAGTAAGTGCGTGACAAGGAATTACGTATCTTCAAACAATACCTGGGTTAAAGCTCTCTGAATACCAGGGTAATCTAGCATGCCAATAAACGGCTGTATGCATAGTAGAGAAAATACTGACCACTGAAAGCCAGTGACAGAACATCATTGTCTTGCTTTATCATTGGAAAATGCAACTTTAGATAGCCATTTTCCTCTTTGTTTCAACATCTGACAATATTTTGAGGAAAATAATTTTCGAAACAACACCAAATGCAAGTCGGTCGTAGTTAAGTCTCATGACTTATACTGTACAGTGTGCATGCCTGACAACAGAAGAGGAATCTAGTATTGCTATTGTGGGAACATTCATTAGGTTGGTTTTACTTGGGTTCTCGCAAAGTGACAGGGTTCAAAGTGGATTCAGCACCACTTGGTTAATCAGTTAGGGGTCTCATTCCTGTTTCCTTATGTATTGACTCTCTAACCAACTATAGAATGTGTGTGTGTGTGTACAAATATTAGATGAAAACAGAATAAGGCTTTGAAGTGATCTTCTGGAGTCAAATAATTTGGCAACATTCATTGACAATCTTACATTTGAGGGCATTTAGAGGCCACTGCCCCTAAAACTATATCCATAATCAGTCAGTTTGACATAGTTAGTAGCATTCTCACTCCTGGGGTAGAAACTGATGGGTTTAATCTTGGCTGATAGCCCAACCAGGGAAGCTTGGTCATTGCAGGAGGACGGCCAAAGGGTTAGGAGTTCAGGTGCCTCCAGGGCAGCAGAGAGGGGCAGAGTTAATGTGGAGGGAGAAGTTGTGAGAGGAGAGGATAGAGGAGAAGTCAGTAGATGTGGAGCAAGAGCGTGTGAAGTCGCCCAAGATGATAATAAAATAATAATAATCCTTGCATTTGATATAGCGCTTTTCACATCTTATCAACGTCCCAAAGCTCTACACAGAATATACTGTAAAGTGAATTGACTGTATATATTTGTGGGTGAATCACGGTAGCCAATTGCACACAGCAGTGTCCCACAAACAGTCATGGATTGAAATGACCAATTTTATTATTGTGGGTTTTTTGGGAGGAATTATTATTAGGCATGTGGAGTAAGGAAACTTGCCCAAGTTTTCACCCTGACCTGCCTGGATTCGAACACAGGTCTCCCCAGCTTGGTCTCCCTAGCTTGCAAGACAAGTGCTCTAACCACTGAGCCACAGGAGCACCATGATGAGGTGTTCCGAACAGATGAAGAGGGACGGCACGAGGGTGGAGATGTCAGAGAGGAAATTGGAGAAGGGTTTGGGGGAATGATAGATGAGGAGGATTTGTAAGGAGAGATTGGAAGGATGGTAAAGAGTGAGATGCTCAAATGAGCACATGGCACATCTGCGTTTTCAGAGCTTGTTGTTCCAGAAAAACAAGCCCACACAAAAACTCTCTAGTACTGTAACATGCCCCCTTTTAATGTAAAAATCACACTGGTTCTGCGATCTTTGATTTATTTAAACTAGCTTGTAAAACAGAAATCCCTGCTGACATCTCCCCCAAACTGTAAGTTATTTTGTTTGCTCCATCCACCTCTGCACTTCTATGCTCCCATTCCCTTCCTTTTCCCAGACTTAATATTTTAATAGGTTCTTTTTACTCTGAGGCTTGAGGTGTGCAGAATTTGCTGTCATTGAAGTGAGGGAAGTGAATAGTATAAAACATCTTGTTTGGGCACCCATTGCCAGCATCCCATAGGTGGATTATTCATTTCCCACATCAACCAAGGTTTCAAGCCTCAGTGCATTTGTTGATGTGGTGCTATTTTGCAAACATCAGCTTTGAGTTGACAAGTTCAGGAGCAGCTTTGTGCGGTGGGTTGTGACAAAGTAAACTTGGTCATAATCCAGAGCCAGCTAAGTGTGAACAAATTGCACTGTATCACTGAAAGGCTCGTGTGGAGAAACTCCCTATTTGACAGAGAAACAAAGCAAGATATTGAGAACGCAGTTGAAATGCAACTTCTAAATGAGCGAGTTAGGTTTTTTTTAAATTAGCAAGTTTGGAAAGGCACACCAAGTGATTGATTTATTTGTATGAATTCAGGACAATTGCCTGTGGCCTTATAAAGATTTTATGAATAGCATTTGTAGCCTCTGCCAGAGAGCTCCCAGAGTGAAGTTGTTACATCATAATCCCAATTTGTCAATGAAATTCATGGCACTGAACAGAGGCGTTTTTAAGACTTCAAACTACTCGGTCAATTTTCTTAGGGGGCCCATCACTGATGGTAAGTTTAATAAGTGCGCGCGCATGTACAATTTTATTTTATGGAAATATTAACTTTCGGCGGGTGCAATGCCTCTTTAGGCGGACCGCCTGCTCTGCCGGGCTGGGGAGAGCTCTGATTTTCACTATACAGGTATTAAACAAAAGACAAGAGCACTTCACACTCAAATCCTCCCATTTCAATGATTTATTGCATTACTTTTCCCGGGCCCGTAATATTGCACCGATGCTAAAAATGCCTCTGGCACTGAACGAGATTGGTGGGGTAAGTAAAAGTACATAAAAATACAGCTAAAAGAGAAAGGGGGCAGAAAGGGGTAAAGGTATATCAGTATTGTAAGAAAAATAGAATGTAAAAAAGCTACTCGATAGCCAATTTCACACAGCAGTGTCCTACAAACAGTTGTGGATTGAGTGACCAATTTATTTATTTGTTTATTTATTATCGGTTATATAGCAGAATTTATTTATATGCCATATATTTATTATTAGCAGTATAACAGGATGACGTATCTAAATAGTAGTTGAAGCAAAGGGAATTTAAATGGTAATTACTTTAAGAAAAATCTAAAGGGGTGTGGACGCAGATACAAGACTAAATCAATACAAAACTCCGTACTACAACAACAACAACTTGCAGTTATATAGTGCCCTCCATGCCAGGCAGCATATCAGAGAGCTTCACAGTGGCGGAGCTCAAGCCCAAGCCAGGGGGAGGGGGAAGGTGACTGTAAGCACAGTCGAAGAGAAAGGTATTCAAGCGTGACCTGAAGATGGGAAAGGAGGGATCGAGATGAAGGGGTTGAAGGAGGGAGTTCCAATGTTTCAGAGCTGTAAAGTTAATTGACTGTATATTTTGTGGGCGAAACACAGCAACCAATTGCAAACAGCAGTGTCCCACAAACAGTCAAGAATTTATTATTATCCTTTTAAAACATTTTTGGAAAAGCAATCCACCAATTAATTGACCACCAGGTTCCTACTTACTGCTGGGTAAACAGGCATGTGGAGTAAGGAAACTTGCCCAATGTTTCCCCCTGCTAGGAATCAAACTGAATGCTCTAACCACTGAGCTACAGGACTAAAGGCTGCAACTTCAGGTTGGGTATTTACATGGACTGAGTTTGTTTTAATCGATGTTAGATGCAAAACTATCCGGTCACATTCTTGCCTTAAAATAATCAAAAGGAAAGCACTCAAATTGAAGGAGGCGTGGAAAAGTGCAAAGAAAAGTGAATGTGGGATAGAGAAAGGCTCAACCGTAGATGGTGAGTCTAGTTGGGCAGGGACTTGGAGCAGGCCACAGCCTGCTGATCAAAAGGAGCAGACAGGTTGATATGGGACAGCAGGTCACAGATGTATGGAGGAGCGAGGCCATGGAGGGCTTTGAAAGCGAGGATGAGGATTCTGATCTCTATCCTCTGAGGTTTGGAGAGCCAGTGGAGCCAAGTAATGTGTAGGTATTTGAAGGTAAGAATGATAATTTTAATAATCCTTGCATTATGTTTTTAATGTTAATCCTTGCATTAAGATTTTAATGCTAACATTAATCTGTTGGAGCACAGGAAGCCAATAGAGCTGGGCCAGGATGAGGGTAATGGGTTTGTGCAGCCTAGGATATGATAAACAAAGTTCTGTTTGAGAACAGTGGAACTGGAGTCCAGTGAACATAGTTCTGGAAAATTCAAGAAATGTACTCCAACAGATAGGATTTTAGAACGGTATTGAATGTAGAGATAGGGTGCGAGCCAGGGGGATTTAGGTGGAGGAGTTCCAAAGTACGAGGTGTTCGCTTGCGCTTATATTTTGTATTCACAATCTTTATGACATATTTGTGTATACACAGTTCTTTTCACAGTAAATCCTGTGAGACATATTTCCAATGTGATAAGGTGCTATACCAACAATAATAATAATAATCCTTGTATTTGATATAGCGCTTTTCACATTTTCTAGACATCTCAAAGCGCTTCTCAGAATATACTGTAAAGTGAATTGATTTTATATTTGTGGGTGAAACGCGCACACACACAGCAGTGTCACACAAACAGCCGTGGATTGAAATGACCCATTTGTTTTTGAGGGATTATTATTAGGCTTATGGAATAAGGAAACATGCCCAAGGTCTAGCCCTGCCAGGAAATGAACCCAGGTCTCTCACTTGTAAGGCGAGTCCTCTAACCATTGAGCTACAGGACTCCACAAACGCAAATACTGTACATCAGATCCAGGGTAGGCCACACATCCAGGATTTTTTATATGCAAATTGTTTTGCAAAGCGCCTTGGGATGTCCTGCCAATGTTTAATGCAAATTTAAAAGTAAATTTGTAATACATTACATTGTAGTTGTATTGCAATATGGCAAATTAGGAATTTCTCCCCCATCACAATTATAACTCTAGACACCCCTTGCCTCTCTGGTGTTTTGTTTGTTCTATCACCACTAAACACCTCTTCTCCCCAGTTTTGTTTAAACCCACCCCCTTCTGTTTCTCCCCCTGAAGTCGTTATCACATATTCAACCCATCAGTTAACACACTCTTTTTTCCTTTTCCTTTGTCTTCTTTGTCTCCTTTGTCTTCCATGTCCAGCCTCTCCCCCTTTAACGTCCTTAAGAAACCTCTCCCTCCAAACAAGCCCCAGTTCTGACGAAGGGTTGTAGACCCGAAACGTTGACTCTTTTTCCTTTCTCCATGGATGCTGCCTGACCTGCTGAGTTTCCCCAGCAACTTCTTTTTTTGTTTTATGGCAAATTAGGACCTCATTGTGGCATCATGTTTTATTTCCAGCTTGCAGATCACTATTGGATAAACCCACGCATTCACATTCCAGGCATCTTCCCAAACCACATTGTGTAATCATTGACTGAGATAGGAGTACTCAATGTACAGCCTGGGAGCCACTTGCAGTGTTCCTTCCCTTCTCTAGAGGTGTTTCTCAACAACCGGTCCATGGACCGGTACCGGTCCATGGCAGCATCTTCGCTGGTCCCTGTGAGATTAGAGAAAAAAAAATTATATATCAATTCTGAAGAAAAGAAATGGCCAGGATCTTAAAAGAGGTCCACGTTAGTTTAGGAAGATAGCCAGCCGGTCCCTGGCATCAAAAAGGTTGAGAAACACTGCTCTGGAGGACCTCGCCAGAACAGCTGCTCCTATTGTCAGACTTGGGTTGATACCAATTTGATACCAACTGGAATTCAACACAGTTGCCTCTGCTCCTCAGCTGTCAAGTGGGAGAATAGAGGAAATTTCAATTGAAGTCAGTTTTATCCCTTTATCAATAGAAACAAGTGAATGCTCTCCAATGAATAGAAACATGAGGCTGTTAAATAAAGCTATTGTGACTCAAGTTGCCTCTAACTACTTACATTTCCCATAAGGAAATACTTGGCAAACTAACACTATCAAATGATTAGAAATCAAGAGGTTACCAAATGGGGAATTGTAGGCTCAAACCCCTAATCCAACACTCAATGGAGAGAGTTAGGGTCATTCCTGAGAGAAACTCACAAGCAAATAAGTCATTAACAACAAAACAACTTGCATTTTCATAGTGTCACTCGTGCAGGGTAGTGTCCCAGAGTGCTTGATAGTGGTGGAGCATGATGCTGAGCCGGGGAGAGGGGTCGGTGACCGTAGGGACAGTCGATGAGGAAGATCGTCAGGTGACACCTGAAGATAGGGATGGAGGAGACAAGGCAGAGGAATAAAGGAAACATGCAAAAGGTATGTGAGAGCAAGAGAATGAAGTAAAGTGCCTCAGTTATTTGCCCACAGCTTGTTGCCACCTACGGTTGGCTTGGGGGCCAGAGTGTGTGTTTTATGTACTGTTTGATTTTAACTTGTAGAAGCCTCTCAGCTTGCCATTGCAAACTAATGAAAGTCAATATGGTGACTGCTGAGCACGTGAGTGAACAACTTTTGACATTTTCTGATTTCCGCCATCATCTGACATAAGACACTGCTTTATGGTACAAAGGGTATCTCTGGTAGAAGACGTACTAGAATTAGACAAGTGACTGCTCACGAAAACCAAATTGAATAGAGAACTGAAAGCCAAATACGTAAAAGCATTTTACACTGCCTCTTTTCTGAAAGTATAATTTAGTCAACGTTATGTAATAATAACAAGCATGAATTATAATGTAAACAGTGCATTCTTGATTCTTATAGTTCATGTCTCAACATGCCCACCATCCAAGGCTCTACTTGGGAAATAAAGCGAAGCATATTTTCCAATCATTCTTGATGAATATGCAAACATAGTGCAAGAGATTTCAAATTCTGCACCTTTTGCAGTTGCACATAAATTACTTTGTTAACTTCTTAGTTCAGAATTCTGATTATTTATGCTATAAATAGATTTTCAAAGATTGTCATGCATTGGAATAAATTCAAACTCTTGCCGTTATAAGGTGCTCTATTAATGTAATGTTATTGTTGTTGTTGATGTTATCACCATCAGAACAATGCTGATAGCATATCCTTCAATGGCATCAAACTGCATTCCATATAAGTGGGATGAAATCTGTTCAATATTATGCATAGCACATTCAGTGATGCATATTATGGAAAAATCCCATTTGTGGGCAACATTACCAAAGGTCTGACTGACCAGTATGTCACTGACCAGAATTTCAGACCAAATAATAGTTTTATAAGAACAAGACTAGTCTTAGGCCAATCAACCCTTCGAGCCTGTTCCGCTATTTCGTTCAATCATGGCTGATCTGTACCTCATCTAATCCTTTCAATTCCAATTTCTCACTTTCTCCCCATATACACTTGAAAGTAATTACTGTAAAGCTGTTAGACATTATAGGTGTTTATCAAATGCAAGAATCACTTTATTGTATTTTTACAAGGTCTGTTTAAAAAAAACACACACAGCAGTGCCCTTCACTTGTTCTAAAACACTCTAGGTTATTCAGACTCTTCAATGCTGATTCCATATTATTCTCTCCTTCAAGCTCTCCCAAACTCTCAGGCTGTCACACCCGGCATCGCAGCACTTACAATAACGTCTTTTTTAACTTCATTCTTTTTTTTGTGCAGGTGGATTAAGAAACTTTGTGTAGCCAAACCCAGAAAGCAAGAACACAAATCGAAATACTTGACCCTTGCTTCTCACGTAGAAAAGATTATTCTTTGGTCTTGTCAGTCTCTTTTCAGTTCTGTTCATGCTGTTATCATGTAGTAAAGTTTGCAAATAGTTTCAATAATCAAAGGTCCCATTTATTTCAAGGAGTAGGGTAGTTATGTTCCCTTCTTTTTAACCAAACTGATTGATGTGAGCAGATAGTATGTTAAACATCTCTGCCGACCTTTCTTCATATCTCTGTCAAAGATCAGGAATTGCTTGAGTAGCGCTTTGCTGCAGTTTGGGTTTTTTTGAGACAACATTTTGTTTGTATTAGCTAACAAGCTTTTAAGCAGAAGGTATCGGAAACGGTACCAGTGAATTGATTGTATATCTTTTGTGAGTGAAACGTGACTGCTAACTGCACGTGACTCAGAAATGTCCTACAAACAGTCATGGATTGATGACCAATTCTTTTTTAAAAGGAATTATTACCCCTGAATAAACAAATCAACTATCAAATGAATCGGCAATTGAATCAGAACTTGAAGAAAACGAGTGAGGGGACAAGGCAGAGGGATTGAGGCAGAGTATTCCAGAGTTTCAGGGGGCATACTGGCTGAAAGAGCGATCTCCGATGGTGGGGCGGAGGGTACAAGGGACGAGCAGAGGGCTGGTGTCAATCAAATGGAGGCACCATGCGGTGGATTGGGGAAGCAGAAGGTTGGAGACATAGAGAATGAATGGATTTGAACCCAAATGTGAAGATCTTGAAGCCAATTTGGGGTAAGGTACAGTCGGAGGCAGGCAATGTGGCTGAGGTGGAAGAGGACAGTCATAATCAGGAATCGGATGTAGGGGAAGAAGGACAGCTATAGGTTGTACCGGACACCTAGATTGTGCACTGGTTAGCTGAGTGTGAAAGAGAGTTTAGATCCACAGGAGTGAAGACATTGATGAGAGCCAAGGAGTATGGCTTCTGTCTTATCTATATTCAACTGCAGGAAGCTTACACTCATCCAGGCCTTGATGTCTGCCATACAAGCTGACTTGGAGTCAATACTGGAGTAGGCAAAGTAGATTTGAGTGTCATCTGTATATATGTGGAACTTCACCCCGTGTCTGCGGATGACATCTCCAAAGGGAGCATATAGATAAGAAAAAGAAGAGGGCCAAGGATGGAGCCCTGGGGTACTCCGGGTGGGGATGGGAGGAGAAACCATTTGCCGAGGTGAAATGGAGGCATTGGTTAAGTAGTGCAATCCCACTAAAGGTGGATGAGGGAGGAGAGACAGTGGAGGAGGATGGTATGGTCAACTGTGTCGAACACAGCAAAGAGATCCATGAGGACGAGGAGGCAGAGGGAGCCCTAGTCACAGAGAGTGAGGACAGCATTTGTGACTTAGACAAGGATTCTCTCTGGGCAGGGCAAAATCTAGACTGCAGGGACTCAATGAGGGAGAGGTATGATCGAAGTTGACCTACAATATAGCATTCCAGGACTTTTGCAAGGAAAGGTAGGTTGGAAATGGAACAATAATGTGAGAGATTAGAGGGATCGAGTGTGGGTTTTATGAAGAAGGATGTGATAACAGTAGGTTTTCAGTGGGGAGTGGAACAGAACCCAAGGAGAGAGACTAGTTGATTGTGTCGGCCAGCAACAACGAGTGAAGGGGTAGTTGAGTGACCCGCAGCTCAATGGGGAGCGGGGGGTCGAGGCAGCAGGGGCTGAAAGTTGGACTAAGGGCAATACTACATAGCAAGATCACAAGAATGCTCTTCAGTGTTTAATAGTATATAATAGCAGGAGAAGCCAAGATCACAATAGAGGTTCAGGTGAAGAAAGCTTTTTGTCCCATTTGATCACATCCCTTCCAGAATATCAACCCATCTCTCTTTCACAGCATCAAGTTGTCTAAAATCCAAAGAAGACTAAGCTATTTCTTAAATAAGTACCACCCTTCCTGATAACCGGTTCCAACTTTCAATTATGCTGTGTATATAAATACTTCCAGTTGCCTCTCCTAAAATTGCCCATTACAACCCTGAACCTGCGCCCTCTTGTGCCTCTTGTCATATCTGAAAGTATTGTTCTGTGTTTTCTTTCTCAGTCCCATTTAGCAATGCTCCCATTTATCCCCCAAATGCTCCATTCCATCATCGGCGACCGTGCCTTCAGCCACTAAGCCCCAAAGCTCTGGAACTCCCTCCCACATGCCCTTCGCCATCCCCTTCGCACCCTCCTATATCAATCCAAGTTGTTGTTAGTGTTGTAGCAATCATGGCATAAAGAGGGAAAAGTGTGCAAGTCACATTTGTGCCCCTTTAAGCGGCTCAAGAGAGCCATGTCAGAATTGTGGGGGAAGGTTTGTAGAAACCAGTGGAGCAGAAGAGGGGTCAAGATCACAAGCAATGTGCTAGCGTATGCTGCGTGAAGAGAATTTCACACATAACTGGGCAGCCAAAATACCTGAGACTGTATCTGCAACTTCATCTCATCCAAAGTAATCAAAGTATGCTGTGAAACACTAAAGAGCTGTCTCGAAGGATGAGAACAAACTAATATTGTTTATTAGAATACTTATTTTATCCAACATACAAAAACTTCTAAAGTTTGGCATGTGTTTCCTACGCTGTTATTGAGCACATATCTTGCTAGCTGCACAAACTCCCGTGAACTCTCTTCAATGTCAATGAACATATCCAGAGTTGGCAGCATGAGTTTCCTTGTGGTCATTGCACTTCTTCTTTCTCCCATTCCAATGTAATTATAAATACTGAATTATTCTCCGCCCTCTGCTTCATCTTGCTCTTCCTGCCTGAATAAGAGAGATTAATAATAATAATAATTCTTGCATTTGACATAGCACCTAATAATGTCACTGAGACATTTTAAAGCACTTCACAGAATATACTGTAAAGTAGATTGATTATATTTTGCGGAATACTGATAGAGTAATATGATCCCACTTACCACTAAGTAGTCACTGTTATGCTGTGCAATTTTAATGGGATTGTGCTGTTACATTGTTAATCATTACCATTTATGGCAATTGACATATGTCACCTTAAATCATTAAATTCAAACCACATTAACAAAGAGTAAAACTCTCCTTGCACAAGGTATTTACAGTAGGTATTGGTCATGAAAATCAAAGGCACATACATAGCTTTGCCCATAAAATACACAGTCAATTCACTTGACAGTACAGGTTTCCCGCCCCAACTGTGGCCTCGTCAACCACGAAACTCATGCATCCACGGTTTGCTAAATACGACAACCCTCGCAAACTGAGGCAATGCGTTTTGTGCATCCACGATTTAAATCCGTGGGTTTAAATTTTCAAGTTTCACTCTTCCAAACAAGGGACCGCATTCATCCGCGTATTGGTGTGTATTCATCCGCTCCACGTTTCCCGCCTATCAGCATCTTTACTACCCCACGTGGTCTAGCTGCACTCGTGGATCTACTTACTCCCCCTATACCTGTAACATTAATTTATTGTCGCTTCTCCGCAGCCTAGCTAGTAAGTTTGGGAGCATTGGCTGCCAGGATCTGCATCCTCTCTCTCTCTCTGTGTAAGTGTATCTCTCTCTCTGACTCTCTATTTCACCTTCTCTTCCCCCCACCTCCACCTTCCTCTCCCACCCCTCTTCTCGCTCTCACTTTCTCTCTCTGACTCACCTTCTCTTCCCCCCACCCCCCTCCCCCTCTTTCTTTGTGTCTGTCTGTATCAGTCAGTTAGACAGCCCCCCACAGCCCTCTGTGTCATTCACCCACCCCCACCGCACCCCACCCTCCGTGTCTCTCTTTCTCTCTCTGTCTAAGTCAGTCAGACAGCCTCGTGGATTGCTGCAGATCCTGGCAGCCAATGCGCCCAAACTTACTCCCCCTATCCTTATGTATGTTATAACTGTGTCTGTGTTTTTTTTGTGTTTAGTTTTACTAAACGCAAACGTACTCCCCCTATCCCTGTGTTTCCCATAGGGCCCTGCATTTTCTAACCGCGATTTTACCAACCGCAGAGGTTTAGAAGAACGTATCCCCCGTGGTTGGGGAGGGATACCTATATATTCCGTGAAGCAATTTGAGATGTATGAAAGACGTGTAAAGGCACCATATCAAACGTAAGAATTATTATTATTGTCATGGGGAACAAAGGGACTGAAACAGACATTGCTGTCCATCTGGCTCATTCTAAAGTTTGAAGATTGTCCCATCACCGTTCTTTAATACCAATATGAAATCACAATTGATTATTCCAAAAAAGCCTTTCCTTCACAGTAATAACCAATCAAATGTAACCTATTCTCCTCCAATTGATCAATTTGGTTGAATCCCCCAAATAAAATTGATCTTTCACTTCATGGCTGTTTGTTTCGCTGTGCAAAAATTGCCTGTCACGTTCACCTACAAATTACTGTTCTCAGACACTGCACTTTAAGGCAAATCCTTTGAAATGTTTTGAGAAATGCCATGAAACATTCTGGATGAAATGCAATGAATTGTTGTTATTTTTCATAGCTAGCACCCATAGCTAGTGTGTAACTGCAAAACTGTGAACCAATAATAGCTAAATTGTAGCAGCTTTGTTTTCGGTTACTCCATTTGGGAAAATCAAAAAGCATTTCTGGTAGTTTTGTCATTTGGAGTGGAGACAGTGGGAGTGCTTCTGACTACTGTATATGGTTGCAGATCTTCCCACCCATGCCTTTCCTGCACCTGCCTTGCTGCAGTCAGAGACTTGTTTTTACTGCACATTGCTTGTCAGAACTCAATGAGGAAGTGCAGTACTTCTCTCAACTTTCCTAGCTCAGCAAGGACCCCTAGTGCCAGTTCTCAATACAACCTTGGAAAATGTCAGGAGTTCACCTTAAAAGTAATGTACACATAACATACTTTTTAGTTCTGAGAAAAGACACAAGAGCAAATACTAAAACATGAGGAATTTACAGATGTACATCTGAGATCATGAAACTGGTATTACTGCCTAAAGATAGCATTTGTACATACCACTGTTCCGTGAGTGCTGCATGATACCACGCACGTTAAACTACCTTGAGCCACAGCCAACAAAAAGGTTCAAATAGAGAGCAAATGAACCTGTGTCAGTATCCAATACCCACCTACAAGGGAGTATTGACACAATCTTGGGCCAAAGATTCCTAGTTTCCACTCTCAGTCAAAAGCTACCAAAGGATTCTGGGGCAACTCGGCAAAGATTGGGTATATTGGTAATGAATAGAAACAGCATTTTCTGCAACATCAGATATAGTTTCATGAACATGAGTGTTTTTTATTTCCACGCCTAGACTGGGAGCCATTGATGTAAGAGAGGAAACATAATCTATTCCCTAAATCTGACACTAAACATAGATTCACACAAAAAAATTAACGGTGCAAAGTTTGTGAATATTAGGTGAGGTACAAATTTTCAACTGATGCACAGAAAGTGAAATTAGAAGCGCTGCCTGCACAATGCCTTGAACTCTGTGGCAATCGTATGACCCAGACAACCATTTATTTGTAATTCAAAGTGATACAAACATTTTTAAAGAAAAATGTAACAATGGAAATGTATTTTCCTCAATTGAGAGAGAATTGGAAAACCTAGTGAATACTCATTTATATTCATTAAAATTGGAAATCAATAAGCCTATACCTGTATTTGAAACATCACATTTGCCATCCCCATATTGCAATGTTGCATCAGAAAATAGTATGCAATTTGATTATGATTTGGTATTGTTTTTAAATCATATTGGAGGAATGTTGAATTTAATCTCTGTAGAAGTGTAGTTAATCATATACCATTAATTTATTTCCAAGTTCCATTTTTTAAATTTCTACATTATGTGTTTTTGAAAAGGTTCTTTACTCAAACATTTGTAGATATTTCACTCTCCTCTCTTAGATGTATTGCAATCTCATCATCAATTCCCTGACTGAGATATTAAGATCTGTCTGTCTGACATCAAAGAACATAA
The DNA here is from genome assembly GCA_035084275.1 of Hydrolagus colliei. Classification (NCBI taxonomy): domain Eukaryota; kingdom Metazoa; phylum Chordata; class Chondrichthyes; order Chimaeriformes; family Chimaeridae; genus Hydrolagus; species Hydrolagus colliei. Next base: position 60,941,293 of record CM068744.1, on the reverse strand, counting down.
ATTTTCTTCACCTTCGCAATATTGCCATCCGCCACCCAAACTAAATGTTTGTCACCTCTTGCCTTGACTTCTCAAGTGCACTTCTCACTGGTCTCTCCAGCTCTATCATCCAATACTTTTCTCCCTGTATCGTCACTTGCACCAAATTTTGCACGCCCATAATCCCTCACTTCAACAGGCTCCAATGATCATCGATTCCAAAAGCTTAAATTTCAAGGTCTTCACATATAAATACCTCAATTTCCTGGCTCCTCCCTATATCTCTGGTCTGCTTGTGCCCCTCTCTTCTGCTCAATCTCTCTACTTAGCTAACACGGTCCTGCTGTTTGTCTGTGGCACCACTTGTGGCCAAGTTAATATGGCCCTAATTTCTCACTTCTATCCCCCCATCTCACCTTCTCTCCATCTCTTTAAATCCAACCTTAAAATCTACCTCTTCAACTGCACCTATGGTCAAAGGTGTTATAGAAAAGTTATTGTTGAGGCAACTATAATTGGATAACGTATTGTTTATTGATGACATTCTGTAATGTTTATTTCACCGTATCCCATTTTCCAACTAGATACCAGTCGGTTTGACAACATAGTTTAATGAATTATATACGGGACCTGAAATCACAGATTCAAATAGCAAGAAATTCCATACAACTCCTTGCCATTTTGAGGTTGTTAGAATGAGTGCAATATCAAAAACATATCCTCAAATGGGAATGTGGGAGTTAACAGAAGTCGTCCTGATTCAATTAGCTCAGTGAAGAATGCTTAGCAAAGCCAGACAGGTCTGCAGTTATCAAAAGCAATCCTGGGAGTATAGACATGTCCTCAATCCTGTAGCCAAAGACCTTTCAGGGAGGGTAAACCTAGCTGGACATGTACTGTGATGCATTTTAATTTTTATATGGTGTTGGAGAGCAATGCAGACCCAGTGCTAAACTCTAATTTCTTATTTCCTCAAGGAAGCACCTCACCTTCTGTAACAAATAATAATTTTGTGCTACTGATTTTTCTTTTCTTGCTGCTAGTAACAGTTTTCTGACAGCTGGTGTAAGTGATTGGCATAGGACAAATCTGAACTAGTGCATGTTCTGCGTGCAGTTGAAAACCCTATCAGCATCTCAGATGCAACCTGAAAAATGATGGCATCCAAGGAGATTAAATAAAAATGCAAACTGAAAACAAAAATGCTTCTGCCACGCTTCATGGAAGTATATCACCATTGGACACAGTTGCTGCAGTCTCCTTGATCCAATCAAATAGCATCCATTTAAAAATCATTCTAGATATTATGAACCAATCATGATGTGTTGCCCTAAGCAATCTTTCCTAATCAGAGGCAGGAATATTACCACACAATACTTGTCAATACAGAAATGTTCTGAATAAAAGTAATTGCAAACACTATGCTGAATATCAATATGACTACCAGGGTGACCTGAGAAGTTTTTTGTTGCACAAATGGGTTAGCTTTATACCTCAAAATCAGTGTGTGCAATAGTTTATTTCAAGTTGATTTTGTCTATTACCACTATAGATATAAACTTTTAAAAATGTGATGGTCCCTGAATTGCCACATAATATGGGTAGACCCCACCTAATGAAGGAGTTAGGGACTTTAAAACCCTTCGTTAAGCGAAAATTTCGTTAAGCGAGAGTTTAACTGTATTACTGTTTTTGGCCGCAGCCAAAATGCCACCCCGACCCGAGCCTCCCCACTAACATCAGTTTAGTGCCTAGCAGTTCCTAGCGCTAACATTTTTGGTGTACAGTTTGAGCAGCCAAAAGTCCGGAGTTCTGGAATCCGGAATGTGACAAAAATTGCAGGAATAAAAACGCCAATCCTACCTGCTCTAGGCCAGGTCTGCACAGTCACTGCACTGAAAGTATTGCAACCTGGATCCAGGCATTTCCTGACTCAGGATGCGCTTCTTTCTTCCTCCCCCTCCTCTCTTTCTCTCTACCCCCCCACCATCCCCTCTTTTTCTCTACCCCCTCTTCTCTTTCTCTCTAACCTCCCCTCCCTCTCTATCTCTCTATCCCCCCACTCCATCTGTATCTCTCTATGCCCCCCTCCCCTCCCTCTCTATCCCGCCCTCCTCTCTATCCCCACCTCCTCTCTATCCCCCCTCCCCTCTATCCCCCTTCCCCTCCCTCTCTATCACCCCTAACTCTCTATCCCCCCCTCCTCTCTATCTCTCTATCCCCCCCCCCCATATCTTGACTTACTATTATTGAAGCCACAAAGCATCCTGCCGCTTAAGCTCCTCCCATATGGGTGGGGCTGCACTGCACTGCTTAACTGAGGCACACTAAAGACTGAGTGTGCGTTGCTGGGGCAACCAGAGAGAAGCTGCGCATGAGAAGCTACGCACAAGAAGCCCACGAGATTTAAAGTGTGTGTAAACATTCGTTATAGCGAAAGCAGCCTTTGTTAAGCAGAGAAGTGGTACAAATAGAAACCCTCGTTATAGTGAAGTTTTGTTAACTGGGCGTTCGGTAAGCAGGGTCTACCTGTACACTAAATTACATCCTGTCAGAGAATTACAGTTTTCATTTCAATAATATAATGATGTCCCTAACCCCTCACAAAACTGCTCTTTTAACAAATATAATTTATGGCATAGCACTCAATATTCACTATTCCCCTCATATTACACAATGTTGCAATTCCAGTGTTGCAAAAATTATTGTATTGCTCCCAAAGATGCATTGATCTGATTCTTTAAATTTGCAAGCAGGGCTCAACAGCAACAATTTCTATTGCGCCCTTCACATTGAGAGGATGTCCTAAGGTGCTGGACTGTCAAAGATTTGTACCTGAGCTGGAGGTTGGGATCAGGAGGGGTGGAGGGTAGGAGGGTGACCAACCAAAGGCACTGTTGAGGCTCAGAATCAATGTACAGGTATTTCAATTCCAATCTATTCTACACTTTAAACATTGATTTGATACAAAAACAGTATAGTATTCAACTGACATAGCATAGATTCTTCCTCTCTGATTTTTTTATTTTAGCCAATTTCAGAAGAATATTTAGACTTCAAAAATTTTAAATAGAACATTCTTGGCTCGATTATAAAGCAAACATCTCTCTAATATCATTCTTAAAAATCAAAGAAAATTGGGTGCCAGATAATCAAGCTTTACACGTGTGCAAACAGTGCATAACAAGTTCTCAGGGGGCCTGAATGCGGGCACTTTCCCAATCCCTAAATCTAAACGTTTGCTTACATTTACCATCTTGGAAAACCAGAACAGATAAAGTGTGCGTGAGAATGAGCAAGTTAGCCGTTTAAAGTTGGATACGTAAAGAGTATCCAATCTCAGAGGTAAGAGATTGCAGATACCCAGAGAGGAGCCACTCAGTACTGGACACTCAGGGATCAGCACCCGAGCTGCTGGTTGGGATCAGGAGGGCGGGGAGGATAGTGGTAGGAAGGTGACGAAAGGCACTGTCAAAGAGGAGAGTCTTGAGTCGGGTCTTGAAGGAGGCAAAGGAGGGGACGAGGTGAAGGGACTGCGGTTTGGAGTTGCAGAGTGTAGCGGCAGAGTGGCTGAAGGACGGCACGCCTGCCAACGGTGGTGCAGGCAATGAGGAGGATGTGAAGCATGCCATAGTCCGTTGAGCAGAAGGAGTGGGCAGGTTGGTAAGTCACAGAGGTAGGCATCTTGAGGACCAGGATCTCGAACTGAATCCTCTGAATAATGGGGAGAGAGTGGAGCAGGTGAGGAAGGGATGATAGGGTCATGAAGCCTGGTGTGGGATAGGATAGGGCTGCAAAGTTCTGGATGATCTGGAGCCTGTACAAGAAAGAGTCACCATTTCCATTTTCAGAATTGCTATTTGTAAATCAGAAATTTTCACATTTTAGACCGCAATTTATGGATTCTTATAGAAAAGGCAGGCAAGGAAGGGATAAGAAAGAAAGAGGAAGATTTCAATCATTCAGTTGATCAGCTTTCAATCCAAGGTGCTTTAATTTCTGGCCCGATGGATTGCCAAATATTAAATGTAAAGTGCAATATAACTTTCATATTCACTAAATAACAGAAAGAAAGAACCGATATTGAGTTCACACTTAGCCTGTACCTCTTTCTGTCTTTCATTCTGATATTTATGGAATCCCTACAGTCTTTCCATCGCAGCATCAAGCTGCTTTTTCAATGAGTCCACTGTCGTAGCCTCAAACACGCTTCCTGATAACCTAGTCCAGTTGATAATTACCTCTTCAGTGAAGAACCTTTGCCCTAAAATCAGAAAAAAGGCTTTTAGCAACACCAAAATAATCCAGCGCTTAAAATGTCCATGCTAAACACCAGCAATTTCACAGATCTTATTATTTTTTCACAGCTCCAGTATCACACCTATCACTTCAGTTTTATGGGATTTTGACTATATCAGCTCACAGGCCAGTGTCACTCTTCCTCAGCCAGCAGGGAGTAGTCCTGTGGCAACAATGCAATCCAAATTGTCCCTACCAAATTGAGAAAACAAATAAAAGTTAGGATCTCACAGATCACGAGTTTACCAGAATGGGGAGAAAAGACACCCCAGTCCTACCATGCCACATCTCCTAACACTGATACTCAGAGTGGTTTTTGCTGCCATACAACTGCAGAGAACGCATTGTTCCATATGCTGCTGGTAAGATAAAAACAAAAGCAGGCTATATATCAACCTTTGAAGTTTGAAAAATGTTGCAGAATTTTGCAGTTCAATCTAATGAATGACAGTATAGTTTAGGTAATCTTGGCCTGAGGCAAGCTGCATCCCCTTCTACTGCCTAAAATGCTAAGATCACTCCACTTTACTCGTTGCTTTATAAATGCTTTAATCAGCTTAGACTATCAAACTGAGACAAACTAAACTAATCCTTAAAATCAGGCAGGCAAACAACTTGGACCATTCAGAAATCACTACATTCAGGAATATGATGAATAACTTTATGCCTCCAAGTACTGGAATCCAGCCCAGAACTGAGCACTATTTTTGGCAAGCATTTAATTGTTACATTATCAATGAAGTCAGAATAGATACAGAGCAATGTATCCACATGGAGGAAATAGTTAAAACCTGCAACTAGGTAAAATATCTGAACCTGATGGTTTTTCTTATCAGAATGCTTTAATGTATTTTGCTGGTTAGCTCTTTTGTTGAATTAAGTGTCTACTTAATCCTTTATCTAACTTTAATACAACCATATTCGAGGTATTTATCAAATAAGTATTGGATGGCACCCAATTTGACGTATCTGTTTCAAGTACTTATGATGGAATTGTGGTACTTTTGTTTGCAAATGATATTGTTACAAGCAAATGATACCTGGGCATCTTGTGCGTTGTACTCAACATTCAACAGGGAGGGGACTTTGAGAATAGTGAATGGAAGATACAAGGGGTATCCATTCCAACTGTTGGCTGATATTAATATATGAGTTTGTTGGATACCAACATCTGCTTGGATATTATCCTTCAAATGGAACTGCAGTGAATCATGGCAAAGTCTCTTTTCAGTGACAGAAAAGTCTTGATGCAGGTTAAGCGTGCGGTGTATACCACCCTGTGTTACATCTCTGTTACATTTGCTCAGCAAATAGTGACCTCCTTGTTCAACTGCCTGGCCCATCCCACCATCAGTAGATGAGCTTTTAGCTATTCTGCCAATTCTCTGGAATTCCATCCCGGAGCCTCTCCACATTGCTCCACTTTTTTTTTTCTTTTTTTTTTAAATTGCACCTACCTCTCCCTCTGACTTGTTGTGAAACGCTTCAGGATGCTAACCTCTCTTTCTGCGGTGGGATCAGGGAGGGTGGAGGGAAGGGAGAAGGGGGGGTGACCGATGGCATGGTCGAAGAGGAGGGGCTTGAATTCCATCTTGCAGGAAAGAATTCCAAAGGTTGGGAGCACAGTGGCAGAAGGCTTGCCCACCGATGGTGGAGTGTGTGGGTTGGGGAACATGAAGCAGGCCGGAGCCCGCTGAGCAGAGAACAAACAGGTTGGTAGGGGGTTAGAAAGTCGCAGGGGTAGGGTGGGGCAAGGCCATGGAAGGCTTAAAGGTGATGATCATGATCCTGAATTGAATCATCTGAATGATAGGAAGCTAATGAAGTCGGGCAACATTGGGGGAGATGGGGTCGCTGAGCTTGGTGCGGGAGAGGACATGGGCTGCAGACTTCTGGATGACCTGCAGGCTATGGAGGGAGGAATTGGGAAGGCTGACAAGTAGGGTGTTGGCATAGACGTGCCTAGATGTGATGAAGGCATGAATGAGGGTTTCAGCAGCCTGAGGTGTGAGATATTGGCAGAGTTGGGCTATATTGCGGAGGTGAGGGAAGGCAGAGTGGGTCATGGCTTGGATGTGGGGAAGGAAAGCCAGTTGAGGATCGAACAAGACACATAGGTTCCTGACTGGCTTGGTGAGGTGGAGTGTACAACCATGGAGGTTGATGCTGCTAGTGCTTGAGGTGCGGAGGCACTGGCCCAAGCCAATTGGGGGGGGGCTTGGTTTTGTAACATGCAGTGGAGGAGTTTACTTTGGCTTATTTACAAATGACACAACTGACACGTCGCCCGACCCACCATTCGCAGGCGAGACTTTAGCCACTCTGCCCCCAACCTCTGGAACTCCATCCCGCATTCCCTCCGCCTCTTCCCCTCCCTGGCCTCCTTTCAAGTCTCCCCTCAACTTCTATTCCCCCATTCCCTCCCCCCCCGTCCCCAGCTTGGGTCTGACAGTGACTGTCCAGCGCCTTGGGACGTCCTCCTGACGTGAAAGGCACTATACAAGTGTAATTTTGTTGTCCAATGCCTTTCTTCCCACCTCAACCTTCAAGGCACAGTCATTGAATGGTTCCACTCCTACCTGACCCACCGCCTACATTTCGCATCCTCCAATAGTTTTTCCTCAAACCCCCGTACAGCCTCTCATGGCGTCCCCCAGGGCTCTGTCCTTGGCCCCCTCCTTTTCACCATTTACATACTCCCTCTGGGCAATGTTATTCACAAACATGGGGTAAATTTCCACATGTATGCGAACGACACCCAGCTGTACCTCTCCGCCTCATCCCTCAACCCCCAGACCATCGATGTTCTGACAGCATGTTTGTCCGACATCGAGTCCTGGACGAGGGACAATTTCCTCCAATTGAACGTGAGTAAGACCGAGGCCCTCCTGATTGGCTCAAGCCAGCGCCTCCGCACATCGGGCTCTGCCAGCCTCAACCTCCAGGCTGTACTCTTCACCTCACAAAGCCAATCAGGAACCTCGGCATCACGTTCGACCATAAACTCTCCTTCCTCCCCCACATCCGCGCCTTGACTGGCACCGCTTATTTCCACCTGCGCAACATTGCCAGGCTCCGCAACTACCTTACCCCCCGCGCTACCGAAACACTCGTGCACGCGTACATCACCTCACGGCTGGACTACGGAAACTCTCTCCTCGTCGGCCTCCCCAATTCCTCCATTCACAGGCTGCAGGTCATCCAAAACTCTGCAGCCCGTGTACTATCCCGCACCCGCCTCCGCGACCACATAACCCCCATCCTCGCCCGTCTCCACTGGCTCCCCATCCTCCAGAGGATCGAGTTCAAGATCCTCGTCCTCACCTTCAAGGCCTTACATGGCCTTGCCCCGCCCTATTTAACTGACTTACTTTCCCCCTACAAGCCCACCCGGACCCTCCATTCAACAGGACTTGGCCTGCTCCAAGCCCCCCGCCCGAACCACCCCACCATCGGAGGCCGGGCCTTCAGTTTCTCCGCTCCCAACCTATGGAATGCCATCCTTCAATCCCTCCATCTCGTTTCTTCCCTTTCCTCTTTCAAGGCCGGTTTGAAGACTTTCCTTTTCGACCGTGCCTTTTGTTCCACCCCAAATTTTTCGACCTCCCCTACGTGCTTCACCCCTTCCCGTACACCCCCCTCCCAGCTCGGGTCACACGCCTCCTGTGCAGCGCCTTGGGACGTCCTCTCGACGTGAAAGGCGCTTTATAAGTGCAAGTTGTTGTTGGTGGCGATGTTGGTGGTGGTGGTGATGATGTGCGCAAAACGATTGAAGAAGCAAACAAAACAAAATATATACAAAAACTCAAAAGAGCAGTCCACCGGAAGCAGGGGCATTCTGCAAACTGCCCCCCAATCAATCAATCAATCATTACATTTATATAGTGCCTTTCACGTCGGGAGGACGTCCCAAATATATATACCTTTCCCTCTCCCCCCGAACCTCTTTTCCCCCTTTCTCCCCTGGCCCCACTTCCGCGACTGTTTGTGTGACACTGCTGTGCACAAATTTGGCTGCCGCGTTTCCTGGGAAAGAAAATACAGTTTGCCAAAGGGATTAATGCCATTGTGCAGGTGGAGAGAGTGTCATTGAGCAGAGAGTCAGGTGAGTGAGGAGTCAGCTGGCGGTCAGAAATTAGAATTGTAGCCCAAAATCCACCAATAGTGGCCCAACAGTAGCCCAATGTGACGTGTTGCCTCCTGTTGGTGAGCAGAGCGGCCAATCAAGTGGTGCTTTTGAAACGGTGTGAGAAAGCGGTTTAAAACGGTTTGCAGGTTGATTTTTTAAAAACAATTCGAAACCCGACTAAAGCCGTCTCGCCCCAACCACAACAAAAACAAACCCGTCCAAATGGGCGTGAAACCCGCCCCAACCGCCACATAGCCAGCAGGTCCCCGGGCAACCGAACTTGGTGGGCGGATGTCCCGCCCTAACTGTCGCGGCTATTGGCTGGAAGGCGGCTTGTGTGGGCCGGGATTGGTTGCGATGGGTGTCCATCACTTTGAGCACCCAGCAAGTTAGGTTCGGTGTGGTTGGCGGTTTGACGGTTGGGCTGATGGCCGGCTCCAGGGTTCGCGCGCTGCTGTTTGATTTGGACGATACGCTGGTAGCGACCAGCACAGCCAGTCACACCGCGGAGAGAGAGGTCAGTCACCCCAGGGAGAGAGGCCAGACACCTGGGGGGGGGAGAGAGGCCAGACACCTGGGGGGGGGGGGAGAGAGGCCAGACACCTGGGGGGGGGGGAGAGAGGCCAGACACCTGGGGGGGGGGGAGAGAGGCCAGACACCTGGGGGGGGGGGAGAGAGGCCAGACACCTGGGGGGGGGAGAGAGGGCAGACACCTGGGGGGGGAGAGAGGCCAGACACCCGGGGGGGGGGGGGGAGAGAGGGCAGACACCCGGGGGGGGGGGGGGAGAGAGGCCAGACACCCGGGGGGGGGGGGAGAGAGGCCAGACACCCGGGGGGGGGGGGGGAGAGAGGGCAGACACCCGGGGGGGGGGGGGGGAGAGAGGCCAGACACCCGGGGGGGGGGGGGAGAGAGGCCAGACACCCGGGGGGGGGGGGGGAGAGAGGCCAGACACCTGGGGGGGGGGGGGGGAGAGGCCAGACACCTGGGGGGGGGGGAGAGAGGCCAGACACCTGGGGGGGGGGGAGAGAGGCCAGACACCTGGGGGGGGGGGAGAGAGGCCAGACACCGAGGGGGGGGGGGAGAGAGGCCAGACACCTGGGGGGGGGGGGAGAGAGGCCAGACACCTGGGGGGGGGGGGAGAGAGGCCAGACACCTGGGGGGGGGGGAGAGAGGCCAGACACCTGGGGGGGGGGGAGAGAGGCCAGACACCTGGGGGGGGGGAGAGAGAGGCCAGACACCTGGGGGGGGGGAGAGAGGCCAGACACCTGGGGGGGGGGAGAGAGGCCCGACACCTGGGGGGGGGGGAGAGAGGCCAGACACCTGGGGGGGGGGGAGAGAGGCCAGACACCTGGGGGGGGGAGAGAGGCCAGACACCTGGGGGGGGGAGAGAGGCCAGACACCTGGGGGGGGGAGAGAGGCCAGACACCTGGGGGGGGAGAGAGGCCAGACACCCGGGGGGGGGGAGAGAGGCCAGACACCCGGGGGGGGGGGGGGGAGAGAGGCCAGACACCCGGGGGGGGGGGGAGAGAGGCCAGACACCCGGGGGGGGGGGGGGAGAGAGGCCAGACACCTGGGGGGGGGAGAGAGGCCAGACACCGAGGGGGGGGGGGGGGGGAGAGAGGCCAGACACCCGGGGGGGGGGGGGGAGAGAGGCCAGACACCCGGGGGGGGGGGGAGAGAGGCCAGACACCCGGGGGGGGGGGGGGAGAGAGGCCAGACACCTGGGGGGGGGAGAGAGGCCAGACACCTGGGGGGGGGAGAGAGGCCAGACACCCGGGGGGGGGGGGGAGAGAGGCCAGACACCGAGGGGGGGGGGGGGGGGAGAGAGGCCAGACACCGGGGGAGAGAGGCCAGACACTGACAGACACACAGCACAGAGATGGGATAGCGACAGCGTGCACCAATGTAGTTTTGTCGAGCGCCTTTCGCATCGGGAGGACGTCCCATTGCGCTGGACAGTCAGCGGTTGGGCGGTGCTATGTGCAGATTGGCTGCTGGGTTTGCCCACAAACTATACCTCACTGCACTTTAACATAGAAATGTAACTCGCTATTCTATTCTGTAACACACTTTGAGATGTCCTCCTGATCTGAAAGGCACTGATTTAAAATGCATCTGTGGCTGAACTCTGCAGCCAGTGTGTCCCACAAACAGCTAGGGAGAGAGTGACTCATTTTATCTGGGGGGTTGTTGGCTGGGAGGACACTGGGAGAAACTTACCTCCTTTTTGGGTAGTACCACGGGATCTTTAATGTCCATCTGAACAAGGAATCAAATGGATCTTGATTTCATGTGCAAACCGAAAGGCGGCTTCACTGACGGTGCATGACCACACGTTCGCCCTGCACTATGAGCTTGAAGTTCTAAATCAATTTATCTGGAGGATTTTTGGTCGGGACAATGAGAGAATCTCTTAATTTTATTTCTATTATATACATAATGTTACATTATTGCTTTTAACGTTTGAAACTAGCATAAAGTGGGTTGGCAGTGTTGCATACTTTTTTTGTAGTAGAAGGAATAGAATTTTCACCAAGGTTATGCAAAATATTAATATTGTGTTCTTTTTAATGTATAACAGGTTAAAAACCTTCTAAAATGTAAATATCATTATGAAGATTCTGTTGCGGATACAGTGATCCAGAAGTTTAATGCAAAATTAAAGCAGCATTTTGAGTCTTCTATGAAGCAAGATGTCAAAAAGCTCAGACAATTACACTTCGAACAAGCTATACAAGAAACTAAAGGAGGTGAACCAGATCCTCTTTTAGCCTCTGAATGTTATTCTCTTTGGAGAAACACACGGCTCCAACATATCTACTTCACAGATGAAGTGAAGGCCATGCTGACTGCGCTTAGGCAGTCTTACAAGTTGCTCTTATTAACCAATGGGCCCGCTGAGGTGCAGCGAGAAAAGATTGAGGCCTGCTCTTGTCAGCAATATTTTGATGCGATTATTCTAGGTGGTGAATATCCAGAGCAGAAACCAGCTCGTTCCATATTCCAGGAATGTTCGAAGATCCTGGGAGTGAATCCTGAGGCCTGTGTGATGGTTGGGGACAATCTAAACACTGACATCCAAGGAGGTGTGAATGCAGGTCTGTGTGCAACTATCTGGATAAACCCAACCAATCAAAAGCCTGAAGGAGATGTGATACCCAATTATAGTGTGATATCTGTACTAGATGTAGTAGATATTTTAAAGAAGCTTGAAAATGGCTGCCTGCAACTTTAATAATTGGGGTAAAAATAGTTATAGAAGGCAATGCTTTTTAAAAAGTGAGAATATTTTTTGAGTCCTGCCTGGAATTGAACCCAGGTCTCCCGCTTGTAAAGCGAGTGCTCTAACCACTGAGCTACAGGACTCCAGGATCTCCATTATTGGTTAGATATAAAATTAATTTATAATAAGGGAGCCTGACAGAAATTCTAGAGCTGCAAATAATTTTTTTTAAATCAGGTATGAAATGCTTTTCACACTTGCACTGGCGGGAACATTTCTATTTAGTTATTTTCAGTGAAATCAGTATCTAGTTAAAATAATTCCCTATCCTGGAAGAGATGCATTCGGTAAGGTTTAAATGTGCTCCCACTGGTGTTTTATTAATGGTACTGTATCTAAAATGTAATAAAACTATAAAGAAATTAATTACCTCAGCTCATCAACACTGGTTTTACTTGAACAGATTGTGTGAGGAACATTGAATTTTTCATGTGCGAATTTATAAAAATTAAATTTTAACTTTGTGAAATTACTTGAAAGAGTAAAATAAGAGCAGAATAAAAGTAGTGCCTTGGCATCCATTCAATATTTTATCAAAGTTTGAATACGATCAAATCTATGAGACTGAGCACATTTGTACACAGAAATGTTCAGCAAGATTTAAACTTTCTCATCTGTTTCTGGGATATAAAGTTTCAAAAATAATCATAAGGCATAGAACAAATAAATAATTATATTGGCAAAATGTAATGGGATGTTTTTTTTTAGCTTTCACTTAATGTGCCTAGACCAGTACTACATTGCACAACCTCACAATTTGCTTAGGGAGTGGTTTAAATGTGCTTTATGGGTTGTTATTGCACTGTATTTAAGAAGGAATGAAACTTGTATCAAAAGGGTTGACTATGGCACTGTTTTTTTGGTTTGGATATTACATTTGCAATAATTTCAGAAAATACACAGACTAGAAAAGTTATTATTGTTCCAGTTGTTTAAAAACGGTCATAATACACAATTTTAATTTTTTTAAAAGCTTTCTCTAGATAATGTGAATGAACAGACTGCAAATACAAAACATTGTTTTAATATTTATTTGTCTTTGGTGCAAAAGTGCCTTTACAAGTCTTTTGCTATGAATTTATCAAATGGCTGGGCAAATGAGCCTGTGTTGATTGTGTGCGTCACTTTTATTTGAAGTAACCCCAAATAAAGAGTTCAACAATATGCAATTTCCTGCCTACATTCCATTTAGTTAAACAGCTTGAGGGTTTATTTGTGTATGGTTTCCCTAGTAGGCTCTCACCCCATTCCTTTACCTGTCCCCTTCACTCACCTGGCTCGATCAAGCCTTCTGTGTGATCCTCGACCCCTCCACGCTATCAGCAGCTATGCATTTAGCCACTAAATCTCAAACCTGCGGGACTACATGCCTCAATCCCCCCTCCTTACCTCCTCTTTACTAGAATCGCATCTGAAGACTTTCCTTTTTGACCATAGGCACAGAATATAAATTGGCTTTACAGTATATTCTGTGAAGCGTTTTAAGACACATCAATATAAAAATGGAACAATATGCCGACAGACATTTTCGCTTTGTCCCTGGCTTGCCATCACACTGTGTCATGGTTTAGCCTTCAAAATCTACCCTGTGAAGAGCACAATATAAATGGAAATTGTGTGAAATTAAAGCATTTTTTTAAAATCCTGGAAATATTTACTATAATGATTTGAAATACCATAGAATGAAAGTTGTGTGTATTTAAAACAACTTTTTTTTTATCATCTGGGAATAGTACTGTATTCATTATAATGAAGATGTCAAATACCAAATACAAATGAAAATTAAAGGCTTTGATTCAACTGAAAATGGTAAAAAGGGAAGTAGGTGGATGTAAACACAAAGAGCACTTGGAATAAATGTCACAAGATGCAGACATTAAATTGAGCTGTACTTCAATGTTTTGTACCATTGATGACAATAAAATCACATTTTATTTTTGATCAACTAGGTATTGACACGTGTGGTAACCCATCACTTTGCTAAAAAGTATCCAAACCACATTATTCCATATATGTATGCCACTCACCCATGGAAATGTGCCTGTGTCTGGAGGCAATACATCGTCTTAACCTGGAGGAATGCACTATACAACACAGAATTACATTTGTATAGCACCTTTCACGTCAGGAGGACACTACTTAATTCCATTAGGTATTTGGCGCAAGTTAGCAGGAGGCTCTGGCTCCCCTGCATATGCAATGCAATTGAACTAGCTAAAAGCATGTGGCTTGCCAATGATTGCACTATCTGACAAGATTCATAATAATACAGTAAAATCTCGATAATCCGTCATGGTTGGGCCCACTCGCCTCCCCTATTTCAGAGTTACATGGTATTCAGAATCGAGCGGCAACCACAGCGACAGATAACAGGGTGGCTGCACCGAGAACTACAATTTGGGGGGATTTGACGGACATTGGAAAAAAATGAATGCTGTTTTACAGGTATTTTGAAATCTTGCCGGTTTTAGGGAGTTGCCGCCTTTCAGAATGTCGGATTTATCAAGGTTGTACTGTAATAATAATGCTTGAATTTTAATGTAGTGCTTTTCACTTCTAAATGTCTCATAGCACTTCACAGAATATACTGTAAAGTGATTTGACTATTTATGGACGAACTTGGTGCCAATTGCGCACAGCTGTGTCCCAAACAGACATAGATTGAAATGACCCAATTTATAATTTTTGTTGAGGGATTATCAATTGGACATCAATTCACCCAAAGCTTCCTTGAGTTGAACATCAACAAAACAAACCAATTCAGCTCTCATTAGTGCATTCTTACCTCTGGCTTCAACTCGATCAACAAGCTTGTTCCAGTTAAAACTGCATAACTTTGCTGTTCTGTTGTAACCTCACCAGCTTGCATATAAAAATGCTTTCTGCTATCTCAAGAACATTGTTCACTTAAGTCTTTATCTTGCCTTCCTCTTTCAGTCTCTCTCTTGCTATGCCATGCTGGATGAACCCAACCAATCAAAAGCCTGAAGGAGATGTGATACCCGATTATAGTGTGATATCTACTAGATGTAGTAGATATTTTAAAGAAGCTTGAAAATGGCTGCCTGCAACTTTAATAATTGGGGTAAAAATAGTTATAGAAGGCAATGCTTTTTAAAAAGTGAGAATATTTTTGCGTCCTGCCTGGAATTGAACCCAGGTCTCCCACTTGTAAAGCGAGTGCTCTAACCACTGAGCTACAGGACTCCAGGATCTCCATTATTGGTTAGATATAAAATTAATTTATAATAAGGGAGCCTGACAGAAATTCTAGAGCTGCAATTTTTTTTAAAATCAGGTATGAAATGCTTTTCACACTTGCACTGGCTGGAACATGTCCATTTAGCTATTTTCAGTGAAATCAGTAACTGGTTAAAAGAATTCCCTATCCTGGAAGAGATGCATCCAGTAGGGTTTAAATGTGCTTCCACTGGTGTGTTATTAATGACATCCAAGAAGATGTGAATGTAGGTCTCTGTGCAACTATCTGGATAAACCCAACCAATCAAAAGCCTGAAGGAGATGTGATACCCAATTATAGTGTGATATCTGTACTAGATGTAATAGATATTTTAAGAAGCTTGAAAATGGTTGTCTGCAACGGGATAAAAATAGTTATTCTACTGCTGAGTGCCCTGTCAATTATGATCTTGCTTGTTCCTCATTCTTTGTCCCTTCATCAGTGGCCAAGCCTTCAGCCGTTCAAAGAACTCCTGCAAATTACCGCCCTGCTAATTTTATTAATCCCCAAAACCCTCTCAACAAATTGTATTAATATACTTCCCAAGGCACTGAACAGGACCCCTCGATTGCGAGGTGAGTACTCTAACCACTGAGCTACAGGACTTCTAACCCTTATCATGGGTTAGAAGTGGTCACAGATTTTAAATAGTTTCAAGGCGAAGTAGAGGGGAGCTGAGGAGAATTTTTTTCACTCAGCGAGTTGTTCGAATCTGGAATGCATTGCCTGAAAAGGTGATGGAGGCTGATTCGATAACAACTTTTAAAAGGGAATTAGATCTTTATTTAGGGAGAACAGGTCTATTAGGCTATGGGGAGCGGGCAGGGCAGTGGGATTGAATCGCTCTTTTCAAAGAGCCGGCACAGACTAGATGGGCCGAATGGCCTCCTTTTGTGCCGTAAAATTCTATGAATCTATGAATCTATGTCATCAAAACATTTCAAAGCAACTTGCATTTACATAGAGTGCTTCACACTTCACACAATGAGGAGAATAACCAATTAATGAAGTTGGTTGGCCAGGACATGAGGAAAACTTTTGAATAGTCATGAATCTTTAAACATCCACAATGTAATACTCTGGCAGCAGCATCAATGTAATACTCTAGAGAACAGGCACGGCCGCCGATGGTGAAGCGGAGGATAAGGAGGAGGCCAGACCCAGTAGAGCAGAG
Organism: Hydrolagus colliei; assembly: GCA_035084275.1. Lineage (NCBI taxonomy): Eukaryota > Metazoa > Chordata > Chondrichthyes > Chimaeriformes > Chimaeridae > Hydrolagus > Hydrolagus colliei. The sequence continues at coordinate 60,925,187 of CM068744.1, read as the reverse complement.
GCAGCAGGTACTGCTGAGAGGAGAGGTTAGAGAGGTAGGGGGTTGCAGAGGAGTGGAGGGCTTTAAACACAAGAGCAAGGATCTTGTTGATCAGCTCTGTGATAGGGAGCCAGTGAAGTCTGGCGAGGACTGGGGTAATTGGGGAGTGAAGTTTGGTTTGGGTGAGAATGCAGAGTTCTATATGACGTCTCAAAGTGCTTCACAGAATGTACTGTTAAGTGAATTGACTGTGTACAATATATGTGGGCTTACTAAGCCAGTCTGGAACTTTGGTGTCTTGTTTGACCCTTAACTATCCTTTCTATACCACATATGTGCCATGACTTGCTCTGCCTTCCCCCACTTCTGCAACATGGCCCGGCTCCACCACTGTCTCACTGAAACGCTGACGTGTCAAGTGCCTTGGAATGTTCTCTCCACGTGAAAGTGAAAATGTGATTTTGTTGTTTTTATTCCAGGAATAAGTGGCATTTATTGGAAATAAAGAATGGCAAACACATCAGAATAGATCCTGAGATGAACATTGGCTGCCTGACTCTAGAAAACCCAGCCCTGTCTGCTATTTTTGCGTAATTGTCTACGCAACTCTCTCCTAATGTTGCACCCTGGCCAATCCAATCTACCACCCATGTTAATCTCAATGAAATCATCCTGGGACACAACCAGCTCCTTGAAACATGTCAACAAAGCAGCATAGTACAGCACACTTCTGTGATCTTTACAATTATTTTTCTAATTTTCTTTCTATTGGCATATCCCCCTTGCTTCTGATCTCGCCTCTATTTGCTGGGGGTGGGGTAGGAGGGTGCGATTCTACAGGTGCTGATTGCCCTTCAAAGTGGACATTGTGAGCTTTGGAAATAAGTTTGTCAGTGGAACACTTGACTGTAGAGGGCATCAGAACTTAGCTATAGAAACCCATTCCCACCTGGCTACCACATACCTAGAATTAGTAAAAGATGTTATAGTTGGTATCATTCTCACCTCCGAGTCAGAAGCAGTCATAAAGTTCTAGGATGGCACTCGAATGCAATGCTGGAGGTGTGCTGCAATGTCAGAGAGGCCATCCTTTAAATGAGATGTATAACCAAGGTCCCGTATGCCTTTTCAGGTTAATGTTCAAGATCCCCTGGCACTATTGGAAAATAGGAGTTTCTCCTTGTGTCTTTGTCAACAATCCCCCCAAATAACATTTGACTTTGCTGTGTGCAAATTGTTTGCCACGTTCACCCACAGTACTCACACCACTTTACGATATACCATATATCCTATGAAGCATTTTGAGATATTTTGATGTAGTAAAATACTTTGTCAAATACAAGGATTCTATATTGTATAACTCCAATGAGAGCAGCAAACACAGAAAAGACCATGATTCAACAACAGGTCCAAATATTGCAGTTCTATATATACATCACGGGCTGAGGCTGCCTACGGTACCTCTAAACCTCTTTGGCATTCTTCAAAACTATAGTTAAGATCCCGAGCATGTTCTGCGAAAGCCGGATTTCAGTAGAGCAAAAACATTTATCAAAATAAGAATTGTATTTGAAGAATCTATACACACTGAGATTCTTGATCACTGTTAAGTTCTCAGAAAATCGTGCTTATGGCCTGTCAGGTTAAAATATCACTCACTTGTGCTACTAGTCAAACATGACCTCACTGAAAGCTCACTGGTACACTAGAAGTCCTGTGGAGTCCCGTAGCTCAACAACAACTGCAATTTATATAGCGCCCTCCATGCAGGACGGCATCTCAGAGCACTTAAATTAAGCTCAGTGGTTAGAGCACTTGCCTTACAAGCATGAGACCTGTGTTTGAATCCAGGCAGATCAGCGTGAAACCTTGGGCAAGTTTCCTTACTCCACACGCCCAATAATAATCCCTCCAAAAACTAAATAATAAAATTGGTAATTTTTCAATAGACGGCTGTTTGTGGGACACTGCTGTACGCAATTGGCTGCCGCGTTTAGCCCAGAAATATACAGTCAATTCACTTTAAAGTATATTCTGTGAAGCGCTTTGAGACGTCTAGAAGACGTGAAAAGCGGTATATCAAATGCAAGAATTATTATTATCATTAAGTGAACTAATCCCAGTTGTTTGTGCACACATTTGCACATAATCCAATTGAGAAAACCCCCAGAATTTGACAAAGTAAAGAATGCCCAAATGTTTTTGATGTTTCCCCACCAACTTATTAATCCTCTGTATCCGAGTTGCACATTCATTCACTACAATGGGTGTTCTACAGTTACGTGCATCTCAAATAACCTAGGGTTGACTGAAAGGCAAGAATGTACTTAGAAATAGAAATGCACGTAGCTGCCGATTCAATCAATGCATAAAATCAGATAACGAAGACAAATTGACGCCATAAAGTTTTTGGTCAGTGCAGAGGAACAAACGATTTGGGACGCCCAGAAACTGGAATGCACTGATGTATATTAGGTATACATCATACACTGATGTATGATGTGTACCTTGGTGTACAATATACAAACTGATTAGAATTGGATTGTGCAGAACATCTGATCTAATCTTACTGTGTTGCTGTTTCGAATACATAGTTAAAAGATCTAATGGGAAGCCTGTGTTCATCTGCTCTTTAACCTGCTGACTTTATCAAGGAAAGGTTAACGTTATGCTAAGAAAACATTTCAAAGACAAAAATGTGTTCAGTTCAAAACAGAGTCTTGCAATACATATGTGGAACTCTCAGTCTGGTTTGGATACTCTTAAGCACGGTGATGGGATCCTACATGTGTAGACTCTTGACAAGGGTACTCTAAGCAAAGATGGTTATCATTTATTGCAAACTATCTGAAACTAAAATTCTTTATAAACTTTTACTGCAACCTTGCATTCTATAATCCCCAACAACATGCAGTTATATAGTGCCCTTCACGAGGGTTAGCATCCCAAAGCACTTGACGGGGGTGAAAGCCAGGAGAGAGAGGAGGTGACCTTAAGCATGATCAAAAAAGGAAGGCTTTTAGACTTTGAAAGTGGGGGGGGGCAAGGTTAGAAAAACTTTTTTTAATATAATTTTCTTAAATCAGTCATAGCTCAGAAACTAAACCCACCTCATTTAAATTCTGAACAGTGAATGATTGTGGGTGTATATATATACATATATACACACACATATATAATATATACACACACAATATTTTATATATATATATTTATATCACACTCACAAAGATTGTGATCAGGAATTTATTTTCTCACTACAAGTTAGAACTATAGACAATTGATTGGCATTCTAGAAAAAAGGGTGCCAAACAGAGGTGTAAGTCTGTTGAAGGGTTTCTCTCTTCAAGAGTTTTCAGTGGGTATTATTTAAACTATTCAAACCTCTCGCCAACTTTTGTAATACAGAATCTACAAATTACAATTAAATATATCATACACACACAATTTAACAAATCTAGGCTTGCAAATCATGAATTACAAGCATATAAAAAGGCTTTTCCAATTAAGTGAGAGAAATAAATAATTAAGAGATCATTATTTGGGGAGGACAAATTTGTAGGGATATGGGCAGAGTGCAGGGGAGTGGGATTGATTTGGACTTTTCAAAAAGCTGGCGCAGACACGATAGGCCGAATGGCCTACTTCTGTGCTGTATAATTCTATGATTCTAACCACTCCTGAGACCTCAGTGCAGTATTTTCCCAAAAGCTATGCTAAGTGGCAGGCTCGTGGAGCACTAGGTTATTGTAGACACACTGCACTATAGAAGGGCACTCCCAGTTTCTGCTTGAGATTCCCAGCACTATTATTTCCATGTCTCAGGCATACTAGTTAAGAGTAGGGAACGGCGATATATCGATATATCGCTAAAACCCGATATGATTTTCATATCGATATGCCGATATAGACATTTTAAAAATATCGATATATCGAAAAAACGGTATATCGGGGTAAAAAATCGGGATGCGAGCACAATCAACTACAAGACCCAGAATGCTCATCTCTAAACACAATGCACAGACCGAGGTGCAAAGCCGCCATCTTGTATTCATAGTCCTCGAATACAATATACAGGTATGCAAAGGGGTGGGGGGAGAGAGACGGCTGTGGGTGGGGGGGGTGAGGGGGAGAGAGACTGCTGGGGTAGCGGGGGGTGAGGGGGAGATAGACGGCTGGGGGGGGGGGGGGGGAGGGAGAGAGACGGCTGGGGGGGGGGGGGGGGAGGGAGAGAGACGGCTGGGGGGGGGGGGAGGAGAGGGAGAGTGAGACGGCTGGGGGGGGAGAGGGGAGAGAGACGGCTGGGGGTGGGGGGGGGGGGAGAGGGGAGAGAGACGGCTGGGGGGGGGGAGAGGGGGAGAGAGACGGCTGGGGGGGGGGAGGAGAGGGGGAGAGAGACGGCTGGGGGGAGGGGGAGAGAGACAGTTGGGGGGGGAGGGAAGGGTGGGGGAGAGAGACGACGGGGGGTGGGGGGTGCGAGAGAGGGACGGCGGGGGGGGGGGAGAGACGGGGTGGATGTGATAATATACAGATAGATAGAGATGGGGGGGATGTGAGAGAGGAGAGAGACATAGAGAGACACAGACAGAAAAACACAGAGATGGAGAGAGTGAGAGACACAGAGAGAGAAAGATATTTACCTCCTGAGAAGATAGGCCCCGAATGCGCGCGCACCCGGAACGCGCGCGCACCCGAAATGCGCACGCACTCCGATGCGCAGTAGGAAAAACTGAAAATATCGATATTTCGGTATTTCTCAATATGAGCCAACCGATATGGATATATCAGGAAATTCCCATATCGCCGTTCCCTAGTTAAGAAACATCAAATGCCAAGGCTCTCAGCTTTTCTTTTTTTAAAACAGATGTTTACCAAAACAAGACGACAAAGAATGCTACAGGGCATCCTGAAAACATATTTCAAGCCAACAATTGTTCCTGTAAATGTGTTACTTTCCCTCTGAAGTGTGGTAAGTGAAGAGTATATATTTAAAATGAAAAAAATGTGATTAACTATTGGGCTGTTTCAACCTCAGCCCTTTTGAATGGTAGTCACAGAAACTGTGCGCTAGACTTTGATTTATACAGTATAATTTATTTTAACCATATGAAAAAATACTGCATATTCTCCAGCACAAAATCTTTGCAAAAAAAAAGGGAGGAAACAGTGTTTTTCAAATTGAAATTTAAAGAAAACAATCCCACAGAAAATGTAATTATCACAATTAAAAACCTTGCGATTGGTAGCAAAGTAATTTTATGCTCATTGAAGAAAGGCTTGTGACATACTAATGTATATGCTGCCCCCAAGTGTCCACATCTAGTTATGGATACAATAAATACAGTACAGGAAGACCCCGCTTACCGAACGCCCGATCAACGAAGGTTTCTATTTGTACCACTTATCTGCTTAACGAAGGCTGCCTTCGTTTTAATGAATGTTTACATACTATTTAAATCTCGTGGGCAGCATTTTCTGGTTGGCCAGCATTCTGCCACTTAAGCTCCTCCTATATTGTACGGGCTACACTGCTTCGTAGCTTCAATAATAGTAAGTTGAGGACTGTATTTTATTCTTTATTGTTGTATTTACTAACTTTTTAATATTTTATTGTTTTATTTAAAGTTCTGTAGCCTTCAATAGCAGTTATATCTACCTTAGGCCTTCGCTTAAGGTAGAGCGTCCTGAATTCGGGCCCGTAGCCGAGCCCAGGTTCGGGTATTTCCGGACTTCGGAATACCAGAAGCGTGTCACATGTCCGGAAATGCCTGGGCCCAGGTTGTGATATTTCGGTGCGGTGATTGTGAAGACCTGGCCTGGAGCAGGTAGGATTGGCGTTTTTATTCTTGCAATTTTTGTCACATTCCGGATTCTGGAACTCCAGATTTTGGATGCTCAACCTGTACACCGAAAACGTTAGCGATAGGAACTAAACTGATTTTAGCGGGGGGGTTCGGGTCGGGGCAGCGTTTTGGCTGCAGCCAAATACAATAATTCAGTTAAATTCTCGCTTAACAGAATTTTCACTTAACGAAGGGTTTTAAAGTCCCTAACCTCTTCATTAAGCGGGGTCTACCTATATTGTATAACACACTGCACTATCCTTCAAGAATATGTCTGATGTTCACCGTCCATTATTTCCAGCGCTTTATTTCTCCCTCCCATCCCCCGACAAAAAGTAAGCTGTGAAATTCATAGCCAAAAATATAAGTAATTATTTGACTTTCCTGCCTGGGAGGGCTAGCTCACATCCAGACGAATTTTAATGTTCATCGCTGCAAGTTCCGCCGCAAAATATCGGAAAACGTAAGGCACGGAAATAATCTCAACAGTGTCGGACTGTTTACACAGAGTGCAGTAATGTTTCCTGTGGCGTGTGGCAGACCATGATGGCGGGGGCTTTTCTAGTATTGGTGACAAGAGGCTTCCACACTTTATGCAGATGTGTGCCACCGAGCGATCGGAGCAATTGAAGAGGCGGTCTTGAAGTAAGAAAGACGTTCCATGAGCTAGCAGAGCATCGCGTTCCATCTCTCCAAATCGGATGCCACCTTGGACATTTCTCCCTCCGACGGGCTGGTTTGTTAGTCTATCCCTCGCTCCAGTAGTTCTAACCTGGAACTTGTCAGAGACCATGTGACGTAGGCGCTGGTAGTAAACCACGCCAATGAAGATGTCCGCCTCTAGCTCCAAACCACTGATGCCACTGTACATTCTTTCAGTCCCATAGAAGTTATAACCGGAAGCCTGCAGCATCTTCCCAAAGTATTCCAAGGCTGAATTTTCCTCGGAGAACGTGAATGGCGTGGCATCGTGACACAGGCCGTGCATGGAAGCGGATTTGCCGGCCATGCTTTCAATCAGCATTCCTATGGTCATACGGGAAGGGAACCCGTGGGGATTAAACAAGATATCTGGCATCATACCACTCTCCGTGAATGGCATGTCCTCTGCCGGCCACAGTCGGCTCAAGATGCCCTTTTGCCCGTGGCGACTAGCAAACTTGTCTCCAATGGTGGGATTACGGGGGATCCTCAAGGTGATGCACACACGTTTAAATGTTCCTGTACCGTTATCATTGCTGCAAACTTTGATGTTATCCACAATACAACTTTCTTTGCTCCTGAAAAAAAAATGTATTGATCACTTAATGTGTTCACAAGATTTAAAGGACAGTACAGCAATTTTTCTCAACCAGTTTCTTTATCTTCTCTTTCTAAAGGGATCCGACTTTCCCCTTTCTCTCATGCCGTACATTGGTTCTACACACAAACACACATACACACCCTACATTAGAAGTTAATCAATAGCAATCAGGATGATACTTCATCTGCCCAGATGAGATAATCTAATTTCGCATAGAGGCCAAACCTGGAACTTTCACCTACGTATTGAAGAATTTGCTGAGAAACCGTAAAGCATTTAGGATCACACCAGCAGCAGGTCACTGCTGACGGTCACCATCTAAGCCATAAAATTACCTTTTCTGAATTCTACCCACCTGAGTAAAACCTGTTAGCAGCAGCTGTATTAAAGTATGTAAGATCATATCCAGCTGTAATACAGTTTACACAATATGTGAGTCATTGGAAACAAATTTGGGTTCAACTACAATACAGTCGTATGTTTTTATGGAAATTGTGTTAAAATAACCATTGGAAGGTGTAATGACCCAACGTCAAAGTAAACCTAGATACCAGATGAAAGTTTTAGTGATCATATTCTTTGCAAAACGAATGACTACATTTTCCTTACCCTTTCAATACTTTTATGCATTCAACGTATTTTTAGGCAACCAAATTTTGAACATAAACTATATTTTAAATGTTTTCTATATTTTATTGCTACAGTTTTGATATTGAGTTTATTGCAGGTTTTTTAAAAAAAAAATGAAATCAGAGGCTGGCTTAAAAGATGTAAACAGCCTCACTGCGTAAATCCCTCAAAAAAAGGCAAAACGGGGATTGATAATTCTGGTCGACGTTGCAATATGTTCAACCAATGTTGCTCTCAATGCTTTACACCATTATTATATTTAAACAAAAGTACGTGAGAAAACGTCTGAGGAAGTGATATCTGCGGGAGATGTGACATCTTCTCTACTCACTTGTAGTTTATCACAAAGCTATCCCCTGTATTGAGATTCACGTAACCATAGAAGGGATCGCCATACTCCAGCATTGCTCCTATCGATGGCAATCCGTCATGTTCCATTTTCTGTCCTACTCGTGTGTCGCCAGGTTTGACACCGAAGACCAAATTAGAGTCTCCAGCTTTGACTTTTTGATCAAGGTCGATCAATTCTGTCTTGTAAACACATCCATAGGCAAATCCTCTCTCCCAAGATGCTTTGTTGACGATCTGTATATTTAATAAAAAGATTGGTTAGCCCTTTCGATATGCAGCACTGAATCTTATATAAATCAACAACAATTTGGATATACACGCGCCCGTCACACTAGGTAATGTTTCAGAGGGCTGAAACTAGCCCCTGCCGCTCTTTTCACCGCACAAGGAATATAATAGTGTTATTTTAATTAATGGGCACCAAAGCGGGAGGGGAGGGAAAAGAATGACCGAAAGCACAATCGAAGTCTTGAACAAGGGGAGGGAGCAAATCATAGGGATTCAGGGATGGAGTTCCAGAAAGCAGAGGGCTGTAAACGCAATGCTCACCATCGGCAGGTATTAAAATGTATTAAAATTTTCCAGTTTCAGATATAAACTTGCCTGAAAATAATATCATAGCATTGTTTCAAACAAGTATACAGGATAAAGAGAGTGTTCAATTGGTATTTGTAAATTGGATGACAAAATTTGGGTCACCTGCTTATAAAAGGAGTGTGTTGATTTGGAATCAACACAATCCTATATTGATTCTAAAGAATACAGCAATAGAGATATTCTAAATGTTTCATAGATTATCCAAATTCTTCCACTACAGTGTTTAATTAACACGATATGATGCAGCCCTGTAAAGGCAACACTGTATATGCACTGTATGATCTGGTATTGAGCTTCATGATCAGGAAAGACATAATTCCATGGCCAATATTTGCTTTGTTAGCTGATATTAGCCAGGGCTAGGGTGCTTTCATTTACCCTTATTGTCTGGGGAAGGGGAAAACATTTCCTCTCTTGAGCACTACTTAATATTCAAATAACTAGTAAAATAAGTTTTCTTTTTTTAAAATTCCCCAAAAACGATTCTAAAAGAGAATTGGTTAACAATGCTCCAGATTAATTGTTCATTAACCTGGGTGTTTTGGGGAGCTTGCTAGAGCAAAAAGGATGCTGGGATTGCCTTAACTACCAGTGTATGTATATTTGACAGCAATTATTTGTGAAGGATTTGAGCCGTTTCGACAAAACGTCACAAATAATGCAAGTTCTTTCTCTTTTCACTGTTCTAAAGTATGGATGAGCAATAAGGTAATGATGGGACTTAGTAAACGTACGTACCATAGCATCTTCCATATCATACCCTGTGTACGAGATGACAGCTACAACAGCATTAGTGCCTATGGGATAGTTATCCATGTTGAAGTAGTCATACATGTAAGGTCGGACAAGAGGGCTCTGAGGAGTGAGAAGACGGTAGAGTTTGTTGTCGGATCTATCCAGGTAGCTGTGCAATGGGAATCCCATTGTTTGCTTTCCTGAAAAATAGAGCATTTAAAATAAACAGCTGAGCTACAATATACACCAAACGCATTGCAACAACAAATTGCGTTCGCATAGCACCTTTCATGTTAGTAGATGGGCCTTGAAGGAGGCAAGGGAGGGTGCTGCATATATACATGTAAAAGCATTTTTTATATAAATTGTTCAGTTTGTCTCTATGCAAACTGAAACATTTGTGTGGGGGGGTTGTTTAAAACGAGCCTAATTTGATCCAGTTTTCTCTCACTTCTAAACTGTCCCCTCTTTCAATGCCGATGTTGCTCTGAAACCAGTCACTAAGGGATTCACAAAAGTAGCCAAAGGAAAGGGTATCATTTCGCTCACCACAGGAAAACAGCAGATTTCAGATTTCTGCTAAGTACTTCTCCCCCCCCCCCATTAAACACAGAGATTAGGAAACAATGTTGTGGGGAATCCACCTCCTGAAACTGCACTATATAATTTTATCATGAGCTAACCCTCAACAAAAAACAAACCAAGGAACCTAATGTATGTTACGTTCCTTCTCTGAGTGAGCACTGGCTTGCTTCATGTCCCCCACCTAGCCACCCCACCAGTGGCTGGCATACTTTCAGCCTTTCTAGTCCCACTCTCTGGAACTCCATCTCAGAAACCACCTGACTCGTTCCCTCCCTCATCTCATTCAAGGTCTGTCTGAAGACCTATTCTTTGACTATGTTTCAGAAATTTTTCCCCATTCGTGGCCTTGCCACCGCCTATTTCTCTAATCTGCTGTCTCCCTATCAGCCTGCCTGTCTCCTCCGTTCAGTGGGCTCTGGCCTGCTCCATGTCCCCTGCCCGAACCGCCCTACCATTGGTGGCCGGGTTTTCAGCCTCTCTGTCCCCAAACTCTGGAACTCCATCCCGCAATCCCTTCAACTCGCTTCCTCCCTTTCCTCCTTCAAGGCCAGTCTCAAGACCTTCCTTATCGACCGTGCCTTCTGCTGCCATCCGTACAGCACGAGGACCCAATTGTGATGTTGCAATCAACCGGTGACAACCCTTCTCTCTTAGGATTAAGGTAAATGCAGTTAACATGCATTTATTGTCGCTTCTCCACAGCCTAGCTAATAAGTTTGAGAGCATTGCCTTCCCCCCACCTACCCCCTTCTCTCTCTCGCCTCTCTATTTCACCTTCTCTTCCCCCCACATCCCCTCCCCAACCACTTCTCTCTCTCACCTCCTCTCTCTCTGACTCACCTTCTCTTCCCCCTCCCATCCCCACCCCTCCTTCTCTCTCACCTTCTCCAACCCCCCTGCCTTCCATGTCACCACCACCGTATGTCTCTACAACAAAAACAACTTTAATTTATATAGCGCCCTCCACGCCGGACGGCGTCTCACAGCGCTTAAATCTATCTCTGTGTAAGTCCACCAGACATCCCCCCACCGCCCTCCCACCCCAGCCAGTTTGTCTCTATCTCTATGTAAGTCCATCAGACAGTACTCCCAGCCCACCGTGGCACCCGCCCCCCCACCATGTGTGTCTATCTGTGTCACCACCCCCCCCGACCCTCTGCCTCTCTCTCTCTCTCTCTAAGTCAGACAGCCTGACTGTCTGATTGCTGCAGATCCTGGCAGCCAACGCGCCCAAACTTACTCCCACTAGCCCCAGGTATGTTATAACTGTATGCGTTTTTTTGGTGTTTCGTTTTACTATCCCCATGTTTGCCATAGGGCCCTGCATTTTCCAAACGCGATTTTACCAACCACGAATTGGGATTCACTCACTTTAAAAGGTTAGTGAAACTGCAGTACCTGCTATTTATGAAACATTTAAATCATTGCTTAAGCCCAGAAAGAAAGCTCATCTTTGCATCCTGTGTCACCAGTACGCATAAGATTCACTGCTAATTTTATTTTCAACGTTCAAAATGTATATAAACTGTGGCAAAGCCTCTTTCAATCCCCAAAGAGTCACATTTAACCCTTCAAACTCTGGAATCTAAAGAGCTCTGCAAACAACAACAACAAAATTACATTTATAGAGCGCCTTTCACTTTGGGAGGACGTCAACAAATGGAAAAGGTTAAGAAGGTGATCCCTAACCATTTGATGTGTTCATCTTGTATAACTTCTGTGAATTTCACTTACCCATCTGACACTGGTACATGTTCCTAGGACTCTGGTTATGATCAGAGTAAGGAATTAAGTTAGCCACTACGCTCAGCATACTGTGAGGAAACAGCTCCTGATGAGTGGCTCCTCCAGGCCCAATATCATGTTCTGTGATGGCAATATTCATGTACAGCTGGAAACACATCACACAAGTATTATAAAGACCATAATATTTTCTCTAGATGGTTACTGTAATAATTGCTGCAATATAACATTAAAAGGGAATGTTAGGTGATTTACCCCGATAGGGATTACTCGGGATCACGGTTACTTCTTTTAAAGAAATGTTAGTTTTCTAAATAGTTCAAATGACCATTGGTGAATAGTCTCTGCTTCTTCTGTTAAAATAGTACAACAGACAGATATGACAAGATCACTTTTTTTTAAAGGGATTATTACACACGGAAAACGATCCATCAATTGAATAACAACCGGGTTGCTATGTAGTACTAATAATAATCCTTGCATTTGATATAACACCTTATCAAATCTTCCAGATGTCTCAAAGCATTTCACAGAATACACTGTAAAGTGAATTTACTGTATCGTGAATTGTGGGCAAAACGCAGCAGCCAATTGCACACAGCAGTGTCCCACAAACAGTCATGGATTGAAGTGACCAATTTATTATTATTATTATTTTGAATGAATTATTAATTCCGGAAAAGCAATCCGCCAATCAACTAATAACTGGGTTTGTACATACTGTTAGATAAACAGAGGCATGTGTGTGGAGTAAGGAAATTTGCCCAATATTTCGCCCTGCGAGAAATCAAAGAAGGTCCCTTGCTTGCAAGGCAAGTGCTCTAACCACTGAGCTACAGGACTCCATAATTAACACTGGAATTTAAGAAGCTTTACACATATTCTATGCCGTAACAATTTTTCTTAAAAAGGCATACTGACTGAGACTAAGCGACTGATGCTGCCCTCATCACAGAGCAGAAAGATCAAGCACTTGCCATGCTGAACAAAAGCAGTAGTGTGGGTTACACCGTGAGAGAGTGAAACAGAGAGAATGGGAGAGTCAGATTAACATCTCAGTACCCAGAGATAAGGTGTTGGAACCAACTGCATCATTTGCCCCAAGCCTGATTTAGAAAGTTTGAGATCTCATGAATTTTACGAAGTTGGTTTTCGCTTCACGTACAACAAAACACTGAGACGCCATTCGGTGTGGAAGGCGTTATATAAATCCAAGTTGTTGTTGTTGTTGTTGTAGCTCTCCTATACCCCATTCAAAGTTCAAGGAGATCCCAAATACTGAAGAATACACTACACACAGCACCCATAACATCCCAGCTCGTAGGGACAAAGTTTTATTTTTCTCATGAATAAAACTCTATGAATAGCAAACACTTTCTAAAGCTCACAAACAATACATGCTTATTATTATTATTATGCCAGGATGGGTTTCATTACCTGTTCAAAGGTGCCAATGAGTTCTTCCTTTCCCAAGGCCAGGTTTCTGACAGGTCGTACCATCCGACAAGGGGTGGTGAACAGAAACAATCCTGGGTAAATACTGGGTTTACCCGTCATTGGAATCAGAACAATTTCAATCCATGGAGGGACTTTCTTCTCCTTTAAAACCTATCATAGAGCAATTCAACTGTCAACAACGGAAACTGGTCGAACACCCCAAACTAAGATTAGATGAAAACCGTTCATTCAATTTATATTATCCAGCATTTTACTTTATTTCTAAATGAAATAGCAGAGAAAACATTCCTGCAATGTGTCTTGAGAGGCACTGCACATGTATAGATCAAACTTCTTATACTACAGTACTAGTAAAACACATGGGTTTGGATTTGCCAGAGAGTATTTCTTTACCCAGAGGTAATTAATGACTGAAACAGCTGAGATGCCACTTCGATAGTCAGGGCATGGAATTCATTTTAAAAACAGTTTGATGCTGTACCAACTTTGCTGAAGGGCGATCTTCGCCTGAACCAATCTCGCGATTGTATGGAAAGACTTATGAGAACGCTGAATGGGAGCAAATTATCAAAAGAAATCTGTAGATACAGGTAGTCTCTCAAAATTTAGTGTGGTGTTACAGTGGGTATATGCCATGACTAATTTGGGGTCAACATTCCAAAGGGCAAGCAAATACAGTATTTAGTGGACATGCACATTATATTCTTGGGGGAGGGGATGGAAGAGAGGAGGAGAAGCTACATTACTTAAGAATTGATTACAAATATTTGTAAACTTACAACAGCTCAGTTGTTAAGTTTTTGTCTAAACCAAATCTGTCATACAATCCAGGACACTCCAAGTCACTAATAAATGAACTGTTCTCACAGAGACGAAGAAAGGTGCCCGATTTGGATTTGGATGGAAATGGGCAAGAGATAACAAAGAGTGAGCCCAACTCTCAAAGTATAATCGATTTGGGTTTCCGTAAAAAAAATGTAAGTGCAGTATTTTTTGAATTTTCTCCATATTGGCATGTGCCTCTCTACTTCTGGTCTAGCCTCCTCTTGCTGGGGCACAGTTCCATAGGTTCTAATTACTCCACCTAAGTGGCCATTGTACACATGTGTAAGCCTCAGCAGTGAGTGTTTGAGGGCTACACAACTGGAGAGGGTATCGCTACTGATGGCCTGCTTTGAACCCACAACCTTCTGACTGAGAGGCGAGAGAGCTAATACTGTGCCAGGGTGACATAAATGGCTGAAGGACAGCAAGCATGTACCTTGAAGGTGCGTAGAGTATCCGCGACGTGTGGTCCCATCTCCTTCTCCACCCAGCCAACCACAGCACCGTCCAGAAGAACTGGGTAGCACTCAGAATATGGATTGTTTGGCGTGCCGTCCACTGGTGTAACACCTGTAGAAGACATACCACAAACCGTTCTTTAAGATGGGTGTTGGACTTTATGTCCTCGGTGGGTGACTCCGCAAACATAGGGGAAAGGAATGCAATTGTAATGTTGAGGGGTGAAGCTGTGCTTCAGATCTGCCAGCAATGTTTAATTAGAAGCATTTTGACAGTCTTCAAGAATCGCAATGTCAAACAATATAATTCCCCCAACCTTTTTGTGACAAAAATAATTACATTTCAGGTTGTATATTTCCAACCTTGGAGGTGGTTGTCACAGGACATGCGTTGGAACAGTTGCTGCTCGAATCCTGACATTCTACCATCATTCTCCCTCTCTATTGAATGGTCATTGGTGCCAGAGTTGACGTACCAACACTAATTGACCATGGAGCAGTGGGATTGAGCTTAGAGCTCTCAGTTCTCCACATGGTAGGCTCCTAAGCCTCTGTTGAACACAGGAATAGAGGACAGACATTCAGCTTGTCAAACCTACTCAATTTTGTTTTAAAGATCACAGGAAATCTTTTGTTCCCATTTCCCTACCTTTCACACAGCAGGAGAATGGCAGAATAAAAAGCAATACCAGCCTTATAATGAAAAGAAGCAAAACCCATACCACTGATCCCTTAGTACGAATGGCCAAACCAACTCACCCAGGGCACAAAGCAGAGCTGGCAGAGAGACAGTGCTCCATGACTGGGTCACAATCTCGCAAATGGCAGTCAAATGGTTCATCAGCCCACAAGGTTCTCCGTCTGGGGTGTGTACAGGGCACAGGAAGCCCCAGGACTCGGGGAGTAATTTACGCACAGAGGTGGTTCTCATCTTAGCAAAAGCAGCTCCTCTGTGCACGCATCGGAAATGAGAGAGGTAACGGATGAAATTCAGCTTGTCCGCCACAACACACAAACCGGTGTCCTGCAACATGCCCAGACCTGAGAGAAAAATAACAGGCAGCGTACAATACTGGAATTAAACACAAAAAGCTTGCATTTTCAGAGAACCATGCATGTCGATACGTCTTACAGCTTTGCAATAACCATTGTCAAGTGCAATGTCCCATGTGAATTATTTGCTTATCCAAGAAGGGTGCCTCCCAATTCAGATGTATTTTCGAATGTATACTAGCCATTCTGAATTGTGACCTTAAAAGAAGATCGCTATATTTCTAAATTTGAATATGGTTGTTCAGTTCATGGCTGTTTGTGGGACATTGCCGTCTATCACATTCAACTACAAAATGCACAGCCAAATACAATTTACAGTAAATTCTGTTAAGCACTGTCAGATATCCTCTCATGTGAAAAATATTAATGCAAGGATTATTATCATCATCATTAACATCAGCGACTCAAACCAATTCATTCATTTACAAGATGAACAATTATATTTCATAAAATATCACTCTGGCTGTGCCAGCCCATGAGCAAACAGGTATCGATTTAAGCAGCAACATACCCTCAAAATTACAAATTCACAGAAAGGGGTTCATTTATTTTTAGTCAAGGGAATAGATATCTGACATGAATTCAAGAGCCAACAGAAACGAGCCTAGCTTCCAGATCACAATCCCCAAATCTCTTTGTTTTCACTTTTATTTCAGTTCTTTATTTGGTCAGCTGCTCTGAAGGATCTGCATCCTGTTAAATAATCTTCATCTTGGAAGACTGTCTCAAAGTGCTTCATAGGAATTATTGTGTATTATTGGACCAACTGTGCACAACAATGTCCCACAAGCAGATATGGAACAAATGACTAACTTTGTTTGAGGAATTGTTGGCCAGACACCGGAAGAAACTCTTCTCTTTTCGAATAGCACCATATGATGTTTAAGGAGACCCCCCCCCCACTCAGGCTGCCGAAACCGTTGTACACACATTCATCACATTAAGGCTCAACTATGGAAACTGCCTCCGAGTCGGCCTTCCGGGCTCGTCCATTCACAAGCTGCAGATCACCCAGAATTCTGCAGCTCGTGTGCTCTCCCGCACTAAGCTCCGCGACCACATCACTCTCACCCTCGCCTGGCTCCATTGGCTCCCCATCCCCCAAGGATTGAATTCAAGAACCTCGTCCTCACTTTCAAGGCCATTCACAACCTTGCCCCCTCCTATCTCTCTGACCTGCTGTCCCCCTATGAACCTGCCCGTTCAGTGGGCTCCGGTCTGCTTCATATCCCCCGTCCTACCATCAGGGAACAGGCTTTCAGTCTCTCTGCCCTCACATTCTGGAACTCCATCCCACAGTCCCTTCGCCATGCTTCCTCCCTGGCCTCCTTCAGGACTTGGCTCAAAACCCTCCTATTCAATCGTGCCTTCTGCTGCCCTCTATACCCCCTCCCTCCCCTCCTAACTCTCTCCTGCCCCTCCCCAACCACCTGCCCGCCCCCTTCCTCAGGTCCCACCCCGACTGTTCAGCGCCTTGGAATGTCCTGCCGATGTGAAAGGCGCTCTATAAATGTAATTTTGGTGTAGTTGTTTAACATCCACCTGAACAGGCAGGGATAGAGGAATTTGTTTAACATCTCACCGCTGACAATACAAACCCCCACCCACCCACAACCAGCCAACCCAACACTGCAATGGAGTGTCAGTTCAGACAATGTGACTGCAAGTCTCGAGGTGGGACAAGAAACATAACCTTTTGACTCGGAAGCGAGATTGCTATCACTGCGCCAGAAAATGGTATTTTATTCTGTACAGGGTGTCGAAACATGTACTTTGCATAAAAGACTCACATAAATTCACATTACACTATTTACCTGTTTTTGAGTGTAAGTTTCCAGTAGCCAAAAGATACTCAAATTGCCGGGTTAGATCTCCCACCATATTTAAGACTTTCATCATGTTTTCTGAATTGATAAGAATGCTTCCTTTTTGATTCTTTTTCTCCAGTGCAAATTTTATAGATTGTAACCAAATCGTCATTTTCTCCTGTCAAAATAATCAGGAAAAAGATAAAAGAAGAGTTTAGGAATATAACTCAAGAGTAAGGAACATAGTTTTCTGACATTGAATAACTTCACCTTGAACTCCAACCACTTCCTCCAAATAAAAGGTGTCGCTATGGGAACCCGCATGGGTCCCAGCTACGCCTGCCTGTTTGTTGGCCACCTGGAACACTCTCTGTTCCAGTCCTATTCCGGTCCGCTCTCTGTCCTGTTCCTCAGGTACATTGACGACTGTGTTGGGGCTGCTTCTTGGTCTCGAAGCGAATCAGAACAATTCATCAATTTTGTTTTCACCTTCCACCCCTCCATAAAATTCACCTGGACCATCTCCGACTCGTCCCTTCCCTTCCTCAACTTCACCACTTGCATCTCGGGCCATGATAACCCATCATCTCCTGCCCTCTGCCCCATTTTCTGCTTTGATTTCCTTGCCCTGCCTCTCCCTCTCTGCTAATCCTTAAAAGTCTCTCCCTCCCAACATGCCCCAGTTCTGGCAAACAGTTTTGAACTCAAAACATTTACTCACTTTTCCTTTCTCCATAGATGCTGCCTGACCCGATGAGTGCTCCCAGCAATTTCCGTTTTTGTTTAATGAATATAAATGTTGGGAAATATGACTGTGCATGAAAAGGACTTATTTCTAACTATTCATTAAGAATAATAAAAATTAACAGATGACCTCAGCATATTGCAATGATTATTTTGAGGACATTTTAAAAGAAATAGTGCAGTATTTTCTTTCATCCATTGCCAGGCAGGGTAAGGAAGGGCAGAGAGGTAGGAGGGTGACTGAAGGCATAGTCAAAGAGAGTCTTGAAGGAGACAAGGAAAGGAGCAAGGTGAAGGAATTGTGGGATGGAGTTCCAATGTGTAAGGGCAGAAAGGCTGAAGGCCCGGCTGCCAATGGACATTTACTATTAATTAATACTATTATTTAATATAACTACTATTATTATAGTATAACTACTAATATACAATGTTATGTCAAATTATTGCCAACTTAAAACGGTAGACAAAATTATTTATATCTTCCACCTCAAAAACGTTAAGTTTAAAGGTCATACAGTATTTTGCAATCACAAATAATAATTATAGCCCTTCACAGAATATACTGTAAAGTGAATTGACTGTATATATGTGGGTGAAATGCAACAGCCAATTGCTCACAGCAGTGTTCCAGTGACCAAATTATTATTGGATTTTTTTTTTTTTTAATTTAGGGGTTATTATCCCCGGAAAAGTGATTTGCCAATCGACTAACAATCAGCTTCCTTCCTACTGCTAGGTAAACAGAGGGATGTGGGGTAAGGAAACTTGCCTAACATTTCGAACTGCTGGGGATGCAAACAAGTCTCTCCCTTGCGAGGCGAGTAGTCTAACCACTGAGCTACAGGACTTCAAATTAATTATAAAGAAGGTAATATAATTGCTGTTAGAGTAGCATTAACTAATTTGACTAATTTGAACTACCGTAAATACCCGCGTATAAGGCGCACTCGCGTATAAGGAACACCCCCCACTTTTGACCTTTTCTTGGTGAAAAAAACGGAAGCATTTTCGATGAAATTGCCGGCAAAAGGGAGGGAGGCAGGAGAGACAGGTAGGTAGCAAGGGAGAGAGGGAGGCGGGCAGGCAGGGAGGGAGAGAGGGAGGCAGGCAGCCAGGGAGGGAGAGAGGGAGACAGGTAGGCAGGCAGGAAGGGAGGCAGGCAAGGGAGGGAGGCAGGCAGGTAGGCTGCCAGGGAGGGAGGGAGAGAGAGAGGGAGAGAGGCAGGCAGGCAGGCAGCCAGGGAGAGAGAGAGAGAGAGAGAGGGAGGCAGGCAGCCAGGGAGGGAGGGAGGGAGAGAGAGAGGGAGAGAGGCAAGCAGGGAGGGAGGGAGAGAGGCAGGCAGGCAGGGAGGGAGAGAGGCAGGCAGGGAGGGAGGGAGGCAGGGAGGGAGGGAGGGAGGGAGGGGGGGAGAGAGAGAGAGGCAGGCAGGGAGAGAGAGAGAGGCAGGCAGGGAGAGAGGGAGGGAGGTAGGCAGGCAGGCAGGCAGGGAGGGAGAGAGAGAGAGAGAGAAGCAGGCAGGGAGGGAGGGAGAGAGGCAGGCAGGCAGGGAGGGAGGGAGATAGGCAGGCAGGCAGGGAGGGAGGGAGAGAGAGAGAGGCAGGCAGGGAGAGAGGGAGGGAGAGAGAGAGAGGCAGGCAGGGAGAGAGAGAGAGGCAGGCAGGGAGAGAGGGAGAGAGAGGCAGGCAGGGAGAGAGAGGCAGGCAGGGAGAGAGGGAGGGAGGCAGGGAGGGAGGCAGGCAGACTGGGTTTGGCAGAAGGCAGGCAGCAGGCACAGCACTGAAGTCCGCTGCTGCTGCCGAGGCCGAGTCACCCGCTCCTCCCAACCCCCGCCGGACAGTGACCAAACCCCGGCTGACAGCGCGCCGGCCTCCCCTCCTGTTTACTGTATTTACGAGGCTCAAAATTTCTTGTACCTGCGTATAGGGCGCACCCCCAACTTTCGAGATCTTCCGACGTGAAAAAAGGTGCGCCTTATACGCGGGTATTTACGGTAATGTGGAGTTAGAGGGGCAGCTGCCAGAGACTAACCTTTAAAAACATTAAAATGAGCTGCCCAGGCGTCAGAACTTCATGATTTATCAAGCTGTCGGGATTCTCTTCCTGACATTCATCCTTGGCGAATGTAAACAGCTTCCGTGTCATCAGACACAGCAAATAAAATTTCTCCACGTTGGCCTTCAGGTGTATGCACAGGCACTGGCTGCAGGGGAACAGAAATAATAATAATAATCTTTGCATTTGACATAGAAAGAAGTTGATCGAGAATCCTTTAACCTACCCATCCTGTGAACTAATTCCTCTTCCTGCCCACCCCCAGGCATTCCAGTAATAACCGTATCAGTGACAAAGTAACAAATGAGAACCAATTTCCAAAAGACTTTCACCAGGGAGCAACAGCGAGGTTACCCTGTACAAGATGTGTTGTATAAGAGCAAAGCAATGGCAATTAATTTGCAGTGAACCAAATACAATTTGCACAATATCCCTGGGCCTCCTGTATTGATGAAACATTAAGCCTAGCTGATGTATGTATGTCCAAATAATAAATAGTAGCTGTAGATCATTTTTGATTGGTGTGATTGGCTTTAAATTGGATATTCAGTGACTCTGTAGTCAATAAGGAGGCCTTTTTTTCCACCAGCATTGCGCTGCTCACCATTTTTTCCCCCATTAGAAAATTAAAATCTCGAGTTTGGATGATGCAATCGATCAGCATAATGTCTCCATTTCAGCGATCTGGATTCAATTCCAATCGAACTGATGGATAAATCTCAAAAAGAAGCCAATTTTGTACTACAGTATTGACTATTCATGCAAGACTAATCTCTTTGCACTTGATGGCACATTTCACACCACTTCACAGGCAGTGTCACTCTTTAAAAATTACCAAGTAGAAAAACATCCAACATATTAGACGTCTCTAAGTGTTGAATTTGCAGCAGCTCAAAAACACATTTGATGCTGTTCCTCCCGAGCCTGTACACCCAGTGGAGCTTGTTTCGCCCGCCTCCCTCATCGTGGTTTAAGAATTAAAAAATCAATCCTTACTCAAACAGGAACGCCGCAGCTTGCTCATTTGTGTACCAGTCTGGCAGGTTGAGCTTCACACGGAACCTATCCCCCAGGTAATTCAAGACTTCCTTCTTGGTGTTGCAACTCTCCATCATTACCAGTCTCAACATCTGCGTCACAGCGCTCTTGAAGAACGAGTTGTCCTCTCTTCCTTTAATTAACTCCTGGTAAATCTGGTAATCTGTGAAATCAACCAACCCCTGCAACAAAACAGGCAACTTTAAAAACAGATCTTTACCTGATCTGAAAAAACAACCTTTATTTGAATATTCGTTCAATTAAGTTGTACATTAATAGCCTTTCACCATTAAACATTTATCATTTTTATATCCCCCCCCACCCCATCTTCCCAATGGGCTCTCTATAATAAGAGCACTTATGGACAATACAGACCCAATGTCTGTAACTGAACAGTAAAAGGTGCTGCAAGAATGATCCTCTCTTTGAATGTATGAATGTCTTATTTTATTACGCAACTACACCTTAAAATATAAGATTTCAATTACACAGTTCTCCAATATATTCACTATACAACAAAAGTCTCTCAGGTCTGGTCCCATTTTGTCCTTTTAAATACGCCACCTTACCTTGAGTGCAAAGCATAGAGGGAGGAAGAAGAGCTCTTTCTGGTAGATGAAGTTGACCATTACACTGCCATTATCCAGATAGTGGAGGTTCATGTTAATGGCAGTGTGTTCATCTCTCACACAGTGCATGCTGACACCTGATAAAGGAAAACACACACTTGTGGACAATATTTCAAGTAAAAATTCTCAAGAACCAAATCAGCGTTTTTTTCATAGATTAAGGTCTTGAATAAATGAACAAAATTTATTTCTATAAAGTGCCGATAGTGGCACAATGTCTCAAAGTGCTTCACAGCAATTACCATCATATGTGGTGACTGTGTATTTTGTAGGTCAATGCAGCAGTCATTTTGTACACAGTAATGTCACTCAAACAACCTTCAAGTGAGTGACCAATTTTTCTGGAGGGCTGTATGCAGATTGGACAGTGGAAGAAACTCATTTTTTTCAAATAATGATATGGGAATTTTAACATCAATAACAACAACAAATTACATTTGGTGCCAGATAGTCAGGGATCTGCACCCACATTCACCTAGACAGCAGTACAGTAAAACCAGTTCACAAGGTTCATACAGATACAGAGAATAAAGGCAACAGTGCAATTGTAACCCATTAGCAATAAAAGTCATCCGAGAGGAGATTAACGAGAGGAAAAAAAGAAATCAATATGAACGTGGAATAATAGATGCATCTTTATTTTCAAATCTATGCTGAAGCAGTAACTCAACAACTATCTGGGAATGGTGAGCTGTACAGAATTGGCTGTGTTTGGTGGAGACAAAAATCTACCTATAAGAGTGATGTAAAGTAAGACACAACTTAATTCTGCTAAAAATCCAGCTACAGCTCAGCCTGAAATACCAAGTGCATTGCCACCCAGAACATCTCTCATGTGTTTTTAGATGTTGGCCACTATTATCCATTGAAAAGAGTAATTTTCAACAAACACCCAATAAACAAGACAAAGAAGGTGTCACATAAGTGTAATTTGTTGTAGTTGTTATGTATAGTGCAACGTTGGGAGACATTTGAGAATCAATCCACCATAATATTCATACCTTTGGAAGACTATTATTATACAGTATTGTTATTACAGCACAGGCCACTAGGCTAACTCGTCCATATCGATATTTATTCCCCACTCATTGCCCTCCATTCCCTTCTCCCTCACATGTGCATACTGCTTTCTGCAGTCTGTTCAGTGGACACTACTTGTTGCTGGCCATTAAACCATAGGACGCTCTCTCCTGTAATGAAGCCCTTGCTCAAAAATACCAAATATAATTAAAATACAGAACAACCCAAGCTCCGAATTAAATTCCATAAAGTTTAATTACCGTATTGGGTGTAGCCGGGGCCTCTATTCTTCCACTTGGGCCTCACCATAGCGATTGGGAAATTGCGTCTTGGCATGATGAGCATTCTGATGATCTTTTCTATGCCATTTATTATGAAGTATCCACCCATCTCCTATTGAATAAAGGATAATATGTGGGGTTAATTCAATACTGTGCAGTTGAACTCAACTTTGCAAATCTATTGGTAAGTCCCATCTGTGATATCCTCCTAACTTGAACCTGACTTCAACGGTACTGCACGGGCTGCACTGTACGTGGATCACCCTCGCCTCATTCCGAAAGCTGGTAAGTGACCTTGATGGAGAAACACCTGGTTACACAGATCTGCCGATTACGTCACTGATACAGACAATTCAACTTCTTTTTAAAAGTGCACTTAATGCTTGTTAAGTTAAACCTAATGAGAGTAAGAAACTCTTTCCAATTTTGACCAACCAGTTTCAAAATCAAGTATTCCTTTGTTTCTTCCCCCAACTGTAAGCCTCAGCATCTCCTCCTCCTCCAGTGTGACATCTTCCATTTCCCTACTAATCATCCAATAGGTACAAATAGGATATAACTTTAAAGTCAAATTAAAATAAATTAATTTGATAAACCTAAGCCCATTAGTAACGTGATGGAGACTGCCCAAATTTCAAGCCATTGGCTTTATTCAAACCAAATCCCAGAGATAAAACACTTTGTTTCACTGGCATTTCTGGCAAACATCAGCACAGATAGAAAGTAATAGGTCATAGAATATTAGTGGAATAGTGGAGTGTTGTAGCTCAGTGGTTAGAGCCTTACAAGCGAGAGATCTTGGTTAAATTCCAGGCAGGTCATGGTGAAACCTTAGGCAAATTTCCTTACTATCCTTATTATCCTCTGATAATAATTCCTAAAAAAAAAAATTGGGTCATTTCAATCCACGACTGTTTGTGAGACACTGCTGTTACAGTATATTCTGTGAAGCGCTTTGAGACGTCTAGAAGACATGAAAAGCGCAATATCAAGTGCAAGGATTATTATTATAGCACAGAAGGAGGCCATTCAGCGCATCGTGGCTGTGCTTACAAAGCTACGCAATCAGTCCCACTCCCCTGCTCTTTCCCAATATCCTTGCAAATTTTTCCTCTTCATGTATCTATCCAATTTCCTTTTGAAAGCTGATATTGAATCAGTTTCCATCAACCTTTCAGGCAGTACATTTCAGCCCATAATAACTCTCTGTGTAAAAAAAATTCTCCTCATCGACCCTCTGGATCTTTTGTCAATTATCTTAAATCTGTCCCCCTAGTTACCAACCCGCCTGCCAGTGGAAACAGTTCCACCCTATCTATTCTATCAAATCCTCCTATATTTTTGAACACCTCTATTAAATCTACCCTTAACCTTCTCTCCTCTAAGAGTACAATCCCAGCTTCTCTCGTCTCTCCACATAACTCCTCATCCCCTTGTACCATTCTGCTAAGTCTCCTCTGCAAGGCCTTTATACACTTTCTAAAGTGTGGTGCCCAGAATTGGACACAATACTCCAGCTGAGGCCTAACCAGTGACTTATAAAGGTTTAGCAGAACTTCCTTGTTTATGTACTCTATACCTCAATTTACAAAGCCATAAATCTCAAATGTTGTTTTAAATGCTCTGTCAACCTATCCTGACACCTTCAAAGACCTATGTATGTGAATCTGCAGGTCTCTGCTCCTGTACCCCCTTTAAAACTGCATCATTTAGAGTATATTGCCTCTCTTCATTCTCTCTCCCAATATATATCACCTCGCACTTCTCTATATTAAACTTCATCTACCATGTGTCTGCCCATTTCACCAATTTGTCTATGTCCTCCTGTTGTCTGCAACCATCCTCCTCACGGTCCAAACTAGGTTCCAAAGTTCTGTATCAGGATCTGGCAATAAAAAAAAATTCTCTGCATCTATTATTAATGGAAACCTACTTGCAGTAAGTAGGGGCTTATTTACAACATGGAACATTTCTCTGCTTCCAATTGAAGGACAGAATACCTCAAAGGAAAAGCAAATCAGGTTACACTCAGCATCTTTTTGCATTACCTCTGCTTCTTCATGGTGTTTAATGAGACCTTGCGGAGACAAGCCGTGCAGGTTGCATAGTTTCGATTTAACCATGATAGGAATCATACCAAGGCTCTGTTTAATAATCCCTTTGGGTAAGCCATTCACTGACCAACTTACGTCTGCCTGAAGGGGAAAGAGGAAAAATAATCATTGAAAGAAATGGAAGAAGTTTGGTTAACCTTTTCAATCATTTGTATTACCAGCATATAAAGAAGACCCCATCTGAAACCCATCAATATTGCAGGAGACCACACTAACATCTGATTACATTATAAGTGCTAGAAACATCCTCCAGATTAATTAGTTATTCACCTTATACCCGCAAACCACAGTCACTAAACAAGATTGTAAATTCTGCTTCAAACAAAATGACATTTTATCAGTCAATAAATGTAAAAAGATTTCAGTCTTTTTTTTCACAACTGCAGTACTACTTCAAATTGGAAACCAAATATTCTCATTGCATAAATGCATATTTCGGGTGGTGGAAAAGAACAAAAATAAATTTTATTACTAGATTTCCTTTGTAACTTTCAGGCACCATCATCTTTGCATCTGTTTGTTGCACATAAGCAATGCAATTGTGTTCGCAATAACACAGGGCTGCATTGTTGTTGCAACATAACAAAAGCATTTTGAGAATGCTTTGAGGGATTATTGAATTTACATTGCACAAGCAGGTGAAATGAAGAAAATAACCGGCAAAGTTGGTTACATTTTACCAATGATCCGAGAGTTTCTCTCGCCCCACCACCTCCTTCCTCCTCCTGTGCCTATACAACACCACCCATACTTACAGTTAGCTTCCCCCTGTAAGTACTCCGCCGTCCTCTGCACTCTGCCGGGTATATTTTCAGGTCACTGCAGATACTGCCTTTAGGTACCATAGGAGGGTTGATGACGGCATCCACAAACGCCAGAGAGATACGTTCATTTTTGAAGTTGAACTCCAGTGGGTGAATAGCCTGCATGTAGATGTTGCAAATAAATTATTTTCAAAAAGAAGCACATGTCATATTTATACTTTGCATTGTCACATGGCACACAATAGATGTTTTAATATATACAATATTGCAGAACATATAAGTCAGTCTCAGCAAGTTGGAATTCAATGAATTTTAAGAAAAAATAAAAAAAGTGGCATGATTTGGTTACCATTACTTTAGCCCAGCCTCGGTGCAGATGAAAAAAAATAAACTTACTTTAAAACACATTCTCAACTGTGTAGGTAAAGTGACTAAAGGTTAAACGCAGATAATTCCACCAATAAGGTGATTCATTCTTCAAAACTAAAGCATCATATTTCATGTGTGTTGTTCCAATGGTATGTGGAGAATGAAGGAAAATGAGTTTCTGATTTGGGATCACACAACATAAATGTTCTTTGTAGCATTTCAGAAACAAGTCTTAGAATTGCAATCGAATCATAACCATGGAACTGTGTTTTTGAAATCAGAATAAGTGACTACCACTTTGTATCACAGAAACCTACAACACAAGAGGAAGCCATTTGGCCCATCAATCCTGCACTGGCTCTCAGAGGAATGATCAGCTATATTTCATTGGTCAAACATCTAAATTTCAAAGCTTCTCTATGAGACGCAACAAGCAATTTTTCCTCTTGTCGACCGAGACCAATAATGACTACTAAATGACTACCACAGGAAAACTATTTCCCTCGTGTAAGGAAATGCTACGGTTGCTATGTTTATGATGCTCTGGTCCAATCAAACCTACTATTTTGACTCACGAATGATTGAAGCCAAGTTTGCACTTAAATTGTCTGCTGCAGAGAAATACTTTGCTATCAATGAGAGGCAAGGAACAAATAATAATAATAATCCTGCATTTGATATTGCGCTTTTCACATTTTATTGATGTCTCAAAGCGCTTCACAGAAAATAACGTAAAGTGAATTGACTGTCACAATTGTGACTGACTGACGATTTGTATTGTCACAATCAGTCATGGGGAGGAGGGGGTCACAGAGTCACAATGGGGGGAAAGGTCAGTGTGTCCCGGGTAGCGGGGGTCAGAGTGTCCCGAGGGGAGTGGGGGAGGGTCAGAGTGTCCCGAGGGGAGTGGGGGAGGGTCAGAGTGTCCAGAGGGGAGTGGGGGAGGGTCAGAGGGTCCCGGGGGGGGGGGGGGGGGGGAGGGTCAGTGTATCCCGGGGGGTTTGGGGAGGGTCAGTGTGTCTGGGAGGGGTCAGTGTGTCCCGGGGTGGGGGGTCAGTGTGTCCCGGGGTAGGGTGGGGGTGGTGAGGGGGGTTGATGGGGGAGTGGGGGAGGTCAGTGTGTCCGGGGGGGAGAGGGGGTCAGTGTGTCCGGGGGGGAGAGGGGGGGCAGTGTGTCCGGGGGGGGGGGGGGGGGGGGGGCAGTGTGTCCGGGGGGGAGGGGGGGTCAGTGTGTCCGGGGGGGAGAGGGGGGGTCAGTGTGTCCGGGGGGGAGAGGGGGGGCAGTGTGTCCGGGGGGGAGAGGGGGGGCAGTGTGTCCGGAGGGGGGGGGGGGGGGGGGGGGCAGTGTGTCCGGGGGGGAGAGGGGGGGCAGTGTGTCCGGGGGGGAGAGGGGGTCAGTGTGTCCGGAGGGGGGGGGGGGGGGGGGGCAGTGTGTCCGGGGGGGAGAGGGGGGGTCAGTGTGTCCGGGGGGGAGAGGGGGGGCAGTGTGTCCGGAGGGGGGGGGGGGGGGGTCAGTGTGTCCGGGGGGGAGAGGGGGGGCAGTGTGTCCGGGGGGGGGGGGGGGGGGGCAGTGTGTCCGGGGGGGAGAGGGGGGGTCAGTGTGTCCGGGGGGGAGAGGGGGGGTCAGTGTGTCCGGGGGGGGGAGGGGGGTCAGTGTGTCTGGGGGGGAGAGGGGGGGGCAGTGTGTCCGGGGGGGGGGGGGGGGGGGGGGGGCAGTGTGTCCGGGGGGGAGAGGGGGGGTCAGTGTGTCCGGGGGGGAGAGGGGGGTCAGTGTGTCCGGGGGGGAGAGGGGGGGCAGTGTGTCCGGGGGGGGGGGGGGGGGGGCAGTGTGTCCGGGGGGGAGAGGGGGGGCAGTGTGTCCGGGGGGGGGGGGGGGTCAGTGTGTCCGGGGGGGAGAGGGGGGGCAGTGTGTCCGGGGGGGAGAGGGGGGGGTCAGTGTGTCCGGGGGGGAGAGGGGGGTCAGTGTGTCCGGGGGGGAGAGGGGGGTCAGTGTGTCCGGGGGGGAGAGGGGGGTCAGTGTGTCCGGGGGGGAGAGGAGGGGCAGTGTGTCCGGGGGGGAGAGGGGGGGCAGTGTGTCCGGGGGGGAGAGGGGGGGCAGTGTGTCCGGGGGGGGGGGGGGGGGTCAGTGTGTCCGGGGGGGAGAGGGGGGGCAGTGTGTCCGGGGGGGAGAGGGGGGGTCAGTGTGTCCGGGGGGGAGAGGGGGGGCAGTGTGTCCGGGGGGGAGAGGGGGGTCAGTGTGTCCGGGGGGGAGAGGGGGGGTCAGTGTGTCCGGGGGGGAGAGGGGGGTCAGTGTGTCCGAGGGGGGGGGGGGTTCAGTGTGTCCGGGGGGATGGGGGGGGGGGGGGTTCAGTGTGTCCGGGGGGTGGGGGGGGGGGGTTCAGTGTGTCCGGGGGGGGGGGATCAGTGTGTCCGGGGGGGGGGGGGGTCAGTGTGTCCGGGGGGGGGGGGGGGGGGGTCAGTGTGTCCGGGGGGGAGAGGGGGGTCAGTGTGTCCGGGGGGGAGAGGGGGGGTCAGTGTGTCCGGGGGGGAGAGGGGGGTCAGTGTGTCCGAGGGGGGGGGGGGGTTCAGTGTGTCCGGGGGGATGGGGGGGGGGGGGGTTCAGTGTGTCCGGGGGGTGGGGGGGGGGGTTCAGTGTGTCCGGGGGGGGGGATCAGTGTGTCCGGGGGGGGGGGGGGTCAGTGTGTCCGGGGGGGGGGGGGGGGGGGTCAGTGTGTCCGGGGGGGGGGGGGGGTCAGTGTGTCCGGGGGGGGGGGGGGGTCAGTGTGTCCGGGGGGGGGGGGGGGGGTCAGTGTGTCCGAGGGGGGGGGGGGGGGAAGGTCAGTGTGTCCGAGGGGGGGGGGGGGGGAAGGTCAGTGTGTCCCGGGGGGGGGGGGGGGGTCAGTGTGTCCGGGGGGGGGGGGGGGGGTCAGTGTGTCCGGGGGGGGGGGGGGTCAGTGTGTCCGGGGGGGGGGGGATCAGTGTGTCCGGGGGGGGGGGGGGGGGTCAGTGTGTCCGGGGGGGGGGGGGGGGGGGGGAAGGTCAGTGTGTCCCGGGGGGGGGGTCCCCAGCCCACGTGCCCCTCTGACCTGCGCGGCCCTCGCCAGCCCCTCACTGGCCGCCTGGTTGAAGGAATCGACGTGGGCCCTGACCAGGTCCTGCACGGCCTGGTGCTGCCGCGGCTCCGGGCGGCCGGCCCCGGGCTGGCTCAGGCCCCGCAGGCTCGGCCCCCGCTGCTCCTCACTCACACTCCGCCACTTGCCGGCCTCCATGTGCCTGGCGTGTCCCCACTCAGCGCTCCCCGCCACTCCCTTCGCTCGCGGCGGAAACAACGGCCGGGACAAAGGTTCCGCTTGTGCAGCAGCTGCTGATTTCTGATGACATCAGGAAAATACTGGACAGAAAAGATTGGTGTCTTTATATTATTCTCTGTAGCTGCTCAATCACGTTCATTTTCTCCCCCATTGGATTCTGCCTCTGCAGAAATAGCTCATTTATTTAAATAAAAATAATTGTTGATGCTGGGGAGTGTTCCATTGGCCTTTTATTCAAAGGATAATAACTGTTGTGTTGACTATTGAAATCTTTTTCTCCCCAACTTCTCCTTTCCTGAAAAGGTGTAAGTGACCAATGACGGGGCGAAATCCAGTTGTTACTCTGATAAATCAACAGCAACAAATAAATCAACAGATGCAAATCGCCCTTCGCCTCCAAGCGCTCCGAAGCACCATCCATCGTGAAGGGCACGACTGTATATGTTTCCAGCGCCTTGGGACGTCCTCCTGGCATGAAAGGCGCTATACAAATGTAATTTTGTTAATTGGTTTGTTGTAGTTGTTGCCCCATATTGCTTCCCTCGGCGATATCTATTTCTTATAAAAACATCTAAAATCAATATTCATACTTTCCTAGGTCAGTAAAACATCTTGGATGGATGTATAACTCATAACATTGTGGGGCTCTAGAGATAATATTAGAAAGGGTGTAACGTGAGGGTGCCTAAAAAAAACTGAAGTTCATCACAATTCCTGATGCTGGCAATAATAATAATCCTTGCATTTGATGTAGCACTTTTCATATCTTATCGATGTCTCAAAGCGCTTCACAGAATATAATGTAAAGTGAATTGACTGTATATCTGTGGGTGAAATGTGGCAGCCAATTGCGCACAGCAGTGTCCCACAAACAGTCATGGATTGAAAATGAACAATGTTTATTATTGTGGGGTTTTTTTGGACAGATTATTATTAGGCGTGTGGAGTAAGGAAACTTGCCCAATTTAATTTGCTCTAAAATGGTCTGATTGCACAATAATGTTCAATAATGAATAACATAGCATTATTTTAAATGACAAAAACTGCTACGTAGACAATTGGCATTTCGAGGTACTTTCATAAAAGACATCAGAGGCAGATCTAAAGAAATACTGATGTCAATCATGATATGATGTCAATCTGAACATCCCTATAAAAGGGGGGGCATTTTCATGAATGATAAATCAGTGAGTTTAAGGTTCTTGTGGGTTACTGGGGCAACCTAATAAACACAGTTTTTTATATTAATAAAATTAAAATCTTATCTCTGAAGCGAGAATCTCAAAATTCTCACAACTATTGCAAAAAAATTACATTATTGCGCCAGTTATTCAAATGCAAGTAGGCAATTGCAAAAAAAAGAATTTGATGGAAAATTTGTATACCCACCTACCCAGATAGCGAAAGCTCAACATGAGGTATTCCAGTATTCTCAATATTGGAGAAGCTTTGTTGTATTAGTAGCTGTATTTCTCTGATGAGTGAATCTGTTATAGTGTTTTATTGTTCTTGTTCAATTTGTTGCTTAAATCAAGATGCCGCAAATTTGTTTCCAGGGACACAATACCTCATCCGGGTACTGTCCCCAGAAATCACGATATAGTATAGTGTCATCTTCCAATGGCTACCTCAGGGTGGTACAGGACACACAGAATGATATACTGTACTATACAGTAAAACCTTGATAATATGACATTCCGAAAGCAGCAACTCCCTAAAACCAGCAAGATCTAAAATACACACAGCATTAGATTTTTTCTGATACTCCAAAATCTCCCAAAGTTTGGAACAGCTGCTTGTAGTTCCCAGCATGGCTGCTCTGTCATCCGGCACTGTGGGTGGAGCTCGGACATTTTTTCCCTTCAGCGCTACAACTTGGATTTCTATAGCGCCCTCCATGCCACACACCGTCTCAAAGCGCT
Source organism: Hydrolagus colliei (assembly GCA_035084275.1). Taxonomy (NCBI): domain Eukaryota; kingdom Metazoa; phylum Chordata; class Chondrichthyes; order Chimaeriformes; family Chimaeridae; genus Hydrolagus; species Hydrolagus colliei. Next base: position 60,893,597 of record CM068744.1, on the reverse strand, counting down.
TCGTGGTGTACGGGGTGAAGCTTCCCCAGCTTCAGGTAGGTTTCTAAATTCTGGCAAACTCCGAAATCCAGGAAGTGTGTGGGCCCAAATGTGCCTAATTATTGAGATTTTACTGTATACTGTACTGCAGAATGATTTATATCAGAGCTGATTCGGATTTCATACCATCTATGGAAAGGAAATTCCGGGATGTCATCAATGGGTTGTTTGGGAATGTTTACCTTTTACATATCAGAAGAACGACCACTAGTATTTCGCTTCCATAAGCAAATTACTGTACTTTGTTTGCAATTACAGGATCATTTTTCTTCATTTAGTTTTTTGATATACTTTGATTGCAGCTTTATGAATGCTGTCCAGGTTGAAAATATTAATCAATTTCACTCACGTCTTCTCCCATCCATACCATCCTTTTCAGGCTCCACTATTTCCCACTCCTGAAATGGATCAGCTTTATGTCCTCACATTTAAATGCCTGCAGGGCCTCGTCTTATCCCTTCAATCTCCTGTGACTCTAACTTGACTTGTCTCTCCCTTTATTCCCTGCTCCGCCTCTTTCACTGGAAGTCTCAAATCACCCCCTCCCTCTTTGCATTCAAACCCACCTACTCAATCCATGACTGTTTGGGGGACACCACTGTGCGCAATTGGCTATTGCATTTCTCACACAAAATACCTAGTCAATTCACTTTTAGCACTTTGAAGCACTTTGAGACATCTCGAAGCCAACTGAAAAGATCTAACAACAAGATAGGTTTGCTGCTTGGTAATTAGGAGCAATGGGAAGATGTATTAGAGTTCCGGTAACAATCTATACGCTTCATTATTTAAAGCATATTGAACTAAAATGTTAATCATTTGGCTAGAATTAATGCTTAGTGTGCTTAAGCTGCTAAACTGCTTGCTGCTGTTCAGAAGCCGTGAATTGGAACAATTTTAAACTGCAACTTCAAGAGCAGCTGAAGGGAGCTTTTACTGTAACTTTAAAGTACTCCACTGTCACTCACCAACATTTGTTTTAAAAGCCTACAACAGATACTGAAAAACATGTACTCACAGTGACATGTCATCACCATTTACCTGTGTAGGTGCAACATTGCAGCGTTACTCCCCACAGTTTAGGCCATGGAGAAACTCCAGGGAGAGAATACTCAGGGAGGGAGTGGGAAAGACCCAATTGGAATAGCACTCTCTTAACAGTGCTGGGGACTGCCAACTTGTTCAACACTGGGCATCTAACCAAAAGCCGCAGACAATTGTAACCAGAGAACAAAATGTTTCATCTGTAAACATAAGGTACAAGATTTGTTGGCATGAAACAGCAATGTCATAGGGAAATGAATGATTGGCTTGGCAACTAAACAAATAATAAAATAATATTTTAAAACTCACTAACTCAAAGTACCGTTCATTTCAGAAAGGAGCTGTCGCAGATTAAGATTGTACATGCTCTGAGACTCAGGATTTATATAAAAAACACTCCATTCAGCCATTTGCATTTTTGCTTACATTCGTACACTTCATACACCTGGGTTTGTGTTGGCTACAAACATACGCCGCTGCAGCTTTTTAGCACAGTTTGGGCCAGGGCCCACTGGCCGAATCTAGCCCATAAGAGTTCCCATGAATCTTTCTTTCTTTATTTGGCTTGTTGGGGTAGCAGTCCTGTGGGCGAGTTTTATAACAAGTTGAAATCACTTACGCATCTAACAGCCGTTAGATCCTCTCGTCCTCCCGACATGAAAGGTGCTCTATAAATGTAATGATGATGTTGTTGTTATTGCCAAGCTTCTGCCACCATTTGTCTGACTCTCACCTCTTGCAACTCGTTTCAACGTCTTGTAACTGCAATCCATGATTTTTAAGCTCTGACAAGAGGCCCTCGCATCTTTATCCAATAAGAGAAAGGTAGATCAAGAGAGCCACGTGTTTCAAGAAAAATTGAGAACTTCAGATTTCTTTGTGGACAATAATGGAAAGTCCACGTGCTTTATTTGTGGTGAAAACTGTGGTGAAATAATACAACATTCAAAGACACTATGAAGCAAACCATGGTGTGAAATAGAAGTGCACAAGAAAGTTACATGAAGATACATTTTCTGAATTAGCAGTTGTTGAAAAAGCAGCAAACAATGTTTACTAATGCTCACTAGATATATATATATATATATATAATGCTGCTGCTAAGATGAGCTATGTAATTGTCCTTAAAATGGATGTGTCATGTAAACCATTTTCTGAGAAGGAATTGCTTAACAACTGCATGCTAAAAAGCTGCAGAAATAGTGTGTTTGAAAAAGTGACAAGTTTTTGCAAATACTAGCCTCAAGAAAATCAGTAATTTAGCTAAGATTTTGAACAGTCAATGCCAGGATAAAATGGTTGTTTGCTGCTTTTTCAACTGCAATTCATGTAACTGATGTGGTTCAGCCAGCATTATCAATTTGTGGAGGTGATGAGAATAAGTAATTGTAGAATTGGTGCTGATGAGAGACAAAACAGCAAATGACTTCTTCAACAACCTGATGTGACCTCTGGAAAATTGGATGTTGACTGGATAAGAGCTGAGAGTCTGGCCATAGACCGAGCACACTTAATTATGAACAAGAAAGTTGGAGTCGTGATAAAATTGCAAACTATCAACCCAAACCAACGATCTGGTAGTTTTCATTGCATTTTACACCATAAAGCTATACTAAAACTTTTAAAATGAGTCATGTTTTGGATGTGGTTATTAAAACTGTAAATATTACTCAAGATACAGGTGTCAATATAGCTAACTGTTAATATTCACCATGAATTACCACATCACACTGCTGTTCAGTGGCTATGTCAGGGAGCTGTGTTGAAATGCTTATATGAATCCTACCATTCATGGATCAGCATTATTACTGAATTACAGGAAAATTAATGGCTTCTTCAATAACTTGCTTTCATAATAGATATTACAGAGCACCCATGTTCACTCAACAGAAGAATGGAAGGGTACAACCAAGTAATGACACAATATGCCAACATTTAGCCTTCAAAATTAGGCTTCAGCTGTGGGAGAAGCAAGTTTGTCAGAGTAACTTGGCACATTTTCTCCGCTTTGAATTTACCTTTGGGACTCAATGTGATGGTGCACAGAGCAGTACATGGGAAATTTGTTAAACTGAAAAGGGAATTTCAAGAACGATTCTGACTTCAGGAACCCTGAAGGTAGCATGGCAATTTACAGCCTACCATTTTGTGTCAACGTGTATGAGGTACCATACATAGAAGCTCCAAATGGAAATTATTGAACTGCAGTGCAACTTGCTGAAGGATAATTGGCTGCTGCATTTCACCCACAAATATAGTCAATTCACTTTACAGTATATTCTGTGAAGCACTTTGTGACACCTAGAAAATATGAAAAGCACTATATCAAATGCAAAGATTATTATTATAAGTTTTCCAATATTAGTGTTACCAAGTTTATCAATTCCTGGCACTAAATTATCCCAACTGAAGTCCTTTGCATCAAGAATTATTTCCATGTTCGGGACCACATACATGTGTGAACACATATTCTCCATGAATATCAGCAAGTCTAAACCATGCACTCAACTTTGTGACACGAATCAGAACTTGATATTCAAGATAGCTTTAGCTGAGGCATTTGCTCCAAATGATGCAATAGTTCAAGCTAAGAGATGTCAGGAATCAAAGAGCAGCAGTCATGATAAATAAAATTTAAATGTAAGTAAGTATTAATATGGTGTATCTTTATTTCTGTTTCAATAACTTTTGCTGAGTGTAGCCCACACCAAGTGCTAGCATTATCATATCAGGCCCACCGTATAAAATTTGTTTGACATCCTTTCTATAAACAGGACAGAAAATATATTTTAAAAGTTTGAATAGTCCATTTCATCTGGCAGAGATTAAAAAAAAAACTAAAATCAAATTGCAACAATGCTAAGAAAAATAAACACAGAAAGGGTAATGTTTAGTTAAAATTGGCATATTTAAAATTGGCTCTATTTTGGTCCTCTCTCAGAGACACACAATAACAAAATAAACTATCAGAAGGTGGAGTTATTGGTTTGCTTTATTCTTGACAATGATTGCATTTAAGGACAGCTACACAGTGTCATCATTTGAATGAAAGTAGTGCATGTGAACCATACCTCCTGGGTTCTGAAACAGTAAAATTCATGATCGATGCAGTATTGTGCACATTCCTTCACACAGATCGGAAGTCAGTTTCAGCTCTATACAGTCACAGTGATATCCATTTCTATGCACCACTATGAATTATATTAAGTAAAGCATTTTTAGAAGACATCTCTAACTGTTTTAGAACAGTAGTACCATTGAGTACATCATTGATTACTTCAATAAAATCCTTCAAGTTCCCAAATAGTATTTCTATCTGAATAGTCTGGTGAGTTTACTTTGACTACTATCACAAGATCCCCGCTAGATACGTGTAAGAAGCGCAACACATTCAGCACGGTTTTGAAACGTAGCGTGCCAGGAAACACCATTTCCTTTTTCTGGAACTGAATGTAATGCTCTCCTTTGCCCCCTCCCAACCAAAACCCCCCGGAAAAAAATGTGCTAAAGTTATCAAGCGATTGATTCATACAAATTATCAGCCTTATTTTAAGGTTACCATAACAATTGCTAGCCACAGTTGTTTACATCTGTAATCGTCGTTCAACAGACTTCAGATTACCATAGATATACTGTAAGATATACAGGAATCTGTTAACAATGCCAGGTAGACCTTTGTGAATGTTTGTATTTTTTAAATGGTGGCGGGAAAGAGCAGGAAAGGCTGGCACTCTTATTAACTTCCTAGTTTGATGAAGACTGATTGTTGGCTTGGCTTCTGTGGTGCATCGCTTATTGGGAAGACACTGGAAATGGCTATATCCACTATTCCATGACAAAGTTCATCATAGAGTTTCCTGAAAACAACAAGGATAAAAATATGGAAGTCACAACTTTCAGGAAAGTAAAGGAAAACACAAAGTTGTATTTACAAACATTTTCCTCGTGTGATAATTCTTTAAAATTACTACCTCACCTTACCTATTCTCTCATACATTATCCTCCTTATATTCTTGTGTTGCAACTCTATTGTTAAACTTCCATTTCCTGATCAAAACTACTTGTTCAATTCTAAGAACTAAAAGGCCTGATATTAGAATCAAAGATTTTAAAGGGTTTAAAAGCTTTACAATCCTGAACATTTTATCATTGGCACATTAGGGTCAATATGTTACTTTATATAAGTACAACAGAGTGTAGAGCACTATCATGGACTCTCCCCATTCAGTGTCCCCATGAGGGAAACATAGTGCCTCTTCATCTCCAAAAATCCACTAAAGAATTTGAGAATATCGATCTCACCTTACATCCTTCATTTGGTTGGTCTTCTTTGCATGACATCTTCACCTTAGAACCAATTACATTCACAAAAGTATAGGACACAGGAACTGGCAGAATCAGAAAGGACCACTGTAGTCCATCTGGCAGCACAATTTTCATGTACTATTTGTCTTCCTCACTCACGTATCCTCCACACGCCATCATCAAAGCATATCCAATTTTACCTTTAAATTCACTGCCACATTGTCTGCCTCCACTGCATCCCTGGACAAACTATTCCACGTTGATTAACCTCAGCGTAAACTGGTGACATGCATATGTGGAACTCTCAGTCTGGCTTGGAAACTCTTAAGCATGGTGATGGGTTTTCAGAGGTTAAACTCCCAGATGACCAAACAAAAAGCGATACAGGAATGTAAGGACTGTAAAAGCCCATTGTGGTCCATCTAGTTGATATCAAAGTAAAAATAGATGAACAATCCTATGTCTCATACCCCTTAGATTTATTCATCAAATAGCCCTCAAAATACCATTTGAATGTGCTACCTCTTCTGAGATTAAAGCCAAGACTCTTTGTTATGTATTCAACTTGTATTTACTAATCAGTGGTTGTATTACCTATCAATTCCAAATATTTATCCATTCCTCACTAACCTCCAGAACCTTTTTGAATTAAGTCAGTGGCTCTTATTAGTTGTCACCTCCTCACAATGTTTAATGGCATCTGCAAATTTCACATCATTAGATATATGTTTAATCACTTAGTATGGTGGACAATAAAACCCCCCAAAATATACTCCCCCCCCTCCCCCCCATTAAGCTTAGATTTGTTATCTTCCTCTTCCTTAAATATTTTTCAAGGTGACCAGCTATTTTCTCCACAAGCTACTATAATCTTCTTGACACAAGTACAGTAAAAGTCTGTTTATCCAGCACCTGCGGGACCTGGCCAATGCCAGTTAAAGCGCCTGCCGGATATTCGGGTGGCCCGCGGCCAAAAACCCACAACAAAAAAATTTAAGTTCTTTTAACACACACATACACACCAGACTAAATAATAACAGATAATAACAGAATATTGTATTGGTACTTATTGTTAAAACTTCTCTCTTGCGCTTCTCACCTTTACTGCTTGAGGTTTACAGTCCAGCAATTCTTTTTTAAATGGAGGGCGCCAAGCGGGTGAAAGAAACGGCAGCGCGATTTTAAAGTCTTGCAACTTTACCAGCGGCAAGCAGATAGCCCTAGACTCTACTAGCGGCAAACCAAAATACTGCACCTGCGCGACAATGTGGGTTATCGGCTAGCGTTATCGGCTTGCCGCTAGTATGGCTTTAAAATCGCGCTCCCTTTTTTTCACCCGCTCAGCATGCTCCATTTTAAAAAGAATCGCTGGACTACAAACCTCAACCGCAGCATCATGGCTTCAAACGCAGCATCTACGAGTAAAGGTGAGAAACGCAAGAGAGTAGTTTTAACAATAAGGACCAATACAATATTCTGTTATTATGTTATCATTTATGCATTTACAAATGCTCCACCGCTATTGTTCCGGATAAGTTCCGGTATATTGAGGGGACTTTTTGGGGGCATGCCGGCTTAACGGAAGTGCCAGTTCATTGAGTCACGGATAAACGGGCTTCTACTGTATATGGAAATTTGTTAAATGTGTTCAACAATCCAAAAACCTTAGAGCTGCAGGGTTAGCAACAAATAGTGCCACTCATGGGAAAGTCTATTGGACCCAGAGGTAGCTACTAAAAATACAGTAAAACCTCGATAATCCAGCATGGTTGGGCCCACTCACCTATCAAATTTTGGAGTTTGCCAATATTTAGAACCTATCCTGGAAATGGCTGGGGCAGCGCTGTCCCATACATCACGAGTGCTGTAAACACAGCACTGAAGCCAAAAAATGTCCGAGCTCCAACCACAGCGCCAGATGACAGTGTGACGACACTATGAACTACAAGCAGCTGTTCCGAACTTTGGGAGATGTGTGTTTACTGTTGTATTTTCAAATCTTGCCGGTTTTAGGGAGTTCCCAGCTTTGGAATGTCAGATTATTGAGGTTTTACTGTCGAATAATTTAAGGCCCAGCTTTGATTTTTTGAAGATTAATAAGGAGCCAGTACCTGAATTAGTTATCCTAGAATTTCTGCAAAGCGAATGCACAATGAGTTACCCAATCGTCAAAGATCTTTCAGAAAGCAATGCAGTGAAGCTCTAAATAAAATTACATTTACACAACACCCGAGGTCTTCCTGCGATACTTGCTAAACTGCCACATAAATTACTAACAAACACAACGGCAAGTCAAGTGGAAAAAACATGCTGGCAAATCAATATCTTACTGGGCACAGGCTGGTGCTCCATTTACTTCAATCAGCCAGACCTTGAGATCTTGATCAACCATAAAGTCAAAGCCAAAGAGCTGAAAGCTGTTGTATGGGAGCAGCTTAGTGCCGATTGCAGGCTCTATACACATGAGGCAGCTTCTAAAGACAGAAAAATAGTAATTGTAACAATCATCAATAGCAGCAAATGTTCACCAAGAAGGAAAATAGATATGAGAAAGAAAAAGTCATATTTAAACGTGTCTCACTCTAGGCTAACTAAAATCTCACTGCAAAACCTATCCCATCTTCTCAAGGTGCCATAAAAAATGGAAATTATGATTGGTGTGACTGGTACCAAAAATGGTCACGCATAGTTTGCAACTCATGATTACCTGACATACAAATCCCCTCAACTGCAGTTGTGATGCATTTGAAAAGCTCACATCCAGTGACCTGGATAAGAAACCACATCACAAAACAGTGGGTACAAAAGCTGTTGCCTGACATAACCACAACAAATACACCTTTCATAAATCGCAGCATTAAGATAGCAACCTACAAATGCTCACCTACGTACAAAACAATGCTTACAGGCAAAATACTTTGCGGTCTTTGAAAATAAATACAACAATAATCACTACATTAAAGAGTAAGGTAAAATGCAAATGTCCTCAGATCCCACCTACTCAGTTTAAATGCTATAAAGGTCTTATTATATCTGGATGCCTGCAAGAAGTCACTGTTGTGGAGAATGTGACTTCTGTTGTGGGGAAGGATCAAAAACCCATTTGCTACTGGACGATTAAATTGCCTTTAACAGTTTTGTAAAAAAAAGCGTTAAACTAAAATAACATTAATCATTCCATTTGATATAGCACCTTATGCCACCAAGATATCTCAAAGAATGTATTGTAAAGTGGTTTGACTGTGTATTTTGTGGGTGAAATGCAGCAGCCAATTTACGCACAGCATTGTCCCATAAGAAGCCATAGAGTGAGTGAGCAATTTTATTTAGGGGATTTATTGGGCCAGGACACCAGCCAAAACTTCCTTCTTATTTGGTATAGTGCTAAAGGATCTTTAATGTCAGCTTGAACAAGCAGAAGTCTTGTTCTTTAATGTCTTTAATGATCTTTAATGTCTTATCTGAATCTCCAAATGCAATACACCCCCAGCATTGCATTGAAGTATCCTCTTAGACTATGTGACTGCAAGTCCCAAAGTAAGGCTTGAATTCATAACCTTCTGATTCAGAAGCGAGTGTTACCATTGAGCTGGGCCTACACATACCTTTGAAATGCAAAAAGTGTAGGAAATTAAATTAGATACTTAATGTGTGAAATCACACGTGCAGAACATTTCAACTTGGGAATTTTTAGAAATTAGAAACCCCTAATCTTGTTTCAGACACAGGTACAGGTAGACCCCGCCTACCGAACACCCGGTTAACAAAACTTCACTATAACGAGGGTTTCTATTTGTACCACTTCTCCGCAAAGGCTGCTTTCGCTATAACGAATTCTTTACACACACTTTAAATCTCGCGGGCTTCTTGTGCGCAGCTTCTCATGCGCAGCTTCTCTCTGGTTGCCCCAGCAACGTACACTCAGTCTTTAGTGTGCCTCAGTTAAGCAGTGCAGCCCCACCTATATGGGAGGAGCTTAAGCGGCAGAATGCTTTGTGGCTTCAATAATAGTAAGTCAAGACATGGGGGCAGGGGGAGGAGATAGAGAGGAGAGGGGGATAGAGAGATAGAGAGGAGGGAGAGATAGAGAAATCGAGAGGAGGGGGGTAGAGAGATAGTGGAGGATAGAGAGGGAGGGAAGGGGGATGGAGGGAAGGGGGATAGAGAGGGAAAGGGATAGAGGGGAGGGGGGATAGAGAGATAGAGAGGAGGGGGGGATAGAGGGGTGGGGCGGATAGAGAGATAGAGAGGAGGGGGAGATAGAGAGATAGAGAGGAGGGCGGGATAGAGAGGAAGGGGAGGGGGGAAATAGAGAGGGAGGGAGGGGGGCATAGAGAGATAAAGATGGAGGGGGGATAGAGAGATAGAGATGGAGGGGGGGATAGAGAGATAAAGATGGAGGGGGGATAGAGAGATAGAGATGGAGGGGGGGATAGAGAAAGAGGGGAGGGGGGGGTAGAGAGAAAGAGGGGAGGGGGGGTAGAGAGAAAGAGGGGAGTAGAGAGAAAGGGGGGGGGGGGGAGTAGAGAGAAAGAGGGGAGGGAGGGTAGAGAGAAAGTGAGGAAGGGGAGGAAGAAAGAAGCACGTCCCGAGTCAGAAAATGCCTGGGCCCAGGTTGTGATATTTCGGTGTGGTGACCTGGCCTGGAGCAGGTAGGATTGGCGTTTTTATTCCTGCAATTTTTGTCACATTCCGGATTTCGGACTTTTGGCTGCTCAACCTGTACACCGAAAAGGTTAGCGCTAGGAACTGCTAGAAACTAAACTGATTTTAGTGGGGAGGCTCAGGTCGGTACAGCGTTTTGGCTGCCGCCAAATACAGTTAAACTCTCGGTTAACAAAATTTTTGCTTAATGTAGGGTTTTAAAGTCCCTAACTCCTTCATTAAGCGGGGTCTACCTGTAGTCAAGATTTGTACTTGAATAATTCTCAGCATCAGTAATCCCTGAGCCAAAGAATAACATGAACAGTATACAGTAGAATACAGAAAGGTTAAAATTTACCTTATGATTTGCTTGATTTGTGGTAAAATGCTGCTGTCCAAATTAACATTATGAGTGTTCATTAAATACTGATTGAATTCGTCGAAGAACATTTCATTCCCATCTTCATATTTCCCATAATTTTTGGAGAATTCTTTCTGAATGCAATGATTTGTTAGATGGCTGGTTTTATCCTGAAAGTCAGTGCTGTTGTATGGTTCAGAGGAAGTCCGCAAAACACCCTCCTTGTAGAGGTAAATGTTATAGTGGTGATCCAGCAGGACCCAGCTTCTGGAGATAACAAAATAATTGCAGCATTAAGAGTTTGCACATTTAAACTGAACTGGGCAGGACCAGAGTAAATACTTATGGTTACCATGAGTACCGTATATCTCCGCGTATAAGGCGCACTTGTTTTCACGTCGGAAGATCTCAAAAGTTGGGGGTGCGCCCTATAAGCAGGTACAAGAAATTTTGAGCCTCGGAAATACAGTAAACAGGAGGGGCGGCCGGGGCGCTGTCAGCCGGGGTTTGGTCAGTGTCCGGCGGGGGTTGGGGGGAGCAGGTGACGGGGCTTCGGCCTCGGCCGCCCGGGCAGCGGCAGCAGCAGCGGACTTCAGTGCTGTGCTTACCTACTGCCGAACCCAGTCTGCCTGCCTCACTCCCTGCCGCTCTCTCTCCCTGCCTGCCTGCCTCTCCCTCCCTCCCTCCGTGCCGGCCTGCCTCTCTCCCTCTCTCTCTCCCAGGCTGCCGGCCTGCCTCTCTCCCTCTCTCTCTCCCAGGCTGCCGGCCTACCTCTCTCCCTCTCTCTCTCCCTGCCTCCCTCTCTCCCTCCCTGGCTGCCTGGCTGCCTGCCTCTCTCTCTCCCTACCTACCTGTCTCTCCTGTCTCTCCTCCCTTCTGCCGGCAATATCATTGAAAATGCTTCCGGTTTTTTTCACCAAGAAAAGGTCAAAAGTGGGGGGTGCGCCTTATATGCGGGTGCGCCTTATACGCGGAGATATACGGTATTTGCCACTTTGCCATGGTCACCACAGTATTCTGTGACCTGTAGATGCTGAATCACAATAATAATAATAATCCTTGAATTTGATATAGCGCTTTTCAAGTCTTCTGAACGTCTCAAAGCGCTTCACAGAATATACTGTAAAGTGAATTGACAAAGGAGTATGATTCTACATTTATACTCCTGGTGTCCATTTACTCAAATGGGCATTTTTCCTGCCCAGACAGTGGGTGTTGGCAGCCTATTGAGTGTGGGGTGTGGAGGGGTTTATCCAACCAAGCCCCATCCTGTCTTCAACAGATATCCGTCTACATACACTCACAACCAGGAGCAATGGCAATCAGGAAGCACATTTGACCTTTCCCAACAGGGCAATGAGACCAATTATATTGAAGCAAGGATCCTCATACCATCACTCAGTACTGCAGCTCAATCAAAAAGCTCTCAACAATCTAGATATTATTTGGCACCTGTTCAGTGAGCAAAACACTTGTGAAAGATGCTACGCTCTTTGTGGTTAAAAGTGGGGGCAGGGCTGGCCTATGTTCATCACCTCTCCTTGAGGGCAAGTCTGAGATTAAACTTACTGGTTTGATGTCTTTGTCAAAGGCTGCCTGACAGAATTAGCTTACAAGAACGGTCATTGTTGTTTTCTCCTTCCCTCTCCAAACAGAAGGTAGATTTGAAGATTGGAAAGCTGTCATTTTCAAAATAAGATCTAAAAGCCTGCGTCCTTCCACTGTGTAACGTGGAAGGACGCTGTACCCAGGACGTGGGTACAGCAGGGTGCAAAACTACACAACAAATCTTACCTCTCCATTCATTCATCACTTGTCAGCAACACACTACATTATAATATAAACGAGCAATGGGAAAAGCTCCTGTGGAAAATAAGAAGAAAACCTGGGCTAAAAACATGAATCATTATCCACTATTTTTGTGCTCACCACTATCTGAGAAGTTTCTAACATCACCTTAAAAACTTCCAGTATATAGTAAGCAAGAGAGAATGTGTGTGTGTGTGTGGGGTGGGTGGGGGGCGTAAATCTGAGATTGGGAGTTTACGGCAAAGGGTGTGGCAGCCTCAAACCTAGCACCTCTTATAAGAGAATATCAGAGCACGGCACCATACCGATAATGTGTGTTAATCTATAGTCACTCCACAATATAGTGTTCTCGCAACAGAAACTTATTGTTCCTCATACAAAGGCAGAATCAACCTCCACTGGCTCACAATCACTGAACAGATCGATTTTATAATAATATAATTGTTATTATATAACAATGTGCTATCTGTAAATACAGGTATAATATATGCTGTAAGTAACCATGTGTAAATCACATGTTTATGTGATCTTAATTGTACAATTGACAAATCCTTGTCATTGGTTGTTAATTGCAGGTATTCCTTACTTCACGTCATAGTTTGGTTCTTGAAAAGTGCGACGTTAAGTGAAACGGCGTTAAGCGAATACATTTTTCCCAAAACAATGAATGTAAAAACTGGAGTTAGGTTCTTTTGGACACTTTTCATCAAAAACTTCTTTAAAAAAACATTATACTCGATCCCTGACTGCCTGCCCGGCTCACTCACTCACTGCTGGTCTCACTCATTGCCGGCCTGGCTCACTCCCAGGTCCTAGCGCCGTCGTGCCCCATTTCCATCCGTAAAAGCCAACGTTGCAACGTTAAATGAATATATGTTCCTAATGTATCAGCAACGTAATAATGAAAAACGTTAGCCGAGGCGACGTTAAGCAGGGCCTACCTGTACATAATCAAGCGATCCTAGAATACCCTGTGCACACATGGGTTTGAAAATAGCACACATGATGCATAACAGATATCAATCCCACCAAAATTGCCAACAGAGCAACAAAAGATGAAAAATGAGGACACTCCTTACCTTATATCAAATTTGCGATGTCCTGGTTCTAATAATAAAGGTCTCTCAAGGTATTTCTGAATCACATGAACTTGTCCTTGATTATCTATGTAGTCCAATAATTCGTTGGCATCAGAAGAGATCAAAATTCCAGCTCCTATAATGAAGAATATGTTCAGCAAATCCGGTTATTGAACAGACTGGAAGCATATTCGGAATGGAAAACATTCTGTCCAGGGTTTCAAGATATTTCCTGGAATAAGTGCAAATAAATAGTGCACTACACAAGCAGAAATAATGGGATGATAAAGCTACTACCCTACAGTTGTCCATTTATAATAAAACTTACTGTGAAGACCAAAAACTTGCTGCACATATTACCAATCCTGATTTGATATAGCACCTTTTCAGGTCTTCCAGAGATCTCAAAGTGCTTCACAGAATATACTGTAAAGTGAATTGACTGCATATTTTGTGGGTGAAACGCGGCACCCAATTGCCCACAGTAGTGTTCCATAAACTCTCTTGAACAAGTGACCAATTTTTTTTGGAAGGAATTATTAACCACGGAAAAGCGATCTGTCAATTGACTAACAACCGGGTTCCTTCTTACTGCTAGGTTAACAGAGGCGAGTGAAGTAAGGAAACTTGTCCAACGCTTCGCCCTGCCAGGAATTGAACCCAGGTCTCTCACTTGTGAGGTGAATGCTCTAACCACTGAGCCGCAGGACTCCACATTATATAAACGAAAGCTCTGACTTTTCTCAACTGTATAAGTAAGTGGCTTGGGACATTCCCCCAATGTTAACAGTGTAAACAGTGTTTATAAGTGTAAAATTGTTTTTATATTTAATTTAATATTTTATATTTAATCTGTAAAAATTGGCAATCCAATGCAATGCTTTTGGAGCATTGTCAGAGGTGCCACCCTTCAGATGAGACACTAAACCAAGGTGTCATCTGTCTGTTAAGATGAACGTTAAAAATCCATCTGATTATGTGAAAAAAGGAAGGGAATTCCTAACAATGTCCATCAATTACTCCACCCAAAACTATTTTCATTGCTATTTGAGAAAAAATTACTGTGCACAAATTAGCTGCTGCTCTGGCCTACAAACACAATTGCTGTATTTCATAGAAAAACTCTGTTAAGCACTTTTGAGATATTTTTCCATGGTAATGCACTGTATAAAATGCAAGAATTTACTATGATTTGGACACAGCTTTAGTGGGCTAAAAGGGGGAAAGAGATAATGAGACAGAGTTCTTGTGCATTGTTACTGTCCCTACTGTAAAGTACTTGTTCATTGATGTGAGATAGCGAGAGGAGTATATGTAATTCCAGACTACAGCTACAGATTTACATCAAGATATCACTATTGGAATTTACCAAAGTAAGCATCTACATCATTTCCTCCAGTAAATTTAGTGCATCAATACCTTAACAGGATCTGGTCAAGATAAAAATAAAAGCTGAACAGGATAAAACTATCAACTCTCATGTCCCATCACATATTTTATTCACAAGTTCATGAGAATGCAGCTAATGTCCCCAGAAATCTAGCAATAAATTTACCAATGCTATAGCAGCAGTAAAGTGAAGACTTGTATCTTGAGAAATACAAATCGTGGTCCAGGCCGCTGAAAAGTCATTCTTTTTTCACTTAAGTCATGTTTGCATATAATGACATGTCCGATCCTATTATAATTCAGTAGTTGCAGAAACTGCAATATAATAGGCTACAGAAATGGTCCCCAATCAACATTGTCACTTCATGTGAGCAGCAGGCAAGAAGCCAGTAAATGCTCCTGAAGGCTTTTCTGGGCTCACCTCGAAACACACAATCACTGCACTTTGTAGTACTGTATATCCTTTTGAGGCATGAGATTAATCTCATATGATGGGAGATGGTTGTAACTAGCTTTGTTTGAGACATCCTCCTGATCTCAGAGGCACTATACAGTACCAGAAAATAAATGTAAGCATTATTTACTACCAGACAATTTATGCATCTGGGTGCTACAGGCAGGAAGCGAAGCAGTAAACACCACAAGCAGGAAATGTACTGCACTTCCAATATACAGTACCACAGTCCCTGCTACATCTGGGCTATACAATGAACTATGCACTATATTGGGACACAATAACACAGGGTACATCTGTACATAAAAATGGAAATATGCTTAATAATGATCCTTGCATTTGATATAGAGCTTTTCACATCTTATCAACGTATCAAAGTGCTTCACAGAATATAATGTAAAGTGAATTGACTGTATATTTGTGGGCGAAACGTAATAAGGTAATACATGAAGACCCCGTAATAGTTGGGGGATCATAAAATCCCAGCCCACCTTACAACAGTCAGCACCTCCAATGTAAGATTCTGTAATTAATATGTTAAATATCTCAAATTATATCAATGTTTATATTTTTGAGGCATGTGATTAATCTCATATGATGGGAGATGGCTGTGACTAGCTTCGCAAAAGAAACAAAAGACTGTTTATAAGCAACAAACTGTTTTCAGTCTATGTCAGTCATTTTTTCATGGAAAGATGATCTGCAGCTAGAGAGAGAGCTGTGTTGCCTTTAAAAAAAATAAACACAGGTACCATTTTGCAAAAGACAATATGTGACAGGTCACCAACCCAGCTATATAAACGGAGATCGATCGGAAAGAAAATTAGAAAAAGAATTGAAGAAGAGAGATCGAATTGGATTTGCCATAATAGAATTGGACTTGGCATATTACCGCGATACTTTTGGTTGATCGAATTGAAAATGCAATAAAACACATCATCGTACAATCATCCAGTTTGAGGCACGACAACTTTGAAGCACAATGACAATTTTGAAGAATAACAACAACAAAATGACAACTCAATTTGAAACGTGCCGTCCAGCTTCATACAAATATTTTGGACTTGTCAGAACAATCTTAACTTGTAAGACATTGACCTTAAGGAGGACACAATGAGAAGTGTTGTCATTACTTTTACATATGGATAGCCAGAGAATGCATACCTTTGGCACCTGCTGAAGATTTGGCTATCCATACATTTTCATCTACATTCCCAAGTCTCTTGTTGTAAGATGCCAGGAACGCTTCTCGATCATCCGTCCTCGGAATAATCCTTTGAGCTCTGAAGCCATTTTTTGCCAACTCCACAGTGTTATTAGCACCCATGGGATAAATCACATACGATTCGGGAAACCAGGTGCATGATTCTAGAAGTTCTGGGATTGACTTGATCAGCCTGAAACAGAAAAAGTACATTGGTTATTGGGAGTGGGTGAATCCTAATGCAGCAGACTGATATCTAAATAAAGGAAAACTTTGAACAAATATGCACTGGTCCAGAACTAAAATAAATGTTGCTCCATAAAATCAATGTAATTTCAATAAAGCCAGATGGGTTAGATAGTTGACCAAGTTGTATTTTGGTAAAAACTTTGTGAAGCAAGTGGTTTGTAAATTGGCTGTCATGTTCACCTACAAAGTACACAGTCACTGCATTTTAGGATATATCCTGTAAAATGCTTTACGACATTCTCCTATCTCAAATGAAAATATTATACTATTTTTATTAAAGATTGTTTAAACTACAAATCAACTTTCCTAAAAGTAATGGAGTCAAGTGTCAACGTTTGCTGCAATCGTTCCTATGTTAAATTTACAGCATCAGATAGGACACAGTGATAATGGTTTTGCAGTGATATGAGAACTAATCAATAGTGCCTATGTAACTCTTCAGCAATCATTTTCGCTCCAATGTTTTCATGGAAAGAAACAACAGCGCACCAAATACTGTATAAAGCTTTGAAAACAGTTTGGCTTTGTGGTGCACAACAGTTTAGTGTCTCAATGGGATAACATTCTAATCCAAGTACTGTACGTACTTAACTAAAGAAGCCTTGCGGCAAAGCTTGTCAGCACCCCTATAGTAATTCACAAGTTGTGAGAGTCCTGGTTCGTGACCTGTAAATAAGAACAGAAATAGGTTAGGGAGGGTTTAGGTGAATCATTTAAAATCTCTAACACACAGTTGGGAAAGAATCTGTGTTATAACTTGAAAGGAGGAAATACAGATCAGCATTTTATGTTTGCCTTGGAAAAATCCAAAGAAAACACATACTCTTCATCGTGTTGTCTGCACATGCATGAACTCATATAGTATAGGCTAACACTCCAACGCACTTTTGTATTGTCTGAGGTGGCATTCTTCAGACGAGACTTCAAACTGAGGTTCTGTCTGCCTAATCAGGTCTATATTAAAGATCTTGTGGTCCAATTCCAAAAAGAAAAGGAAATTTCTCCTGGTATCCTGGCCAATGCTCCCCCAGATAAAATTGGTTATTCACTTATATGGAAGCATACAAATTGGCTGCCATGTTCACCCACAAATATACAGCAACTACAATTTACAGTAAATCCTGTGAAGCTCTTTGAGTTGTCCAGGCAATGTGAAAGGCACTAATCAAATGCAACAGTTATTTATTTTACGTTTCTTTAAGTCACTTTAATGCAGTGGAACCAACATCAATTCATAGAGTCCTAGAATTATACAGGACCAAAGGAGGCCATTCAGCATGTCATGTCTGTACAAGCTCTTTCAAAAGAGCTGTCCAAATCAATTCCACTCCCCCACTCTCTCCCCATATTCCTGCAAACTTGTCCTCCCCCAAATAATTAAACATGATTTACTTCAGAAGGCGGTAATAATTTGTGCTCAGTTCTAAATACAGTAACATACAATTTATTGCTGAGAATACCCTGGAATCACCTAGTTGTCAAACCCTAAGGCAGAAGCCAGTGAAGTGTACATGGTTTCCAAACAAGATGACAGATAGGTCAGGTTGGAAACTGTGCAAACACACTGCCAATCCCAAGACATCACTGTTGGCATTCACTGCACTGGTTGACAGCAATGATGGTATAGATACACTGCAGCACTGCAGCAGTCCTTTCTATCCCAGATTTCAGGGAGAGGAAGGATCAAAGAGATGGTGGATCAAATTATTTCCTTTCAAGTATAATTTTTTTTAAATAGTATTTTACCTCACAACTCAGTTTAATGTAAAAGTGATCAGACAGTTTGCTTTCTTCCAGGTTTGCTCAAGCTGAAGCACACTGCCGGAAACTGTGAGACAGCAATAAGCTAATTTTCTGTTCCATTTCTTGTCTCACTGTATAATGGGAGGCTGTTAGCTTTCACAAATTCTTTGTTCCTTTTTCCCCTCCTGTGTCCCAGCAAGATTAATAACTCACTGCGTTGGTTAAACCTGTGGTGAACACAGGTCCTTTACGCAAGTCCCACAACAGTGCACCAAGATGTCAACAATCTGCCCCACCCATCAGGGCAAAAGGAATATTCCAGTAGTGTTCCCCAACTGTTAGAAAGCCAGAAACTGCAGAGAAGCATTAATGTCAAAATGTCAAAATTAATGTCATACTGCTTAAAGCAATATGGATTTTTGGAAGAGCATTGGACAGCTGTGAGACAGCATTCTGGTGCACTGTGGTGTGCATAAATTGGCACTCTTGCATCCCCATCTATCGGCTTACAAACAAAGGATCTTGTGATTAGTGGAGTTCTCTTTGGGGTGGAAGGAAACCTTTGTGATCGCATTCTTAATGTTTTGATACCTACATTTATGTTTATTACTTAATAGTTATAGATTCTGTAATTGTATAGTTTCTTCCTGGATTGTCCGCAACAATTTTACCATATCACCAATACCTTCTACTGACTCCATCCCTTCACACAGAGGATAAAGTTCAAAATATTGTCCTCACCTTCAATGCCCTCCATGGCCTCGCTCCCCCTACCTCTGCGATCTCCTAACATCCAACCAACCTGCCCACTCTATCCTCTGAGCGGACTCCAGCCTGCTTCATATCCCCTGACCCACTCGCCCCACCATTGGCAGGCAAGCCTTCAGCCACTCTGCCCCACACTCTGGAATTCCACCCCGCAGTCCAGCAGGCCTTCAATCAACCTCCTCCCCCCCTGTTCTCCACTTTCCCCGATCACTACCCTCAGCTCGGGTCCGGGCGCCTTGGGATGACAACGACAATGAAAGGCGCCATACAAATGCAATCCTGTTATTGTCGTTACAGTATAACTACATTTTAATTTTATTTTCGAGGCAAAATATTAATACCTGGTAAATCGGATGATTGAACCACAACTTCCAAGGACCACACCTTGTTACGTAGAACTACAGAATTATACATCACAGAAGCTGGCGGTTTGGGCCAAAACGTTTTTAAATAATGTATATAGTTGATGACTAAACTGAAGTAGTTTCGGAGCAGTTTCACAAATAATGCTATCGGTGCTTTTCTTCCCTCAGGAATGGGACCAAGGTCAGTACAAACAGGATCGATTCGGAAGATGAGCATTTAGTGACACAAAAGTTCAGGAGAGATTACTGCATTGGCTCTTTCTGAAATAATGCACCAGAGACAGCATATTAAAAACAAGTACCTTGTCGTGTTACTTCAATTCATTTTTAAGCTATTTAAAACAAAATTTCGTCACCAAATATTTCAACAGTTGCGAAGACTTGGGTCATTGCTGGTGTCAGGAAGTTCTGATGACAGTGTACTTACTCCATGAACATTCACACAACGTTACATTTCATGCACGAAACGTACAAACAGTCAATTCGCTTCACAGTGTATTCTGTGAAGCGCCTTGAGACGCCTGATGCGTTACACCAAACCCGTGGATTATTTATTATCAGACAGATATATACACAGGTGAAGGGGGATCAACATCCGATGCGCCTGGGGGGGAAAGAGGAGCAGATCTGCAGATTGGGAACGAGAGGATGGATCCCATTCCCCCACCCCAATGAAAACACCAACAAAATCCCCGCCCGCCCGCAGCACCGCACAGCCGGTGAATGCAGTCGGCCGGTCGGTGGCCATCTCTTACCCAGTGTGCCGAACGGCAGCTTGTTCCTCTCGCCCAGCATCAGGTTGAACCTGGGGTTGTCCTTCTTGAGCCTCCGCCACTG
Source organism: Hydrolagus colliei (assembly GCA_035084275.1). Classification (NCBI taxonomy): domain Eukaryota; kingdom Metazoa; phylum Chordata; class Chondrichthyes; order Chimaeriformes; family Chimaeridae; genus Hydrolagus; species Hydrolagus colliei. Next base: position 60,873,307 of record CM068744.1, on the reverse strand, counting down.
CCCCGTGGCCAGCAGCACCTTCCCCACCTCCGCGTACACCGAGCTGTTCCGGTCGCGGACCACGAAGCTGTACATAGTCGAGGACACCGCGGGGGAGCAGGGCAGGCACGGCGCCCGCGGCAGTGAGGAGCGGCACCGGGAGCCCTGCCCGCGGGGCAGTGAGCGGCACCGGCGCCGGGGTCCTCTCTGCGTCTCTGTCTCTTTGTCTGGGGGTCGGTGTCCGCGGAGACGCCGTCGCTGGGGCCTGTGGAGTTGCGGCCACTGGAGGAGGAGAGGTTGGGGTGTGATGGGGGGGGAGTGGGGGCTGGTGCTAACGGCTGGTGGCTGTGGCTGCCATGCCCCTCCCGGCTACTCTCTCCTCTTCAGCTTCATTCTTTTCGTCGCAGCTGTCACCCGGCATCGACGGACGGCAACTGCGCATGTGCCGTGTCGTATACCCCCAACCCCCCCCCCACCCCCTCCTTTCCCTGGGGTGCAGGGTATGGCACGGCACATGCGCAGTTGCCCACCTTCATCGATTATAGCAACATTTTGGGGGCAAGGAACTACGGCTCCCGGAATGCAATCTGTTCACCGGCTTCCTCATTGGTCGTTGGTCACGTGTCCTCAATAGCGCTTCCGCTGTGATGTCATCGGCATGACATCATGACCCGACTGGAATATCTGCGCGTGCGTCCTCCTGCCCCCAGCTCACAGACTAACCCAGTGTGAGAGTATTCTGTAGTACAGCAGGGGGCCAGCAGAGCCAGCTCTACATTCACGTTAAAACATTAGTTATGGCTGTTTGCCATACGATACTTTCAATGATAACAATAATAATACTTGCATTTCATACAGCGCCTAATCACATCGTCAGGACGCCCGCCTCAAAGCGCTTCACAGAATATACTGTAAAGTGAAGTGACTATATGTTTGTGGGCGGAAGGTGGCAGCCAATTCCCAAAGCAGTGTTTTAACTATATCTCAACTGATGACATATTATTGTTGATCAGCTTTATAAATACAGTATATGGATAAATAAAATCAACCTGTCCCTTTCATCCAGCACCGTTCCCACCTCCCTCAAAACAGCCACCATCACCCCCACTTTGAAGAAACCTTCTGTTGACTAGCTCTCCCAACTACTGGCCCATCTCCAACCTCCCTTTTCTGTCCAAGGTCCTTGAAAGAGTCGTTGCCTCCCAGCTTCGCTCTTTCCTTTCACTCCACTCCCTCCACGAGTCCCTCCAATCGGGCTTCTGTGCTGCCCATAGATATACTGACCATTTGTGACCAGGACTCCCTCTGGCTCCTCGTCCTCCTCAACCTATCCACCACCTGTGTCACCGTGGGCCATTCAATCATCCTCCATCGACTCTCCTCCCATCTCAATCTTCAAGGTTCTGTCCATGACTGGTTCAGGTCCTATCTTCCACACCGTCTCCACTTTGTGTCTGCCAACGGCTTTCCTCCAGCTCCCGCACTGTGTTGTGCGGCATTCATCAGGGCTCTGTACTCGGTCTCTCCTCTTCACCCTTTACAAGCTCCCCCTCGCTGACATCACCTCAATTCCAGGAATACCAGCGTCCTGACTGCCTGCCTGTCCGACATTGAGTCCTGGACGAGGGACCACTTTCTCCGGCTAAACGTCAGCAAGTCTGCGGCCTTTCTGATTGGCTCGCGACAGCCCCTCCGCACCTCAAGCCCTGACAGCAGCAGCATCCATGACTGCACACTCCATCTCATGAAGCCGGTCAGGAACCTGGGTGTCTCGTTTGACCTTGAACTGTCCTTTCTCTTTCACATTCACGACATGACTACCACTGCCTTCCATCAACTCCGTAACATGCCAAACCCTCCCCCATGCTCGGGTCCCGACCCCTGACTGTTCAGTACCTTGGGACATCCTCGCGACGTGAAAGGCGCTCTATAAATATCATTGTGTTGTTGGTGGTGGTGTTGTTGAATGCGCTCATTTCCAATCTCCGAATGAAGATATCTTATGCTGATGTTTTGCAATCGATCAAATCCACAAAGATAATTGGGAATAGAAATGTGCAAAACAATAGTTCACAAAGTTGACTCCTCAATAAACTACAGTTCGTAGGTCTGTTAAAATGTAACTTGTTTTAACAAGTTTGTTTATTCTCGGATGAAGGCACTTTATGCCTTGGCAAATTTCTCTGCCTCTCCTGAAATTTTTTGGAATCCTTTTTTCCTTCTACGGAAGTGCAGTTCCTTGGTTGCTATTCGACCTCCAGTATTGACAGTAAGTATTTGCAGGTTACTCAATGGCAAAGGGCATCACATTGAAGACCAAAATTTTGTTTCACCTGTTGGCGACCTTGCAAGTCATGGACATGCAATCAGAAGTGAGACTGGTTGATTTTACCTTGGTGTGAAGGTAATTTAATAAACCTCCAATGCTGACCCAGCAAAGATCAGTTACCAAAACATAGATGAAAGATATCAAGGACTAATCCACTAAATAGGACTCTGCAACTCCCTGAATAAACCAACAGTGTCATCAAGGAAGGTAAACACAAATACTTCGCTGTGCCCAATTGGCTGCTGTATTTCACCCACAAAGATACAGTCAATTCACTTTACAGTATATTCTGTGAAACGCTTTGTGTATTCTAGAAGACGTGAAAAGAGCTATATCAAATGCAAGGATTATTATAATATTATTATTAAAATGTCTAGAATATAAAAACATTTATTTGTGTTCCTAAATTATATAGATGACTAAGATATGAGTCTAATATTACAAATGACAGTGAAATACTAACTGGATGTCATAGAGTACTAGACTAGTTTAGTTATATGTTGATGTGCCATTGTTAGATATAACATGACATTACTGTTACAAAATATTACCATTATTGTTGAATGACATTAGATTGTACAAAAACAACATCCTAAAAGGATATAGATCAACAGAATCCAAATAAAGAAAAGGGAGGAAATAAATGGTGTACCGTATTTGTTGATGTAATTTTGAGTGTTTGCTGGACAGTTGCTCGAATTAATTTCTGAAACAAAATTTATATAATAATAACAGAAACACAAAATACTGCAGATGCTGGAAATCTGAAACAAAAACAGAAGTTGCTGGGAAAACTCAGCAGGTCAGGCAGCATCTATGGAGAAAAGAAAAGTGAATCAATGTTTCGGGTCCAAGACCCTTTGTTAGAACTCACGAAGATAGATATTTGTGGATGACACATGGCAGCCTTATCCCACAAACAGTTGTGATTGAGTGATTAATTTTTTTTTACCGTTTAAGGAGTACAGTATTATCTACCAATCAACTAACTGGGTTCCTACTTACTGCTAGGTAATCAGAGGTGTCTGGAATAAGGAATTTTGCCCAACATTTCACCCTGCTGGGAATCAATCCCAGATCTGTCGCTTGCGAGATGTGTGATCTAACCCACTGAGCTACAGGATTCCACTATATAGCAGTAGTTGCAAATCTGCAAAATAATAATAACAGAGATTGCAAAACAATTTAAGGGAAAATAATCAGAAATGTGTACCTTTTTTAAAAAAAAATCTGGACTCTCTTTTAATGAATGATCTTTTAGCAAAATAAACAATACCATTATTAATTAATAATTTTGTTACTTTTCTTGCCGCATACAACAGAGCTGTAGCTCTGAATCTGTCTCTCAACTCTGAATCTGCCTTTACTTTGGCTCTGTCTCAGTCTCATATATCTATTTATTGCCGGTTTTCCCATAGATATGAGATTGGGACAGAGTAGTACTGTACTGTTCATTCTGAAATTCACGCCCCACGACAGAAGTTCAAACTCACAGTCTGGGCTGATGCTCCAAAACAAAGCTGCGGAGCTCTGCATTACTGATGTTCAATCTGTCCGTTCAAGTAAATCTTAAAGATCCCGTAGCACTATCTAATAAGAGAAGGGAGTTTTGCTCAGTATTCTGCTGGAAAACAATCCTTCAGATAGAATTGGTCATTCACTTCACTTCATTAAAATCCTGTAAAAGTGTTTTGAAACGTCCAAAGTGAAAAATCCTCTATCAAATGCAAGGATTATTATTATTGGCAATATTATCCCTGCTTCCATTTCTCACAGGAAACAGGTTTTCTTCCCACTCAGTTCCTGTGAACCTTGCAAAGCTTGGTGGGTTGATCCTAGCTGGACAAGCAGCCTAAAGACAATGCTCTCAATTACAAGCTAAACAGCTAGGCTGAAACTTAAACTCCAGCAGCATACCAATGCACACTCTGTGGCTCCCAAGCCTTAGCTCTCATCAACTTGTGTCTCATACTCTTGGAATTAGGAAAGCAGGGTTTGTCTCTCCAGGGTTAGAGAATGGTCATTCCACTCCAGACAGAGAAGTTTCCATGTGGAGCTGGATCTCTCGGACTGGTTTGGATCCTCAAACCGGTGGTGCTTTTCCCACGCATATCAAAACCGCATGACCAAAAATTTTTGTCTGACTCTGATTCCATCACTCTCTGTTACTGTATTTATTTATCTCTGACCGTCTCCGACCATATGTAGTAAAATCTGGGTTTTGACCGGCCAGGGGGTCTGACACACCAGGAACCCATCGCCATCAAGTTTCAGATGATCAAAACCAGGGAGACCGCCAGGGGAGGATTGACTTGATTCCCACATTGTCTTGTCAAGCATGTTGCCTGGGAGCCAACTCAGCCCCAAACAAAAGCCTCACGCCCGTCTAACCGGCCCTGGGAAGGAAAAATTATTCTTGCTGGATTGGCCATAATTGCCCAGTATTTGCCCACGATCTAGATTCGTAGACTATTGCCCCTTGCAGCCCAATCACTGTCTACCAGGAGGTGACCAGGCAGCTATTGGCTTTGCTAGGGCTGGGGATATTGGTGTGTTGTGAGGGCTGGAGATGCTGCTGTGGTGTGGTGTGAGGGCTGGGCTTGCAGGTGTGCTGTGGTGTGAGGGATGCTGCTGTGGTGTGGTGTGAAGGCTGGGGTGTGAGGGCTGGGGTGTGAGGGCTGGGGCTGCTGTGAGGGCTGGGGTGTGAGGGCTAGTGTTGGTGTGAGGCTTGGTGTGAGGGATGGTGTGAAGCTTGGTGTGAGGGTTGGTGTGAGGGCTGGTGTTGGTGTGAGGGCTGGTGTTGGTGTGAGGGCTGGTGTTGGTGTGAGGGCTGGTGTGAGGCTTGGTGTGAGGGTTGGTGTGAGGGCTGGTGTTGGTGTGAGGGATGGTGTGAGGGCTGGTGTTGGTGTGAGGGCTGGTGTTGGTGTGAGGGATGGTGTGAGGCTTGGTGTGAGGGATGGTGTGAGGGCTGGTGTTGGTGTGAGGGATGGTGTTGGTGTGAGGGATGGTGTGAGGCTTGGTGTGAGGGATGGTGTGAGGGCTGGTGTTGGTGTGAGGGCTGGTGTTGGTGTGAGGGCTGGTGTGAGGCTTGGTGTGAGGGTTGGTGTGAGGGCTGGTGTTGGGGCTGGTGTGAGGGCTGGTGTTGGTGTGAGTGCTGGGGCTGGTGTGAGGGATGGTGTGAGGGATGGTGCTGGGGCTGGTGTGAGGGCTCGGGTTGCGGGTGCCGTTCTCTCCTCGGTTCACTCAGTCACTCACTGAGCTCCTGCCTGGCAACCACAACACTCACTGTAAGGTAAGAGCTGGGGGAGCACGGGCCGTGCGGGAATACACACACACACACCAACAGAGACACACACACAGAGACAGACACACACCGACAGACACACACAGAGACAGACACACACCGACAGACACACACAGAGACAGACACACACCGACAGACACACACACAGAGACAGACACACACAGAGTCAGACAGACAGACACAGACAGACAGACAGACAGACACACAGACAGAAACACACACACACACAAAGACACAGACAGAGACACATAGAGAAACACACAGAGAAAGACACACCAGACAGAGACACAGACACACACGGAGACAGAGACACACACAGATCCGGACAGAGACACACACGGAGACAGAGACACACACAGATCCGGACAGAGACACACACGGAGACAGACAGAGACACACAGAGACATACACACACACACACATACAAACACAGAGACAGAGACACACACACACACACATTCTCACAGTCACACACAGACGGTCCAGCTCCCGCTGTCACTGCAATACAGACATTGCATTTCCCTGTAATAACTCGCCCCTCCCGGCTGTGTACTGCCCTTCTCCCCAGCTGCCTACCCTGCCCTGCCCTGCCCGCCCTGCCCTGCCCGCCCTGCCCTGCCAGAGAGCGCCTGACACTCACTCACTAGGTCAAGCATCTCGACAGTCGTGGGAAAGACATTCGGGGACTGTCGGTTTCGGGTGATCGGCCAGAGAACTTGATCACTTTAGGTAAAATACGGCAATTACTGCAGGTGTGAGGGTCAGGAGTCAGTCAGGGAGAGGAGGAGAGGGGAGGGGAGGGTGGCTACCAATACTGTAGATAGGCTGGGAATCTGGGCTCACAGCAGGTCGCAGTCCGTCAAACGGGGGACTGAATTATGCTGCCAGACTGGTAACATTGTGGGTTACCTTTTATAGTGCGAACTTAATATTATTAATAATAATAAAAATAGTCATTGCATTTGATACAGCGTTTTTCCCAATGTCTGGACGTCTCAGAGCGCTTCACAGGATGGACTGCAAAGTGAATCGAACTTACATTCCTACTCTTTGCGTTTTCAATGTATGGAATTCTTTACCCCAAAGGGCTGGTGATGCTCGGTCCTTGAACACATTCAAGACTGAGTCGGATAGATTTCTCATTTGTAAAGGGATTAAGGGATATGGGGATGGGGGGATGGGCAGGCAGCTGGAGTTAGAGTAGAATATCAGCCATGATGGAATGGCGGGGCAGGCTCGATGGGCTGAATGGCCTACTCCTGCTCCTATTTCTTTTGTTCTTATGTTCAAATGCCACCTACCATTTTACCAACCTTTGGTGCCAAACGTTGAGTGTAATGAAGGGGTTCCAAACCTACTGTACAACCACAAATTGTCCACAGTCTACACATGTTGACTGTTGCCCACATTCTGGAGCTCTATCCCACAAGTCCCCGTCTCTTCCGTCGCCTCCTTCAAGGAATTGACTGTATATTTGTGGGCAAAACGCAGCAGCCAATTGTGCACAGCAGTGTCCCCCAAACAGTCATGGATTGAAAATGACCAATTTTATTATTGTGTTTGTTTTTCAAACCTGTGCTTGTTGGATGTCAAATGACCAACCTTCCATCCCCCCTTTATTATGTTGGTGGTGGGGGGGTGGGGGGGGGAGATTAGTGGGTCTTCTCAGAGCTGAACTGACTCCAAGGTAATTTGTTTGGCAATGAAATGTCAGAATGGAGCCAGCCTTCCATAGACTTGGTAATAATAATAATAATAATCCTTGCATTTGATATAGCGCTTTCCACATCTTATGAACGTCCCAAAGCGCTTCACAGAATATACTGTAAGTCCGGTTCCTGAGCCAGGTGGGTCAAGCATACTGCAGGACATAGAGGGACAGACCAGTCACTGAGTGGCAGGAATTCTTTCCATTCAGCACTTAAACCAAAGCCTTAATGTGTAGGGTGGTCTTAGCTGGACAAGCAGCAGGAAAACTTGCCAAACAATGCTGTCAATGGGTTCTCAGCCTTGGCTTTTGCCAAAATGCGCCTAACACTTAACAGAATCAGATAAACAGGATGCATCCCTCCAGAGAGAGGATCCATTCCAATAAATATCTCTGAAATTTCCATGTGTAGGTGGGTTGCATGGAATTCTCAGTTTGGATTGGATACTCTTAAGCATGTTGATGAGTGTCTGCATGTGTCAGACACTAGGCTGCCACCCCACACCTCCCACTTGCTTCTCCTCAGATACCTGATATGAACACGTTACATTATTTATCATTAACCAATGGTTTCTAATGCATCAAATTTCTTTGGTCCCAGCTCAGAGACTATTGTTCTTGTAAGTATTTGCTCATCTCTCTCGTTACCTTGATATGCTTGAATCATTTTCCTAACCAGGTTTTATTTTTTGGTTTTATTTAAAAGAAAGAAAGCAGAATTACTTTGCTGGTGGAGAGTTTGTGATTGCATCCTGTGTAATGACCTTTTAATTGTCTTCTCATTTCCTCCAGTTTTGTCGTCATGGTTTCAATTGAATAATCGCTTTATATATCTTCATTATACCTTTTCCTTCAACATCTTACAAATCTGGATTTATTTAAAGGAAACGTGCAGATATTTAGTGCCTCTTCATAATTTGATTACTGAGTCCCAGTATCATCTGGAACCCTGTAGCTCAGTGGTTAGAGCGTGAGACCTGTGTTTGAATCCAAGCAGGTCAGAGCGAAACCTTGGGCATTTCCTTACTCCACATGCCTAATAATAATAATCTCTCCAAAAAAACACTATAATAAAAATTGGTCATTTCAATCCATGACTGTTTGTGGGACACTGCTGTGCGCAATTGGCTGCCACGTTTCACCCACAAATATACAGTCAATTCACTGTACAGTATATTCTGTGAAGTGCTTTGAGACTCCTAGAAGACTTGAAAAAGCGCTATATCAAATGCAAGGATTAGTATTGTCTGCATAATTTTTCTCCAAACAACAACAATATAGCGCCTTCATATAGGATAATGTCTATGAGAGCCTCATATAGAGTATAAGACTACAAAGAGTGCAGACTAGGCCTCTAATGAAGGTGTCAGAGGGCATGCAACAACAACGTAAACTTATAAAGCGCCTTTCACGTCGGGAGGACGTCCCAAGGCGCTGCACAGGAGGCGTGTGACCCGAGCTGGGAGGGGAGTGTTCGGGGAGGGGTGAAACACGTAGGGGAGGTCGAAAAGTTCGGGCACGGTCGAAGAGGAAAGACTTCAAACCGGCCTTGAAAGAGGAAAGGGAAGAAACAAGATGGAGGGATTGGGGGATGGAATTCCACAGGGTGGGAGCGGAGAAACTGAAGGCCCGGCCTCTGATGGTGGGGCAGTTCGGGCGGGGGGCTTGGAGCAGGCCAATTCCTGCTGAACGGAGGGTCCGGGTGGGCTTATAGGGGGAAAGTAGATTGGTTAAATAGGGCGGGGCAAGGCCGTGTATGGCCTTGAAGGTGAGGACGAGGTCTGAGTTAGCCCAGCTGAGTTGTTGAGCAGAAAAGTGGGTTAAGTGTTCATCAAAGAAATTGGAGGCATCAAGGCATGAAGGCATTTATAGCTGTGGGTGACAACCTTGAGGTTTAATCAATTGTCTGTGGAGGACTGAGATGATGGGCAAGCAGAGATTAGTTCAAGTGACATTGAGGCAGTGGCCTTATGGATGGCAGAACTAGGGGAGAGCTGACAAATAACTCTCCAGTGCATCAGTATCTTCTCTGAGGCAACGTTACTGAAATTGTAGAATTGATGCCTCTCTGATATCTATAGAAGTTACAAAAACTTAATTCAACATATAATCAAGATGCATCAAACAGTTCTGTTCATAACAGCTTCACTCAGCTCAGTGAATAATGAATCACCCCATTCCAAACCCTTTCCCCCTTATATAAGGTATGAGAACATGTATACTGTACCTGACCACATAACATTAAAACAGAAATCAGCAATGTGATTCTTCCTATCTGAAATGTACATCCGGATGTCAGAATGGGGAACTAATATTTTTCATTTTTTCATGCATAAAATGTTAATCCTATTGGTGGATAAATTCTTATGAATTTAATCGGATTGCAGTCTTCTAGGCATCCATAAATGGCTCCCCTCACTCAGAATGGGATTAGTTCTGCAATCAAGACCAAGAATATCGAAAGAATCATCGTCCCTATTGCTGCTCAGATTTCCCATTTGATTATCTTAAGTCAATGGCAGGACAAAGGTGATGCCAACTTCTCTGATCTGGAGGCAACAGCTAAGGAAGTGGCCAAAGCAACCAAAGAGCTTGTTTTTGCTGCAAAATGGTAAGATGCTGGTTACATTGCACTGAGAGAAGAGTTGATGGGAGTGGTGCAATGACATGTTCACCATACAACATAATCTGGAATAAATACTATATCATTCCTAGATTCATAGAATTTTATGGCACAAAAGGAAGCCATTCGGCCCATCTAGTCTGTGCCGGCTCTTTGAAAAGAGCGATTCAATCCCACTGCCCTGCCCGCTCCCCATAGCCTAATAGACCTGTTCTCCCTAAATAAAGATCTAATTCCCTTTTAAAAGTTGTTATCGAATCAGCCTCCACCACCTTTTCAGGCAATGCATTTCAGATTCGAACAACTCGCTGAGTGAAAAGATTTCTCCTCAGCTCCCCTCTACTTCGCCTTGAAACTATTTTAAATCTGTGACCACGAGTCACAGATTCGCCCACGAGTGGAAATAGTTTTTCTCTATTTGCCCTGTCGAAACCCCTCATGATCTTATAAACCTCTATTAGGTCTCCCCTCAATCTTCTCTGCTCCAGAGAGAATAATCCTAGCCTATCTAGCCTCTCCTCATAGTCCCTCAATCCTGGCACCATCCTAGTAAATCTTCTTTGTACCCTTTCCAATGTCTTCACATCCTTTCTGTAGTGTGGTGACCAGAATTGAACACAGTATTCCAGCTGAGGCCTCACCAAAATCTTATAGAGGTTAGTCAGCACTTCCTGACTTTTGTACTCTATACCCCTATTTATAAAGCCTAGTATCCCATATGCCTTCTTAACAGCCTTGTCTACCTGTCCTGCCACCTTCAACGAATCACTAACACAAATCCCCAGGTCTCTCTGTTCCTTCACACCATTTAAAATCGTACTATCTAGCCTATATTGCCTCCCTTCATTTCTTCTCCCAAAATGCATCACCTCACACTTCTCTGCATTAAACTTCATCTGCCATGTGTCTGCCCACTTTACCAATTTGTCTATATCCTCTTGCAGATGGCTACTATCCTCCTCACTATTTACTATTCTCCCTAATTTAGTGTCATCTGCAAACTTGGAAACTGTACTCCGTACACCCAAGTCCAGATCATTGATGTAGATTACAAACAGCAATGGTCCCAAAACTGATCCCTGTGGCACACCACTGCTCACTTCCCTCCAGTCTGAAAAACAGCCGCTCACTACAACTCTCTGCTTTCTGTCTCGCAGCCAGTTGTGGATCCACGCTGCCACTGTCCCTTTTACGCCATGGGCCTTTAATTTCCTAATAAGTCTCTCATGTGGCCTATTTCCATTCAGTCCCCTAATTGGACAACGGTTTGTTTAATCTTATATATTAAAGGCTCATATATTGGAGGCTCTGTTACATTGGTCTCTCAGTTTGTATCTGTAACTGCAGGATTGAGTTTGCCATTACAAATCTGGTTTATTTTGGTAAAAATGTATATGCAGAGAAGGCCGCTTCACAATGTCATAGAAATCACTGTAACTTCAATAGAATTATGAAAGCAGACAGAAGTTAAAACAGATAGATGAGTTCACAAGACACGAGAGAGTACTTTGTGGCTTGCTCTTTTATATTTTTGACTCTCAAACCACTTAATTTATTTCAGGGTTATGGAACTCTGCTGTTATATTGGTTTGGGAGCAACAGAAAGGAAGAGCAGCAGTTCTGGACTACCTGTTTGTTATTTTATACATAGTGTTTTATTAAAAACTAATATATATTTATATTAATCGTGAATTTTGACTTGTTTGGGGACACTATTGTAGAACTACATGACCATTTAACTGATGTCTTTTATTGTGTACTTCTTGATAAATAGCTTAATATTTTCTTCACACCATTATATGCCAAATACCGCATCAGCTGAAAGAGCAGCAGGTAATTTCTTCTCTTGCCTTTGTCAATGTGACTCCTCAATGACGTGTGTGAGTTGGTGTATGGTGATATTGTATAATTGATGCAACTTTCTTTGCTTTCTTCAGCCTTGCAGAGGACTCAGTTGACGATTTGTTGAAAAAGGAAATGAGCCCAGCTTTAGAGTTTGCTGCAATGTCTGGAAAGGGTATTCTGATGGCAGCCCAAAAACTCACCATTCAGCCTAAACTCAGTGAACATAGGAATGAGCTAATCACTTCTGCTCAGAACATCCTACAAGGAACTGTGCAGGTTGGTTTTGTCCTTCAGATAAGACATTAAAATCAAAGTTCTGTCTGATTGTCTGAATGGACAGGACATCAAAGAATTCATGACACTATTCAAAAAGAGAAATGAGTTTCTCCTCGTGTCTTGGCCAATAATCCCACACATAAAATTAGTTATTCACTTCAAGGCTGTTTGTGGTGTGAAAATTTGCTGCTGGGTTTCCCTAGCAAATGCACAGTTACTACACTTGATAGTACATCGTGTGAAGTACTTTGAGAAATCCTCCCAATGTGTAAGGTGCTATATCAAAAACAAAGTTTTTTTAAAAAAATTATAGACCTTAGAAGAACCAGTTACAATAGAGGCCATATTCTGGTCATAGGAGGAATTGCTTCGTGTCATTAATTGTCACAAAGCAGTTTTCTCAGATATTTCAGTTTGTTGAAATGCTAATGAACATTGAGTTTTCCCTATGACTAAAATGGAACGCACACTCTCTCTGGATATACCCTGCTTACCTAATTCCAGACAGTGTTACGCACAGGTTGGGGAAGTCAAGGCTTGGGGTGTGTATTATAGTACAGCCCCTTGTTGCTTTGAGTGATTGAGCGACCTTCAAGTCAGTGATTGACTTAACAAAAAGCAGTTTATTGAACCACTTGGTGATGGTTTCATTAGCATCACTTTGGTAGCAAAGATCCAATCTTTTGAAAATTAATTGTAGAATCATAAAACTATACAGCATAGAAGGAGGCCAATTGACCCATCGTGTCTGTGCTGCCTCTTTGAAAAGAGCTGTCCAAATCAATCCCACTCTCCCACTCTCCACATAGCCCTGCAAACCTGTCCACCTTGTTCACCCTGTCGAATCCCATCATAATATTGAAAACTTCTATTGAGTTTCCTCTTAACCTTCTCTGCTCCAAGGAGAATAATCCTAGCTTCTCTAACTTCTTATGATAACCTCGCATTCCTGGTACCATCCTAGTAAATATGCACCCTATCCAATGCCTTGACGTCCTACCTAAAATGTGGTATGGTACTCCAGCTAAGGCCTAACCAGTGTTTTATAAAGGTTAATCATAAGTTCCTGGCTTTTTTTACTCTATGCTCCTATTTATAAAGCCTTGTATCCCATATGCTTTATAAACAGCTTTATCTACCTGTCCTATCACCTTAAAAAATTTACTTTTCTGAACCCCCAAGTCACTCTGTTCCTTCACCCCCTTTTAGATTCTACCATCTATCTTATACTGCCTCATCATTTTTTCTTCCCAGATTCATCACTTTATCGACATAAAACTTCAAAGGCCATGGGTGTATCCATTTCACCAGTCTGTCGATGTCCTCTTGCAGTTTGCTACTATCCTCCTCACTGTTTAATACTTTTCCTAGCTTTGTATCTCTGCAAACCTGGAAATTGTACTCCCTATACCCAAGCCCAGGTAATTTATATAGACACAAAATAGCAGTGGTCCTAATATTGACCCATGCGGGACACCACTGCACACTTTCCTCCAGGAAGAAAAGCAATTGTTCACCACCACAGTTTAAGAGTCAGAAGAGTTCTGTGTTGCCACTGCCACTTCAATACTGTGGGGTGCTATTTTCCTTACAAATCTTATGTGGCACTTTATCAAACACCTTTTGAAACTCCATATAAATTACATCAACTGCAGTACCTTCATCCACCCTCTCCGTTACTTCATAAAAAAAAGTGTAGTATACATGTTCTCAGATTTGTTAGACATGATTTGGCTATGTTTTATTAACCCATATTTTTCAAAGTTAAAATTAATTTTGTCCCAGATTATAGACTCTGCCCCAGATTATAGTCTCCAAAAATGTTAAGATGAAAAGTGATGATGTATAATAATAATCCTTGCATTTGATATAGCACTTTCCATGTCTTCCAGATGTCTCAAAGCCTACGCAGAATATACAGTACTGTAAAGTGAATTGACTGTATATTTGTGGGCGAAATGTGACAGCCAATTGCACAGAGCAGTATCCCACAAACAGTCATGAATTGAAATGATCATTTTTTTTCTTGAAGGATTATTATCAGGCATATGGAGTAAGGAAACTTGTTCAAGGTTTCTCCCTGCTCGGAGTTGAACACAGGTTTCTCACTTGTGAGGCGAGTGCTCTAACCACTGAGCTACAGGACTCCAAATATATAGCGCTTGTATAGCCCTCTTTTTCATTTATGTTAGTGTAAAAATAATTGCATATTAACATAAAACTACTGCTGATTTCACAATTTTTCAGACACAAACGTTAGTCCCTCTTTTGCCCCCCCTCCATTTCGGGTAGGTTTGATGTTGCTGGATTGTATATGAGAAATAAACGATTTAAAAGAGTTGAAAGAACCAGTGAAAGATTAGGCGACAGTTCCTTTGTTGTAAAGTTCATCTGGAATGTTCCTTTGGAGCACTTGTACATTATTCGTGATTATTAGTGTAGTTGGGATGTTTAAAACAGTGATTGACAGATAATTGCGTAGAGAGCAGAAAAGATGTATGGCAAAAGGGTGAGGCAATTGGATTAAACAATCTGACAAGATCTAATAAACTAGTGGAATAGGCAGGATGGGCTGAATGGTTTCTGCCTGTTTCCCTAAATTCCTATGTACGTACTCTGAAATTGAATTAAGATTGGGAATCCAATACACATTGAATTTCTCACTAAAGCCAATGTCATGTGTCAGATTCTCTTGACAGCAGATGATGCCGAGGTGCGTAGGATTATACAGGCCACCCACTGGCTGCTGGACTGTTTGACCTTGGCGGAATCTGCGAGGGACATGGCAGCGTTGCTCGTTGCTTTCAGGGAGTTTTCAGAGGCGTTGCTTTTGCTGAACAACCTGGTGGAAGAACGCCTTCAGGAACTGAGCGACTCAGTGCAGCAGCAGCACTTGAAGCGAGCTTTGGAGATGCTTAAGAAATGTGTCCCCATTTTGCACACAGCCACACACACTTTTGTAAAATACCCAAGGAACGATCAGGCCCAGGCTGCGAAAGCATATGCGATTCATCAGATTGATGTCACCGTCTCAGATATTATTGCATTATTGAAGAGTAGTTCATCAGGCAATGAAGCTCATAACAAAGGTGGCCTGTTTGCTCACAGATTACAGCAGCTTTTAAATATATTACCCGAATCAAAACGATCCCTCATTGCAGACAGCAACTTTGACAACCTTGTTGAGGGGGTGGTTTTTCATTGCATGGTTGTGGCTAATGCATCTAGGGAGACAGTTCAGCACAAGCTAGTGACACAGTGTCAGCGCCTTCTGCAGCTCAGAACTCAAATCTCTGACCACTGCAAGCTCCTAGCAAGCCTGGGAAGTCTCAAACAGCTACAAATAGACTTTGACACCGAATGCGATGCTATGATGATAGAACTGGAGAGATTAGATGAGTGCATGGTCAGTGCAATTCTCTATCAAATTGTGGACATCTTTACTGAAACCAAAGAGCCTCTTGAACGCTTAACAAAAGTTGTGTCTGGATCTGCAACAGGACCACCTTCTCACCTTCCAGCCAATGTCAGTTTCTTGAGTTTGCAACCATTTGTCACATCCTTCCTTACGCACACCGACAACATGATAAAGGTGGGAGATTTCACCTCTGCCTGTTGCACCCAGTTACACAACTTTAAATCAATTCAGGCTTCTATCATGTGTTTGAAGGATCTGAGAGAAGACACAATGGCTGTGTTAAAAAAGTTGAGCAGAAGTCCTCAAAACCCAGAAAGACTACTAGAAAGACTTCATCTGCTCAACAAACTCTGGGCACACGAAACTGAAGAGTTGTTGGCATCTCTTGATGCTGTTATTAACATTCGCGAGTTTATTGAATTGTCTGTACGAGAGATTCTGGATGACATGGAGGAATTTGAAAAACGCATTTGGGATCAGAATTTTAGTCGGTTCACACAGAATGCTGTAAACCTGTCTGGACGGGCAAAGCGTGTGGCACAAATTGCTAAACGATACCTGGATAAAAGCAATGATCCTATCTTCAGAAATGGACTATTGGTGTTAATAAATCAGTTGGAAAATGCTATTCCGGCAGTTCGCTTAGCTACAAATCTATGTCTGGGGGACCTCGCGGATATGTCCATGAGAGCCAATCTCTTAAAAAAGATGCAACAGTTGACTGCCTTAATCTACACAATGCGTGATGGCATTGATGGCATTAACCACCACACACTTCTTCACCCCCTACGTGCCCAGGCCCGTACACATGAAGGTTTTAAAGAAATAAACTACAGTAGAGTGCAGTACTTAAATCATTTGGATTTTTCATTGAAAGATACCAAAAATCCCAACAACCAAAAACCAAGTAGCTTTGAATCAGGCAAAGTATTTAAGCAAATCTCTCCCTACATAAAATCTGTTTGATTGGGATTTGCAAAAATTGACACTTTAAGCCTATAAGGGATGGCCTTTCTGTTCAGTATGCTAAAAAATCTGTTTTGAATGATTTTATTTCAACTGCAGGAAGTCAATTTATCTTCAGTAATTGCTGCATAAATTCTTAAAACTGTTGTGCTACTGATGCTATTAAAGGCTTAGAAAAAGAGTCTCATTTTTGTTTGTTGAGTTACGAATGAAGTGATTATTCTTATATCCATTCAAATATGGTCTCATGTGGAGTGCTGATTGGTTGAGCTAAATGGCCTGTTTTCTGTGCTGTAATATGTAATTTCATGAGTATCCAATGAATATTAGAAGAATCAAATAAATAAGAGTTCGACAGAACTTCCTATTAAAACCAAATAATAGCAAGTTATTTCACGTCAGGAGGACGTCCCAAGGTGCTGGACAGTCAATGTTTCAGACCCGAGCTGGGGTCAGGAACGGGGAGGATTGGGGTGACCAATAGGACCGGATCATAGAAGAGGAGGGTTTTGAGGCAGAACTTGAAGGAGGCTAGAGGGCGAAGAAACGGGAGTGTGGGATGGAATTCCAGAAGTTAGGGGCAGAATGGCCAATGGTAGGGCGGGTGGGTTGGGCAACATGGAGTAGGCCAGAGCCTGCTGAGTGGAGGGGGCGGGCAGGTTGCTAGGGGGTTAAAGAGCTTGCAGAGGTAGGGTGGGCAAGGCCACGGAGGGTTTTGAAGATTAATTAATATTACTATGCAGTGTAACATAGCATTATTTTCTTAAATGAACACTGAGTTTAAGCACAAAGCATTTCAGTTCAGTGTTCTTTTAACTAGGCTGAAACAAATACTCTTATTTTCTCATGCAATACAGTATATCTTATCACTTGTTGCTTTTACATAATTTTCCCCCAGTGGCTACGATAATCCTTGCGTTTTATATACTGCCTTATCACGTCTTCAAGACAACAAAATTACATTTGTAGAGCACCTTTCATGTCGGGAGAACATCCCAAGGTATGTAAACTTTTACCATTGATCTTTACCAGCAGTTGG
Organism: Hydrolagus colliei; assembly: GCA_035084275.1. Classification (NCBI taxonomy): domain Eukaryota; kingdom Metazoa; phylum Chordata; class Chondrichthyes; order Chimaeriformes; family Chimaeridae; genus Hydrolagus; species Hydrolagus colliei. The sequence goes on along the minus strand of CM068744.1, from coordinate 60,855,820 downwards.
TAGCTATATCAAATCCAAGGCATTTAACAATGTTGGCTTGTCGACCGCGCCTTTGGTCACTTTTCTACCCTTGCCCCTGGCTCGGTCCCGGGATCCGCTACTGTGAAGTGCTCTGAGATGCCGTCCAGCATAGAGGGCGCTATATAAGTCAAAGTTGTTGTTGTCACCCAAGTGGGAGTGGCAGCTGATGGTAAAAATGATCAACACAGGGAGGTCTTGAGACAGACCTGGCGGGTATTGATCCAGTCTAAATAAAATATAGTTTACAGTAGCATTTTCATATAACTGCCTGGCTAGGCTACAATATTTTGAAGATGATTTTCCCTTAAATGTTGTATGTTACCAAATTACGGTATATTGATAAAAAGTTACCCTGTTATCCCAGCAAGTCTGAACCCCAACGGGTAGGGTGGTCTTAGATGGATAAACAGTAGGAAGCCTGACAATGTTTTCAACTGGTTAAACTCAAAGTAGTACCATACTGCACTCTCCAGGATTCCCTTTTTGCTTAATACTCTCCAGAATTTTGTAAGCAGCGTCTGTTCCTTCAGGGAGAATGCACACACTATTTCAAACACAAATAATTTTTCAAGTGTAGATGTTATATAGTTGTGCAACTCAGTTGGGTTTGGATACTCTTAAACATGGTGATGAGATTGTGTGAATGAAAGACATGAAAAGCACTGTATAAATGTAAATTTGTAATTAAATTGGTTCATTTAACCAAGCAATATTTCAGAAATTTTAACATCTTCAAAACAAGCTCATATTTGAGTATTTTTGTTGTTATTCAGCTGTTTAAGAATGGAGTACCATTACCCATGCCTTTAATCCAGCCCCCAAACTGAGAACAATATTAATCAATGTGCAATATTTAATAGTGTGTAAAAGTACTTCTAGTCCACATAACAAAAGGCCAATCAGATCATCAAGTGCACAGATCTGTAAAGTAGTCTCATTGTATGAACAGAGATGTTCATGAAGAAAACTAACCTTTCATCTCAACCTATACAATGTTGTTAAGTTCAATTTGCTTATTTTTAGGTATCACAAAGTTTTGTATATAACATGAACTAAAAACTACAACATGCATATAAAATATAGTTTAAAGATTTTAATACATTTGTACAAAAAGCTTTTACATTAGGCTTTGTGTCTATAAAGCTAACTAAATATCAGTAGCTTAATATGAAAATATGGTGTCATACGTAAAGAACAAGCTCATACACTTATTAATGCACAATAATCCACCGATAGTTCCCTGTATTAAATGGATAACGTATTCAGTAATTTAGGACTTATTCTAACTGAACAAATGTGATTATCTTCACAATAAATGTTTGATACATTGTGTACATTAATTTTCATCAAGTCATGGTTCTAGGTAACTTGCCAAATTAAACAGATGATTACTACCTGCCATTCAGTTTACCGTCAATACTTTCATAAATAATCACATAATTGGAGATGTACAGTGCATATCAATGGACAGTGTCTAAATGCAAATGGTTCCACACACTTGATTGTGACAAAAGTCTTAAAGCAACTCAGTTTAAAAAAAATTGCAGTGCACAAATCAGCATCCATTTCAAAGTTAATTGACAAAACCTGTTATAACATTGTACTTTATACAATATACCATCTTTAGAGTGGTACTACTCAAAACTGTACAATAAAAAAGTGGCAGTAATTTAAGATTAGCTGTATTTCCAACAAAAATACTAAAAACAGTTCATAGTTCTTCAGTGTACTACTTCAATAATACATAATCACAATTAATACCCAAGCAAGAAATAACTTTAAAATGTTGGAAACATACAATAAGTTTGAAGCAATTCCACATTTCGGTACACAGAAAGGATTTACTTCACCGGGAAGAAGTTTGCAATATGGTCACAGGTATACTCTCTCTATTATACATATATCTATTACCATAAAAAATTATTCATTCAGAATGTAGTTCTTACATATTGACCCCCAAAAAATTAGTCACACAGTCTGACGTATGCCACTGCATGCATTTCTCTGGACAATTAGAGACTGTACATTGTAAAAAAATAAATAAATAAAACTAACAAGCCAAATAAGTTAAGAATTTTGACAAACAATATAAATGGTGAACATCAGGCTTTCAAGGAGTATAAACTAACAGAATGGTGATGCGGTTGGATCAAAAGTCTTGAACATTTCTTTCAGTGGTTTTTTACCCTTCTTATTATTTAAATCACCTTCCTCCACTTGAGTAGCTAGCCCAGAATGTTTAGTCTGCCTTGGATCATTGTATTGTGGTCTAATTAGGCCAGCTAAAGCCTGGATGGGTAGATTATGAACTGCAGGAACAACACTGAGAACTGCAGGAGCAGCAGTTGCCTGCAGTGCTCCAGGCTTTAATGGAGACTTGCAGTTATTAGATTTCTCTGTGGTAACATCTGTTGTGTTATCTGTGTTCCTACTCTCCTGCATCGGTGTAGATTTATAAATGAGTGAGGAATCACTCTGTACATTTTCAAGTTTGATGACAGATTTTGGTGTAGGTTTCTTTTGCTGCTCTACTTCATGATTGGAATCAGCCTGTGAGGTTGACACAGAAGTTACTAAGCTTTGAGAAGTCTGTGTCCGTGGGTCATAGAGACTGATGCCACTGAGCAAAGTGTTGGGAGCTCCAACTCCTGCTCCACCTACAGACAATTTGGGAGCATAAGGAGGGAGTGGGGTCTGCTCTGTTTTTGCACTAACTCCCGATACTTGTGTAGAGCCACCACTTATTTTTGACAAGCGAGGATCTGCTCGTACAGGGTGGGACTCTTTTGCAGTTGAATCTGTGCTGCTGGGTTTAAGCACTCTGAGATCAGATGACTTTTGCAATCGTGGATCTAACGGTCTGTCAATCCTGGGCTCTGCAATTTTTTCGATGCTTTTTACTGTGGTACTCTCTTTAGGTCTCAAAGACAAACGCGGATCAGCAATTGGACGAGGTTCAATTGCAACATTCAGAGATCTATTCAGCCGCTGATTAGCTATTAAAGGAGGGAGAGGCAAATTTATTGAAGATACGGGGTCTGGTTTTGGCAGTGGCAATGGCAGTAGATCTTCAGGAGTCCAAACAATAAGTTTTGCAAAGTGTGGCTTGGAGAGGGTGATGTCCATTTTTATGTGACTGAATTGTTTTAGTTGACATCGTGGATCCTTTAAAGTTACACCAGCCATCGTCTCCAAAGGTATTATGGCAGGCTTCTCTCTGAGCTCTCGTTCTCCATCTTCATCATCATCCATAGCTTGCTGCTTATTGTTTGATGTTTGTACATAATGAGAGTCTTGCTTGGGGTTTTCATTAACTGAAAGCCCTATACTAGCATGCTCCTGACTCTTCATCTTCCTGGGATCCCTCAGTAGCCTGCGATCAGCAGTAACCAACTCTAAAGGTTTCTTCTTCTCTAACTGTCGTGCGTCAGCTCGTAACCGAAGATCTGAAAGTTTGCTCTCAGATATTTTTTCCTTCACAAGTCTAGGGTCCATAGATGTGTAAGCTGTCTGTTCCATTGTACGAGATTGTTGGGTCTTTATGTTCTCACTCTGTTTCTTAAGGGTCTTCAGTATTGATTTTACACTGATACCATCTTCCTCTTCATCACTGGAATAATACCAGTTTACAGCCTCATCTGAAGAAATTAGAAAAAGATTTAATTCTAGGTTTTGAGTGATCAGCAATAATAAATCATATTATGCTTGAGAATTAATATTTATTTTTGATCAAATGTGCAATACACTCTGTCAGACTATCTCAATGCCAATACTTCAAAATCATACTAAAATCAACAGTAAGCTCTAAATCATGGTAGGTCAAAAAGAGAAAAGAGGGACAGGCAAAAAGATAAACTTGTGTGGTGGTTCAACTCCTTTCAAACAAGGAAAGGAGGCAACATAATAATGTTCTGCACACAATTAGGTGTACAGTAAAAGCCCTTTTATGCGGCAACCTCAGGACCTGGCCAATGCCGGTTAAAGCGCATGCTGGATATTCGGCTGAAAACACAAAATGTTTTTTAAAAATAAAAATAATGCATTTTCCCAGATAAATTCCAGTTAATCGAATGCAGACTTTTTTTTTGAGGTGCTGGTTATACTGAAGTTATGGTTGATCGGGTCACGGATAAACGGGCTTTTATAATAATAATAATCCTTGCTTTTCACAACTTATCGACGTCCCAAAGCACTTCACAGAATATACTGTAAAGTGAATTGACTGTATATTTGTGGGCAAATCGCGGCAGCCAATTGCGCACAGCAGTGTCCCACAAACAGTCATGGATTGAAATTACCAATTTTATTATTGTGGTGTTTTTGGACGATTATTAGATGTGTGGAGTAAGGAAACTTGCCCAAGGTTTCGCCCTGATCTTGCTGGATTCGAACATAGGTCTCCCCAGCTTGCAAGGGTGCTCTAACCACTAAGCCACAGGAGCTCCATTGTATTGCATTATCCAAAAATATTACTGACAGTTCTGTCAAGTGAGGGTGATGAGAATGTGCAATTCAATATTGAAAACTGTGGTTGAAGCAAATACCATCAACGTATTTAAGAGAAAACTTGATTCTTACAAAATATGTGAATACTGTAGTGTAGATAAGAAGAGTAGGAGTGTTGCAGACTCGTGTGGACTATAAACAGAAGTGCAGATAGCATGGGCCCTATTTCAACCTATGAAGGTTTGACAAAAATGATACATGCAAATTGAACACGTATCATGGACAAATAGATAAGAGAGCCACACTCAAAAGACAGACAATTTCAACAGTGGGGCCTTGTGGTGTGCAAATCCAATTTACCGAATGCTCCTTTCGAGCTGCTCCATTGACAGTAGCAGCAGAGTAAACATCTGTCAGCAAAGGACAAATTGACTGTATATTTGTGGGCAAAGGACAAAGGCCCAGCGCCCCGAGCTCACTGTGTTTGTACGGTTTGTAGCAGAAAGGGATGTTTGTAGCAGATTCCATGGAAAAATCGCAGCCGCACTTTTCTATTGGTCCAACATATAATTTAACAACCTATCAAAGGTGAGAATCACTGTCAAGTGTAGTGCCTTTAGGCAAAAGCTGCGGCAAGATCCAGAGACATGGGGTGAAAAAACAGTTTGAGATAATGGGCAAGACATTGGAAAAAAGCTCCTTCTTCAAATACCGTCATGAGATATTTAACTACCCTTGAACTGAGACAAGCCAACATGAGATTTTGAATAAACAATCTAATATTTACAAACACAGATACCAGTTTTCCAACCGAGGAACATTTTGTTGACCGACCTTCATCTTTGCTATTCAACCGCTGAGATTGTCCACAATTATCTTGTTGTCCCTCTTCTTGCTGCTTCTGCTTAATTCGCAGAAACAAGGCTTTTTGTTTAGCTGGGAGAAAGTCTGGAACACTAACAGCCATCTTACGACCTGTTGAGCTACTCGCATCTGATTCACTGTCACTCTCTCTAGAATCATCGGTGCCTAAATGAGATTGATAATCTCTCATCTCTGTTGTAGAACTTGATGTTCCATCTACATATTTGAAAGAATAAATCAAGTTACATACAGTATGTAATCTACTGATGAGTTACAGAGACATTCTGGGAGCGTTATATCCGTCCTCTATACTCATCATTTTCACTGCCTTAGCAAACTTTCACTGACTGAAAATATAGACAAGTGCTATTACTTACTTCCAGGCTTGATGATCTAGAATGAATAGTCAGGAAATACACAAGATTTGTTTTGATTAAATAGCTTGCTTCCTCTCTCAAAAGAAACCTGAAATTGTCAGATTCTGAAACTTTTGGTCCTCATAACATTTGCAAAAGGTTTTAATTAATCTCATTTTGTCTGCCTGTTCAAGTGGCGGTTATAGTTCCGTTTTTCTATCCAAGGAGAAGGGAGTTTCTCCAGGCATGCTGACCAACAATTCCTCAAAATAAAATTGTTGACACCCTCCATGGCTATTTGTAGGATATTGCTGCACTCAAATTGGCTGCCACATTCACCCATTAAATACACAAAAATTATACACCGTTACAAAATATTCTGTGAATATTCTGTGTCTAAAAATTGTATGATTAGCCACTATATCAAATGCAAGATGATTATTGTTGTGTGAATCACTTTCAGAAGTTTCTAAATCCAAATGCAAGTAGTTTGTTGGCCATAGTTCCCAAACCAAGATTTGCTTTTTCACCTCTAAAGTACAGCACATCAATGCAAAGTTACATTTAATAATAATAATCTTTGCATTTGATAGAATATACTGTAAAGTGAATTGATTGTATATTTTGTGGGAAAAACGCAGCAGCCAAATACGCACAGCAGTGTCTCACAAACAGTCATGGATTGAGTGACCAATTATTTTTGTTTTTTTTGAGCTATTATTATTATTAGGTATAAGGCATGGAATAAGGAAATTTACTAAGATTTCACCCTACCAGGAAAAAAACCCGGGTATGTCTAACCACTGAGCTTCAGGAATCCTTTCTTCCAAAGGACAAAATAAACAAACAAACAGATCTAGTTAATTTCAAAACTTAAAGGAACTACTGGTTTCAAACAATGCTTTGAATAGTACTAAATAATTAAATATGTCTAATTTTTCAATAGTAGTTTAAAGTAGACTCCTTCTGTACTGTTAATTTATATGATTCTATGAAAATTAATTAGATGAAATTCATGGATAAGACTTACCTCCCATATGGTTTTCTTGCTCCAAACTGTGTACTGCTTGTTGTGAGTAATAAGAGCTATAAAATGCCATTGGATTTTGAATTTGCTGGAACATACCATCTTGCTGCATTTGTAGTGGTGCATCCATGGGAAATTGTGGATGCATTTGATTTGGTGATGAATGTGGTGGAAACTGATGATGCTCCATAGGCATGTTCATCATAGGTCCCTGAAATCCCATTGGACCTGGAGCTCCATTTGGTCCTGAATTTATTGGTGGCCCAGGAAATCCTGGTGGCATAGGGAAATCAGGGTGACAGGGAGGCATTGGTGCTCCAGGTAAACCTGGTGGCATTGGTGGCATGCCTGGCAGTGGTGGTGGTAGATGTGGACAAGGAGGACCAAAAGTACCCGGAGCATCTGAAAGTTCATTGGATCCTGGCGGACCCATATTTGGACCTGGCATTGGTCCCGGACCAGTTCCAAACATCTGAGGAGGAGATTGGTTGTTTCCCTGAAATGGATGCTCAGGTGATGTGCTGTTATAAAACTGTGGCCTAAAATGAAGCAAAAAAAGTTCAATTTATATTAAAAAGCAGAAAAACAAACTACTTCTTTGAACCAAATAGAAAAGCAAGTATAGTACAAACTTCCATTTAATTAGCCAGTTTTACTTTACTGTAGTTATAAAATGATTTCCCACCCAGATACATAAAAAACAGATGTATGATGCATTTGTTCTGTTGTGTACAACTATGTTTTTTTTCTTGTGGTATTCCAATTCAAGGCAGGTAGAAGGCCTGCACTCTTGTGCTTTACCAGTGTTTTATAACTATATCTTGATCTCCACAAAATATAGTAAATTTACTTTACATTATATTCTATGAAGCATTTTGAGACATCTCAAAGATGTGATAAGGAGCTATCAAGTGCAAGGATTATTATTATTATTATTATAACTGAGTTTAAACCCAGGTTTACTGTGCTGCAACTTTCTGTTCCTTCAATGTGGAAAACGTGCCTGGTTTCTCAGTGACTCTAAAGAGATTAGCAATGGACAGTATGGTACAATTGCTGGGTTTAAATCCATGAAAGAAAATCTATAAAGCCATAATAATAAATAATAATAATAATCCTTGCATTTGATATCGTACTTTGCACATCTTTTAGACTTCTCAAAGCACTTCAGAGTGTACTGTAAAGTGAATTGACTGTATATTTGTGGGCGAAACGCGGCAGCCAATTGCACACAGCAGTGTCCCACAAACGGTCGTGGATTGAAATGACCAATTTTATTATTGTGTTCTTTTTGAAGTGATTATTATTAGGCATGTGGATTAAGGAAACTTGCCCAAGGTTTCGCCCTGATCTGCCTGGATTCAAACATGGGTCTCATGCTTGTAAGGTCTCATGCTCTAACCACCGGGCTACTGGATATAGAAAAACCCACATGTACAATTCTACCATTTCAAAAGTATATTGCCTTTATAGTGTTTATAGCACTACACTGAAGCCTCATATTAGGCAGTAGTTCACAAAATCCAAACCGAGCCTTATAGAACTAGGTCCAGATAACTGGTTTTACTGCACATGCAATCTCCCATTATGGAATCTTAAGTCCATCTCCACTGCCCATTCACATTATAAACAAACCAGCAATGTAACAAAGCACATTATAATAGGACTTGTACTGTATTTACAAATTTGTGACAATCAAAAATAACGCAAACACAATAATGATAGAAACTAATATACAACAACAAAAATACATGTATAGTGAGTGCCTCTCACATCAGAGGAGGTCCCAAGGAACAGTTAAAGGTTAAAATAAACAATTTAAATGATATATATACCAGATGTATTAAATGTACATATCTAGATTACATTAGAACAGGCTTTTCTTTTAAAGAAAGTGAAAAAACAAGCTATCACTAAATTTCAGTGCAGTAATTTCATTAATGACACTGACTCTAATATGAATTAAAAAATTGAACTTTACACATGAAAATATTGAAGACCACCATTTTGCTTACTGTATTCAACCAAAGGAGATAGATGAACAATAAAATCAGACTGTCTTGACAAATTAAAACAGCAACAAAGTTGAGAAAGCTAGATTGTTAATTTACAATAGCGGAAGCAACCATAATGCATTTTTCCTTCAGTGGTTTGAATATGTTCTGTGTAACTGGTCATTAGCAATCTTTTCCCATCATAAGGATGCCTTTCTATTAAAAGATTACTTTTAACTTTCATATAAATTAATTTACCTCAATCCCATCTTGTGCACAAATCTACCAGTTGGCTGTACTACAATATCAAACAGGGAGGGAATCTTCCTATCTGATCCACCAGGCGAAGTGGGTGGTTGACCTATTGACTCTGGACCAGGAAAGCCCTGTGACGGAGTTGGTAATAATCCAATCCCTGATGGTGGTTTCGGAAGAGGCGTTATGCCTCGTCTCTCAAGTTCATCCAGCTCTTGTCTATCGTCTTCTTCATTGTGTTCATATGTATAATCGTCAGTAGAAAAGCATGACTTAAACATTGCTTCAGTTTCATTGTTCAACACCTGGCAAAAAGCAGATATTAATTTTGGTAAAGTATAGCACAGCTTGAATTAATTCTTTTTTTCTAGATTTACATATGTAAAATTTAACAATGGGTTTAACCTGGCTAAAGCTGAATAAACAAACATTTTCAATGAAGCACAATTCTACTCTACCATGTTTGAGGACCTAATACCCTTTGTCAGATAAGATTGAAATGGCCATACTAGCAACAAAGTTAAATGGCTTTACCTTTTAACATAACTAAAATAGTGGCCACGTATACCAATAATAAAAGGAACCATAGTGAAATCCTTCAAAATATTTTAATCTGAGAATGTTCTATGACTACTTTCTTTAAAATAAACAATTAGTGGAGTTAGAACACAACAGGTTGCAAAACAAATTCTAAACATTGCATCTAGTTCATTTAGTCAATTATTTTTGTTGCTCTCCAATTTCCTCAGCATGGAAACCACTTATACTCAGTTATATCACACGTGACTGCAGTTCTCAAGTGATTGGTCCAAACTGCCATTCTTCATGTGAGAATTTGGTAAATTGGAGACATGGGTATGTTTAATCATATATTTTCAGTGAAGTGTCAAATGCAAGGATATTGAGAACACCTCCAACAGCCTACCCTACAAATTCAGTAAACTCAACACAGACCAAGGTTGAACCTAGGGATTTCTTGGTACATGTAGCTCAAAACGTGCATTAATCTATTTATTTGCAGTTATTAATTATGTATTTTGTGCTTTACAAAGAACATTCAGTACAGAAACAAACGACTCAGCCAAACAAAACAATTTATGCTTGTGTTATACACTCCACATGAGTTTCTACACATTTCTTACTCCTTATACTACTATTCCTCTCTCTACCGTGAAGGTTTATCGTCAGATGCATTGAATGACAAACTTACCTTTTCTAACAATTCGCTGGTTTCTTCAGTAAGTGGAGCATGAGAAAATTTGCAGGAATCTCCTTGGTAACATTTTGCTCCTGTATGGTAGAACTTACATGGATATTCACGTAAAATTGCATTAAGGAATAAAAGTTTTTTTTAAATAAGTAAACAAAATACAAATAGAAATCAGTTAAGAATTTTGGTGCTTTTCCAGGAACAATTCACCGATACCCAAGTTATATTTTCAATATAAAATGTTAAGAAAGAGAAGAAATGAGCAGCCATACAAAAAAGTCATTTAACATTTAATATTTCTGCACATGCAAGTTTAATTGTATATTCACAAGCTAACCCCAACAAAAATGCCAGTCAGCCAGTCACTGCATTTGTCACTTAAGAGTGAATCTGAGTATCATCTGGTCGTTTGGTGAGACGTCCTCCTGACGTGAAAGGCTCTATACAAATGTAATTTTGTTGTTTGTTGTACAACTTTACTGAAATAAATCTAAATTTACAGGATTTGTTTCCTTAATCTGGAAAGGAAAAAAGAAATGGATAATAGTAATCCTTGCATCCTTGGGTTGATAGATGTTTATAGTGCAGAAGAGTCATTCGGCCCACCTCGTCCATGCTTTGAAAGAGCAATTCACACAATTCTGCTTATCTGATTTTCCCCATGCAACTGAAAATTACTCTTTTTTAAAAATACTTATTGAGTTCCCAACCAGTTGAAGGCCAACAATTGATTCTAACCCAACCAGAAAACCAGGCAGCGCATTCCACATTCTAACAACTCTTTTACTCTGTTTAAACAAATGAAATTTGCAACCCAAATTGGACTCAACCACTAAATGCACATAATAAACAATCATAACAATAATAATCCTTGCATTTGATACAGCGCTTTTCACGTCTTCTAGACGTTTCATAAAGGATATCATGCATGAAAATACAGTTATCTCCTTTGGTACAATATCCATTTAGATAAAATTTGCAGATATCCTTCTTCTTCTCTAGAATTACATCATGACTGTACCGGCATTGGTCCCCCTTAAGAGAACAAAAATATGTAAATATAACTAAAACTGAATAAAGACAGCCACAAAAAGTAGAACATCTTTGAAAAATAGAGGTCAGGACAAACAGAAAGGGAGGAATTCCTTAAAATAAGTAGTGTAATGGATAGAAAAAAAATGAAGGCCCAGTTGTGCTAGGCTGCACACTCTATAGAATTATGTCAGGATGTCAGGAAGGATGTCATTCATCTCATCACGTCTGTCCTGACTCTTTGAAAAGAGGTGTCCAAATCATTCCCACTCCCCCACTCTCTCCCGATAGCACTGCAAACTTTTCCTTCCCAAATAATTATCTACTTCTGCCTTAGAAGTTATTATCGAAAACGCAGGGCCCTATGGCAAACATGGGGATAGGGGGAGTACGTTTGCTTTTTCGTGGTTGGGAAATGCAGCCTAAGCATAACATGGGGATAGGGGCAGTAAGTTCGCGTTTAGTAAAACTAAACACAAAATAAACACAGACACAGTTATAAAATCTCTGCACATGGGAATAGGAGGAGTAAATTTGGGTGCATTTGCAGCAATCCGCGAGGCTGTCTGACTGACTTCCACAGAGAGAGACACACACACGGAGGGTGGGGATGAGGGTGACACAGAGGGCTGGAGGGCTGTCTGACTGATTTCCACAGAGAGAGAGATGGAGGGTACGGGGCGGGGGGGGTGGGGGGCTGTCTGACTGACTAACTGATACAGCCAGACAGAGCGGGAGAGAGAGAGAGAGAGAGGGGGAGGGGGGGAAGAGAAGGTGAAATAGAGAGGTGAGTCAGAGAGAGATAACATTTACACAGAGAGAGCGAGATCTGCAGATGCTGCCAGCCAATGCTCCCAAACTTACTAGCTAGGCTGCGGAGATGCGACAATAAATTCATTTTACTGTATTTACCTTAATCCTAAGAGAGAAGCATTGTCGCTGGTTGATTGCAACATCGCCCCTGGGTCCTAATGCTATAAACTAGCTGTTCGAAAATTTAAACCCGCAGATTTAAATTACGGATGCGCAAAACGCATTGCCGCGGTTAGCGAGGGATGTCGCATTTAGCAAACAGCGGATGCATGAGCTTCGTGGTTGGCGAGGCCGCAGTTGGGACGGGATACCTGTATATTTATGATTAGTGCTTTGGGACGTCGTCCCGATGTGAAAGATGCTCTATAAATGTAATTTTGTTGTTTTTGTTTATAGATATTTCTCAATGTGTTCAGAGCAGAGGGTTACTAACCCCCATGGAGCATTCAAGAAGTCGCCCAATGAACATTCGCACTAGTCAACGTGAACTTAAGTAAAATCAATATTTTGTTTGCAGTTTTTTTCTTTATTGCATATTTCTTGATTAATAGCATAAATCAATCGAAGCATTTTTGTTGTTGGCCTTCCAAAAAGGTTGGCCACCGCTGTATTAGAGGAATCCTAGAAAGACATTTTGTATAAAGTGTCGGTTTATGACATAGCACAACAGAAAGGTGTGGAAATGTTTGCCAAAAATGCGGGCAAATTTGAGGGGGTTGCGTGGAGATTTGGCAGACTTTTTAAAAAATGGGAGGGGGGGGGTTGGTTGGTGCTATTGAGGTACATTTTACTGCGAATCTATTTTCACTTTATGAAAAACTAAACATGAAGAAATAACACATATTAGGTTATTGAAAATGTTTTCTAAAATTGATTCTTAAACAAAAACTGGGTGGCCCATATGGGATAGGCGGCCACCAGTGAGGCTACCACCTCCTGATTCTCAGGGCCCAGCGCTGCACACAGAAACACACACACACACACACTCACAGACACAAGAGAGAGACACACACACACATACAGATACACACACATGGACTAAGCCAATAATAAACACATAAGGTGAGACACACATGCACCTTTACACTGAGACACTCAAACATAGAAGAAAAACAGACACACTCATAAACACATAGAATCATCATAGAATCATAGAATGTTACGGCACAGAAGGAGGCCATTCGGCACATCGAGTCTGTGCCGGCTCTTTGACCGAGCAAGTCACTTTTGTTAACCCTAATCATCAGCTTTCTCCCCATAACCCTGCAAACCTGTCTTCCCCAGATACCTATCTAGTTCTCTCTTAAAAGCTGCTATCGAATTGGAGGTCGAATTGGACCTCACTACCCTTTCAGGCAAATCATTCCAAATTCGATTACATACATTCCAATACATAAGCACATACATAGAGGACAGTGATACACTCACACACTCAAACACACTCACATAGAACAAACACACTTGCATATAGAGACACTCACAAACAGAGAGACACACAGACTAACACAACAGACTAACTCAGTGGGTCCTCTGAGTTGAGTGAATCATTGCACTTTGGAGCTGCCCCAGCCCCAGTGATGTCAGGTAAACAGCCGGGATGCCCAGGGCCAGAAACTTCACCTTTTAGCAAGATTGTAGTGAAGAAAGGTACAAGTCCTCCTATTATCCAAATTAATCTTGGAGACCAAGGACAACCCCAAACTCCTCTTGTCCACCACAAATCATTTCCTCCGTCTATCATCCCACGCCTCACCCATCCTATTCTCAAAGAGATGCTTCCTCGAATCAAAAATCGAGGGGATCCGTTCAGTCACCTCTACCACGTCCATCATTACCTTCCCATTACCTCTCCCCCGGAATCCACCCCCCTTCCACTACACACCTTTGACCCTCTCCAGTGTTCTCCATGACCGCTTTTGACGTCTCGGGCCGACATGTTTAAATTTAGGGGGAGGGGGAGATAGACGGCTGGGGGGGGGAGAGAGAGACGGCTGGGGGGGGGGGGGGAGAGATGGCTGGGGGGGGGTAGGAGAGGGGGAGAGAGACGGCTGGGGGGGGGGGAGGAGAGGGGGAGAGAGACGGCTGGGGGGAGGAGAGGGGGAGAGAGACGGCTGGGGGGAGGGGGAGAGAGACGGCTGGGGGGGGGGAAGAGAGATGGCGGGGGGGGGGGGGGGGGAGAGACGGCTGGGGGGGAGAGGGGGAGAGAGATGGCTGGGGGGGAGAGATGGCTGGGGGGGAGAGGGACGGCTGGGGGGGGGGAGAGAGACGGCTGGGGGGGGGGGGGGGGGGAGAGAGAGAGATGGCTGGGGGGGGAGAGGGGGAGAGAGATGGCTGGGGGGGGAGAGGGACGGCTGGGGGTGGGGGGGGGAGAGACGGCTGGGGGGGGGGGGAGGAGAGGGGGAGAGAGACGGCTGGGGGGAGGGGGAGAAAGACGGCTGGAGGGGTGGGAGAGACACGGCTGGGGTGGGGGAGAGACGGCTGGGGGGGGGGGGGGGAGGAGAGAGACGGCTGGAGGGGGAGGGAGAGAGAGACGGCGTGGGGGGGGGGCGGGGGGAGAGAGACGGCTGGTGTGGGAGAGGGGGAGAGAGATGGCAGGGGAGGGCGGGGGAGAGGGGGAAAGAGATGGCTGGGGGGGGAGAGGGACGGCTGGGGGGGGGGGGGGGGGGGGAGAAGAGAGATGGCTGGGGGGGGGAGAGACGGCTGGTGGGGAGAGGGGGAGAGAGATGGGTGGGGGGGAGAGATGGCTGGGGGGGAGAGGGACGGCTGGGGGGGGGGGAGAGAGACGGCTGGGGGGGGGGGGGGGGGGAGAGAGAGAGAGATGGCTGGGGGGGGGGGGGGGGGGGGGGGGGGGAGAGACGGCTGGGGGTGGGAGGAGAGGGGGAGAGAGACGGCTGGGGGGAGGGGGAGAAAAACGGCTGGAGGGGGAGGGAGAGAGAGACGGCGTGGGGGGGGGGGGGAGGAGAGGGGGAGAGAGACGGCTGGGGGGAGGGGGAGAAAAACGGCTGGAGGGGGAGGGAGAGAGAGACGGCTGGGGGGGGGGGGGGGAAGAGAGATGGCTGGGGGGGGGGGGGGGGGGGAGAGAGGGGGAGAGAGATGGCTGGGGGGTAGAGATGGCTGGGGGGGAGAGGGACGGCTGGGGGGGAAGAGAGATGGCTGGGGGGGAGAGGGGGAGAGAGATGGCTGGGGGGGGAGAGACACGGCTGGGGTGGGGGAGAGACGGCTGGGGGGGGGGAGGAGAGGGGGAGAGAGACGGCTGGAGGGGGAGGGAGAGAGAGACGGCGTGGGGGGGGGGGGGGGGGGGAGAGACGGGGTGGATGTGATAATATACAGATAGATAGAGATGGGGGGGGGATGTGAGAGAGGAGAGAGGGAGAGAGACATAGAGAGACACAGACACAAAAACACAGAGTTGGAGAGAGTGAGAGACACAGAGAGAAAGATATTTACCTCCTGAGAAGATAGGCCCGGAATGCGCGCGCACTCCGATGCGCGCGCATGCGCAGTACGAAAGAACTGAAAATGTCGATATTTCGGTATATCTCGATATGAGCCAACCTATATGGATATATCGGGAAATTCCCATATCGCCGTTCCCTACCTCCTAGCCTCCCTCCTAACTTACATCATTAACCTCTCCCTATCCACCGGCACTGTTCCCACACCTCTAAAAACATCACCCCCATCCTGACAAATTCTTCGCTGGACCCATCCCTACTCTTCGGCTGCCGCCCAATCTCCAACCTCCCATTCCTCTCTTAAGGCCTTGGAACGAGTCATTACTTCCCAGCTTCACTCCTTTCTGGTGACATCATCCACAGACATGGTGGGGTCAACTTCCACACGTATGTGGATGACATCCAACTCTATCGTTCTGCCTCTTCCCTTGATTCCAGGACGACTGCTGTCCTGATAGACTGCCTGTCAGACATCAAGTCCTGGATGAGAACTAACTTCCTACAGTTGAACGTCAACAAGACCGAGGCCCTCATGATTGGCTCTCATCAGTGTTTTCACACATCAGGCACAAGCAGCACCAACCTGGTTGCACACTCAACATCACTCAGGCTCATCTACTCCAATGCCCTTCTTGTCGGTCCTCCCAATTCCTTCCGCCATAGGTTGCAGATAATCCAGAACTCTGCAGGCCGTGTCCTCTACCGCTCCAAGCTTTGTGACTCCATCACTCCCATCCTCGCCTGACTCTGTTGGCGCCCCATCACCCAGAGGATCCAATTCAAGATCCTGGTCCTCACATTCAAAACCCTCCACAGTCTTGCCCCACCATACCTCTGTGCTCCTAATACCCTACCAACCTGCCTGCCCCCTCAACTCAGCAGGCCTGCTCCACGTCCCTGCCCCACCATTGGCAGGCAAGCCTTCAGCCATTCTCCCCCGACCTCTGGAACTCTATCCTGCAATTCCTCCACCTCGCACCCTTCCTGGCCTCCTTCAAGTCCCGCCTCAAGACCCTCCTCTTCGACATTCCCATCAGTCACCCCAAATCCTCCAATTTCCCTCCACCCTTCCTGCCCACCAGCTTGCTTCTGAAACAATGACTGCCCAGCACCTTGGGACCCTCCTGATGTGAAGGGCGCTATACAAGTACATTAGAAAACATACAGCCACTTTTCTATTGGCCCAGTTTATGACCATTACCCAAGTGGCCTTGTGAAGCCCATAATCCACTTGCTGTATTTATGTCACTAAATGGTGGATATTGGAAAAGAGAGGGGTGGGGACATATAGGAAGATGGATGGAAAAGCTCGACATGCAATTTGTCCTTCAAAGGTGCAATCTTCCACCAAGATAACAAGTATCTTGGAGTAAGTAACTCATTATGTAACTGATTAGCTGAGAATTGTCCTGAGCACAGCTTCCTTTCAAGCAGTAGAACACTTTTCTTAATAGCAGCAGACAAACTTCAAAATAACATACCCTATTGCAGCGTCCCTCCAAAAAGTACTTGCATATGCCTCCCCTTCTATTCTTTTCCCCTGATCCTCGGTGGCAGAAATCTTGATTTTTGTGTTTTCTTTTCTGTGGAAAATGTGGTCCTCCATATGTTCCTCCATAACCTTCCTGTGAAACACAATTTTCATCACTATTTTTGCTCATTTAAATTGAACATGTGAACATGATTTAGTTTTTGCGTTACCATAATATGGTTGCAAGTTTACCAGTGCATCTTTCAAACAGCCAAAAATCAGAGTTTAGATATTCATAATGTTCCACCCAAGAAGATTCATGTTTCGCAATAAAAATCTCAATCATACATAACAGATAATTCAATATTTAAATCCCAAGAAAATTTAATTTAGCAAGATTACAAAGTATAAAAAAATTATTTGGGTATTAAATCAGTATGGTAAATTGTTCAGCCAATTATTTCAAACATGACATTTCGTGATATCCATTTACATTTTTCTACACTCATTTCAACTTTTAACTACCTGCAATATAAGACTCAATATACTCATTAAACTGCTTTGAGACTATAAAGCTAATATTTCTTTGACTCTCTTTACTTGTGATCGTATTGTTACTCTTTCCTATACAACAACAAAGGCACATCGGGAGGATGTCCCAAAGCGCTGAACAGTCAGGTCGGGACCCGAGCGGCGGGGGGGGGGGAGGAGGGAGGTTCAAGGTAGGGGGAAGGGGAAGGAGAGTGGGAAGAGTTAGTGGGGCAGCCAAAGGCGCTGTCGTGGAATAACTCACAAAGAGATCAGGTTATTCATGTAAAGCACAAACAGTCATTTAATATACTAACGGCCGAAAGGAGAAATACCCTCACAGGTCAGACACCCGAGTTGGTACTTCTAAAGAACTAACAGAAATACAACAGTTTATATCTTAATCGTTTGCACACCGCGTGACAGTAGTATAAGTTCCGTTAACCAATTACAGCAATCCACCTAATCAATAAAAGTGAATGTGGGAAGAGAGTTGAACTCTATTTACACTAGTCATGGGGTGCAAAAAGGGCAGCATCTATTAAAACAAAACTAGACAACCACAAGTTGTAGAGGGGAGCTGAGGAGAAATTTTTTCACTCAGCGAGTTGTTCGAATCTGGAATGCATTGCCTGAAAAGGTGGTGGAGGCTGATTCGATAACAACTTTTAAAAGGGAATTAGATCTTTATTTAGGGAGAACGGGTCTATTAGGCTATGGGGAGCGGGCAGGGCAATGGGATTGAATCGCTCTTTTCAAAGAGCCGGCACAGACTAGATGGGCCGAATGGCCTCCTTTTGTGCCGTAAAATTCTATGATTCTATGATTCTAAGTTGCTAATTGATAGATTACAATTTTCAAAGTAAGAAGTAAATTGTCTTTAATGATCAGGCATATACTGAAGCAATTGATCACCTAAAGAATAACAAGCAGGGAATGTCTAATTTACTCAAGCACAAGCCTTTCTCCCTTCTTGGTCTGGACTATGTCATACAACTGACGTTTGCTGATACCCTATTGACCTCTGGAATTTCTAAGGGAGACTAAGAAACAGCTAACAATGTCCAGGGGAAGCTAAGAAACAGCTAACATGGTTGCCGATGTTTAACATGGTTTCCACAGCGCAGTCGAAGAGGAAGGTCTTGAGACCGGCCTTGAAGGAGGAAAGGGAGGAAGCAAGGCAGAGGGGCTGCAGGATGGAGTTCCACAGTGTGGGATCAGAGAGGCTGAAAGCCCGGGCGCCGATGATTGGGCGGTTAGGGTGGTGGACGCGGAGCAGGTCTGAGTCGACTGAACAGAGGGAACGGGGGCTGATAGGGAGACAATAGGTCAGAGAGATAGGCAGGGGCAAGGCCGTGAATTACCTTGAAAGTGAGAATCTTGAATTCGATCCTCTCGAGGTTCGGGGAGCCAGTGGAGATGGACGAGGGTGAGAGTGATGTGGTCGCAAAGCCTGGTATGGGAGAACACCAGCTGCAGAATTCTAAATTATGATCTGCAGCCTGTGAAGGGAGGAGCTGGGGAGGCCGACGAGGAGAGAGTTCCCGTAGTCGAGCCTGGAAGTGATAAAGGCGAGGATGAAAGTTTCGGCGGTGTGGGGGGTGAAGTAGTGGCGGAGTGTGCCAATATTACGGAGGTGATGAAAGGCTGTGCCGGTCATGGAACGTATGTGGGGGTGGAAGGATAGTTCGGGGGTTGAACAAAACGCCCAGATTCCTGATTGGCTTCGAGAGATGGAGAGAGCAGCCTTGAACACTGATGTTGTATGCACCTGAGGTGCGAGGCGCTGACGTGAGCCAATCAGGGGGGCTTCTGTCTTGTTGACGTTGAGTTGTAGGAAATTTGCCCTCGTCCAGGACTCAATGTCGGACATGCATGCAGTCAGAATGCCAGTGGTCCTGGAATTGAGGGTTGACGTGGATAGGTAAGAATTGGATGCCATCCGCATACATGTGGAAATTTACCCCGTGTCTGCGGATGATGTCGTCCAGGGGGAGAGTGTAGAGGGTGAAGAGCAGGGGGCCAAGGACAGAGCTCTGGGGAACACTGCATGTGACTGTGCGGGGGCTGGAGGAGAAGCCATTGGAGGAGACGAAGTGAAGGCGGTGGGATAGGACCGGAACCATTCGAGGATAGAGCTTTGTTGGTTGAGAAGGGAGGAGAGGCGGTGGAGGAGGATAGCATGGTCCACGGTATCGAAGGCAGCAGATAGGTTGAGGAGGACGAGGAGGCTGAGGGAGTCTTGGTCAAAGAAGGTCAAGATGTCGTTTGTGACCTTGACAAGGGCAGTTTACGTGCTGTTGGAGGCACGGGAACCCAATTGGAGGGGTTCGAGGAGTGAGTGTTTTGTGAGGAAAGAGCAGAGCTGGGAAGCAACCACTCTCCTCCGCTGCTATAGGCTCTCCAGTGCAATTCTTTTAATGGTTTAGTACCCAAACTGAGCACAGTATTTATTCTCAGTGAGGTTTGAGCCCATGTATTGTAATGCCTTTGCTTTAACTTCTAAAGACTTTCATTCTATTGACCAGGGAGTAGTGATAAACGGATCATTCTCAAATTGGCAGGATGTAACTAGTGGAGTGCCACAAGGATCAGTGCTTGGGCCTCAGCTATTTACTATTTATATCAATGATCTAGATGAGAACATTGAATGTAACGTGTCTAAATTCACGGATGACACTAAACTAGGTAGCAGAGTGAGCTCTGAGGATGATGCAAAAAGATTGTAACAAGATATAGATAGGTTAGGGGAGTGGGCAAGTAGGTGGCAGATGGAATTCAATGTTAGCAAGTGTGAAATTATTCACCTAGGTAGCAAGAATAAAAGAATAGATTATTTTCTAGAGGGGGAAAAGTTAGATAGTGTTAGTATTCAAAGGGATTTGGGTGTCCTTGTACACCAGTCCCAAAAAGTTAGTTTGCAGGTGCAGCAAGCAACTAAGAAGGCGAACGGCATGCTAGCGTTCATTTCAAAAAGTTTAGAGAAAAGAGTAGGGAAGTCTTGCTGCAACTGTATAGGGCTCTGGTGAGACCGCACCGAGAGTATTGTGTGCAGTTTTGGTCTCCTTATTTAAAAAAGGACATACTTGCCTTAGAGGGGTGCAGCGTAGATTCACAGGTTAGTTCTTGGGATGAGGGGACTGACCTATGAGGATAGGTTGAATAAACCAGGGCTGTATTCTTTGGAGTTCAGAAGAATTAGGGGGGGGGGGATCTTATTGAAACATATAAGATTCTTAAAGGGCTAGATAAAGTAGGTACTGAGGGACTGTTTCCCCTGGTAGGAGAATCTATAACCAGCGGTCACAGTCTTAAAATCAAGGGTTCAGCCATTTAGAACAGAGTTGAGGAAACATTTCTTCACTCAGAGGGTAGTGAATTTATGGAATTCATTACCCCAGAAGGCTGTAGATGCTCAGTCCTTGAACATTTTCAAGGCTGAGACTGATAGATTCTTGATAAATAGAGGGATCAGGGGATAGGATAGGTAATCAAAGTTAAGTGAGAAGATCAGCCATGATCTTATTGAATGGTGGAGCAGGCTCGAAGGGCCGAATGGCCTACTCCTGCTCCTAATTCTTATGTTCTTATGACCTAGCTGTATACCCCACGTTCAATTAGGTTTGCAAATTGCTTCAGCACATTGTTTTTACATTCGAATTGCCACATCCAATTCTCCAGACAATAATAATAATCCTTGCGTTTGATATAGCACCGCATCGATTGGTTGTGTCTTTTTGTACGGACAATACGCAGCTACAGAGTGAGTGGCTAATTTTATTTGGGGGAATGTTGGCAAGGTCACTGGGATTTCTGTTTAACGTCTCACCCAAAGGACAACACCTCGAACAGAACAACACAATGACCCTTCTCCCCCATCACTGCATTGAAATGACAGTTTAAGACTATGTGACTCCAAGTCCCAAAGTGTGGCTTGAGCCCAATCTGCTGACCTAGTCATTAGAGCACTATAACTGCACCAGACTGGCACACAAATAACCCTTACATTTGATATAGCACCTTTCACGTAGATCTCATAATGGGTAGCAATAGTCTCTCAGAAATAATTCTCATCAACCAAATACCATTATTTGACCTGAAGTGCTTCCAGATAATATTGCACTGAATCCAGTGAAATAGAATGCCCTACAATAAATCATTTTAGTTCAAGTATCATAAAAGTATGATTTAGTTCAATAATATTCAATAGTTTTTGTTTGCTTTGTTTTACCTCATCACCAGCTTCCATCATAGAACCATCAGATCCTCTTCCTGGACCCCAAACTTTGCGTTTCTGTTTGTG
This sequence comes from Hydrolagus colliei, assembly GCA_035084275.1. Taxonomy (NCBI): domain Eukaryota; kingdom Metazoa; phylum Chordata; class Chondrichthyes; order Chimaeriformes; family Chimaeridae; genus Hydrolagus; species Hydrolagus colliei. The sequence continues at coordinate 60,834,045 of CM068744.1, read as the reverse complement.
TTGTCCTCGCATACCACGTCCACGACCAAACCCTCGACCTCTACCTTTCTGCATGGGGCCTGAAATTATTCCAGAATAAAGTTTATTTTCCAGCTTCTTTTAAGTCTGCCTTTAAACTTTACAGCTGCCGAAGAGAAAGAGCAAAATGTTTATAATTATAGGCTGCATCACCATGGATTTGGTCAACAGATCTGGTAAGTGTATGTCAGCAACCAACCTGGAATGATCTTCCCTAGAGTCAAACTTTGATAATGCAACACCACTTCTAATATTTAGGTACCGTAAACAGTTAAGTATTATTTACAATATTTTAACATAAAACCTAGTGAGTTAAAAAAGATCATGTTGGCCTGAGGCTTATATTGCTAAAGCAGCCATGGTAACTGCAGTGCTATTAGGACTAAATTCAATATGCATTTATGTTTGAGTAAAACTCCAGTTCTAAAATTAATTATTCCTGAAAGCAAACAACTGACCTTTCTGGCCACCTTTCATGCCAGGCATTTTGTTTTGTCCATGGGGTGGTCCTTTTGGATTATAACCAGTTGAGGCTTCCTTTGCCTGTCTGTATTGTTTCAATTCATGAGCAAAATCATCACATTCCTCTTCGTCATAGGCTTCGTATTTCTCTTCACTATAGTCGCTATACTCAGCGTACTCCCGGTTCTCTGGGTACTCCCGGTTCTCCGGGTACTCCCGGTTCTCCGGGTACTCCCGGTTTTCTGGGTACTCCCTGTTCTCTGGGTACTCCCTGTTCTCTGAATATTCCCTGTTCTCTGCATATTCCCGGTTCTCCGGACGATTCTCAGCATACTCCCGCTTCTCAGCATACTCCCGGTTCTCTGGATAGTCCCTGTTATCTGGGTAGTCCCTGTTCTCCGGGTACTCCCTGTTCTCAGGTTTATTACTATTGTAAGATTTCTGAGCCGGCATGGGTGGAACAGGCTTCATGTAATTTCCAGGTGGTTGCGCATGCTAAAAAAGATAAAAGATTCACAAGATATCCACACACAAAACTAGTCACCGATAGTACTGTGAAAATTTTACTGGAATACAACAACTTTCAGCTTCCCGGAGTTCTTAACTGTGGCGGAGTCTGACCCAGAGCCAGGGAAGCGGATGGTTACCATAAGCATGACCGTAAGTAGAATAATAATCAGTCTTACATTTAATATAGCACTTCAACATGTGGCAAAACATCTGAAACCCTTCACAGGATTTATTTATTGCGGTGATTTCAAATTAGTCATATTCTCTCCGAAGAGTGGGATTAAACGTCCCTCCCTATATCATTTGCAACAAACAAACTGGCCAGATAAAAGGGTGTTCTTGTACATTACTTCCCAAACCTACAATGAAGACTAAAGTCGTTTATACACAGTAGGGTCCGGCGATATATTGATTATACCCGATATAATTTTCATATCGGTATGCCGATCTAGGCATTTAAAAAATATCGACATATCGAAAAAGACAATATATCAAAAAAATCGGAATGCGCGCGCACTGAACTACAAGACCCAGAATGCTCATCTCTATACGCAATGCACAGACCGAGGTGCAAGCCGCCATATTGTATTCATAGTCCTCGAATACAATATACAGGTATGCAAGGGGTGGGGGGGGGGGGGGGCGGCGGGGAGAGAGATGGCGGCGGGGGTGGGGAGTGAGGGGTGAGAGACACACAGGGGGGTGGGGTGAGAGAGAGACGGCAGGGGTGGGGGTGAGAGAGAGACGGCGGGGGTGTGTGGGGGGTGAGAGAGAGACGGCAGGGTGGGGGTGGGGGGGGTGGAGAGAGACGGCGGGGGTGTGTGTGTGGGGGGGGGGGGGAGAGAGACGGCGGGGAGGGGGAGGAAGAGACGGGGGGATGTGATAATATACAGATAGATGGATAGATAGGAGAGAGAGAGAGATAGATTGGGGGGGGGGGGGGTGAGAGAGGAGAGAGACACAGAGGAGAGAGATATTTACCTCCTGAAGAGATAGGCCCCGAATGCGCGCACACCTCGCACGCATGCGCAGTACGAAAACCCCCAAAATATCGATATCTCGGTATGAGCCCATTGATATATCTAAATCGGAAAATTTAGATATATCTAAATTTCCGAGCCAGGAGAAGGGGCAGGAAGGTGACCAAAAGCTCGGTCGAAGAGAAAGGTCTTCAACTGTGACCTGAAACTGGGAAGAGAGGGGGCGAGGCGAAGCGAGTGAGGAAGGGAGTTCCAGAGCCTCGGGGCGTAGTGGCTAAAGGCACGGCCGCCGAGGGTGGAGCGGAGGACTTCGGGGACATGGAGGAGGCCAGACCCAGAGGAACAAAGGCAGCGGGTGCTGGGTTGAGAGAGAGACACAGAGAGAGAGAAAGAGAGAGAACGCGACCGGACAGACAGAGAGAGGGAAAGAGACACGGAGAGACAGAGAGAGAGAGAGAGAGAGAGAGAGAGAGAGAGAGAGAGAGAGACACACACACACACAGAGAGCGACTGAGACAGAGAGAGACTGAGAAAGAGAGAGACAGAGAGGAGAGACAGACAGACAGAGCATCCTACCGCTTGAGCTCCTCCTGTACTGCAGTGCTTTCTCTTGGATTAGGTGGCGCTGAAGTAAGTGTGTGTATGCATGTGCGCTTGTGTCGCGGAGGCTGCCGGGAGACAAGAAGCGCGCGAGATTTAAACTTTCCTTATAGCGAGCGCAGCGTTCGCTAAGCACATAGGGGGGTACAAATAGAAACGCTCGTTACAGTGAAGTTTCGTTAACAGGGCGTTCGGTAAGCGGGGGCTACCTGTACATCAAAGCAATTTTCAGTTATTGCTTACCGGAATGAAAGAAGCATCAAAATCTCTATAAGATGCAGGGCCTTTCTTGTGCGACTTTTCTGCATCGATATCAGAGTCATAACTGAAATCTGAATCCCCACTGGAAGGAGAGTGCCTCTGTAAGAAAATTCAAACTCATTCATCTTCAAGGATTTTGCACTAGAATAGTGATGCTCATAGATTTTCAAAGGAAAAAAACTTATATCTTCTACTTCTATTGTTCTTCTTAAACAGAACTACAGGTAGACCGTTTAACGTTGCCCCGCTTAACATTATTACGTTGCTGATACATTGGGAACATATATTCATTTAACATTGCGAGGTTCGCTATTACATCGTTTGTACGAGTGAAAAGGGGGCACGACGGCGCAAGGACCTGGGAGTGAGCCAGGCCAGCAGCGAGAGAGAGAGCTAGCAGGCAGCGAGTGAGACCAGCAGCAGCAAGTGAGCCGGGCAGGCAGTCAGGGAACGAGTGAGTGAGCCGAGCAGGCAAGTCAGGGAGGAAGCTAGTATTGTGTTTTTTAAAGAAAATGTTGACAACAAATGTCCAAAAGAACCTAACTACAGTTTTTACATTCATTTTTATGGGAAAAAATTTGCTTAATGTCGTTTCGCTTAACTTTACACTTTTCAAGAACCGAACTACAACATTAATCGGGGTCTACCAGCACAGGTATACATATACAAAAATTCACTTTCTAACCTTATTGTTAGAGAGTGGGTAGGCCTCAGATGGAGTACTATGTTCAGTTCTGGGCACTGCACTTTAGGAAGGATGTCAAGACATTGGAGGGGGAGTCAAGCAAAGGAGATTTACCAGGATAGTACCAGGAATGAGGGACTTCAGTTATCAGGAGAAACTAGAGAAGATGGGATTATTCTCTTTGGAGCAGAGAAGGTTAAGAGGAGACTTAATAGAAGTTTTCAAAATTATCAAGAGAATTTGATAGGGTAAACAAGGAGAAACTATTTCCACTGGTGAGTGGGTCGGTAACCTGAGGACACCAATTTAAAATAGTAAATAATAATCCTTGCAATTAATATAGCGCTTTTCATATCTTCTAGACGTCTCAAAGCGCTTCAGATTTGATCGCTTTATGATTGAGTCGATTTGATAATAACTTTTAAGAGAGAAGTAGATAGCTATTTAAGGAGGACACGCTTGCAGAACTGTGGGAGAGTGGGGGACTGGGATTGATTTGACCAGCTCTTTGCAAAGAGCCGGCACAGACACAATGGGCCGAATGGTCTCCTTCTGTGCTGTATAATTATATGATGATATTAGTTAAATAATAAACAATACCTTATGTTTCTCCTTCTTTCTTCTTTTTGCTTTTCTCTTTACCCGTTCTTTCTCTCGCTTTCTTTTCTTCTTGGATCTCCTATGAGATGATTTATCTTCCTTTTCTTTGAGATCTTTTGTGCTATTCTTTACTTCCTGAGTTCCTTCAATTCCATCATCATCTATCTCTCCATCTTCAAGTTCACCGTCTTCCCTGTATAATATTAACTTAATATTCATATCACATAAAACTACTGTATTTCTAAATGTTTAAAAATAGTTTGAATTGAGTAGTTTTGATGAAAAAAACCAAACTGCAACACTTTTAAGGAAACTTATCGTCAATTCTTTTAAATGTTACAGAAAAATAGTCAACATTTCAAATTAATATTTTTCGCTGGTTTATATTATTTAGCAGGCATGATCTATCATCAATCATACAAAAACAAGGTAGGAAAGCCTAAGGGTAGTACTATCTGTTCAATACTGTCCTACCTAGTTAGAAAAGGCATAAAATAACAGAGAATCATTCTTCTTTCAAATCCTTGACAACCCATCCAATTTGCTCCATGGAGGAATTCAGTGCAATCCAGACTGGATTGCATTCAGCTGAACTTTAGCACAATACTAGAAACCAAACATCAATACTCAAATAGTACTGCATTATGTACCTCATGGTTGGCCAACTCTAGATTGCTTCCCAGGACAATCCAAAATTTGTATTAAAAGTAAATGGAGCTGCTCCAGGATACACTGAGGACATCGGAGTGTAAAATATTGCTGGAGTAATCCATATCTTAAATGGTAGATAGGGTTGGAAGAAAAACAAGAATTTTGTGTTACAGGTAAAATATATTTTCATTACATCTCTTTTCAGTACTAAGGAGTATACATTTTTTTTTTGTCCTGTTCACCCACTTTGTGTGTATGTGCATGTGGTGTGTGTATACATACACGCATAAGCACAGGTGAAGAAAATGAGAGAGAAGAGACTGGGAAAAAAAAATTCACATTGCTGGCTAAAATCTACAACTGTGAACACAACAATCATTAATTTGGGCTTCAATGTTAATTTTCTTGTCCTGGGAGAATTATTAAAATCAAAGTAAATCTTACTCCTTTCTACCCCATTATTTTTTGGGGGAAGAGAAGACTCACTCCTACTACCTTTTAAACTGATATAAAGGCAGGTGACTTGCAGAAGCCTTTGACAATGCTAGTGTTGATCTGGACACCACTGGATACACATGTAATTCATAGTGCCTCAGCAATTGAATCTCCACTACACAAGCTCTTGTGTCATCTATATTTTTGATTCCGCCAAAGATCATTTTGTTTCTACCAAAGATCTCCAGCTTCTGAAACAGGTTCAGAGCTGAAGTTGCGAGGCAGAAACATGGCGGTAGGTTCATCTAGGCCGAGAACATAATGCAATCCAGGAATTGAGCACACGAAAGTGGTTTACTAACTGGCGTGGGGGTAAAGAGAAAAAAATGAGGAGAAAACAAATATTATAATGTTAGTAAAATTTAAACAGTAATTCAGTATCCTGAAGCTACGAGGCAGTAGTTAAATTTAGACTATAGTAAAATCTCGATAATCCAGCATGGTTGGGCCCAGGCACCTTCTGGTTTTCGGAGTTTGCCGGCATTTAGGACCTACCCTGGAAATGGCTGGTGAAGCCCTGTCCCATACACCACGTATGCTGCAAACACAGCACTGAAGCCAAAAAATGCTCGACGTCCATCTACAGCACCGCATGACAGAGCAACACCAGCTTGAACTGCAAATAGCCGTTTCAAATCTTGGGGGATTTGCCGGACATTGGAAAATAATTAACGTTGTATGCATTTTTAAATCTTGCCGGTTTTAGGGAGTTGCTGAATTTCGGAATGTTGGATTATCGAGGTTTTAGTATTTCACAAACTGTGGTAATAAAGCACTGGTTGATGAACATCCAAATTCCAAAATTAAATTATTGCGTCAATACAAACAATTAGGAGTAAGCCAAATTTATTTCTTTTTTAAAAAAAAACGATTTTTTTTAATGAACAAATGGAGTTCTAAAGTGTTGGGGTTGAATATGGATCAAATTTGTAAAGACTAATTATGTATGACCTGAAGATATATGCCAGATACGGAAATCATTTCAGAAATTTACAGATCCAAGATGTTTCTTTTCTTTTTAAGTTCAATGCAGAATATAAAGTTGATTCTCCACATATTTGGTGCTATAGAGGTAGTATATTTAGCCTGGATATATATACACAAGTACAACTCGCTTAACTTTGATTCAGTCAATATTGTTTCGTTATTACGTTACTGATACACAGAGGGAACATATATCCATCTAACGTCGCGTCGTTCACGACTATGTTATTCGCCAGTGGGTGGAAACAAACTACTTTGGGTAGCGTAAGCGTATAGAGGCTGAACGTCTGGTATTCTTACGTGGATTTTGCTTAAAGTCGTACTTTTCAAGAACACAACTATGAAGTTAAGTGACTACTAATTGTATATATATATATAGTAAAATAAATGTATGGCATACTATAATTTAAAGTACATTGCAATCCTTCCGTAGAGTGGAGATCATGTTCTCATCACAGAACATGAATACAATAAAAGGACTTGGCCAATGCGAGTGCCGGATATTCGACCGAAATCACAAAAAAAAGCTAAATATATATATATTTAAATGCATTTTTCCAGATAAATTTCAGTTAATTGAATGCGGACCTTTTTTTTGCGATGCTGGTTGAGCGGAAGTTACGGTTGATCGGGTGCCAGAAAAACGGGCTTTTACTGTATTTTGTTCAACTAGCTAAAGAGGTGGAACTTTCAGAAGTGATGGCTTATCAAAGGGGAAAATCAATTTGAAAGCTCAAGGACCTTGTATTGTAATCATAAGTTAAGGGAAGGAGTACTGCATAATACATAACTGGGAGATGTTTGCAATTTCCTACATGGTAGGTTTCTGGTCTTAAGCCATGGTACCTATAACTGATATCAAGTTCCCATAGGGAAGCCAGCAATGAGAATGTCTTAAGAGACTACCTGCTTATCCACGTTGCTGGGAGAAAACTAAAAGATAATGTTGATTATGAATAACTTTTTACTGGCAAAGTCAGAATTCAAAATGATATGTGAAGTGCCTTTGACAAAATGGGCAATTTATGTAAATAGCCAGCTTGGTTACTCTATAATAGATTGAATTTTAATTTAAAAATTCTTGCATAAAGCAATCTTCTGAACGGCACAAGCTTTTACACTGAATATCTTGCCATTTTAGTTAAGATTGTGAAGAATAAATTAGTGAGTTTTAGGCATGCCTTTTGAAATTAGTCCTTAATATCAGGAGCACAGTTTATGTGGTCAGACTGTTTTGAAACTTTCAAATAGAAGTAAATGTAATTAAAAGTATCAATGTGTTCCCTGTTTGTTGTGTGTACAATACTAATTTGGAATTTGTTAATAAATTTGACAATAAATTAGCAATGCAGGGTTATATCATGGATACATGGATTTATTTGTACAAGTAGTTTTGCAAAAATTAGTTTTTTTCAAAGGATTTTTTTCAAAGATTAAATTGGCACAGTACACATGTAATTTACTGGACTATTTCCATTTTAAAAAGAGCATTAAATTCCAAATCTGGCACCCTCCCACAGCTGAAGGTCAAAAAACAGCAGTTCGAAGACCATTAAAGTACACAGGTGGAAGGAAGGTGGCTTGTTTACAGTTGTATTTTGTACATTGGCTTAAGTAAACATAATAACTTAAGATATAAATCAAGTATGCCTGCCTGTTTATGTGGACATTAAAGATGGCAAAGAGTGAAAAGAGAAGGAAGTTTCTCCTAGGGTCCAATAATCCCACAAATAAAATTTGGTAATTCACTTGTTTGTGAGACAATATGATGCATTTATTCATGACCACTGCACTTTATAAACACATAGCCACTGCGCTTTACAATTTTGTGAAGCACTTTCAAACATTCAGCGACGTAATAAGGGGCTACATAAAATTCAACATAATCAAATAATAGATTGATTTAGATTTAAGGCAATATATATGGGAAATAAAAGGTGGCTCCTGAACAAATCTCATCAAATTCTTAGTTGGGGCAATGGAGTTTGCTGACACTGGAAGTTATCTTACTTTGGTTTCATTCAAGTCACTTCTTAAGATAACAAAACAAACTTACTGAAGATTTACATACAAAATTACACTTGGATACACTTGAAATAACAATACTACAATTTAACAAAGAGATCCACAAGACAATTGTCAAACGTAAAATCTCAGGTTGGACCCCATATCAAGAACCGTATATCTCCGCGTATAAGGCGCACCCACCACTTTTGACCTTTTCTTGGTGAAAAAAAACGGAAGCATTTTCAATGATATTGCCGGCAGAAGGGAGGAGAGACAGGTAGGTAGGAGAGACAGGTAGGTAGGGAGAGAGAGAGAGGCAGGCAGCCAGGGAGGGAGAGAGGGAGGCAGGCAGGCAGGGAGAGAGAGAGGGAGAGAGGCAGGCCGGCAGCCAGGGAGAGACGAGAGGGAGAGAGGCAGGCCGGCAGGGAGGGAGAGAGAAAGGGAGAGAGGCAGGCAGGCAGGGAGGGAGGGAGGGAGGGAGAGGCAGGCAGGGAGGGAGAGAGAGAGGGGGGGAGAGAGAGAGGGAGAGAGGCAGGCAGACAGGGAGGGAGGGAAGCAGGCAGGCAGGGAGGGAGGGAGAGGCAGGCAGGCAGGGAGAGAGAGCGGCAGGGAGGGAGGCAGGCAGACTGAGTTAGGCAGAAGGCAGGCAGCAAGCACAGCACTGAAGTCTGCTGCTGCTGCCCGGGCGGCCGAGGCCGAAGCCCCGTCACTCGCTCCCCCCCCCAACCCCGCCGGACACTGACCAAACCCCGGCTGACAGCGCGCCGGCCGCCCCTCCTGTTTACTGTATTTCTGAGGCTCAAAATTTCTTGTGCCTGTGTATAGGGCGCACCCCCAACTTTCGAGATCTTCCGACGTGCAAAAAAGTGCGCCTTATACGCGGAGATATACGGTAATAGTTACTCAGAGCATGAGATATCAAAAATAAAGCAGCCAAACAACACTGTTTGCTAATGGCAATCACAAACAAGGCTACTGTGTGAACAATGATACATGGGATACAGGTGTACATTTGATTTTCATTCACATTTAAGATTAATGTGCAACTACAATCATAATACTTTTTTCCCCCCACACACATATAATATTAAGGTATGGCCATGAAAGAAATCAGCTCTCATCCAACCAAAATAAGACACGTTATATCTGTAATGCTGCCTTCATTTCACAAGGGGGCAATTCTATATTAACATGAGATCCCAAAATAATACATTCTAAGTGTTCTCTTGAAACTACTAATTATAGTGCAATAACATACACTTACATGGCACCCTAACCAGACAGAGCACTTTATAAAGACTAAGCAGGAGCCTGAACATGAGGAGGTGAAAAATGGATTGTATTTTGTACACTGTCAGAGGTAAATCTTCATGCAGGATTTGAAATCAGAGAGGAAAGAGCCACAGCAGAAGGAGTTTCAGTGGTAGAGCAAAGTGGCTTAAGGCTTGCCCACCAATGGTGGGGTACGAAGAGTAGATGGGGGGAGGGGTGGGGGGGGGGTAGGAAATGGCCAGATTTGGCAGAGTGGCAGGGCGAGTATGGTCGCGAGGGATCTCAGATAGAATGTTGAAAGGCAATGAAGGTATTTTTTGTCAGGATAATCATTTTAAAGTTGATCTGTTAGGTGCAAGGAGCCAGTAGAACTAAAATGGTGGTGATTCTTATTGTCATAGAATGCAGTTAAATGGTTTAAAAAGTGTCATGGCAAAAAATCACACTTCAAGGAAAATATAAAAATTGAATAAATGGTAAGAGTAGTTACCTTTAACTCTAGGGTTTGAATATGAATGCAGCAAACTGAAGGCTGAAAAGTATTCTCTCTGCTACCTAGGCAAATTCTGTATGAAATGAATTTGGAGTCTCAAACTCAGCTGCCAATAGTTTAACACTCTCACCAACACACACTGTCAATTTTACCCAGAAACAACTCAGAATGACTGTGGGCGAAAATGGGATAATGTCACACTGTGTGACAAATGGAGCCATTCTGCAACTGGGAATAAGGCACATACTGTGGGGCATACTGAAGGCAGTTTTAGTTCAACAGCACTGTACTGTTGGAAGTCTTGTTTGTGGAGGCCTGTAGCTTAGTGGTGAGAGAACTCGCCTTACAAATGAGATACCTGGATTCAATTCCAGGCACGGCGAAACCTTGAGCAAGTTTCCTTACTCCACACGCCTGATAATAATCCCTCAAAAAAAAATTGGTGATTTCAATCCACAACTTTTTGTGGGACACTGCTGTGCGCAATTGGCTGCCGCGTTTCACCTTTCAAGTCAGGAGGAAGTCCCAAGGCGCTGGATTGTCAGTATTTCAGATCCGAGCTGGGGTCGGGATTGGGAAGGGTGGAGGGAAAGGAGATCTGGGGTGGATGTGGGGACCGTTGAAGGAGGGTTGGTCTTAAGGTGGGACTTGAAGAAGGCTAGGATGGGGGCGAGGCAGAGGGACTGCGGGAGAGAATTCCAGAAGTTAGGGGTAGAGTGACTGAAGGCTCGCCCACCGATGGTGGGGCAGGTGGGTCGGGGAACATGGAGCAGGCCGGAGCCCGCTGAGCGGAAGGAGCGGACAGATTGGTAGGGGATTAGGAGGTCGCAAAGGTAGGGTGGAGTGAGGCCATGGAGGGCTTTGAAGGTGAGGACCAGGATCTTGAATTGAATCCTCTGGATGATGTGGAGCCAATGGAGTCGGACACAATGGGGTTGTGGGGCTTGGAATGGTAGAGATCATGGGCTGCAGATTTTTGGATGATCTGCAGCCTATGGGGGAAGTAATTGGGAATGCCGTATAGTCAAGCCTGGATGTGAAGGTACGATTGAGGGTTTCAGCAGCCTGAAAGGTGAGTTAGGGAGTTAGGCAATCTTGCGGAGGTGAGGGAAGGCAGAGCAGGTCATGGCTTGGATGTGGGGGAGGAAAGACAGTTGAGGATCGAACAAGACACCTAGGTTCCTGACTGGCTTGGTGAGATGGAGGGTGCAACCATGGAGGTTGATGCTGCCAGTGCCTGATATGTGAAAGTGCTGGTGCTAGCCAATCAGGATGGCCTCGGTCTTGTTGATAATAATAATAATCCTTGCATTCAATATAGAGCTTTTCACATCACAGTTGATATTCAACTGTGGAAAGTTAGCTCTCATCCAGGACTTGATGTCTGACAGGCAGTTTGTTAGGGCAGCAGTGGTCCTGGAATTGAGAGTAGAGGAAGACAGATAAGAGTTGGGTGTCATCTGCATACATGTGGTAGTTGACCCCCTGTCTGTGGATGGTGTGTGTCACCAAGGGGGAGCCTGTAGATATTGAAAAGTGGGAGGCCAAGGACCGAGCCGTGGGAGACCACACAGATGACATTACGGGAGCTAAAGGAGAAGCCATTGGTGGCGACAAAGTGGAGACGGTGAGAGAAGTAATAGTCGAACCAGATGAGGGCAGGTCCATGAAGATTGAGCTGGGAGAAGAGACCGGGTGTAGGAGGATGGAGTGGTCGACTGTGTCGAAGGCAACAGAGAGGTCAAGGAGGCCAAAGAGGCAGAGACAGGGCTGATCACAGATGTTTAAAATGTTGTTGGGAGACTTTGAACAGGGCTGTCTCCGTGCTATAGGCAACATGGAAACCAAATTTTAGGGGATCAAAAAGGGAATGGCGAGAGAGAAAGTAGCGAAGGTGGGATCGCAATGACAGGGCCTTAAGAGAGGAATGGGAGGCTGGAGATGGGGCAACTGTTAAAAGTGAAGAATTGAGGGATTACCAAAACATGTACAGAACTTTACAGGAGTTAAAAACTCAATTAGAAAACAATCTTATTTAACAACTTGAACTTGTCTAAACATATGTTATGTAGCAAAATGAGTCGCATAAAATGCACTAGGATTAATCAATGAACAAGGTTGGATAAGGTAGGAAAAAGGTGACTGAAAGCCGTTGACAAAGCACAACATTTTGGCCACAACATTACTGGCTAGATAGTTTGATTTCATCGTACTAACTTCTGCGGGAAAGCTCCTACCATCTAGAATACGTAAAATATGTTCTTTCATCCATTTGCATGTGACATACACAATAGAAATGTTGATTTATTCAACATCAGAACCACAAAACTTAAAGCAGAAATCTGTCAAATAGGTGATGAGGAAAATGAAATCTTGGGTGATAGATGTTGGAAGGTGTTACCCGGAATCCAACTTTGGGAACACATTAGTACATCCAGCACCTATAATCCACCTTGAATGCCCTAAAGACGCAAACAACTGCTGTTTAAAATCTGCATCTCCAAATGGTGGAAACATTCATTGCTCAATGGGAAGGGGTCCGAACAGCAGGCAGGAAGACGGTGGCAATGCTCCTTGCACGCACCATTCATCCAGTGAATGCTCACACTTGCTTTTGGATGTCCAACAACCAGCTAGTGACTATCTTCCAGGGGAGGGGGGGCAGCTGCGGCAGAATGGTTGAAGGTAATCAGGGTCTCCTTAGGGCTGAACTGCCTTTAAGGTGACATACCTGGTAATGTCAGAACCGAGCCAGCCCTCTGTGGCGGTCTTCGTAGTCAAATTCCTGAGCCAGGCAGGTCCACTGTTTTCTAGGGTACTGCTGACAGCAAGCTTGGCTTTCAGTAGACCTGGAAGGGCAGACCAGTCATGGGGCAGACAGAGAGTCATCTCACTCAGCTCCTGTTAACCATGCAAACCATTGCCCTAATGGTTAGGATTGTCCTAGTTGGACAAGCCACAGAACAGCTTGCCGGACAGCAATATCAATGGCAAACTATGAGTTTTAATCATTTAGATACCATCAATACCTCATGCACTCTCTGGGGTCCCCAAGCCTTGACTTTCACCAATCTGTGACTAATACTTTCTGGAATTAGGTAAGCAGAATCTGTGCCTCGAGGGAGAGCGTGAATTCCATTCCAACAATTTATCTCTGAGATTTCCATGTGCAGTTGGGAAGCATGAAAATCTCATCTTGGTTTGGATACTCTTAAGCATGATAGGTTTCTGCACGTCAAGACAACTGCCTGACCTAACAAAAAAAATGATTTCCTCTCATGCAAGTCAATTTTACTTGAGGAGAACATGAGTGCAATACCCTAAGTTAGAAGAGCAAATACAGATTAGGATCAGAAGTAGTTTGCTATTTCTTTTAAGTTGCATGTTTTGATCTACTTTGAATGCTATATTAACATTTAACATGTAATTGTTGCAGTTAAAGAGAATACTTTGTCACCCTTTGTTAGTAACAAGTGGGGGCGCTTACTGTTTTCCTGAATTAAAGCCAGAAATGCACCTGGGCAGCTAAAGGAGGGACTGTAGGTACTTGCTCCTGGGAACTTGTGTCTGACTCAGATTCCGTACATCAACAGGTGTGATGACCTCATTACTGTATTTGCCACAACTCTGAAGCTATGCCATAGGGAATGGAAAAGCTGAAGGGCACTGTTATTTCAAAATAATATTTTTTCTCATTAAGGTGACTATGTCAATTCTGGGAAACAGAATATTTTTCTTCTTACTCCCGTCATAGCCAAATTGATACAGCATAAAATACTCCACCATAACAATTGGCATTCATATAGCATCTGTCAATCAATCAAAACTTACATTTATATAGCGCCTTTCACGACGAGAGGCCATCCGAAGGCGCTGTACAGTTAGGTAGGGACAAGAGCAGGGGGGGGGGGGGGGGGGAGGAGGGGTCGGGGCAGGATGAAGAGTAGGAAAATTGATTGTATATTTGTGGGCGAAATGCGGCAACCAAATTACGCACAGCAGTGTCCCATAAACAGTCATGGAAGCGGGATTAGGGGAAAAAGGGGGGAAAGATAGAAAGGGGAAGGGTCGGAATAGAGGGAAGTAGAGCAGGAAAGCCGACTGTATATTTGTGGGCGAAACACTGTCAAGTAGGTTTGAACATTCCAAAGCACTTCACAAATAACTATGAGAGGAAAGGTGCAATTTCATAGTCAGGGATTTCATAGTGAGGAGAGTTATAAGATGAAGAGCTTCAGAAAAGCCCCAGAGAAAAAGAGGCTTTGTGGCTGAATGTCAGCTAACAGTGGTAGGTTGCACGTTTGTGATCAGGTCAAGAATTGCATATTTAATTTACTGGGGGGTATAAGTGAACCTGACATGGTAGGGCTAATGATTGGTGTGAGGAGTCTAGTACTAGACTAGTCTAGTATTCTCTAGTCTAGAGAATATGGGCTGCAAATGGCTGGATGACTTTTGAGCTTGTAAAGGTTTTGCTCAAAAATGAAATTGAGTGACTACCTTTTTTTCCCCACACACATTGCTCTAAATGACTTTTCCATTTCTCACTATAAACTGGAGTCAGTTTCCAAATTTGTCCAATTACTGACAGTACCAGATCCTTCACAAACAGATTCCAATTCTATTCGCATACAATATTTACTACTGACTAGTGACTACTAACTTTCAACCCATTAGTCAAGGCTGAATGAGAACTCCAGCTTCAGAGACAAAATAATGATAAAGTAATAATCCTTGCATTTAATATTGCACTTTGCACGTCTTCTAGACATCTCAAAGCGCTTCACAGAATATACTGTAAAGTGAAATGACTATATGTGGGTGAAAATAATATACTAGCCAACCATGTTCCCAAAATATTAACAGCATTTTTACAATATTATATATTTGCTAAATATTTAAGTATTCCTTGGTCTATGGCATGAGTTCTATTGCTCCTTTCTCTTGTCTTTTTGATCATGTTCCAGAGTGCCACCTAGCAACAATCAACCGTGGAGAGGTTGATGGAGGCTAACAGGCCAGAGAGGTAGGGGACAAGGACATGGAAGGCCTTCAAGGTGAGGATGAAAATGTTGAACTTGCTCGACTGTGGAAATAGGATGCCAGTGGAGCCAGGTAAGGGTAGCCATTATGGGGTCTTGGAGCCTGGTGAGGGAGGGAACATGAGCTGCATTATTGGATGATCTGCAGCTTGTGGAGGGAAGAGGTGGGAAGGCTGACAAGCAGAATGTTGGCATAGTTGAGCCTGGATGTAATGAAAGCATATATGAGAGTTTGGGCAGCCTGAGGAGTGAGCAAGTGGGTGGAATCAGGCAATGTTGCGGAGTTCAGGATAGCAGAGTGGGGCATGGCATGGATGAATGCTGGATGAATCCTACATCCTGATGTGCAGCATTATGCATACAATAGTATCCAGTCACAGATAGTGCTGCAACTTCAGGTGATAGCTAATTTAAGTAGGATAATATATGTCTGCGAAGACATATAATAACAATTGCATTTGTTGAGATATACAAATCATACCTCATCAAAAACTTATTTCAGAAAAATAAGAGAACATTGTCAAATTGCAAGATCTCATCTCTCCGAACACCCACCCTTCCATCTTCCAATGATAATGTCTAGCTGTTTTTTTAAACGTTGTGTCCTGGCCTCAACCACCTTTCCTGGAATCCTGTTCTCCATCGATTACCCTCTCTTGAGTATCTGAAATGTTCCTAGTATCTGTTCCGAAATTGCCCTTTACAACTCTAAACCTAAACCCACTTGTTCTACTGTCTTGATGCATCCTAAGGTGTTCACTTTTTCAATCGCATTTAAAATTGTATACACCTTTATAAAGGTCCTTTCGCCATAGTCCCTCAAGACTAAAGAGTCCTTGCTTGTCTAATTGTTGCTACTAGCTCATTCACTAACACTGGGGAACATTGTTATTTTCCTCTACACTGCCTCTAGAGTCTGAGCAGCCAACTTGTGTTCCAGCGACCAGAACGGTATGCAACAACAAAATTACACTTATCTAGCACCTTTCACATCAGGAGGATGTCCGAAGGCGCTGGACAGTCACTGTTTCAGACCCGAGCTGGGGACTGGGTGGGGTTGATTAGTCTGATGGGTGCATCGAAGAGGAGTTTCTTGTGGCAAGACTTGAAGGAGACCAGGGAGGGGGTGAGGCGAAGGGACTGTGGGACAGAGTTCTATCCAGGGGTTGGGGGCAGAGTGGATAAAGGCTTGCCCATCAGTGGGCGGGTGGGTCCAGGGACATGGAGCAGGCCAGAGCCCACTGAGCGGAAGCAGGTATGCAGTACTATAGGTGGAGCCTGACCAGAACACTATACAACCGAATATGACGTCTGAAAATCAAAATGATTACCAGAAAAATCCTACATTTGTGGAATAAAAACTGTCTTAATAGTTTAATCTTCCGAACATCAAGTATGAACTTTCTTAAGATAAGCAAAACCAACCAGAATCAAAAGCACTACAGGAGTTTTTTTCAAAAGGGAGACGAGGGTGCAACTTTATTTTCACTCACCCTCTCCAAATGTTCCATTAAAAAAAACCAAGCGACAAACAAGTTGGAATCAGCTTCAACAGTTCCCACTCTGTAACTAGTTACAGTTACAAAGAGGTGTATAAAAGAAAGCACCCCTGGGTGACTGCTTTTCTGAGAGCAAATGTTTTATGATCTGCTTGGCTCTTCTTATAGATCAACTTATATATTAGAGAGCATAAACTGATAAATAGCAAGTGTGAATCAACATTCCAATTTCTCATCCTAAAATATTGGGAATTTACTGGAACACCACGTTTAAAATTTCTACCACTTAAGACATTAATGTCTGGGGTGACAATTAGATAACAAGCCCTACATCTTTGCAATTTCAAACAGAAAGTTTTAAAGTTTCACAAAAACATTGACATCCTTGCTAACAAGATAGAATTAGAACAATCATCCATTTATTTCAGCCCTCCAATACAATAATGCATGGATACTGACTATCAACATTAAGGGAGTACATATGACACAGAAAATTATTCCCAAACTATTTTCACTCTCCATTTAACCTTCCAAAGTTACCTCCAATGATGAGATTACAGCATCAAACCGTAAAAGTATAATAATGTAGCTGCAAATATTTCTGATCAACACTCATTTGTGTTTCGATTTTAGTTTTTTTTTCTAGTTTAAAAGTGAGGATTGATTAACTAAATAATTTTAAATCAAGCCCATTTGTGAAGAAGCTGAATCATCATTGGCAAAGAAAACCAAACCAACAATTCAGTATCATTAATGTATGTAAATTCAGCAACATGCCCAAGCTTGTACTCAAATAATGCTATCTGTGTTTATTGCTTTTTACTATCAAATATCAACAGAAAATTGACAAAGTTGTGTTAATAATTCCTTATACTAAAATTGGTAAAATACTCTGAACGCATCTATTACGATTTATCAACTCTTTCATCTGAAATCTAACCGTCTACTTCAAGAGTGAATTTCAAGTCACCCGTACAAAAGAAGTGGCTCACAAACAAATTCTACAAAAAAAACGATCTCCACTGTCAACAATTATATTTTTCGACTACTAATCCACTGGGAACTCATTTAACTTTCACATCTTAGCATAATGTGAGCATTCCCACTGAACCTGAAATGATTTCTGGGGTTTGGGAAGAGTTGGAAAAGAGGAAAGGAAAAGAAGAAGTGAAAACGACTGTAGTTAAATGTGTTTTCGACTGCAGTCTCAGATTCACGAGTCTGCATGAACCTCCAGCAAATTAAACAAAAAATGTTGATGCTGTGAATCATCTTGTTATAGTTGCCAACGATTTTAAAATGGCAGTCAGCTGCAAGTATATTTGAACAAAGAATATTTAAGACGAGCTGAAAAGTTAAATATTGAACAAAAACTTTTGGACGCCCTAATGTTCCGAGTTAACTTCAACCCCCTCCCCCAAACTGACTATTTCGGATTTTTTTTAAAAATTGTAACTACCAGACACATTGATGTTACAAATATGTGCAAAGGCAGTTAGAGAAAAAAAAGCTACATCGGGAGTTTTTAAATAGTTTTGTTTTCCGATTTTTGCCTCTTTTTATATATTTTTTTAAAAAGTCCACGTGATTATGCTTGCTTTGCAAATTTAAGCTTGGAGGGACTCCTTTGTTCTGTGCTCATGGGGTATTTCTGTGGCGCAACAAACTAAACGTTAACATGTCGGTCGAGGCAGGCCGTTGATTTACATAAAGTTTCACTGCCAAAATGGAGTCTCTAATCTGATGAGACAGCACGAAACCAGATCCGCCCCAGAGGCTCCCGTTCGAGAAGGTTTTTCACGGACAAAAGAAGTGCGGAGACAAGACATTCAATCTCGTTAATTACAAGAAATAAAATCAAATTATTCCCTGTTTATATATTATATATTTTTTAAAAAAAGCTTCCAACCCTCCGCCCTCCCACCAAGTATAAAACTTACCATGATGAGCAGTGTAATTTTATGGACAAATGAATTTGTTTAAAAAAACAAGCATGCACAAATTGTAGCCCTTTTTTTCAAATAAAAGGACAGGAAAAGCCCTTCCCAGCAAACATACTGTACAGAGAGAGATAGAGAGATGCAAACTGTTTAGTATTCATCTCCCTATGAAACTGATTTCCTTTCTTTTCTCATTAAAAAAAATTAAACAGGTATAGATAAGATAATGGCAAGGTTAAAACTTATAAAATAAAGTTATTGCAGAATGGTTGATATATAAGAATGTTACTCGACCTTTCATCCCCTGCCAGCTCAGACTCTGTCATGTTTAGAGCATCATTTTTGTCAACTGGGGTTGGGGGACTGGAGAAAAGGCTTTCAAAAGCCATTGGTTTTGTTTTGCCCCACAAAACAGAACAAGACAGAGAGAGAGAGAAGAGACTACAAGGGTCTCCCAAAACTGAGACGTTGCTGGTGTGACTGTTGATGGCTGAAGATGAAAAAAAACTTCACGGTCAAACAGTTGGCTTTTTTTGGTTAAACAAAATAACACAAGAGCGTTCAGTCTTACGCGAGTCTTATTTGGTTAAACTGTTTGCGTATTGGCTCTAGAGTTTGATACCCCTCTTTTTTCCGCCGTTTTGTTCTTGGTGAGTTTGGTTGGCGAGAGGAGAAGGAATTTGTTCACACGCTGTGGTTATTCCTCGCAAACATGGCGCTCGATGCTCTGGCTTCGCGCAGCCGCGGGGACTCGCTTCTCTACCAAATTTTTTTTGAAAAAAAACGACGCACTCTGCCGCCTCAACCTAACCTGAGACCAGTCCTCCCGCCCTTGCCATCCTCGGCTTCCTGTTGGCCCTTCTTCGGCGAGTCGCTGTGAAGCGCCTCGTCAATCAGACTCCCTCCCACCCTCTCGCGTCATTTCCGTGCCAGCATGTTAGGTTGGCGTCTTTATGCGTGCACGCGCCCGCGAGAAGCTGCGAATGTTCTAGAAAAAAAGGAACGGCCCTTACTGGGCGCTGTGATACTTTGGTGATGTGGTCGGTGATGGGTGCGGCCACTTCCCTTCACAACCCCCACCCAGCGCTCTCCGGCCTCTCTACCTCCTTCCCTCTCTTGCTGGGTTTGGGGACAAGAACTCGCACATTGCGACCCCGCCACTCGCACATTTGCCCATGTGTTAACAAGGCGAGGGTCAGTGTAAAAGAGACCGACTGTTTGTGTCTGGAGTAGATCACCTCCCCCCCCCTCCCCCCTGGTCTGGCGAGTGTTAAACACTAAGAGCTGAGCTGGGGAGGAGCCGAGCAGCTGCTGGACAAAATGGCGGCGGCGGCAGGAAATGCCCGAGGGGGGAAGAGGAGCTGAGTGAGCGGATCGTCCCGACCTGCAGCTCGCAGCCTTTTAATGTCAGGATTCAGGGAACTGAGGAAACTCCAAACCTGCTCTTTCAGTAAAATTGGGGGTAACTATCGATGCGGCGATATTAGTAAATTGGACAGAAAGTTTATCCGGGAAAGGTTGTCACAAGCGCTGCCTTCCTTTAAACAAACCAACCTACTCTGAAAAGATTTCCCTTTTTATTAGGATTGTCACTCCTTCAACGTTCCCGGGTGGAGCCACTCCCCTCCTGCCTCCCCTAACCTATCACGGTTCTTATTCTTCGCTGAGCTCTTTGGCTTGTTTCTCACTTTTACGGTGGTTACCTGTGGTTGTTGTACTTTTTTTGGGGTGTTATGTGATCAGTAATTTTTTGTGTGTATGTGGTCGTCTTTCCCTGACCCCTCTTTCTCTTCTGTATATCTGCTCCCCTTCGCCATCGTTTCAGTTCTTTCCAAAATAATGCCTGAAAGGTTGTGTTTGATCCGTGAATTTGCAACATAAAATGTTGTAATACCCTCTTCCATAGTTCTAAAAGTAAATACAATATCGACATACAATTAGTTTAGTTCTGGTGCCCCATGAGAGTTGTAACAGCCTGGTACTTTTATACTTGATTAAACGGCCTTTCTACCATGAATATATTGTTCATTTCCAACAGGGCATAATAATAATCAGAATTAATTGTAATGATATGTAGTGTTAATTGTTTGAGCTAGCAATATTTTTTCAATAACTATCATCTGTATTCCCTATTATCCTGCACATCAGTCCATCGTTGGTGTATAATGCAGGCACCAACGATTCTCCATCAGATATCCTTTAAATGCAGGTATTACAATCCCAAGTATTGGGAATAATATAAATCATAGTAAAATACAGTGAAAGTAAAGTGAGAACATTCAAAGTAAAGTAAGCACAGTAGCCCTGCGCTGAACAATATGAGCAAAAGAAAGTCATACACAGTGCAAGAAAAACTCAAGATCGTTAATCGGATACGATGTGGTGAATCACAAGTGAAAGTTAGCCGTGATTCTGGAATACCTCAGTCAACATTACGGGGCTGGTTGAAAGACGAACTTAAACTCCGAACCTTCACTATGACAGTCAGTGAGTCTGTGGGATTATCCAGAAAGCGAACTCGTCCAGCCAAGGATGCATCACTGGACATTGTAGTCTATAATTGGATCATGCAACAGAGGTCACAAGGTATCCCCATCTCTGGCCCTATAGTAAAGGCACAGGCTGAGAAGTTCTCCAAGGAACTTAATGGTGACACAAACTTTGTGGCCAACCAAGGTTGGCTCCACCGGTTCAACAAGAGACATGGAATTAATCAGGTCAGTTGCTCAATTGATACCTACCTGCAAGAATTAAAGACCATACTTGAAAAAGAGGAACTCTGTGATGAGCAGGTATACAATGCCAGTGAAAGTGGTTTGTACTACCGTATGCTGCCTGAGCAAACAAAATCGAAGAAAACTGCTGATCATGAGAGCGAAGGGTTCAAGAACAGGGTGACTTTTCTATTTTCTACAAATAAGCCAGGGACGCACAAAATTAAGCCCCTTTGCATTGGCAAGTTACGGTCCCCACGGTGTTTCCGCCATGTGAACATGAAATCTATGCCCATTGACTATATCTACAGTAGAAATGCCTGGATGACCACAGACATCTTCAGAAACTGGTTTTTCAATTCCTTTGTGCCAAGTGTTCAATGCCACCTTCGATCTAAAGGTCTGCCAGAGAAGGCTGTGCTGCTCCTGGACAACTACCCTGTCCATCCACCAGCTATCAATCTACAATCTACAGACGGCCAAATTAAAGTATTCTACCTACCCCAAAATGCAACCGGCACAATCCAACCGCTTGACCTGGGCATAATTGCCACCTTTAAGAGGATCTATAGGAGAGAACTTGTGAAGGAGCTTGTGAATTCTAACTTAGCTGTTAATGAATACCTAAATCATATCAATCTAAAGGACATGTTCTACCTGGCAGCAAGAGCATGGGGTGAAGTGAGTACAACATGCATCCAGAGGTGTTGGCTAAAGGGTCTCTGTGATACATTCCCAGAAGAATCACCTGATGAAATCATCGAGGATGATATATTAGTGGGATTTACAGCAGAAGACATCCAGGCAGCACATGAGAAGCTAAAGGATCTTATAGAAGAGAATATGACACTGAGTAACTGGTTGGATGTGTGGACGACAATAGATGATGATGCACCTGTTGTTGAGCATTTAACAGATGAGCAGCTAGTAGCCCAGGTCCAGAACAATAAAGTGGGAAGAGGATGGGAAGTGGTGAACAAAAGAGAGAGAAAAGAGGCTATTAATGATTGTATTTAAATGTGTTTTTGTGGATGCATGAACTTCTAACATACTAAACAAAATGATGTAATAAATAAATGTGAACATTCTGTCTTGTTTCCAATAGCAGAGTCAAATGCAACTATATTTTAACAAATGGAATTTAAGAGTGCAGCCCTACTGAACTTTTGGTTCACCGACTTTTATGATTCCAGTAAACTTTTAGACACATATCCCTGGTTGAGCACACATCTGCTTACTGTGGACCAGTGTTAACCAGAAGCACTGTGCACCTGGCTGCCATCACTGATACGCCAGCTTTCAGTTTTTTTAAAAAGGAGCCATCTGCTTCTAAAGTTGTTGCTGATGTCACTTCCTGCTTGAAAGCCGGCCATTTTTTATGCTCCACTGGTGCTGGGGCTGCTGAGATAATACTCAAGATGACCATACCTGGTTTAGATTTTTTCTCCTATTTTCACTTCCAGCTGTCCCAGTTTAGCTACTATGCTTCCTCTAACAGTGTTTTCTGCCCCTGTATGGTTATGCAACAGAATTTTATGAACTCTATCATTGGTGATCCTTTTTCTCATCTACATACATCTCATCTTTGTGATCTATCACTGCAGGTAGCTGGTTCACTTTCCCTTGTACACACCTAATTCCATCTGCATCCAGCCTGGTTTGCAAGACTTTTGTTGTTCTGACATCAAGTCTTGGTTGAGCCTTAACTTGATGCCAACACAACAGATGATAATGCGTGGCTCCCAGTCAACTTCCACAGATGTTCATTATAATTCGAGGATTATTTATGGAAGTTTGGCTCTTTTTGGCCTTCAACTTTCCTTTAAAGATTTCATCTCCACAACATCTGGTTCTGTTACCACCCTTTACATAATTAAAATAATTTGCCATAATTTTATAACTTCAACAACTTTTCCACTGCTCTCCTCACTATTTCCTCAGCTCCTCACCAGGAAAATAGTTGCAATATGATTTCAGGTAGTCAGTACAATATCATGGTTTGAGATTCTCATTCACGAGAATTTCACAGTCACGATTATATCATGCTATAAGGTGCAAACATTAACATCTTGGTCACCGCATTGATTTGTGTAAAGTTTTATTTATCATTAGTAAAACTTCAAATAATAAATTGGTCACTGCTATGTCTATATAGCAGTGTATTCTTTGAAGTGCTTTGAGATATCCAGAAGATGTGAAATGTGCTATATGAAATGCAAGGAAGGATTATTTATTTTTGCCAAAATGGAAGCTCTAATTTTGACAGGATGAAATCAGCCCTCAAGGCTTCTGTTGGAGAAGGTTTTTCAGAGGCAAGAAATAGAAAACTAGAAATAAGATACAACTACAGAGCAACAAATATTGCGGTGGCCCGGGGCTGGCTTTTATCGACATGTCGGATGTGCTGAAAGGGCGTGCAGACAAATCATAATTATAAGGGCCATTATTTATTACTCTTTCAGCCTTCACCCTTGATTCCAGGACCACGCTGTCCTGACAATGTCTGCCAAACAACAAGTCTTGGATGAGACCTAGCTTTTTTCAATTGAACGTCAACAAGGTCGAGGCCCTCAGTATTGCCACCTGTCAGTGCTGCCACACCTCAGGCACTGACACGATCACCATCCAAGGATGAACACTACACCTTATGTAGCTAGACCGGAACCTTGGCATCTTGTTTGATCCTCAACTATCCTTTCTACCCACAGCCATGCCATAATCTGCCCTGCCTTCCCCAAACTCCGTAATATCCCGGCTCCACCTCTGTCTCACATAGCAGGCCACAAAAACCCTCATACATGCATTCGTAACATCCAGACTTGATTATACAAACTCCCTGCTTGTTGTCCCCCCCAACTCCTCCCTCCATAGACTGCAAATCATCCTCTCCGCACCAGACTTGGGTCCGAAACACTGACTGTCCAGTGAGTTGGGAAATCATCCTAACATGAAAGGCACTATACACATGTAATTTTGTTATAGTATTTAGAGCAGGTACTGTACTTCACTTCTCGGACCTGGAAACAGTCGTCACAGTAAACCCACATTGAAATAGGGCAATGCCTAGTACTTTACTCTCATCAAGTATAGAATTTATAATGATGTGTAATTTTATGGACAAATTAACATTTTCTAATATACCAATTTTAAAATTTAATAAAGTTACACTTGTATAGTGCACTTCACATTGGAAAAACATCCCAGGGCTGAAGGCACATTCAAATGGGAAGGTTTTCAGACAGGATTTGAAGGAGGCAAAAGATGGGCTGAAGCAGAGGATTTGTGTACCAATTCAGCAAACCATACCAATTCAGCAAACACTTGCCTGTTTCATGTGCTCAGGTCTGAAACATTGACTGTCCAACCCCATGGGTGGTCCTCCCGATGTGAAAGGCTCTACATAAATGTAATGTTGTTGTTGTCCGACCAGCCCCTTAGTAGTATTCGGTCATTCAGCCTTTCTGACCCCACTTTGGAACTCTTCCTGGAATCCTTTGGTCATTATAATAACAATAATCCTTGCATTTGATACAGCGCTTTTCACATCGACATCCCAAAGCGCTTTACAGAATATACTGTAAAGTGATTGACTATTTATGGGCGAATCGCGGCAGCCAATTGCACACAGCAGTGATCCATAAACAGTCGTGGATTGAAATGACCAATTTTATTATTGTAGTTTTTTTGGATAGATTATCATTAGGGGTGTAGAGTAAGGAAACTTGACCAAGGTTTCGCCCTGACCTGCCTGGATTCGAACACAGGTTTCCCCAGCTTGCAAGACAAGAGCGCTAGCCACAAAGCCACAGGAGCTCCACTCTATTTTCCAACCTCTACCCCACTTGCCCTTATTTTTTTTACCAATAAAATCAAAAAGTCTCTGCGAAGAACACAATAACCGAATGATGCAGACATGGTGTATATCTATTTGGAATGTTCTTGTATTGACCTGTATTTGAAGCGCTCTGAGACACTGTCCGGCGTGGAGGACGCTATATCAATTAAAGTTGTTGTTGTTGTATTGGGGAGTGTCATGGGCATATTTGTTTTGGGGGAATCGCTTACAGTTAAGCTATGACTTAAACAAGTTCATCAAGTTTTTTTGTTTAAGGTGTACACACAGTGTTTATGGCATGTTAAATGGTTTGTGAGTGGTATTGCTGAAATCTACAAGCTTCAGCAAGCTTTACAAGATGAGGATGCTCCTCACACACAGGTGATGGGCTGGGGGGGGGACAGGACAGGAGCTCTCACTCGCTGTCCTGCCGTCACAATCAAACCGGACGTCCCGCCCCACGCTCGGCCTCCAGTTGGCTCATACGCCCGTCCTTCCGGAAGTGTCGTTCAACGCTGTGTCAGTTCGGCAGCGCGGAGCTTATCATTTCCACTCGGCACATTTGCCCATGTGTTAACAAGGCGAGGGTCAGTGTAAAAGAGACCGACTGTTTGTGTCTGGAGTAGATCACCTCCCCCCTGGTCTGGCGAGTGTTAAACACTAAGAGCTGAGCTGGGGAGGAGCCGAGCAGCTGCTGGACAAAATGGCGGCGGCGGCAGGAAATGCCCGAGGGGGGAAGAGGAGCTGAGTGAGCGGATCGTCCCGACCTGCAGCTCGCAGCCTTTTAATGTCAGGATTCAGGGAACTGAGGAGACTCAAAACCTGCTCTTTCAGTAAAATTGGGGCTAACTATCAAATGTGTTGTCAGTTACGCGGGTGCGTATATAACGCGGATCCATCATGGCTCCCAACATGTCTTCACCAAACGCCCTTTAAACACAGGTATGGGAGGCTACTGTGATGGCAACACGAATTCCACTGTAACTACACCATTTGTTGACACGTTATTTGCAGCACTGAACTGAACAATATCAACAACATGTTTACCAGCTTTAAGAAAAGAAAGTCTTACACAGTCCAAGAGAAACTCAAGTTAGTAAATAGGATAAGATGTGGCGAATCACAAGTCAGAGTTAGCCGTGAAGCTGGAGTGCCAGAGTCCACATTGCGAGGCTGGTTGAAGGAAGAACTCAAGCTGCGAACCTTCACCATGACAGCTAGTATATCCAGAAAACGAGCCCGACCAGCTAGGGATGTAACACTTGACACTGTAGTTTACAATTGGATTATGCAAAAGAAGTCACAAGGCATCCCAATTCCTGGTCCAAAATTGAAAGCACAGGCTGAGAAGTTCTCCAAAGTACTCAATGGTGACACAAACTTTGTTGCCAGCCAAGGTTGGCTCCATCGTTTCAATAAGAGACATGGATTCAGCAAAATCAAGTTCAATTGCCCAACTGCTGTCTTATCCAGCCCCCAAGAACTGAAGACCATATTGGAAAAAGAACAGCTCAGTGATGAGCAAGTATACATTGCTGGTGAAAGTGTTCTGTACTACCGGATGCTGCCTGAGCAGACTTTAGCAGGGAAAAACATTGATCACGAAAGTGAAGATAGAGTGACCTTCCTGTTTGCTACAAATAAACGAGGAACTCACAAAGCTAAGCTCCTTTGCATTGGCAAGTACCAGTCGCCATGGTTCTTACACCGTTTGAACATGAAATCTATGCCCATCGACTACAACCACAGTAGAAATGCCAGGATGACATCAGATATCTTCAGAGACTGGTTTTTTAATTCCTTTGTGCCAAGTGTTCAATGCCACCTTCGATCCAAAGGTCTGCCAGAGAAGGCTGTGCTGCTCCTGGACAATAGCCCTGCCCACCCACCAGCTGCAGGTTTGCAAGATACAGATTGCCAAATCAAGGTGCTTTATCTATCCAAGAATACAGCCAGCAAAATACACCCACTTGACCAAGGCATAATTGGCACCTTTAAGAAGAACTATAGGAGTGAACTCGTGAAGGAGTTTATCAACTCTGATCTAATGATTACTGAATACCTAAATCAAATGAATCTGAAAGATGTATTCAAACTTGCAGCAAGAGCATGGGATGAGGTGAGTACAACCTGCATCCAGAGGTGTTGGCTAAAGGGTCTCTGTGATGTATTCACAGAAGAACCAACTGAGGACATCGTCGAGGAAGACATCTTAGTGGGATTTACGGCAGAGGAAATCCTGGCAGCCCAGGAGAAGCTAAAGGATCTTACTGATGAGGATTTGACACTGAGTAACTGGTTGGATTTCTGGACTACAATAGATGATAATGCACCTGTCACTGAGTATCTAACAGATGAGCAGCTGATAGCCCAGGTTCAGAACAATGAAGCAGAAATAGACGAACCAGAAATATTGAGAATTCCAGAAGGAGCAGAAGAACCAGAGGAGTGGTTTGTTGTAACTGTGGAAATAGATGAACCAGAAGAGCACAAAGGACCACATGTAGCAAGCTTTCCAACAGCAACTGAGTCATTGAGGATGAAAACAGAACAACGAGAAGAGCAGGAAAACCCACAGGTAACCAGTATTCCAGAAGCAATAGAGGATCCAGCAGAGTGGGTGGTAGTGAAGGTCAAATCAGACAAACCAGAAGAGCAGGGAGGTCTATGCAAAATATGCATTCCAGCAGGACCAAAAGTAGTGAAGGTTGAAACAGAGGAACCAAAAGATCCATACGTAAGTGTTTCACCAGCAACAGTGCAACCAGAAGAGCAAGACACACACACAAATAGAGTTCAAACAGAGTCTGTGGAGGTTAAAAAAGAGGAACTACAACAACAAAATTACATTGATAGAGCGCCCTTCACGCTGGGAGGATGTCCCAAGGCACTGGAAAAAGGGAAAGACCCACACAACACTAGTTTTGAAACAGTAGCAGAGGCATTGAAGATGAAAAGAGGGGAAGCAGAAGAGAAGGAAGTTCTACACATATTGAGTATCCCAACAGCAACAGAGGCAGTAAAAGCACTGAAGATAGGCCTAGCCTGGCTTGAAACTCAGGACATGAACGGCATTCAATGCATCCAGCTCAAGAATGTCCTTCAGTTTGCTCAAATAAAAGCAGAGGAACAACTTAAGAGTATGGAAGTTGACTGACTTCAGGGTGTCCAACTGCCAGATTTAGAAATGAGGAGCATAAGTGCAAATCGTTTGGTGTTTGTAAAACAATATTGGTCATCTTGTGTGGCTTGACACGTGCAAACCTATTACAATACCATGTTTAAGTGCATACAAAACTAGACACAATTTCACCTGTGAATGGAAACTGTTCTTTGTCAGGAATAGAATGCTCACAGTCTCCTTGGAGTAGCGGGCACTGCTTAACCAATCCTCTAATGTATTAGGTCAATATTGGCAAGAGCCAAGGCCAGGTGATCCCAGAGTTTGTGTGGAGATACATCTATAATGTTATAACATTATTATAACCTGCTAAAACTGAACTGTTTGGGGTTTGGAAGCAACAGTCATCTGTCTCCTGAGCATACCAACTGAGCCAGGCTCATGGTGGTTGGCTCGAAGGCAATGATTTAATAGACCCTCAATGATGGAGGATTTTTCAAAATATAAGTGAAGAGCAGCACACGTCTGGAACAAGCCTTTCAACAGTTAAATCCTCTGGTGAAGAGATCCACCCAGTGGTGCTAGAGATGAGTATGAGAATACAGTAGAACCTCTTTATGACACAGGTTGTTACATTGTGGGGTTGCTAATACTGTCTGATTGTGGAATAGATGCTGGCATTTATTTACAAAAAAAATCTAATACCTGGTTGGCTCACTTAACGTATGTGCAGTGCAATGGAAGTTACCCGATGATCCAGAAGCTAACTTTTTAAAAAAGTTTACTTAATTTCTTTCTGGTGTTCAAAACAATACATCTTTCTGCATGCATGCTAAATGAATGTAGAAATGCTGACTAGTGAACACCCCCATTGTAGGGTTGGGTCGATGTTATGGATCTAATTAGTCTAACCTGACACTCCAATGCAGTGGTGGGATGTGTTGAATTGGGTTGTTGGATACGCTGTCCTTTGGGTGAGATTGTAAAGTGAGGTTCTGTTGCCTGTTCAAGATCTCATGGCACATTCTCCCAAATAAAATTGGTCACTCATTCCATGGCTATTTCTGTGAAAAAATATAGAGTCAATCAACTTTACATTATATCTTGTGAAACACTTTGAATCGTATAAGATAGGGCGTAATATCAAATGCCATGATAAATGAAATATTATTATTATTATAACAAGGCTCTTTATATTCTACAGTACTTGCTCAAGGTTTTGCCATGTGTGGAAATGTGGCAGACTTCCAGGTTGGCAGGTCCACACTGACTTTGTGCATTGCTTATTATTAACTTCACTTCCTTTGAAGTGAAATGGCTGTATGTGCAACCTGATACCTGGCAGTCCAAAAATCTTAGTATGACAGGCTGTCTTAACATCAGTAGAAGCAGAAGTACCAGTGAGCACAGGTTGCCCTGTGGTGTAATGTTCATTATATGAACAGGTTCTAACTCACCCTGTTTTTATACATAAATGTATGAGTTGATGTGTTTCAGTACAGATATTATGAAAAATCCTCAAGTCGAACATAAAATATATCTCATACATTTCAATCATCAATTTTATTTTCCCCTCTCTCCTTGCATCCCGATTGATGGTCTGATTCAGACTGTGGTCTACCTTGTTCCGCACCACTAGATGTTTCACCCCTTTCGCCTGCAGTTGCAGGAATTGTTGGGACAGAAAGTGTTGTTAGATTTGGTTATCACAGGATGTGTCGGGGGAGCAGCTTTGTTGGGACATGGGGACTGTAAGCGACGGATCATCTCGTCGCGGGAGATGCAGACAGCGATCGGGCTGCTGCTGCTG
Source organism: Hydrolagus colliei (assembly GCA_035084275.1). Taxonomy (NCBI): domain Eukaryota; kingdom Metazoa; phylum Chordata; class Chondrichthyes; order Chimaeriformes; family Chimaeridae; genus Hydrolagus; species Hydrolagus colliei. Next base: position 60,804,066 of record CM068744.1, on the reverse strand, counting down.
CTGCTGCTGCTGCGCGAGCTGGCCAGACACACCATGTCCGAGGTGCCAGGGCCATCACCGAGTCCCCGGGTTCACCGACTGAGGAGCTGGTCGGTTTTGGGGCCTGACACCACACTGTGCCCTTTTTTCCCGCCATCTCAGGGATCATCCAGGCGGGCGGCGAGGACAAGGAGTGGTTGCTGGACGATTGTTGGTTGTTGTTTGTTGCTGTTTTTGTTGTTAATATTATTGCTTTTGTTGTTTATTATTGTTGTTTGATTCCCCCCACCCCTGCCCCCATCTTCTTCTTCCCTCACTCCCTTTCCCCACTTTCTCTCCTCCCTTTTCCCCTTCCCTCCCTCTTCCCTCTTCCTGATCTTGCCCCCACCCATCTTTCCCTCCCTCTCTTCCTTACCCCCCTTTCTCCCCCCTCGTCCTCCCTAACCCATCCCACCTTTCCCTCCCTCTCCCCCCTTACCCTCTTTTCCCCCTTTCTCCCCTGGCCCCATTTTCGCGATTGTTTGTGAGGACACTGCTGTGCGCAATTTGGCTGCCGCGTTTCGCCCACAAGTATACAGTCGACTTTCCTGCTTTTCTTCCCCCTGCCTCGACCCCTCCCCTTTTGCTTCTTTACCCCCTTTTGCCCCTAGTCCCACTTCCATGACTGATTGTGGGACACTGCTGTGCGCAATTTGGCTGCCACGTTTCGCCCACTAATATACAGTTACTTTTCCTACTATTCTTCATCCTGCCCTGATCCTTCCCACCCTGCTCTTGTCCTACCTAACTTTACAGCGCCTTGGAACGTCCTCTCGACGTGAAAGGCGCTATATAAATGTAAGTTTTGTTTGTTGTTGTTGTTGACTGTTGGGAGGTGGAGGAGCATGCACCTCCTCTAACACATGCCTCCAGTGATAAAGTACTACTGTACATGCCCATAAACTAGTTGAAATACCAGCATGTAACAATGTACTACAAACAGCCTTGAAGTGAATGATCAATTATTAGGGAGACTATTGGCTGGTACATTGGGAGAAACTCCGTCCCTTTTTGAATAGTGTCATGGGAATATGTAACGTCCATTTTGAACGGGTCGATGGGTCCTTGATTTAATGATTCATCTGAAGGACTGCACCTTCAATAATGCAATATACCCCAGGACTATATTGGAGTGTCAGCCTGTGGACTTCAATCTACAACCTTTTGACTCAGAAGTGAGAGTACAATCAACTAAGCCTATTAGCTGACATCCAATTTTTATGTATTGTAGGTTATTGTACCAAAAGATTGTGACTTAAGTTTTATTCTGTATTATATTTTGCTTCATGCTATGCAATATTAAAAAAATTGACTTTCTTGTGCATTGTGTCTGTTAATTTTGTAAATATTCTTGTTTGAGTAGAAATCATTTCCAATACCATGCCTGGGGTCTCTCCAGTCCCAGGGAGTTGACCATTTCTTTTAATATTTAAATATACAGGTAAGTCTCTTGTTTAGGAAGCTTCTATTTAGGACGTTTCGATTGAAGGAACATAATTATTTTTAACACCTATTGATCAACATAGGACACTTGTATTCGTTTTAACTAACAACTTTTTTTGCGCATGTGCAGTACATGTTTTGAACATCGCCATCGCATTTTGCGTGTCCTTTTTGTCCATATGCACGGTCCATAGTGTATTCGCAGGTAAATCCAAGCTTTTGAACTGGCCAATAGCATGTCGCTACGTCACTGTTTAAAAACCAGCTGATTTTGAAGCGACACCACGCCACGTCAATATTACAGTAATTTCCAAACATTCCCGAGCAACTTTGAGTGATTTACAGCTTCTACCGCGTTTATACCAAGTCGGGGAAGAGACGGCAGTAAGTGAAATGAGCAGTGGTAATACTGCTCGCGGCCAGAAACCCCGCAAAGTCATCACTTTAAATACCAAATTGGAGGTGATAAAGCTCATCGAGTCCGGCAAAAAAGGTATGGATGTCGGGAGAGCTTTAGGGCTAGCTAGATCAACGGTGGCTACTATAAAACAGAATAAGGATAATATACTGGCAAGTTCAAGGTGTATTATAGCTACAGATGCAAGCAGATTAGCAAAACAGGAGTGATATGATGGAAAACATGGAAAGAATGCTGAGTGTCTGGATTGAGGATCAGAACCAGCGTAATATACCACTCAACACCCTGGTTATCCAAGAGAAGGCAAAATCATTGTTTAGGGAGTTAAATAATCAGGAAGGAGAAGGCTGAACAGCACCATCTTTCAGTGCTAGCAGAGGGTGGTTTCAAAGGTTTAAAAGACGCTATGGGCTCCACAACATCAAGATGAGTGGGGAAGCTGCAAGCGCCACTGTCACACTGCAAGTATTAAAGTTTGCCAGTATTAAAGTACAATACCATACAGTTACCCTAAGTACCCCTTCTTGCCTATGTGTGTTAATTTGTGTGTTATGTTGTGTGGTTTTGTGTGTTATTTAGTAGGTTTAAGTTCCGAACATTTTGTTAAAACAATGCATCTCTGGTTATTTAATGGGACCGCATGGGAAATCACGTTTTGATTTATGACGTTTCGATCCAGATACAGTTTTTCAGGAACGCAACCCTGTCCTAAACATAGATTTAGCTGTAGATTGATCTCTGAAGAGTGATTTGGAACACAGTGCTAGCAATTTAGAGCAGAACCCTAATTTAGCAAGAACATGCAGTACACATTTACCTTGTTTGAGTGTTGGTGCAAAAGCCAGTTTCTGAAAGGACTTGATACATTCCACTTCAACAACAACTTGCGTTATTGATAAGATCCCCTTCACATTGGTTCGTGCCTGAGAACATTTTGCAAAGATGGGGGTTGGGTGCCGAGGAGTGGAGGAAAGAGGGGAAAAGTTCCTTCTATCAAAGGTAGATTTTAAGTTGCGGGAGGGAGCAGAGGTAGATGTAGTGTGTTCCAGAGGTTAGAGGCTTACAATCTGAAGTGTCAACTTCTAATGAGAAGTGAATGCAAAACAAGCCTGAGTCAGCCAAGTGAAAGGATCTAACAGAGGAATGGAGTAGGAGAAGATCAAAAAGGTGAATGAGAATGGACCATTAAATCAATGTGCGGGGAAACAGTTGAGCCTGGGGTGATGGATATACAGAGTTTGAAAAGGTTGCATGCAACTTCAGTGGGGCAGAGGCAGATTTGTTGATTGTGCAAAAAATGGCAAATAAAGTTTAACATACAAATATGAGGTTACGTATTTTGGGTGAAAGAATAAGTATATGCTAGGTGGTAAAATATTAAAAGAAAGATGAGCTGAATGATCTAAGAGTTACATAAATCTTTTAAAGCAGGGACAAAGCTTTTTCTCTGAGGAAATAACATTATGGAATATGGTTCATAGATAGTTTGGGACATATGTGCATGCGACTGCCAAGAAGGTGGAAAATGAATTAGATGGACCTTGATCTTTTTTGGTCCAGCATTTCTTATCTCCTTACATTAAGCTGTCAAGAATCCATTGTTTTATGAATAGGGTTATAGAATCTAAACCCAAAGAGGTAATGGCTGTGCATTATATCTTATCTATACACACACACAGTAAAAGCCTTTTCATCCGGCACCCTCGGGACCTGACCAATGCCAGTTAAACGGCGTGCCGGATATTCCATCTAAATTAATCAACTCACCACATCTCTCACTCCCCTCCTTTCCCCCAATTCTCTCTCCCCCTCCCACTCTTTCTCCCTCCCTCTTTTCCTCCCCCCACCCCCTTTCCCTGCCTTTCTCTCCTCCCACCCCACCTCCTAACAAAACGTGTATAAACCCACTATACTATCAGGCTACACAGACAATATGTAGTATCCGTCAGAGAGAGAGAGAAATAAATAAATGGGAAGAGAGAGGGAGAGATAGAGAAGAAGGAAGGAGAGGGAGAGAGAGAAAGAAAAAGAGGTAGAGAGAGAGAAATAGGAAAGAGGGAGAGAAATTATTTTTACCTTTAAGATGAAAACCCGGAAGTACCACTACCGGCAGCATTCAGAGCTAATCATACAGTACTCTCCTGCGACAATCGACTCATTAAATACGCCACCGCGATTGTGCCAGACAAGATTCGCTTATTCAAATGGGGACCTTTTTTTTTCAGGTGCCTGTTTTACATAAGTTATGGTTGATCGGGTCACGGATAAACAGACGTTACTGGACAGGTACCCCGCCCCAACCACGGCCTTGTCAACCGCGAAACTCACGCATCTACGGTTTGCTAAATGCGACAACCCTTGCAAACCACGGCTTATAACCCGTGCTTATTCATGGGTTTTAACACTAACGTTTTAGTGCTAGGAACCAGTTGCATCAACCAGCCTCGATGGTTGTTTCACGCTAGCATATAGCACTAGGATTCAGTTGAGATATTGCAATCAACTAGCGACAACACTTCTCTCTTAGGATTAAGGTAAATAACATGAATTTATCTTGCTTCTCTGCATCCTCTCTCTGTGTGTAAGTGTCTCCCTCTGACTCACCTTCTCTCTCATTTACCTTCTCTTCCCCCCACAACCCCCTCCCCCACCACCCTTCTCTCTCATCTCTCTATTTCACGTTCTCTTCCCCCCAATCCACCCCCTTCCCCTCTCTCTGTGTCTGTGTGTAGATCAGTCAGACAGCCCCGTCAGCTCTCCGTATCACCCACCACACCTTCTCCGTTGATTTCTCTCTCTCTGTAGATCAGTCAGACAGCCACCCAGCCCTCAGTGTCTCTCTCTCTCTCTGTGTGTAGATCAATCAGACAGCCCACCCCACCCTCTGTGTCTCTCTCTCTGTGTCAGTCAGTCAGACAGCCTCGCGGATTGCTGCAGATCCTGGCAGCCAATGCGCCCAAACTCACTCTCCTTATCCCCATGTATGTTACAACTGTATGTGTTTTTTTGTGTTTAGTTTTACGAAACACGAACTTATTCCCTGTAATCTCATGTTTCCCATAGGGCCCTGCATTTTCCAACTGCGATTTTACCAACCGCGGAGGTTTAGAGGAACGTATCCTCCGCGGTTGGAGAGGGATACCTGTGTGTGTATATATATATATATATATACACACACATATATATATTGTTAGTTAGAACACAGTTAGAATATTGTATTCAGTTTTGGTCACACAGACCCTCAACTATCCTTTCTACCCGACAGCCATGGCATAATCTGCCCTGCCTTCCCCAAACTCCGTAATATCCCGGCTCCTCCTCTGTCTCGCATAGCAGGATACAAAAACCCTCATACATGCATTCGTAACATCCAGACTTGATTATACAAACTCCCTGCTTGTTGGCTCCCCCAACTCCTCCCTCCATAGTCTGCAGATCATCCAGAACTCTGCAGCCTGTGTCCTCTCCGCACCAGACTCTGGTCCGAAACACTGACTGTCCAGTGAGTTGGGAAATCATCCCAACATGAAAGGCACTATACAAATGTAATTTTGTTATAGTATTTAGAGCAGGTACTGTACTTCACTTCTCGGACCTGGAAACAGTCATCACAGTAGACCCACACTGAAATAGGGCATACTCTTAACAGCAATGCCCGGTATTTTACTCTCACCAAGTATACAACGAAAATGATATGTAATTGTATGGACAAATTAACATTTTCTAATATACCGATTTGAAAATTTAATAAAGTTACACTTGTATAGTGCACTTCACATTGGAAATACATCCCAAGCACATTCGAATAGGAATAACTTTGAGGTGAAACACATAGGATTTGAAGGAGGCAAAATATGGGCTGAGGCAGAGGGATCGTGTACCACTTCAGCAAACCATACCAATTCAGCAAACACTTGACTGTTTCATGTGCTCAGGTCTGAAACATTGACTGTACAACGTCTTGGGTCATCCTCCTGACATGAAAGGCACTATATAAATGTATTTGTTGTCGTTGTCCTACCAGTCCCTTAGTAGCCAGTCATTCAGCCTTGCTGAACGCACTCTGGAACTCTTCCTTGAATCCTTCTAGCTGACCCCCCTTCCCTACCTTATTCAAAGTCCATCTTAAGACAAACATTTTTGATCATTTTGATCATTCTCCTACCTCTACCCCACCCTCCCTTATCTTCTATATATTCATACCGAAAAGTCTGTCTGCAAAGAACACAATAACCGAATGATGTCCACATGGTTTATATCTATTTGGAAAGATCTTGTATTGATCTGTATTTGAAGCGCTCTGAGACGCCATCTGGCGTGGAGGGCGCTATATAAATCAAAGTTGTTGTTGTATTGGGGAGTGTCATGGGCATATTTGTTTTGGGGGAATAGCTTACAGTTGATGAGCTATGACTTAAACAAGTTCATAAAGTTTTTTTGTTTAAGGTGTACACACAGTGTTTATGGCATGTGAAATGGTTTGTGAGTGGTATTGCTGAAATCTACATTCCATATTGAATCATTTGGTTGTAAGCATTGCTGTACTGGGTAGAGCTAGTATATAAAGAATATACAAAAAAATGTAACTCAACCATTCATCCCCATTCTCAGATTTTGTATTCTTTCTGTGCGCAATTTGGCTGCCGCGTTTCGCCCACTAATACAGTTACTTTTCCTACTATGCTTTATCCTGCCCTGATCCTTCCCACCCTGCTCTTGTCCTACCTGACTGTACAGCGCCTTCGGATGTCCTCTCGACGTGAAAGGCGCTATATAAATGTAAGTTTTGTTTGTTTGTTTGGAGCATCAATGAGGATTTCAAAAGTCATATATTTTGCTGTAAACAACAGAACAAGACTGAGGATCTTGTTCCTCCAAAATCCTCATCCAGTTCAAAATCCTCATCCTCATTTCAAAAAGCTTTGCATAGTCTTGCTTACCCCCCTCCCTCTGCTCAGGGCACTGGCACACATCATATGTCCCCTCCTCACCCTGCCCAACCCACTATTGGTGTTGAGATTTTTAGCCTCTCAGCCACCACCTTCCAACTCGCTTCCTCTCTTCAAGGCCCGTCTGAAGACCTTCCTCTTTGATAGTCCCCTCGACCCACTTCCACCCCTTTCGACTTGACCCCTCCTGACTCCACATCAGCTCAGGTGCAAACCCTTGAGTGTCCCGTGCCTCGGAATGCCTTTCCCATGCGGCTGGCCATGTGACATTAGAGCCGAAAGAAAAACTTTGTAGTTAAACATCTGGCCACTGGCTCACCAATCTGGACTTGGGTTATTTGAAGGTTGCTTATCAGCCACCCTCCATCCCCACCCCAATTGCAGTTGGAGAGACAGAGAGAGGGAGACTTATCAAACTATTTTGTTTAAACAAAACATTGAAAGAGTTTTCAGTCTTATTCACCATGGAAGAAGACACGTTATCAATACTATCCAGCGGAATGGTTTGCAGAGCCCCAGGATCGCTATTCCTGGCTTTACAAGATGAGGATGCTCCTCACACACAGGTGATGGGCTGGGGGGGGGACAGGACAGGAGCTCTCACTCGCTGTCCTGCCGTCACAATCAAACCGGACGTCCCGCCCCACGCTCGGCCTCCAGTTGGCTCATACGCCCGTCCTTCCGGAAGTGTCGTTCAACGCTGTGTCAGTTCGGCAGCGCGGAGCTTATCATTTCCACTCGGCACATTTGCCCATGTGTTAACAAGGCGAGGGTCAGTGTAAAAGAGACCGACTGTTTGTGTCTGGAGTAGATCACCTCCCCCCCCCTCCCCCCTGGTCTGGCGAGTGTTAAACACTAAGAGCTGAGCTGGGGAGGAGCCGAGCAGCTGCTGGACAAAATGGCGGCGGCGGCAGGAAATGCCCGAGGGGGGAAGAGGAGCTGAGTGAGCGGATCGTCCCGACCTGCAGCTCGCAGCCTTTTAATGTCAGGATTCAGGGAACTGAGGAGACTCCAAACCTGCTCTTTCAGTAAAATTGGGGCTAACTATCAAATGTGTTGTCAGTTACGCGGGTGCGTATATAACGCGGATCCATCATGGCTCCCAACATGTCTTCACCAAACGCCCTTTAAACACAGGTATGGGAGGCTACTGTGATGGCAACACGAATTCCACTGTAACTACACCATTTGTTGACACGTTATTTGCAGCACTGAACTGAACAATATCAACAACATGTTTACCAGCTTTAAGAAAAGAAAGTCTTACACAGTCCAAGAGAAACTCAAGTTAGTAAATAGGATACGATGTGGCGAATCACAAGTCAGAGTTAGCCGTGAAGCTGGAGTGCCAGAGTCCACATTGCGAAGCTGGTTGAAGGAAGAACTCAAGCTGCGAACCTTCACCATGACAGCTAGTAAATCCAGAAAACGAGCCCAATCAGCTAGGGATGTAACACTTGACACTGTAGTTTACAATTGGATTATGCAAAAGAATTCACAAGGCATCCCAATTCCTGGTCCAAAATTGAAAGCACAGGCTGAGAAGTTCTCCAAAATACTCAATGGTGACACAAACTTTGTTGCCAGCCAAGGTTGGCTCCATCGTTTCAATAAGAGACATGGATTCAGTCAAACAAAATTCAATTGCCCAACTGCTGTCTTATCCAGCCCCCAAGAACTGAAGACCATATTGGAAAAGGAACAGCTCAGTGATGAGCAAGTATACATTGCTGGTGAAAGTGTTCTGTACTACCGGATGCTGCCTGAGCAGACTTTAGCAGCGAAAAACATTGATCACGAAAGTGAAGATAGAGTGACCTTCCTGTTTGCTACAAATAAACGAGGAACTCACAAAGCTAAGCTCCTTTGCATTGGCAAGTACCAGTCGCCATGGTTCTTACACCGTTTGAACATGAAATCTATGCCCATCGACTACAACCACAGTAGAAATGCCAGGATGACATCAGATATCTTCAGAGACTGGTTTTTTAATTCCTTTGTGCCAAGTGTTCAATGCCACCTTCGATCCAAAGGTCTGCCAGAGAAGGCTGTGCTGCTCCTGGACAATAGCCCTGCCCACCCACCAGCTGCAGGTTTGCAAGATACAGATTGCCAAATCAAGGTGCTTTATCTATCCAAGAATACAGCCAGCAAAATACACCCACTTGACCAAGGCATAATTGGCACCTTTAAGAAGAACTATAGGAGTGAACTCGTGAAGGAGTTTATCAACTCTGATCTAATGATTACTGAATACCTAAATCAAATGAATCTGAAAGATGTATTCAAACTTGCAGCAAGAGCATGGGATGAGGTGAGTACAACCTGCATCCAGAGGTGTTGGCTAAAGGGTCTCGGTGATGTATTCACAGAAGAACCAACTGAGGACATCGTCGAGGAAGACATCTTAGTGGGATTTACGGCAGAGGAAATCCTGGCAGCCCAGGAGAAGCTAAAGGATCTTATTGATGAGGATTTGACACTGAGTAACTGGTTGGATTTCTGGACTACAATAGATGATAATGCACCTGTCACTGAGTATCTAACAGATGAGCAGCTGATAGCCCAAGTTCAGAACAATGAAGTGGAAATAGAGGAACCAGCAATATCGAGAATTCCAGAAGGAGCAGAAGAACCAGAGGAGTGGTTTGTTGTAACTGTGGAAATAGATGAACCAGAAGAGCACAAAGGACCACATGTAGCAAGCTTTCCAACAGCAACTGAGTCATTGAGGATGAAAACAGAACAACGAGAAGAGCAGGAAAACCCACAGGTAACCAGTATTCCAGAAGCAATAGAGGATCCAGCAGAGTGGGTGGTAGTGAAGGTCAAATCAGACAAACCAGAAGAGCAGGGAGGTCTATGCAAAATATGCATTCCAGCAGGACCAAAAGTAGTGAAGGTTGAAACAGAGGAACCAAAAGATCCATACGTAAGTGTTTCACCAGCAACAGTGCAACCAGAAGAGCAAGACACACACACAAATAGAGTTCAAACAGAGTCTGTGGAGGTTAAAAAAGAGGAACTACAACAACAAAATTACATTGATAGAGCGCCCTTCACGCTGGGAGGATGTCCCAAGGCACTGGAAAAAGGGAAAGACCCACACAACACTAGTTTTGAAACAGTAGCAGAGACATTGAAGATGAAAAGAGGGGAATCAGAAGAGAAGGAAGTTCTACACATATTGAGTATCCCAACAGCAACAGAGGCAGTAAAAGCACTGAAGGTAGGCCTAGCCTGGCTTGAAACTCAGGACATGAACGGCATTCAATGCATCCAGCTCAAGAATGTCCTTCAGTTTGCTCAAATAAAAGCAGAGGAACAACTTAAGAGTATGGAAGTTGACTGACTTCAGGGTGTCCAACTGCCAGATTTAGAAATGAGGAGCATAAGTGCAAATCGTTTGGTGTTTGTAAAACAATATTGGTCATCTTGTGTGGCTTGACACGTGCAAACCTATTACAATACCATGTTTAAGTGCATACAAAACTAGACACAATTTCACCTGTGAATGGAAACTGCTCTTTGTCAGGAATAGAATGCTCACAGTCTCCTTGGAGTAGCGGGCACTGCTTAACCAATCCTCTAATGTATTAGGTCAATATTGGCAAGACCAAGGCCAGATGATCCCAGAGATTGTGTGGAGATACATCTATAATGTTATAACATTATTATAACCTGCTAAAACTGAACTGTTTGGGGTTTGGAAGCAACAGTCATCTGTCTCCTGAGCATACCAACTGAGCCAGGCTCATGGTGGTTGGCTCGAAGGCAATGATTTAATAGACCCTCAATGATGGAGGATTTTTCAAAATGTAAGTGAAGAGCAGCACACGTCTGGAACAAGCCTTTCAACAGTTAAATCCTCTGGTGAAGAGATCCACCCAGTGGTGCTAGAGATGAGTATGAGAATACAGTAGAACCTCTTTATGACACAGGTTGTTACATTGTGGGGTTGCTAATACTGCCTGATTGTGGAATAGATGCTGGCATTTATTTACAAAAAAAATCTAATACCTGGTTGGCTCACTTAACGTATGTGCAGTGCAATGGAAGTTACCCGATGATCCAGAAGCTAACTTTTAAAAAAAGTTTACTTAATTTCTATCTGGTGTTCAAAACAATACATCTTTCTACATGCATGCTAAATGAATGTAGAAATGCTGACTAGTGAACACCCCCATTGTAGGGTTGGGTCGATGTTATGGATCTAATTAGTCTAACCTGACACTCCAATGCAGTGGTGGGATGTGTTGAATTGGGTTGTTGGATACGCTGTCCTTTGGGTGAGATTGTAAAGTGAGGTTCTGTTGCCTGTTCAAGATCTCATGGCACATTCTCCCAAATAAAATTGGTCACTCATTCCATGGCTATTTCTGTGAAAAAATATAGAGTCAATCAACTTTACATTATTTCTAGTGAAACACTGAATCGTATAAGATAGGGCACAATATCAAATGCAATGATAAATGAAATATTATTATTATTATAACAAGGCTCTTTATATTCTACAGTACTTGCTCAAGGTTTTGCCATGTGTGGAAATGTGGCAGACGTCCACGTTGTCAGGTGCACACTGACTTTGTGCATTGCTTATTATTAACTTCACTTCCTTTGAAGTGAAATGGCTGTACGTGCAACCTGATACCTGGCAGTCCAAAAATCTTAGCATGACAGGCTGTCTTAACATCAGTAGAAGCAGAAGTACCAGTGAGCACAGGTTGCCCTGTGGTGTAATGTTCATTATATAAACAGGTTCTAACTCACCCTGTTTTTATACATAAATGTATGAGTTGATGTGTTTCAGTACAGATATTATGAAAAATCCTCAAGTGGAACATAAACCATTTTGGTTGGTCCGCGATACATCTCATCTCATAAAGGTACATGTATCTAGGTTTACATTCACTGTTTTTGTGTAATGATCCTTATGGATAAGGTGAATTTAGGTAATATATCTCGTATATTTCAATCATAAATTTTATTTTCCCCTCTCCTTGCACCCCGATTGATGGCCTGATTCAGACTGGGGTCTACCTTGTTCCGCACCACTAGATGTTTCACCCTTTTCGCTTGCAGTTGCAGGAATTGTTGGGACAGAAAGTGTTGTGAGATTTGGTTATCACAGGATGTGTCGGAGGAGCAGCCTTTTTGGGACGTGGGGACTGTTGGTAGGTGGGGGAGTATGCACCTCCCCTAACACATGCCTCCAGTGATGAAGTACTACTGTACATGCCCATAAAGTAGTTGAAATACCAGCATGTAACAATGTACTACAAACAGCCTTCAAGTGAATGATCAATTATTAGTGAGATTATTGGCTGGTACATTGGGAGAAACTCCATCCCTTTTTGAATAGTGTCATGAGATATGTAACGACCATTTGAACGGGTCGATGGGACTTTGGTTTAATGATTAATCTGAAGGACGGCACCTTCAATAATGCAACATACCCCAGGACTGTACTGGAGTGTCAGCCTGTGGACTTCAACCTGCAACCTTCTAACTCAGGTGAGAGCATTAGCTGACGCATACCGTCTAATCTGAAGTACTTTACCTCTGACAATACAGCACCTCCCTGGCATTTCATCAGAGTGCATACATAGACTGAGTTCTGAGTCCGAACGTGGGCTCGAACCTACAACCTTTTGACTCAGAAGTGAGAGTACAATCAACTAAGCCTATTAGCTGACATCCAATTTTTATGTATTGTAGGTTATTGTACCAAAAGATTGTGACTTAAGTTTTATTCTGTATTATATTTTGCTTCATGCTATGCAATATTAAAAACAATTGACTTTCTTACTCATTGTGTCTGTTAATTTTGTAAATATTCTTGTTTGAGTAAAAATCATTCCAATACCATGCCTGGGGCCTCTCCAGTTCCAGGCAGTTGACCATTTCTTTTAATATTTGAATATAGATTAATCTCTGAAGAGTGATTTGGAATACAGTGCTAGCAATTTAGAGCAGAACCCTGATTTAGCAAGAACACGCAGTACACAGTTGCCTTATTATTAGAGTGTTGGTTCAAAAGCCAATTTCTGAAAGAACTTGATACATTCCGCTTCAACAATATTGATAAGGTCCCCTTCACATTGCCACTGAACTAAAAAAAGACCTGGAAGGATTATCGCCCACACAAAATGTCGCCACCGATTGTCCGAGGTCACGTGATATCCGCCATTTTGGTTGGTCCGCGACGCATCTCATCTCATGAAGGTACATGTATCTAGGTTTACATTCACTGTTTTTGTTGAATGATCCTGATGCATAAGGTGAATTTGGGTTAAGCTCGTCATGATATTCGATTCATCCATTTGACCGTTAGTTTTTCTTTGAATTTCAGATTAATCTTAATATTTTTTACATTCTGAATCATACTAGTTTTGATCAAAATTTCAGGAACGCTTTGTCACCAATGATCAATTTGACATTCAGTTATTACATGACTGAATTTAACCGCTGCAAATTCCTCCAGCCATCCTTAAATGAATTTGCAGTGAATTATATTCTTATTACATATTGATTATTTTAAAATTGTTTATCTGTTTTTCATTTAGGGAGGAGCACACCCATTTATTTCTTGGGTATGCAAAACTTAATATTTTGTCTCCTCCATAATCCTCAACATTGTATTCAAGGACTACGCAATATGGCGGCTTGACAGCGACACCTCGGTCTGTGCATTGTGTATAGAGATAATCGTTCCAGGTGTTTTTTCAGTTCAGTGGTTAGTGCCTGAGAACATTTTGCAAAGATGGGGTTGGGTGCCGAGGAGGTGCGGTCAAAGGTAGATTTTAAGTTGCGGGAGGGAGCAGAGGGAGAATAGAGGTAGATGTAGTGTGTTCCAGAGGTTAGAGGCTTACAGTCTGAAGTGTCAATGTTTAATGAGAAGTGAATGCAAAACAAGCCTGAGTCAGCCAAGTGAAAGGATCTAACAGGAATGGAGTAAGAGAAGATCAAAAAGGTGAATGAGAATGGACCATTAAATCAATGTGCCGGGAAACAGTTGAGCCTGGGGTGATGGATATACAGAGTTTGAAAAGGTTGCATGCAACTTCAGTGGGACAGAGACAGATTTGTTGATTGTGCAAAAAATGGCAAATAAAGTTTTACAAATATGAGGTTACACATTTTGGGTGAAAGAATAAGGAGGCCAAGTATATGCTAGGTGGTAAAATATTAAAAGAAATAGATGATCTGAATGATCTAAGGGTTACTGTACATAAATCTTTTAAAGTGGGAAAGCAGGGACAAAGCTTTTTCTCTTTGCAGAAATAACATTATGGAATATGGTTCATAGATAGTTTGGGACATATGTGCATGCGACCGCCAAGAAGGTGGAAAGTGAATTAGATGGACCTTGATCTTTTTTGGTCCAGCATTTCTTATCTCCTTACGTTAAGATGTCAAGAATCCAGGGTTATAGAATATAAACCCGAAGAGGTAATGCTGAACATTATATCTATATATACAAATATATCTATATATATATATATATATCTTTAGTTAGTTAGACCACAGTTAGAATATTGTACTGTATTCAGTTTTGGTCACACAGGCCAAAGGTGATCTCCAGCAAGAGTTCCCTGGATGACGCCAAGTGAATGCTGTAAAAAATAAGTAGCCTGGAGGAGGGCAAAGTAAGTTTCATTTAAAAAATGAAACAGTTTTTTTTCTGTTAGCCATTAAATGATTAAATGCAGTAAAAGTTGTTATTGCCTGTTTATTCTAAGTGTTGTACCCTATTAATGTTTGCCAAGTGTATGCATGACAAAGTTACTACTGTGGCTACCTTACTCTGTAAATGTACCACAAGGGTAGAGGTGACCTCCAGTAAATGCTGCAAAGGTTCCCTGGATGACACCAAGAGAATGCTGTAAAAATGCTGCTGGGTAGCAATTGAGCACAAATTTCCCGCAGTTAAATGTCAACAAGATGGAAGCCATACTTTTTGGCTCCCATCGACGTCTTCTGTCCCACAGTTCTGACCTCCTCAACCTACCTGACCTGTCCTTAAAACTCTCTGAACCCGTGCCCAGTGATCCTTCCTCCTCCACTTTCTTCCATCACTCAAAATACATCACCCTAAAAGTTGCCGAAACCTTAGTTCATGCCTTTGCCATCTCTCCAGGGTATTCTAATTCCCTTATTGGCAGTCTCCCCTTCTCTGTCATTCACAAAAATACAAAAAATTAGCTCATCCCAAACTCCGCTGCTGAGACCCGTGTTTGAATTCAGGTAGGGTGAAACCTTGGGCAAGTTTCTTTACCCACACACACCTAATCATAAACCCTCAAAAAATAAACAATAATAAATTGGTCATTTCAATCCACGACTGGATTTGTGGGACACTGTTATGTGTAAATGGCTGTCGTGGTTGGCCCACATATATACAATTGATTCTCTTTACAGTATCAAAAATAGAAATCACTGGGAACTCAGCAGGTCAGGCAGCATTTATAGAGAAAGGAGTGGGTAGTGCACTCGTCTTACAAGCATGAGACCTATGTTCAAATCCAGGCAGATCAGGGCGAAACCTTGGGCAAGTTTCCTTACTCCACATGCCTAATAATAATCCCTTAAAAAAAAACACCCACAATAATACAAATTGGTCATTTCAATCTGTTTGTGGGTCACTGCTGTGCACAATTGGCTGCTGCGTTTTGCCCACAAGTATACAGTCAATTCACTTTACAGTATATTCTGTGAAGCTCTTTGAGACATCTAGAAGATGTGAAAAGCGCTATATCAAATGCAAGGATTATTATTATTACGCAATAGACACTGAAAATATTGGAGTGAAATCCCAACTGGGTCCATTTACACCAACTATTCATTTGGCAAATTCATAAATACTGTAGATCTTAATTTTTTAAGCCAGTTTTCTGTACCTCATCAACATGCATTAACAAAACTAAATGCTTAAGACTTTTTTTTCATTCTTATTGAAAATAATAGTGGTACATTGCAGTAGTACATTGCATCATAAAAAAAATGCACTCCTTTAATTTAGTTATCTTCTTTCTCCAGCAGAGGTCAGACTCGGTAAGTTTCAGTCAGTCAGTAAGCAAAGAAGATTACCGGTAGGTCAACAAAATGTATTTTATATACTGTATGTATATAGGGAATGTCCCGGAATGTGTTTCTTCATCCTGTATAGACCTATTGCCCTCCTTCCATTCCTCCCTGGCAGCCAATTTGTGCACAACAATGTTCCACAGACAGCCATGAAGTGAATAATAATTTTATTAAATTAAAATTTTCTCTGGGAAACCTGAATTCCATGTATTTTCTTAACATTTGTCCACTTTTTATCCTCAAACCTGTCAAATCTACACCTTACCTTGCTCCTATATTGAATACCATTTAGGAAAAATGCTATGACAATCTCTCTTTGTGACCACTGCTCACACAAGAGATGTCAATAAAAATCTCCCTCTGTCACTATAAAAGCAAACAAAAATACTGAAAGGGTGTCATTCAGCAGCACAAAAAACATAATCATGTCTTGGTCAACATGATAAAGCCTTAGCAATGACAAAGAGAGGAAGAACTAATACACATGTGTGGCAGTAAGCATTTCTAACAAAAGTGAAAGGAGTGTTTGCAAACTTGTATTGCAGAATCAGCTCATAATATTGTCTGATTTCCCATTCAAAAGTACATCTGTTGGAAATGCAATTGATTTGACTTGACAAAACTAGCATAGACATCCAGCAATTCTTTAATCTCATACAAATCTTGATATTACTTGATTGACATGGGACACCTCACATTTTCCATGGTTAGTCAAACAAAAATCAGCCACAAGAACATTGTGCATCGTTTCAGGTTTCCAAGCCATTGTTCTGTATATATTTTAACAGATGTATAAGAAAAACATTACTTAATTCATCCTTTACTTGTTTTTGCTTAAAATATTTTCTACAGCCCTCTCGGATGTGACAGCTGATATATGCATTGCTTGTGTTTTCAATAAATAACTAATCTATAACACCTCCCTAACTGCTGTAAGTTTTTTTGTGTGTGTTTATGTTATTAGCAAAGGTGAGTCATGTCAGTCAAGTAATATCAAGTAATACACTTTCCACTTCTGAAACTCAGTGTCAATATTAAGCGTCCTCAGGTAAGAAACAACATTCCCGGGATTATACCTTAACTTCATCCCGAGAAGGGCACCATGTACTATATGTAGTGGCAATACTCTCATTCATTTCATGCTGAATTGATGTACTCGCTCACGGAATTCAGAATCAAGTAAACTCTCCGAAGTGTCAGACTTGCCAGCTTAACTCATGGACAGAATACTGAAGAGACAGACAAGTCATTCAGTACAGAGATTCTTTCCACTTGACCCCTGTTAACCCTCCAAAGTTCTCCAAGGGGAAGGTGGTTATAGCTCATTGGTGGACAACATCCGTTGGATAGCCAACAAAATAAATTTCCTTGCTTGAATTTTTCTTGATTTGTGCCATTAAAAACTGGAAAAAAAAAACATTGATTTAAACAGTCACCTGGACTTGTGTGCAACTAATCAGTGGGCCAGTTCTTGATGGTTCCTTCTGTGCTGTATAATTGTATCATTCTATGGTTCACAGGTTGTCCACCACTTCTGGTGGCATGTTCTACCTGAACATGCCACAGGAAACTAGTTACACTGTGCTCACAATGGCAAGAGATGTAGGTTTAACTGGTTCAGCTCTTTGGTGTTCCTAAGTTTTGTCTCTCACTAACCTGTGTCTGATTACTTTATGGAATTAAAAATTAAGAGAGTTTACATTCATTCCAGACACGTGGACATTTCTACATGTGGGCTGTATACATATGTGGGACTATGTCTCATTTGGATACTCTTCAGAATGATGATGGGTTGCTACATGTGATGTTAAACCAACCTTAAAGGAATACTACATCAGTGACATCAGTTTTCCAGTGCTCAATTTCACATAAGACGGTAGTTGGGTTTCTGAAAACCCTCGTTTCAAAACCATTGGTATGTAAACGTTAAAGCAATTTTGAAAAAGAGTGATGTGCCTCCAGTTCATTAACATGCACATTTCTCTCCAGAACAAAATAACATGACTTGATACTTATCAAGCTTTTAATCCAGTCTGACTTCTAAAATCATAAAGCATTTGCTCTAAGTGAAGATATGTTGCTGAGAAAAGTTTGCAAATGATGTACAATAGAAGCCCGTTTATCTGACACCCGCGGGACCTATCCAATGCCGGTTAAAGCGCCTGCCGGATATTCGGGCGACCCATGGCCGAAAACCCACCACAAAAAAAAAGTTCTTTTAACACACACCATAGTATGTAATGGCAGATAGTGACAGAATGTTGTGTTAGTGCTTGTTGTTAGGGCTGCTCTCTTGTGCTTCTCACCTTTGCTGGTTGGGGTTTGCAGTCCAGCGATTCTTTTTTTAATGGGGGGCACCAGGCGGGTGAAAAAAACGATTTTATAGTCGCGTGACTTTACTAGCAGCAAGCCAAAGCCCTAGAGCGGCAAACCAAAATATTGCACCTACACGATAATGTGGGTTATCGGCTAGCGTTATCGGCTTGCCGCTAGTATGACTTTAAAGTTCCAATTAATGTTCTAAATGAAGTGGATCAGCCTCACTTCATCTGGTAAGAAAAGGCAGCATCCACTCAAATGAGGCAGAGAGTCCAATCATCAAGTTACCCTGGTAGTCTGAGTAAATGCTGTCCAGCGCTCTGAGATCTAGCCTGTGTGGAGGGCACTATATAGTGTAAATTGTTATACCCTGGAATTTCAGAAGCAAACATTTCAAATATACCCACATTAAAGAGACAACTATGCTTCCCGGTGCTTAGCAAAATAAGAAAAACATTGAGAATCACAATAGAGAAGAAGGATTTTGTTTCCACGGATATAGTTCCTTTCAATAGGCAGAAATTAATTGGTTCTGATCCTAGATACTATGATAAGTGAATGAAATGAAGTTGCATTCTGAGCTTTGTTCAAAGACACAAACACTACTGTGCAGTGTTGAATAGGTGCATGATTCCAAGGTTCGTGAATTAAAGCACTGTTGTTAAGTCAATATGTTAGGAATGATGAGTATTTGAATGGCATGCATCAAATTGTGGGAGAGAAATTTCAGAGTATGTGGTATTCAAAGGCCAAAGCAACAGTTCACTTCTTTTCTCCCACTTCAGCTTTAATTATCTTTTGCCATTCTTTAAATCTCCCAAGCAACACACAACATTTTCAGCAATGTACATGGGGGGAGAAGAGCAAGATGCCACAGTCAGTTTCTGAATATACTTTAATTTACCACAAGGTGGTACAAATGAGCAACCCATGGTGACTGATTTTTCTTTTCCTGTTAGTTTTTTTTTAACTTAATACCAATAGTTGGCTGGAAAGGATTTAGAGGAAAAGTCACGAATACAGTTGGTGGGACACCACAAGCATTGCTTGAGGCCAAGAAGACAGATAAAAAAATATATAACCATGAATTTGAAGTGCTCTGAGACGCCGTCCGGCATGGAGGGTGCTGTATAAATCAAAGTTGTTGTTGAATAGTAACAGTCCTATGTTGATCGCATGGCTCACTGCAGGAATGACAATGATTGAATTTGGCTCAAATAGATATGAAGTGGATTTGAGCATTGATTTTGAGCTTTATTGGGCAACAATATAATAATCATCATCTTTGTATTTCATGTAGCATTTTCACATCCTCTAGCCATCTCAAAATGCTTCACAGAATATACTGTAAAGTGCATTGACTGTCTATTTGTAGGTGAAACATGGCAGCCGATTGCACATAGCAGTGTCCCACAAACAGTCGTGGAATTAAATGACCATTTTTTTGGTGTTTTTTTGTTTAGGGATTACTATCAGACATATAGAGGAAGGAAACTTGCCCTGATTGATATCGAACCCAGGTCTCTCGCTTGTAAGGCGAGTGCTCTAACCACTGAGCTGCAGGACAGGACTACAGGAGTCTAAAATCTGTTCAAGAATGTTTTTCAACATTTCAAGAATACATGGATGGAATTATGATATTTTTATTAATGGAATCTAAAATGCAATGTTTGTCACAGCAAGTGGCAAATAACAATTCTTGAGCGGGTGGAACTCACAAGCAGTTGTTCTTGAAAGTGTGTGGTACTAAACAGCAGTTACACTAAGTCAGCAGAGACACCCTCCAGTCACTGGACTGGACTCCATGTGAAGTAAAGCCAGACATCAACAGGAGTCGCTATTTGTGAGTTTCTATTATGAATATTATGTTTCAATCCCTTTAAAATTCCTATAAAAGTCACTGTTATAATGTTTACACAATACTCGTACAAGTAACCAGAATGTATTTTGTGTGCCAGTTTCCGTTTGAAGGGTTCTGTTTTGCCTGGCAGTGACTGTTTACAATGCAATTTATTTTCAGACAAGAAAATAAACCTGCAGTTAGCCTGAACTTCCATGGGCAACAAATGAAAGAAACAATTATAAAAATTGCTGATTTTTGTTCCACAACAGCTTCTATTTTTAGCTGGTATCAATTTAAGTGAGGGCTCTGTGGGAAGAGAAATATCTCAGTCAGTCTCAGGCACT
Organism: Hydrolagus colliei; assembly: GCA_035084275.1. NCBI lineage: Eukaryota > Metazoa > Chordata > Chondrichthyes > Chimaeriformes > Chimaeridae > Hydrolagus > Hydrolagus colliei. Next base: position 60,783,645 of record CM068744.1, on the reverse strand, counting down.
GGCTACATTTGCTAAAAGTATCAGTGAGCTGAACATGATCCGGTTTTGTTAAATAAGAGGATACATTTTCCTGTTGTTCAGACATCACTGTGTTTTGCAAAATCAGCTTCAGAAAGTAACTATCAACTGATTTACAAAGGGTGACTTCTGGAAAATGATGGAATGCTTGAGAGACTTAAAGAGCACATTACAGATCAAAATAATCCAGAAAATGAGACTCATACCACAGCTCCCACAAGGGGATTTAACATGGTCACAATCTGCTTCAACACAAGAGGTTCTGTTTACAGCTGAAAAAACCATGAGCACCACTGTTCACTGCCATCCAAGTGAAAGGTCTCAAGTCAGCATTACATCACCACTGAGGTAGTCAGGATTATGTTCAAGTGTTTAGCAAAAAACCAGAAAGGAGCTAATGCATTTAATGTTCTTGTGTTGAACAGCATGGATAAAATATAGGACACAAGACAGTTACAGTCCAAGATGTGTTTATACTCCTGGATGCATAGCCAGGTCACTGGACTGGAGTCCTGTAGCTCAGTGGTTAGAGCACTCGTTTGCAGAACTCTAAAGTTGCGGAGAGGAAGCTTGGTTTAGATTTCCTACTCCACATCATATTTATTCAAGCCAAAAAAAATCAAACACTTAATTTAAACATTCTGCACATGAGAAGCTTCGCTCAGCCTCAGAATACTGAAAAATGCCATGATGAGCTGGACTCTGTTGGAAGAACTTTTGCCTCTGGCTCAGAAATTTGTGGTTTAAGACCGACATTGAGACTAATCCGACCACTCAAAAGAACTCTGCTCTTTGTGGGGTCATTGTGATATACTTTTAGTTACTGTACTATTATAAAATATGTTTCTGTGACTGAGTGAGCCCTTATTGAGCAATTCTGCCAATTAGACCCCATGCATTTATCTGGATGTTAATTATCAGTCCTGTAGGAGTACTGTAGCTCAGTGGTTAGAGCACTCATCTTACAACTGTGAGACCTGTGTTCGAATCCAGGTAGGGTGAAACTTTGTGTAACTTTCCTTACTCCACACACCTAATAATAATTCCTCAAAAAAACTATAATAAATTGGTCATTTTAATCCACGACTGTTTGTGGGACACTGCTGTGTGCAATTGGCTGCTGCGTTTCACCCACAAATATACAGTCAATTCAATATATTATGTGAAGCACTTTGAGACATCTAGAAGACGTGAAAAGTGCTACATCAAATGCAAGGATTATTATTATCTCAATATTAACTGCTTTGGTTAAAAGTATATTCCATTAATCCATTAAGAGTAAATTATTTTAATCTGTGATTTTGCTTGCTAATATTTAGGGGTGTATTTATTGCCATCTAGTATTATATGAGGATAGGCATCTTGTGGAGGTGCTTTACAAAACACAATGTAATTTCTTTATGTTTCAACTAAGAATTACACTTAATGCAGATATATGTGTTGACCTGCCTGTGGTGGCCTCTGACTGGAAAGAATAGTGTGCTTTGGGGGAGGGGAAAGAGTCCTCTGGGAAAAATAACAGAGGAAAACATTATTACTAAGAAATGCTTATTTAAAAAAAATTCTAGAGGTGCAAAGTGGTAAAGCAGTAAATTCACTACTGTATATACTGTATACTACTGTATGCCCAAGTTTAAACCACATCCAAGCCACTATTTAAACCTGCAAACATATGTGTGAGGCTTTTTCTCAATTCTCAATCAAGCAACTATTTCCTTAACAATAATAATCCTTGCATTTGATATAGCTCTCTCCTTCACAGGAATAAACTCATGGAAATCTACCTTCACTAAGGTCATGAAAATGTATTATAGAGTTTAGGAGAATTAAGTCCTGTAGCTCAGTGGCTAGAGCATTTGCCTTACAAGCGAGAGACCTGAGTTCAATTCCAGGCAGGGTGAAATCTTGGGCAAGTTTCCTTACTCCACATGCCTAAATAATAATCCCTAAAAAAAAGATGATTTGGTCATTTCAATCCCTGACTGCTTGTGGGTCACTGCTGTGCGCAATTGGCTAGTGAGTTTTGCCCACATATAAACAGTCAGTTCACTTTACAGTATATTCAGTGAAGCACTTTGAGATGTCTAGAAGAAGTGAAAAACGCTCTTATCAAATGCAAGGATTATTATTATTAATTGTTTTTACACAAATAATTCACACATGGAATGCCCATCAAATAAGGTAGTAGAAGCTGAGTTCAGTGTGGGTTTCAACAGTGAAGTAGACAGGGATATGAAAGATGAACTCTTGAAGGGCTATAGGGATAGAACAGGACAATGGGATTGAATGAACACCTTGCTCTGAGAGCCAGTGCAGACTCCATGGGGTAAATGACCTCCTTCAGTGCTGCCAATTTCTATGATTCTACAATGCATTGAATTCTTCTTATCCATACCTACATTTGATTGACTTTAGTCACATATACCGTATCCGTAATTCTCTTCATCCTAACTAGTCGCACACCTCATGATTGTTGGTGGCAACTTGCTGTGTATGCAAATTAAATTGGCTGCCATGCATGCCTGCCTGCAAAAAAGTTGTTACACTTGATAGTATTTATGTGTGAATCACTCTAGTTTATTTTGATGTAATGAGGTGCTATCAAAATGCAAACTTTTGGTTTAATTCATCCTATTTATTTACATCATTACTAACATGAAAAATAACTGTCTTCAACATATTGTAACTGTACTTTCCTTCAGTCCACCTTTGCCAAATCTCTCTTATTTCCACCAATGCTGTATGTATTCACTTCACAGTAACCATATCACTGTTTTTCTCCCCACCCTGGTCCTCTTTTGAAAGGCTGTTTAATGGGTTTTGTTGGTGCTCTGTATTGCCCCCTAGTGGTCACCCAAATGCCCTTTTCACGGGATAACCTGATAAGTTGATGGGTATCAGCAGGTTGACAATACAGAACAAGCCCAAATCTCTCCTGACCTTGCTCCACATATCTATATATCTATCTCTCTGTCTAGCTAGCTATATAGTGTGTACACTTACCATCGGGGGGGGGGGGGGGGGGGGGCACTGAATGATGATTAGAAAATTCCTCAGCATGAGATGGCTTAATACCACACAATTTGTTCCCCTTCAAGCCATTAAGTGAGGCCCATCATAATTGTCTTCAGTTTGCCTGCAAATAATCACTTTACTCCTGTCAGCTGAGCCACACACAACAATGTTTGTTAGAATCAAAAACCTGACTCCCTCAGAAATGGTTATGCATTCTTCAAATCAGGTTCACGCGGCAACAAGGGTCTCTGAGCCATAAATTTCCGTGGCTGTAGGAAAAAAAATGTGAATCTTCTTGTGATTCCAATAATAATAAGCCTTGCATTTTCTGAGCCTTTCACATACCAAAACACTTCAAAGGATTCATTGCAAAGTGCAGTGACTATATTTTGTTGGAAACAAATAGTGATAGTGAATCAGCTCCGTTTCAGCTGTACAAGTTTCACAGTTTGTGTGGCAATACATTTTTATTCATTTCACATCAAACCCAAAGTCGGGAAATGCCAACAAAAGCCTTCTCTCCTTTAACTTCTCTCTTCCCTTTATATCAACTAATTAAATACTTTTATTAGCTTTCTACCATTCAATTCAACAATTGTCTTTGGACAACATTGCCTCGCAGGTGGGGTGATATCTTGTAGGATGTCATGGCAATGAGACCAACCAGGGCAATCAGCTAAAGATTTACTTTTGTCACAAGGCCCTTCTATCTTATTATACACAGCAGAAAAAAATGAAGAGAGCAACCAGAACAGACCAGAAAGGCTTAGCTCCTAAAGGGTATCTGAACATGGAAGAATGTAATGTGTTTTGTTCAGTCAAGTCTGAGAGAATCTGAAAAGATTTTAAACAGACTTGCAGAGATTGAGTCTGTGAAAGAGAGGATAGACTAGGAGATACTAATTTGTGCTTTCTTGTCAGTTTGCCAGGGATTAGTCATTCCATTGAGGTTCTGGATTTATTTATTTGATGATTGTATGGGTGTGTGCTGGAGAACAGTAATATAAGTCAACACTCTTAAGAGTAATAGCAACCTACACATCCTCCGAATTGCTCTCTCGCAATTCGGAGGGATCTAGGATTGGAGTTCCATAAAGCAAGTGCCTGAAAGCCCACCTGCTCATGGTGGAGGGGATAGAGCTGGGGAGTGGAGTAGGTCACTGTTGGCTGAGCGAAGGGAACGGCGTCAAGAAGATTACAAAGCTAGGTGAGGTGAGACCATGGAGTCTGGACAGAAATTTGTAAGACTTAGCCCACTGATTGGTTTTACAAAGCAAATGGACTGCTCTTCAGTCGTTCTAATCCCACGCATCATGACGCAAACACTGGTTGACTTAATGATGTTCTTAGATTGGAAAAATAATAATGTTGCAAAATATGTACTTGACATAAAACACAAAAAAAGTTGCATTCAAAATCTATCTTGTTGTGTGCTTAGTGTTAGATATTTGTAAATTATTGAATTCCAATCTGCAATAGACCTCATGGGTTGTGACATTAACCTGCCCTACTTTGTGCTGTGTTGGGAACCATTGTTCCACACCTCAACCACTGAAGAAATTCCTCGGTGAACATTGTGGTGTTTCTCATCAGATTAAATGTGATAATTGAATCTACGATATTGTCGATCATTTCATTCAATATGTGTAAGCCTCTGGTTTCCAACAATTACATCTTTACATAAATGGGCATTTTTACCATTTATGGCAGTGCCTGGAATGTTTAAATAACTTCCAACTTTGATACATCTGTATTTGGACATTTTCCATGCAGGATTAATGATGGAGGTTATAAGGTAAACATCAGGCTTAGGAAAACCTAAAATGTGAGGAACTAGTGTGTATGTTTGCCTGAGTGACACGCCAGTCAGATGTAGGGGTCAGGCTGTGCAAACTGATGTGTTCTGTTCTACTACCTTTTGTGCTCTAAATGAGTTCAAATACATCTGTCAGACAGGGGGATGTGATTTTGTAAGTCTGGGTGTCAGCTAATGTTTATTTTGTGGTCTCCTGCTTCCCATTATTTAGTGTATTCAAACTGAGGATACGATGAGGGGATGCTGAACCTTGTACTTCAACCATGCAGCCATTGATTAAATAGCTTATATCTTTCACTTGGTGGATGCTGGTGTTAAATCTGATTTAATTGTGAACGGTTTGTAGATACTGTATGACGCAAAGTATATGTTCAGCTCAGACACCTATCTGAAGAACTTTGAGAAGTCCTCTTGATGTAAAACATGCTGTATTAAATGGAAATTGTTGTTTACCATACAATGGTTACTGAAGAGGAGAAATAGTATGTTAATGGTTAATGCTTGTTTGATCTCTATAGTACATAGGAAGCCAAATAATATTTTATATCAAAACAAATGGTTCTCAGTAAGCACATGAGTTCCAGTTTAAGGGATTGGTGGAAATCACGATTGTTTCTATAAGATCCTCTGTTGGCTCATGTCCGTAAACTCTGTAAGGAGCCAGCACTCTCCGCATAACCTACTGTAACAGGCAAAATAGATTAGGATATAAATGAAGACCATGGTTTGGAGGATACTCAGCTGCAGGTGTATCATGTTAACACTGAACATGCATTGTGGCCATTTAGATGATTCAGAACATGCAAGCAATGCAATATATAATGATAATATTAATACTATTAGTAATAATAATTATAGTAATAATAACAATAATAATCCTTGCATTTGATGTAGCTCCATATCATGTCTTCAAGACTTCTCAAAGTGCTTCACAAAATTTATTGTGTATCATAAAGCAATCAACGTTTGTCACCCCAGTTGCTCTTTTACAGCAGAGAATCATTGAACATTATTGCAAGTAAGGAGACCATTTAGCCCACTGTGCCATCTGAAAGAGCTTTTCTTTTAATCCCATACTCTTGCCTTTTCCCTATACCGCTTTATCTTTCTCACAGAACTTGTATATGAGAGAAAAAGAAATGGAGGAGTATGTTTTTTTGCGTGTCTATGCCATGTGTCTAACACATGTGGGAACAGAGGCTTGGGTGGGGGATTCAAGATGGGTGGGGGCTCTTGTGGAATATAAACAATGATACGGACAAGTTGGGCCAAATGACCTGTTTGTTGCTACAGATTCTTAATTGTTACTGGGGCAGATGACTGTGTGCAGGTCTCTCCAGCCTATCCTCTCATATGGATATGCTTCTTGACACTGAGAGACTTAGACAAGGTATGGATGGAAAACAAGGAAAATACTGAGTCTCACTCACATATGTTCCAGAACTGACTAAGAAATAGAACATACGATTTTCTTTTCGAGTTTTGTAAGAACTAGATTATATTCAAAGTTACCCCCTTTGGCGATACTTTATATTTCGCATTATCATAGAATCACATATACAGCACAGAAGGAGGCCATTCGACCCATCATTAAGGTTTTAAGGTTGCTTAAACTGAAGATTCAGTTTATTGAAATTGAGGTTTTGTGTTCAAGTGTTAAAATTGTTGCATGAATTCCATTTGAGCGTTACAGTGGCTAAGTACAGTACCGTATTCCCACAATACCTATGAAAGTTACGTCATGTCCTCAAAACCAAAATCTAAGGACATAAGAGCATTACTGCTCCATATAGCAATATTGCTCCATACTTCTCTAGTCTAAGTTTGATGTAAGACAATGGTCTTGCATGAAAATGAATGTGATCATATTGAATCTGTTAAGAAAGGTTAAGTTTTTCACCATATTAAAACTACTATTGTAATAATCTGAATAATACAACGCAGTTGATGTAGCCCCTTTCACATAGGGAGAATGTCTCAAAGAACCTCCGAGGATGTATTGTGAAGGTATTTGGCTGTGTATCACCCTTGCAGACGCAGATAGAGATAAAATTAAGATTTTTTAGTGATGTAATAGATTTGTTTGCAACAAGATGGAAAACACATACTTTCCTCCTTATGCAGGGTACTCTACACCTCGACTCAGCTATGTTGTCCCAATGTTAAGACTGAGATAAGTCTCTGCAATAAGAGGAATTTGACACAAATAGTTTTCTGTTCACTCATGTAGCTTCTGAGTTGATAAGGAAGCCCGGACCGTACTTTGATATAATTAAAAAGAAACCTGCTCCAACCATGATGTGAACATACTGTAGACCTCACTCCACAGTGTGGTTGCTTAATATTTTGTATGAAGCCACTGGATGTGAAGGCATTTTTCCTTCATTAATATAAGATAACTTTACAACACATTTACTGTAAGCCTTAAAATAAATTTGGTTTATGCCAGAATGCTAAAAGCACACAAGTTTCAATCAAATCTATGTGAGTTGACAAAAGGGGCACTGTGCCTAGAAATGAAGATTGCGTGTACTTTTCCAATATTAGTTTTTCCAAACTTATTTTATATGGCAGGCAATCATGAATTCATTGGAATAATTCTGCATGCTTTGAGAACTTTTAAGAATTGAAAGATGTTGAGGCTCTACATACTGTGCACTAATAAATAATACACATAATAATCCTTGCATTTGATATAGCATTTTATCACATTGTTCAGATACCTCAAGGAGCTTCACAGATTATATTCTAAAGCGGAGTGACTGTGTATGTTTGCAGTGAAACGTGGCAGGCAATTGCACACAGCAGCATCCTACAAACAGTCGTGGATTGAGTGACCACATTTTTTGAGATATTAATACCCTTGAAGTATTACCTGGCAATCAACGAGCAATGGGTTCCAATGTACTGCTAAACAGAGGTGTGTGGAGTAAGAAAACTTGCTTAAGGTTTTATCCCACTGGCAATCGAACCCAAGTGCTCTCACTTGCGAGTCAAGTAGTCTAACTATTACATTACAGGACTCCAAATCAATGAGCAGATAATGACTCATAACCTTGTCAGTTGTGACAATTTAACAATCCAATTTTGTGAACATATTTAACGGCACTTTTTGTATCAATGGATTTTGAATGTAATCTGCTACATTTATCATTATTACACTGACATTGTTTTCCAAATTTTTACCCTTACAATCCATCCATAGGAGTAACAAGTTCCAGATTATATTCAAAACTCATTGATTCAAAAAAAGCTGTTAAACATGTTCAGAAAATTTATTGTTAAATTGTCACAACTGACAGGGTTCCGAATGAGTTTCTGTGATGGTAAATTGTCATTTAACAATTGTCACAATTGACTAGATTATATATGAGCTCTTATGTAGATTTGAGACTTCATTTCTGTTTCTCTCTCATATAAATGTTGCGCTAGTTGCTCCAAGTCGATGAAATCACTGATGAAGTGAATATTACCATGTTTTTAATGGCAAAGAACAAATAGTTTAGAGGAGAATGGCTTACCACTGTAGTACATTTCCCTTTGATTCAGCAAAGAAGAATGCATAAGCAGGAAAATAATAGTATCCTTGTGATTTTGGTTATTTTGTGACATCTGCTATGTGGAATGTGTCTCCTTTGCTGAAATTCTGCTGAGCATCATCAACATCATAATAATTCTTCTTAACCTAAAATGTTTCTATTTTGTACGATAGACATGATGCTGCTATTATTGCCATGGGTGCTGCCAGTGAAACCAAAGCTGTTGGAATGTAGTGTAAAACAAGTTAACTCTATAAAATATTAAACTGCCCCATTGAAATCTCTGTAGTCGGTCACCAAAGTGAAATTATTATTAATTATTGAAGATGTATATACACTATATATACTATATATTTTGTGCATTTGGTACAGTGCCTTATCATTGTCAGAGGGACGACAAAGCGTTTCACTAGATTTACTGAAATGGAGTGACTGTATTTGTAGGCAAACGTGGTGCACAGCAATGTCCCACAATCCTCTGATTCAGAGACTAGAGTGCTGCCACCGAGCCAAGCAAACAAGAGATTCCTTGTGGAAACCGGATGTTGGTCACGCCGCTCAGAATTGATTTATTTCCCGAGCAGAGTTCGCATAGGTCAGTGTGACATGCTTTAGTTTACCGGACAGAGACACTGCTATAATCACCACAATGTAGGCCTAGTATAAGTGGTACAGTGCAGCTTTCAGTAAAGACATTCACTTTGAATTGAAGCATTGCAAAGGTGCTGTGGAAAAACAACAAGGCCAGACAGCTGAAGCTCCAGTATTAACAATTTTATTTCAAAGAACTAGAAGGTGATGCACATAGAATTGAAGGCTTTCTCTCGGTTAGCTTTTTAGGACTTTTCATGCAAAGCTAGAGTAACATTTAGCTATTACTTGCTGTAAGAAACCTACTTATATTCAACATATTATACCACATATGTGCTATAGCATTAAGTAAAGTTTAGTGATAAAATAGGTATTTTTGCAACTAGATGAAATACAGTTTGTTAATAAGTTAGTATATTTCCCACTGTACATGACAGGAGGTCAGCTCTTCTTAAATGCAAGTTTTGGAGCAAACACAGCATTGTAAGCGCTCAGTATGTTGTTACAGTAGATTCATTTAATCAAACTAGACAGTCCCAAATCTGAAACAAAGGCACAAGTTGGTAGACATGCAAAGGGCAGTGGTGAATTCTGTATCTGGTCAGTTTCCTTCAGTGGTTGCAATGTGCATTACGTCAATGAGATCTTCATCAACTATTTTGGTGAGGCTCTTGTATGCTTGTGAAGTGCCCCAGGACACTACCCTACATGAAGGGCGCTAAACAAATGTAAGGTGTTGTTGCTTGTGTCCACGGCCCAACTGATTTGTGGAGGTTTATGGGATGTTGTAGAGTTAGAATCTGGAAATTGGGAGGTGACAGCAAATTCTAATGTTCCTGGTTACATGGTGGTAAGAAACTAATGAGCTGTCCAAACATCTGAATGATTTTACAATACAACATTAATATGCTCCTCAGGTAACTATAAGCAATGCATCCCATTGGCATTGCTCAGAACCAGTGAGTCTCAGTGAGATAGTTTTCAACCCAAGAGTTTCAAAAGTCAGTTCTTGTACATGTCTTAATAAGTGTCACTGCTCAGCTTTTGGCAACTGGACTCTTGATGAAATGCCTTCTATAACGCTACTTACTTAATTAATCCTCACTCTCAATATAGTGCCAATGGGTAGCGGCAGTCTGTCCACAGGATTTTCTCAAAATTCATTTGCCGAGACATATAGTGTGATCCTTGACAAGTGCTTGGCCTGGAAAGTGCGATCAAGGTATTCTGACATGTCCACATCCACCTCTGCCACCCAAGGACCTTTGAAAGGCTGAACAAGAATGAGCTCCCCCGTGTGTCTGTCTGAACGCTGCACGACAAACTGCCCTCTGCTGTTCCCTCCCACAATCCCAAACCTTAAACTGTCAGGTCCAGGCCTTCCTGGGGCAGCGGCTGTGGCCATACGGAAGAGGGTGACTGGAGTGTTCAGGTTTGAGGGTAGAGACAGGTAGTGGAAAGAGATGGTCTTGGGGGCATGATGACATGATCTGCTGTTCATAGGGCAGGGATTCCGTTCACATTGGCTGAATAGACAAAAGAGGGACTTTAGCAATGTTTGAACAATACATATATTGAGATCATTTATGTAGTTTGGGCTATTAGCAGAACTGTTTTATTTCAAGAAGTTATAAAATCTCTTATCACTTCTGTTTCATAAATTCAACATTGAAAAGGTAGCATTGTTTGGTCATACTATTGTGTGTGATGAATGGTGGTCATTTAGATTTTATTAATAATAATGTATTTTTCTATTTAGACTTTTAAAAAACAAACTGTTTGGATTTGCTGTTATATTGTTGACAAGGACACTCAGATTATATTCCCATACAGCAGGCACTCGTACCATTCAGAGTCTCATAGAGGAGTTAACAGGTAAATTTACAACTCATTATCAATCTATCACTGACAGAGATATAATACTGTAACAATAATCCTTGAATTTGATATAGTGTTGTCACATCTTCTAGATGTCTTAAAGCGCTTCACAGAATATACTGCAAAGTGAATTGACCAATTTTTTTTTTTTTTGAGGGATTATTATTAGGCGTGTAGAGTAAGGAAACTTGCCCAAGGTTTTGCCCTAACCTGAAATCGAACTCGGGTCTCTCGCTTGCAAGGCGAGTGCTCTAACCACTGAGCTACAGGACTCCACATAAGTGAATGATTTACTCACAATGGTGATGTTTTAACATAGCTGACATTCCCATGTGTCTTTGGACACTCGGGATTAACACATTGAAAAGCTCCTCCTGTGTTGATACAAGTGTTTCCTCTCGTGCAGTTGTGCTGTGATGTAGCACATTCGTCTATATCTGTAAAATAAGACCAAACATTATTCTCAAAAGTCTAAAGTAACCATTCCGGTCCTTGAACAATTTAGTCTCTTCATTTAATGCTGAGGTTTTCACCACTCATAACACACTGACTCCTGTGGGATTAAGTATTTCCAAAAGCGAGAGTGAGGAGAGAAACATCTACAGTCCAGTTAATATCTGAATTGTTGCACATTGCGATGTTACCAGGAATCTGTTGCTTCAGTTATGAGGGGATTCTTGAGAAGTTACGGCTTTTTCACTTGACCTGAAAAAATTAAAATGTGATATGATCAACGTCTTCATACTCCTGAAGGTTATGATAGGGTACATAGTAATACATCCACTGGTTTCCACTGGTTGGAGTCGGTAACAAATGGGTACAACCTTCAGATACAGTAGCTGCAAAAAAAAAAGTAATGGGGTCAAGGAAACGTTCTTTGCACAATGACTGGTTGGAACGTGAATACTCTCTTACAAACCATATATGAGATAGAGTTCATATATTATTTTAAAGGATATTAGGTAGATGCTTGAAGAGGAGCAATATTAAGATCGCCAGCACCTTTGGATATCCTCTTGATGTGAAAAACGTTATGCAAATGTAATTTTGTATTGTACAAAGCCCTGACATTTATCTTGTGATTTAAGATCAAACATAATTTTTGATATTTTTCTAGAAAGTGTGACAAACTGCTTTAAAAACTATACATTACAATTTATATTTAATATATATACATTGGGAGGACGCCCCAAGGAGCATTTATTGATATTAAGCACAAGAATAAATTCAAGAGTATTCCAAATTCTGCACAATGTTGTGTCAAGTGGCTTTTGTGGAGAAAACCAAGGCACAAACCTGATGGACCAAACAGCCTGGTTCACGTTACCTTTTGTGGTTCTATGTTGTTTAAATGCCACTGGAATGCTTGATTTATTCATGGCATCTCGCTAACTGGAGGTTTACTCAACCTGTGACTCACCCTCACAACTCCGGCCATCACTCAGGAGCCTGTAGGCAGGAGGACAGCTACAACGGTAGGAACCGGGGATGTTGATACAGGTGTGTGTACAGAGGCTTGGAACTCCTCCCAACTGGTAAACCTCACACTCATTCACATCTGTACAGAGAAAATAAAAGTAAGTCCTAAGTCCACCTGAATCTAGATTTACTCAGTTATGATTTCATAGAGTCCAAAATTTGTCTAGTTAAGCAGAAGTATTGTCATTGTGACGGCTTGCCTTGACACACGCTGTCCTCGCTGGTTCCACTCATCTGGAATCCTGCGTCACAACTACAATGCTGGGTCCTCTCAATCTTGGCACAGCGGGCTTTCCTGCTGAAGGATGAGTCGCTCTGTGCACTCCAATCGGCAGCTAAAGTTTGAGAGGAAAAACAGAGAGAAGACCCAGAAAATAATTTGCACTGTTTCTATTGTTTTCTATCTCTCTATTCCTAGCTCTGCGGGGAGAGTGAAATCCACTGACTCCATTGATTTATTACTTTCTGGCAGCAATCTAAAGTCTGTCTTATTGGGAAGAACCAAGACTGTGGAATAAGACACAGCTTTAAAGTGGCAAAGTGCAATTTTAGGAAAGGCATCAGATGATAAATCATAACTGGAGCGGCGGCCGAGAACACTAGTGGAGGACAGGGCCATGGACTAGTTTACATCTATTTATCAATTTATTTGCTGTGACGTTATAAACTGCAGAAATCTCCCTTTACTGTTAAGCCTGAATTTGGATGTTTGGTGTGATCGGTGAGTCAGTAACTAGAAGGCATCAATTCAAGATACTTAGTAAACAAGCAACTGGGAAGGTTCGGGGAACTATTTTCATGCACAGAGTAGTTAGGATATGGAACACCCTGTTGGGAGTAGTGGTGAGGCATAATCTATATAGCTTTCAAGAGAGAATTAGGTAAATACATTATGAAGAGTCAGCTGCAGGAGTATGGGGGAAATATCTGAAAGGATTGTTTCACTGCTGTAAATGTTTATGATTCTCTGGTTTCCATGGCTCGTATTCTTAAACATAGGTGTTTGCATGTGGCAGACACCCAGCTGACCAAACACGTATTTTTTTGTTCTCCCCCCACTCACCCTCACACCACCCCACCCAGCACTGATATCAGCAGCAGCATACAACTATAACATGCATAAGACAGTGTTTAGTGGATGTATAAAATGTGTCTAGTGGATCTTAACCAATATTTAGGAGGAACTACTTTATGCGATTGTAGAACTCGCTGCCGGAAGTGGTCGTTGGTTGAATCAGATAGTATAGGTAATAATAATAATAATCCTTGCATTTGATATAGTGTTTTTCACATCTTATCAACGTCTCAAAACGCATCACAGAATACACTGTGAAGTGAATTGACTGTATATTTGTGGGCGAAACACGGCAGCCAATTGCGCACAGCAGTGTCCTACAAACAGTCGTGGATTGAAAATGGCCAATTTTTATTATTGTGTTTTTTTGGAGGGATTATTATTAGGTAGAATAAGACATTCAGGAGGAAGCTTGGAGGTTTCCGTGCTGTACATTCTTAATAAATCTTTGAAAACAAAGCAGCAACAACAATTCCAAGCAGAGGGAAAATGGAGTAGAAACTTCTACTTGATTTTTGTGAAGAGTTTTGACCATCTTGTATTGCAATGATTGAAGAATATTGAAATGTTTACCAAACATCGATACCTCACTCACCATCAGTAGATATCTAATGTAAGAATGCATTTTGTTACTCTTCACCCATGACAGCAGGCAGCCATCTGATTTCAGATTGCACAGCTTCCTAGTATGATTGATTGATCATTGTGATGTAAGCGAAGATCAAATGGGTCAATGCAGCAGAGGAACATTTCCTGCTCTGAATAGTGGTTTTAGCTTTTTCTACTTCAAACCTTTTTTGGGGCTCATTACAAGTGAGGAATGTGAGCATTAGGGGAATGTAATACTTTGCTATTTCAGGCATCCAGTGTCAGTATAACATGCTAAAACCAGGTAAATCTACAGAACAAAGCTCCCTCCATTCTGTCAAACAATGAGATCTAACCTTCATCGATCATTAAAAGAACCCTTTTTCACAAAGTCTTTACAATGGGACGAAGAATCTAAAGATTGGTATTTTCAGCAATCAGCCAGGTCTAGAACTACTCTATCTTTGCAATAACTGTAATTTCACAGTGACCAGGTTTTGATCAATCCTTTAACATGGCCTTAGTTTTGAACCCATTTTCTATGTTCTTTTAAAAACTGCAGAAAATTAACTTCAAGGATAAGGACAGCACTTTAAAAATTGCCATTGAGGTGGACTGAACATTTACTGAAAATACAAAATATGGAAAGTGATTTTGTAATCAGTGAAGAAACAGTATTTTAAAAATAATATTCTTTATTCAGTAAACAGATTGTATTTGAAAAATATGCTTCTACAGAATTCCATCAAGCACTCTTTCTCATGTTGATCATGTCGAAATTATAAAATCACTTTGCATCCCAATAGTAATTAATTTAAAGTGCGGACCTCAATCTTGAACAAAATTTTCTGCAGTTCTTAAAAGTTCATTAAAAAATGGTTTCAAAACTGAGGCTGTGTTAAAAAAAAAAGTTGAAAATCCGAATGCTCTGAAACATTGATCATTTTGCTTATGGTGTCTAGCTCAGGGATTTGACCCATAACTATTGCTGGAACGAGCTACTTGCATTAACTCTCTGAATCCAGGAAATAATTCCCCCATTTCTTTCCCAAACATTACAAACCTGTTTGCACTGGTTGATGACAACTGTTTCCCATCCAGTCAATTGGACAAGAACATCTGTACTGGTTTCCGGTGTCCACACAGGTCCCTCCATTCTGGCATGGGTTGCTCGCACATTTGCTAACTTCTGAAGAAAAACAATGCATCTAAGAAAGACAGTGGAACTTAGGCCAAGTACATGGCTAGAGAAAGCCACTGTGGTAAAAGTGCTACTCTATCCCTAATATGATTCATCCCTCAAGTGATAGAGTATAAGACAATCAGAGTTTCTTTTTATTCTCATGAGATTACAATTTCAGCATTAGACAGAAAATACAGTATAACACAATTGTATTTTTTTCATCAGCGAAAGGTTTCTGACATGTGCGGAAACCCATCACCATTCTTACGAGAATGCAAACCAAACAGAGTTCCATGCATCCCACCTACACATGGGATTTGTCTTGTTTTGGAATGGAATGTGCACTCACTGCCCAGAGAGACAAATTAGTAATTGGTGGTCATTGAAAATTTACATTCCAGGTTTGTCTATCACTCTTTGTCTAATCCAGAAGCTGAGTCTAGTCTAGAGCATGACTTACTGGGGAAGTAAATTGTCAATTTATTGTCACATACAATATTTCAACCTTACATAGTTGCATATATAATAATCCCTCCAAAAAAATCACAAAAATAAAATTGGTAATTTCAATCCACGACTGTATGTGGGACACTGCTGTGCGCAATTGGCTGCCACGATTCGCCCACAAATATATACGGTCAATTATTCACTTTACAGTATATTCTGTGAAGCGCTTTGAGACGTTGATAAAATGTGGAAAGCGCTATATCAAATGCAAGGATTATTATTATTATTATATATGCACTGACCTTATGAGTCCCATGGTAAGCCCTCCACACAAGAGAAATGTCTTACTCCATTCCAGGACTAACTCAAGCAATATACAGGGAGTTTGGATCAAACATATTCTTTATTCCACATCAAAATTCCACATTCCAGAGTTGGATTAATATCCTTGGGAATTTTTAAAGATTTAGTCTTTAAATTGGCTCAGGCAGTATCTGCCTTGCTCAGGTAGCACTCTCACCTTTGAATGAATTCAAACCCTCCTTGGGACTTTGACTTCACAGTCTTAACTGAGACTTGAATACAGTGTTGAGTCTGCATTGTTGGAGCTGTGCCATCCTTCAAATAAGATGTTAAATTGAGGTCCTGTCTGCGTGTTCAGATGGACTTCCAGATTCTAACATTCCATGGAACTACTCAAAAGAGAAGGAAGTTCCTCCCAGTGTCCTGGCCAATAATTGGTCATGGCTATGTGTGAAATATTTCTGCTATGTTTGCAAAATAATAATAATCATACTGGAATAATAATACACAGCTTACAATTTACAATAAATGTTTTGAAATATCCTCCTGACATGATATCAAATACAAAGATTCCAGTTTATTAGGATGCTTTAAACATAAACCCAAATCTAAAATGCTTCATTGAAAGTGCCTCCTCATTGGCTGCTACTGTAAAGTTGACTTTAACAGCAATAAATTTGCCATGCTATGCTTTGTAGGATTTTGGGCGCAACCAGAATGTTCCACCACACCCAAATTCAAACAAGCTTCATGCACATTCATTACAATTAGAGAAATTTCTTTCCCCCGGGCCAGGTAATTCCTCATGCCACTTAATGTAGCAAAATTGACAACAGGCGTTGTCAAGACCATTCAGTCTGTGATAGCAAACATCTTCAAAGAAGCCTGAGGAATTTCAGAATTATGATGTTAATAATTGAAATACTCCATGCATTTGATACAATGCCTATTATATTGAAATCGGCAATTGCTGTGAAGTGTAGTGAGTGTGTATTTCTGGGTGCATGGGGCAGCCAATTTGCACACATATCCCACAAACCCCTTGAAGTGAATGGCCAATTTAATGTTTGATAACTTCATTGCTTTCCAAAAATTCATTATATCTCATAATGTCTAATTATTCAGCTATTTACTGTTCAGCAACTCACTAGTGCAGACTGCCAGAGATTTCTCAGCCCAAACTGGGTGCGGTAGTCATCACTAGCGTGCTCTAAATATTTCTGGTCCGTTAGACCATGAAATGAGTTAATGAAACGTCTGAGAGTATTAACCAATGCCTCCTTGACCTCCACAATCCACTAAGCCAGGCAGCCGCTGTAGGGGTGTAAGACATGTGAGCACAGGTACACTCAGGTAAAGGTTGTGTGATGGGAAAGATTATATAGCTGGAATGTATGACAAAATATTATTAACAGCAGTGGAAGCCATTCAGGTTGCCACAAGGGGAATCTGATGCTTTGAGTTTTATTTAAGAACCCGGTTCAGCTAACTGATTAAAATGAATTAATCTTTTGAAAATCACTATAAAAACTATTTTTTTTCATTTGGTGGAAGAAATCTATTACTGTTGAAAGACTATTAATGTATTTAGTTTATCAAACGCACAGAATAAAGAGCACACAATGAATTAGCAAGTTCAGTGAGTTTAAATTATTTCTTCAAACTGCAACACTGCGTTGAAAAACATGGTGTTTGTTTCATAACAGATTCAATGTGATGTGATTATCACAACAAATTGAGTATGAAACATTGTAGAAACATTGCAAACATTCAGCCACCTTTCTCATCCCTCCTTTGCACAGTAATTATCAATGAACACCACAACAAAAACAGTTGGACAATCAGAAATACTGCAGCAGCTTTGTAGCGTATGTGACAACGATGACAAGCTGTAGCGTGAGACAAGTATAACAAGCACAGGGTGCTATGAATGTAACCATATCTCACAGAAGTATTATGTTGATACCTAATTAAGCTTTTACAAGATAGTGTTGGATCAAAACCTTTCTTAGATGGGAAAGTGGACAGGCACGTGTGTAGATTTGTTAGAAATATTGTTTATTCCACAGCTGAAGTGTTAAACCTATCTTTTTTGTTGCCAATTTTCTCCCCTAAAGGTGTTTTGACTCCATTTTCATTGGACTGGGACCTGTTAAACAGATCAGAACTTGACTGGCATTCAGAAGGTCACAAAGATTATACGGAATGTGTAGCACAGAAACAGGGCACCCGGCCCAACCCTCTGTGCCAGTGTTTATACTCCACACAAGTCTTCACCCATTCCTCACTCCCTCCCAAACCTTTCTATTCCTCTCTCCCTTATGTGAAGCTTAGGTGTAGCTTCCTCTTGAATGTATCTATACTATCGGATTCAACCACTGCTTCAAGCTGTGAGTTCCACAGTCCCGTTACCCTCTGTGTGAAGTAGTTCCTCCTCGATTCTCTTTTAGTTGTTTTCTATATTTGTAAGCCCGACTTTATGGACACCCCAACTGGTGGAAATAGCCTATTGATGTTGACCTTACTGAACCTTTTTAAAATTATTTTAATCACTTATACTAGGTTCCCCCCTTAAACATCTGCTTTCTAACCATAAAAGATATCCAGTCTATCCTGAATTTGCCTGCCATGTTATCATCCTCATGAATCTATACTGTACTTTTGCCAGCGCTGATATATTGTTTTACAATGTGAGATCATGGTAAGATCTTGAGCTAAAACCCCAAAGTATAACAAAGAACATCCCACTCTTCCAACTCAGTCTGCTTGTTTCATCCTTAATTTGTTTTTTCTAGGATGAGGGGAACACGAGTATCACAGTTCACTCACATTTTTGTCATCAGCCAGGAAGAACTGCACAGAAGGTAATCCTGCTCTTTCAGTCAAGATGGTAAAATGACTGAAAGCAGTGACTTTAGTGGCATTAGGGTGAGAGGGGGAACTCTCTAACTGTGTGAAATGATGAATGGAACAGTGGTGCCGGGATTCTAGTCCCAGCTATAATACTTGGCACCATCAGCAATGAGTAATGAGTTCTAACAGTTCTATGCTGGCTTGCAAAGGCCATAAATATCGTGGTACCAATGTTCAAGCCAACATGGTGTTGACACTGGCATCCCTTAACATGCTTGGCTGCTGTCCCAGCTAATGGACTGTGCATGGGGTTTATTGGCCGGGAGGAGGTCATAAAAATGTTGAAATATTGGTCATTAGAAGTGCTTCGACACGTCCACCTAACATGAAAGGCATGAAATAAATGTAAATTGTTGTTAAGTGAATTCCAAGCCTGTCTAATAGTACGTCAACAGAAGCCTACACAAGCCTGTCAGTAAGATATGCATAGATTGCAGGCGAGGGAACAGTGAATGAACTAAAGTACGTCAATAAAGCTAGTTTAAAAATACATATATTTGAAAGTACCACATTTTCTCTTTCATCCTGGAGCACAAGACTATCCTGACAGGTTTATCTCTCCCTTAATGAAGATTAAAATGGAAAACTGGCAGAATTCATCCAATAAAGCAACCGAGTTCAGACGCCCAACAAGCTTCGCATTTGAAACTTGCATCCACTGGCTGGGACCCTAGCAGAATACCTCACGGGTGATTCAGTAAGGTACAGCATTTGGTTCTTTTAGGTCTTAGGTGTTTTTTTAAAACAAAGATCACAGTTCGTGTTTAAGAAAAAAAATGCTTTTTTCTCTTGAGCAGTAACTTAGAAATTTACAGAAGAGGGCCATTTGACTCACTTTTTGCAGTTATAACAACTATTTTTCATTTGTCGGTCAGGTGTCTGACACATGTGGAATCTCCATGCCATGCTTAAGACTAAGACTACCAAGTATGTATTCTGCTGACACATGGAAATTTCTCCGCGTCTGGAATGAAATGCACACTTCCTTCCCAGATACCCACCTGCATTTGTTTCTCCCCATTATAACATCATTCAGCCTAGCTTCAACCACCCATACTGGTAGTCTGTTAATAACGCAATGTAAATAAATATTTCCTGGTGTCTGTGCTGAATGTGTCTTCATCATTACTTTCAGTCACATCATGTACCTGCCTTGTGCTTTATAAAACACTGTGCGTTCCTGAGCCAGTCCACTAAGGCGTCTCTCAAGTCTACATCTTTCTCCTGATGTTCTTGAAAACTTGGTTCTGAAATACTATTTCACCATTCCATAAAACATTTTCTTGAATAAAAGTAATTTGGATTTACCTTTGCACTCAGTTTGTTGACCTGTCCATTGTCCATTACTCTGACACAATCTACTATTAGAGCCAACAAGCTGAAAATCAGGTTGACAGAAGAAATGTACTTCATGATCCACGCCGTACTTGGAGCCAAACATTTTCCCATGTTTTGGAGCCTCCAGGGGAGGGCATGATGTGACTGAAAGTAAATACGAATGGAGAGGCTTACGGCACAGTGTCTGGACAGAGAGAAGAGTGATAGTGAAATGGCTGAACATTGCAATAGTATATTACATTGGACAAAAATAGCGTTTATGCCATAGATTACGGTAAACTCCTGATAACGCGCCACTCCAAGGGAACTAAGTACGGCAACAAGTTCCGCAGATGACACACAAATCTACTTCTCCTCCAGCTCTGACTCCAGCCAGGTCTGCTAACTTTCTGTCTGCTTGTCTGATTGAAATCAGGGCCTGGACGAGCATACATTTCCTGCAACTAAATGTCGACAAGACGGATGCCATACTCCTCGGATCCTGTCAACATCTCCTGTCCTGTGGCTCCGCCCTCCTCAACCCACCCAGCATATCCCTCAAACACACCGAACCAGTGCACAACCTAGGCATCAGGTTTGACCAACAGTGTCCTTCCTCCCCCACATCCAGTCCCTGACCAGGACCATGTCTTCAATTCTGACGAAGGGTAGTGGACCTGAAACGTTGACTTACTTTTCCTTTCTATATAGATGCTGCCTGACTTGCTGAGTGTTCCCAGCGATTTCTGTTTTTGTTTTACATCTTCTATTGTCCGCTTCAGACCGTACTTTACCCCAGATGCAGCCAAAATAATTTCCAGCAGGACGAAACCTTGGGCAAGTTTCCTTGTGGAGGAATGAAACTTGCCCAAGGTTTCACCCAGCTGGGAATCGAACCTAGGTCTCTCGCTTGAGACGCAAGTGCTCTAACCACTGATCTACTAAGAATAATCCTTTCCTTTGATATCATGTCTGCGAGATGTCTCAAAGCACTTCACAGAATATACTGTAAAGCAAATTGACTATATTTTTCGGGAGAAACGTGGCACCCAATTGCACTCAGCAGTGTCCCACAAACAGTCGGAGATTGAGTAATCAATTTTTTTTAAAATGTTTTAAAGGGATTATTATCCCCAGAAAAGTGATCCACCAATCAACTAACAACCGGGTTCCTACTTACTGCTAAGTAAACAGAGGCGTGTGGAGTAAGGAAACTTGCCCAACATTTCGCACTGCCCGTGAAGCAAACATGGGTCTTCTTGATTGTGGGGCAAGTGCTTTAACCAATTAAGCTACAGCACTACACAATTTGCTCGACTATCTTATACAATCATTCTTACATTGTATGTGAAGGTGCTTATAAGAATTTCTAGTATGCAACTATTTACTAAGTGGAATGACAAATATAGCAGCTAGGATATTGACAGTGTGGCGATTTAAATGGTGGAAACAAATTAAGATAGGGTTGAGTTATCTGGAGTTTACTGGAGTTACTGTAGTCACTCACATGTTTAGAAGGATGGAAAATGATATCAAGAGTTGTCATTGCCAAATAATTTACATTTCTTCAACACTTCAAACATTCCACACACCCTCAACTACTTCAGGAAACACATTTTATGAAACATAAATTGGACAATTGTCCTCCAAAGAGGTGAATTTTTTTTTAACTGTGATGTGTCTGTAATAAAAGCAGGAGTGTAAGTAGCTGAAGTTTGGTCATTCAAATTGCTCATTCATTTTATGACTGTTTGTGGGACATTGCTGGGTGCAAACTGGTAGCTGCATTTGCCCAGAATATACAATCATAACCAGTTAACAGTTTCAAACCCACATTGGGACTTGGAACTCATATCATAGGGGCTGACACTGCATTACAGTGTATTGTTGTAGGCGCCGTCCTTTAAATGCAAAGTTAAAATAACTTCCTATCTGCCTGTTGAGGCAGATGATCCCATGGTACCATTCGAAAAGGAGAAAGGTGCTTCTCCCAGTATTCACGCCTACAATCACCCAAATAAAATCGGTCATTCACTTAATGGCTACTTGTGGGACTTGCTGTGTGCAAAATCGGCTGGTGCATTCATATACAAAATACAATCACTATACCACACGGTAAATCTTGTGAAGCGTTTTGAGACAAGCTCTTAAATAACACCTAACATGATACCCACTAAATTAGATATTAGGATTATTCCAAATATAATATTAGAAGGGTACTTTCATTCCATTCATAATGCAAGTTCCACAATCTTCCCACCTCTCAATGGAGTGGAGATAAAATAGGTTGACATATACAAAAAGTTAGTAATGATAATTACATGGTGAGTTTATACAAAAAGCAATATTCCTCATGCATTAAGTGGTGACATACCCATGGGCTGATCTGTAGTTGGTTTGGTCATTAACTTCTGTAAGGCAAAGAGCCGGGCTTTCATGATGCGGATTCCGTCAGTAAAACGATTTTCCTGTCCCTTTAGAAACTGCTGCATTTGCCGGATGGTGACCAGGACCTGTTGTTTGTCCAGGCAAGTCTGTCCAATAGAAATACAACAGGAGTTACAAGCCTCATTCTGCCCTTGTTCCTTAGTGTTTGCATGTTGTGTACATAGAAGACGTGAAAAGTGCTATATCAAATGCAAGGATTATTATTATTATAAAACAACAACTCGCATTTACATAGTTCCCTTCAGACGGAAGGGAAGCATCTCAGAGCGGTTATACATAAGCTTGTGTATCTACGTGATACAACTGTTGGTGTGTCAGTGCTGTGTGCAGTTAGCTGCTGCTTTTTTCCCCACAAGGTCAATCCACTTTACAGTATATTCTGTGAAGGCCTTTGAGCCGTTTTGATTACAGGATAAAGCGCAATATCAAATGCAAGGATTATTATTGTGTATTTATGCAAATGAATATTTGGGTATGGATTGGTGTACTGTTCTATAGGCTACTCCACCGGCAGTAAGATCAAGGGGCAGACAGGATGTGGGCTATGGCTCAGGGTTCTGGAGGTAAGATGTCTGGACGTAAAGAGTGTCTGTGGGGCTGGGCGGTGTTTCGTAGGAAGTAATACTGGCAGAATTCCATCACAACACAGCAAAATATTAGATCTTCTGATTCTAAGATTAATTCAATTCACTTATATTACAATAAACGTTGTTGGGTGTTTATTCAGCAATCAATATCCTTTCATTACCCATTCTAAACACTGACAGTAAACAATTTGCCAACAGATGCAGGATTAAGAATTATTCTTGTGCTGTGACTGAACTCTAGGATTAATAAAGGCCCAGTATTGCACAGCATCAGTGTCCATTTCATGCCTCACATCTCTATCTGCAAGACCTTTCTCAGCTTACTGTATTATTAACAAACAATCACATGCAATCTTGGATTATTTGAAAAGCACGCTTTGACCCTGGATAAAAGAATTGAAGGTTCAAGCTTCGTATCAAAGTTTGTATTTGGTTCAAACTAAGAATTGATTTCAATATCTAGGCTGACACTCTGGTGCACTGCTGGGGTTCCTGCCTGCTTGTCCTCAGGTGAATGTTAATGATCTAAGGACACTATGAGAAAGCAAAACAATTTCATCTCGACCAGCAAATTGAATTGGCCATTATCCCATAAACGTGATCCAGGAAAATCTCTAACCAAAACTAAAATCATCCCTCACCAGAAAGAAGCAGTGAAGGAACCCAGCTTGGAAGTACTAAATGGAACAGACAGATGGAAAAATTAAAGAAATGAAAGAGCTTTGTTTTATAGAGGAAATAAACCTGACTTTGGGACAAGAAAATAGACTTAAAAGAGTGAAGAACAAGAAATCCTGAACACTTGGAGCTGTTCTACCACTCAAGCAAGACTTTATTACACATTTCTGAAAACATAGATCCAAGGGTTTGTTTGTTGAAACATCAGTGCTCTTTGCAAGAAAGGTGTACATCTAATATAAGTGTTTTTATTATCATCAAGAATCATATTATCGCTTTCATTGCCAAACAATTTGAAATTGTATCTCTACATGATTTGGAAGTGTGTATAAGATCCACTTTAACAGTGACAGTTTAGGCAACTGATTGGGGGTTTCTACAGGTTGTAATTCACAGATTTCCAATTAATTACTTTGCCAGCCTCTCAGATGGGAGTGACTGAAGGAAAGAGTCACAATGGGTCTTTTATTTGGTGCAATACAACCCAATGATGGGTTTCTTTTCTCAATCAAAACTGCACTCCAGCTTGGCTAGGCGTGTTAATGCAATGAGTGTGTCAGCAGCCAGCTAGTCCACAGCAGTGTGAGGATTGCCTGGAGCTATTCAAAAGCGTTGACAGCAAAGCAAAACGACTTTTGCTCCAGGATTTATTAGGTGTGAATGTGCGCGAAATATGAAGCGGTTTTCGTTTAAATTGCGGATCTTATACTCTCATAACCGATTGCTAAAACCATAAAGCAATTCATTTAGCATTCAACTGCCCATCCCCTTAATTTGAAATCATTTTGAAAGAATGTCTATTCAATCCTTTTTTTTAATATAAACCCTTTTGAAATTGCAACCGATTTAAAAAATGTTTGTTCCGGTCTGGAAATATCAGCTTTTTTTAAAAAAAGATGAAAGTGATGGAGCAATTATCTTTACACTCGTGTGGAACCAGTGACAACCCCAGACTGATCAGCGCCTTGGGACGTCCTCCTGACCCGAAAGGCGCGATGCAAGGGCAATTTTGTTGTTGATCCCTATGTTGATATTGCATATTGCTCCCAACACGAGATCGGAATGCGCAATACGTGGAATTGTATGAAAATGTCACAGTCCAACAGAAGTGTGACTCAGGCTACCGACAGGGACCTGTCTTCAGGTCACGCTGACACCACAGTCAAAGGCCAGGACTTTGCATCTCAGCATCGCAGCTACAGTACACAGTAGAGGATCAGTGCTACAGTGGCAGCCTGACTGGTTGGAGGTGACAATTTTGTTCACAGGAATACATTGATAAAGTGGATTTGCAGCCTGGTGTCTGGTATCAGTGGACAGTTGCAGAGTTTATCAGTGCACATTATGAACAAACCCACACTGGCACCTGACCCTTTCCAGAGGTTGGTGACACTGTCCTATAAACGGTCCCTTTCTGTGTCGCTCAGGCATTTCTGTCAATCAAGATGCTTACAAAACCAGCAGAGCCTCAGCTCAGTCACTGTGACAGCCCCGAAACAGGAATGGGGCGAGTTTGCAATGTGATGAGGTTGCAATTGCTGAGATAAATAATAGTAATAATATTAATAATAATAATATACCAAAGTACAAAGAATGGCGAGGACTTGAATGCACTTTAAAAATCAACGAGCAAACGCTGGAAAAACTGTCCCAATGAATGCCTCTGAGTGATCTGCCATCGTACCCCACACACAGCCTGGACTCAAACACTTTGGAGACTGGTTGCCAATGAGACTGTCTCCCCAAACACCCAGAGAATCCTGTCTGGGGGAATCCCATCCTTCGGAAGATACTTTTTTGTTTAAAACAAAACTAACCCTCGTGGTTGGTCTCTGATGATTGAATGTTATGAATGATCTCCACAATCAATACCCAACCGCGAACGTTAACCACCAGTAACCAATTCCTCACATCTCATTGCATGAACACAGCAGAAGAGAAAGGAGATGTGTCACTTGCCTGCTCAGCCTGCGATGGGTAAAGACAGAGCAAAGCCACCGACACGAACAGGCTGCTGTGGACCCCAGACACCATGGTGCCAGGGGGTTGGGGGGGGGGGGGGGGGGGGGGGTTCCTCCAGGAGCTTGTGGGCTGTTCTGGTGATCGGCGGGTGGACCTTGGCATTCACTGGCAGGTGCATTCAGCAGCACCTCGTTGCATCGCAGAGTCGCGTCGGTTTCACACTGGATTGCACGAGGGACGGTGTGGTGTGTGTGTGTGTGGGGGGGGGGGGGGGGGGGGATGAGAGACGCGTGTCGAGCTCGCGATGTGCGTGTCCCTGACTGTAAGCGGTCTGCTCGCTCAGGTCTGTTTTGTTGCTGTAATAAGATGGGGAGGGGGCGGGGGGATGTGTGCTCGTCTGCTCACTCGGGTGCTGATTGGTCAGCCAGACAGAACCTCCCGCCCCTCGAGCAGATGTCAAAATAACTGGCTCGAGACAGCTGTGCCAGTTTGGCAGTTATTCTTACACACACACAAACACACGCACGTGCCCTCGCCAGAACACCAGCGGTGGGTCTAGAGGCGCAGGACGCTGTCACGCCGGCACAACTCACATATCAACTGGTGTGTTTACACACAGAATAGCATCGTGACGACCCCGCGGTGTTCATTGCCCGGGAGATCAACGCTGTCGGATTTCACTGCATTTGAAACACTTCAAAGTAAGAGAGAGAGAAAAAAAAAGAAGTGAAATGTTATCACCTCGGCTTGAGGATGGAGGGACCCGAGAGCCGCACCGATGGGAGAAAGTGCAGTGTGTCCCCGAGTCAAGTTTTTCTCTTTTTGTTTTTTTAAAAAAAGGGAAAATTGCTTCTCAAATGATTGAACGGGTTTGACCTGTTCCCTGCAGCGAAATAACACGTGTTTTCCAAATAGGTTATTGCAAAGATTATCATGATCGCAACAGGAGAGGGAGAAACACGAAAGGTGGAGTCCTACCAAGAGGACACGCCTGACACGACGCTTGTATTTTAACCGCACAGGTGACCAAGCTGTGTTTGAGTTGAACGAGACTGACTTTGAGTGATAGTGTTGCCATCTGCTGGTTATTATGTGGACACCAAACAAAAACCCACTCCCGAAATCAGTTAAACCACTGGCAAAAACTCACCTGTTTTGATGGTCGTCAGCGTGAAACCCTGGGCAAGTTTCCTTGCTCCGCACGCCTGATAATAATCGCTCAAGAAACCCACTGATAAAATGGTCATTTCAACCCACGACTGTTTGTGGGACACTGCTGTGCGCAATCGGCCGCCGCGTTTCGCCCACGTATATCAATTCACTTTACGGTATATTCTATGAAGCGCTTTCAGACGTCTAGACGATGTGAAAAGCACTAGATCAAATGCAAGGATTATAATAATAAGCAGTATTATTATTATCTGCTTTGATAAGAAAACTCAAAATGACAGGAATTTATTGAAGGATCGTACTTCCTTAACGCACACGAGGCAATACGAATACAACGTATTTTACAGCGGCGTTTGGCTCGCAAGAGGGAGATTGATGAGCTAGTTTCAGTTCATCGTCACTGTGATTGCTGCTGTGGTTTGCCATCAGGACAGGCTGATTGATACACCTTTGTTTTCAACCAGGTGTCTCATTCAAGAGGGAACCCAACAGAGGTGTTCAAATTATAAAATGAATCAATAATGTTAGCCTAAATAGACTGCACCAACTCATCCCCATAACTAGGGGACACAACTATAAGATAGCAACCAGGGTATCCAAGAGAAGTTTGGGGTAACTATTTCACCCAGGGAGAAGTGAAAATGTAGAACTTGTTGCCTTAAGTGGTGGTTAAATTAGACAATGTAGAATTGTAGATAATTTGAGAGGAAGCTAGACATGTGAGGTAACAGAAGGGTATGGGAAGGAGAAAAGAGTAGGTGGAGACTCATGTGGAGTATAAACACTGGCTGGCACAGATTAATTTGCTTTGAGGGTCCTGTTCCTGAATGGTCCAACCTTTTGGCTGCTGAGGGCCGGATGCCCTATTTGAGAAATGTCTGCAAGCGGCATAAGTGATATTTTTATGTTTCTCTTCCAGAAATATAACAGTTACAGGTTATGGGGAGCATGTGGGTCAGATGAAAGTTGGTTGGGAGGGGGAGGGGGATTAAATCAGATTGTAGGCTACCAGTGAACCATCCATGTAAATCTATGCAATGGGTCAGTACAGCATCAGACTCAGCTGTCATGCACCTTGCAGTCAGTTAGTCTACCAATAAGATCAAGCATCACAAGAAAAGTATGGACGAAATAGGGTCTTCAGCCTATTACTCATCTTTCTGTCTTCTATTGAAGCCACAAACTGGTCCATTGAGCTGATCTCAACCATCTATCCTGGTAATCCCTGATTGTGCAGCTAAACAAGAAAGTTTAGAGGAGGATTGGAACATACCAGGGAATTGGGCAGATCAGTGGCATATAAAATTCAATGTGGAGAAATGTAAAGTACTTCACATGGGACAAAAAAAATCCAGGAAGGGACTATTATTTGCACAGAAGGAAAATAGTATGTATGGAACATGAAAAGGACCTGGGGTTCCTGATTGACAATCAATTGAAGCTCTCTCAACAATGCTTTGTGGCAGTGAATAAAACATACCTGATGTTGGGAATGTATCAAAAGATTAATAGTGGGGTAATTCTGCCATTGTATAAATCATTGAGACCACATTTAGAGTAATGTGTACAATTCTGGTTGTCGTAGTAAAAAAGGACATCGGAGAAATCAAATAGAAGACAACCAAAGTGATGGAAAAAAAAGGAATGGAGGGACTGGGCTATGAGGAATGATTAAGGAGCGATTAAGTGCATGGCATTAGGCGCTGGCTGCATCAACCTCCATGGTTGCACACTCAACCTCACCAAGCCAGTGTCTTGTTCGACCCTTAATGGTCTTTCCTCCCTCACATCAAAGCCATGACTCTCTCTGCCTTTCCCCACCTCCGCAACATTTCCAGACTCCGCCATTACCTCACCCCTAAAGCCGCTGAAACCCTCATCCACGCCTTCATTACATCACAGCCTGATTATGCAAATGCCTTGCTGATCGACCTCCCCAATCCCTCCACAGGCTGCAGTTAATCCAAAACTCAGCAGCCTATGTCCTCTACCGTTCCAAACTTCATGACCCCATCTCCCACATCCTTGCCCGACTCCATTGGCTCCCCATCATCAAACGGATCCAATTCAAGATCCTGGTCCTCACATATAAAGCCCTCCATGACCTCACCCTACCCTACGTCTGTGACCTCCTATCCCCTCACCAACCTGCCTACCCCCTCCGTTCAGCAGAATCTGGCCTGCTCCATGTCCCCCAACCCACCTGCCCAACCATTGGTGGGTGAGCCTTTAGTCACTCTGTCCCCAACCTCTGGAATGCCATCCCGAAGTATCTCCGCCTCGCACCCTCCCTGGACTCCTTCAAGTCTCACCTCAAGACTCCTCTTCGATGGTCCCATTGGCAGCTCCTTCCCCCCCACCCCCATCGTAAGCTCGGGTCCGAAGCAGTAACCTGTCCAGCGCCTTAGGACATCCTCCTGACGTAAAAGGCACTATACAAATATAATTTTGTTGTTGTTGTTAAGTAAGTTGGACATGTTCACACTGGAAAACAGATTGTAAGGCGACATGACTGCTGAAGAGAAGACTAATATTCTAAAGGGGCTAGACAACATAGATTATGAGTTTCAACTGTCCAGAAGAGTAAAACGGCCTGCGATTAAGGGGGGAATTCAGCAAATGTTCCCAAACATTATTTCAGTGAGCGAATCGTGAACCTGTGGAACAGGTTCCCTAAGGACAGTTGAAGCTGGAAGTGTTGACTTTTTTAAACTCAAACTAGTGTTTTCTTTTAGGAAAAAACATTACGGGATATAGGTTGTTTGACACATATGTACATGCAACCATAGTGGGGAGGAGATAGACAAGCAGATCTGCAAGCGTATCACGGAGAAATGCAGAGCTAATATAGTGATAATGGGTGACTTCAACTATCCCAACATAGACTGGCAGAAGAGTAGAGTAAAGGGCAAGGAGGGAGAAGAATTCCTGAAGTGTGTGCAGGACAACTTTCTTGATCAGTATGTTTCCAGTCCAACGAGGAAAGAAGCATTGCTGGATCTAGTTTGGGGAAATGAGGTAGGGCAAGTTCAACAGGTTTCTGTAGGTGAGCATCTAGGGAATAGTGACCACAATATCGTTAGATTCAGAATAATTATGGAAAGGGATAAGGAACGATCACAGGTGAGGACACTGAACTGGAAAAGGGCTAATTTCAATAAGTTGAGGTGGGACCTAGCCAAGGTGGATTGGAAAGAAAAATTGGCAGGTAAGACAACTAGAGCAGTGGGCAGCGTTCAAAGAGGAGATAGTTCAGGCACAGGTCAAAAACATCCCCACAAAGGTGAAATGTAAGGCATCCAAACCTCCCTGGATGACTATGGAAATCGGGGCCAAAATAAACCAAAAAAAAGAGGCTTATGATAAGTGTCAGGCTCAAAATTCAGAAGGGAACCAAGCAGAATATAGGAAGTGTAGGATAGAACTAAAAAAGGAAGTTAGAGAGGCAAAGAGACTGCATGAGAAACAATTAGCGAGTAAGATTAAGGGGAACCCTAAGATTTTTTACCAACATATTAAGAGTAAAAGGTTGGTCAAGGATAGGGTGGGGCCAATTAGGGACCTAGGAGGAAATCTCATTGTGGAGGCAGAGGGCATGGCTGATGTACTGAATGAGTACTTCGCCTCTGTCTTCACAAAAGAAAAGGATACAGCCAATGCCATGGTATTGGAGGAGAGGGTAGGAGAAATGGATAGAATAATTATAACCAGAGAGGAAGTTCTAAAAAGGTTGACGTCACTCAAGGTGGATAAGTCACCTGGTCCGGATGGGATGCACCCTAGGTTACTAAGGGAGGCACGGGAGCAAATAGCAGGGACTCTGGCCAGGATCTTTCAATCTTCCTTGGACACAGGGGTCGTGCCAGAGGAATGGAGGATAGCTAATGTTACTCCCTTGTATAAAAAGGGGCAGAAGGACAAGCCTGGTAACTACAGACCAGTCAGTCTAACATCGGTAGTGGGCAAACTTCTAGAGTCCATAATCAGGGACAAGGTAGATCTTCACTTAGAAAGATATAGGCTAATAAAGGACAGTCAACATGGATTTGTTAAAGGCAAATCTTACCTTACAAATCTGATAGAATTTTTTGATGAGGTAACGGAATGGGTGGATAATGGTAGCGCAGTTGATGTAGTTTACATGGACTTTCAAAAGGCATTTGACAAAGTGCCACATGAGAGATTTATTAGGAAATTAAAGGCCCATGGCGTACAAGGGACAGTGGCAGCATGGATCCACAACTGGCTGCGAGACAGAAAGCAGAGAGTTGTAGTGAGCGGCTGTTTTTCAGAATGGAGGGAAGTGAGCAGTGATGTGCCACAGGGATCAGTTTTGGGACCATTGCTGTTTGTAATCTACATCAATGATCTGGACTTGGGTGTACGGAGTACAGTTTCCAAGTTTGCAGATGACACTAAGTTAGGGAGAATAGTAAATCGTGAGGAGGATAGTAGCCATCTGCAAGAGGATATAGACAAATTGGTAAAGTGGGCAGACACATGGCAGATGAAGTTTAATGCAGAGAAGTGTGAGGTGATGCATTTTGGGAGAAGAAATGAAGGGAGGCAATATAGGCTAGATAGTACAATTTTAAATGGTGTGAAGGAACAGAGAGACCTGGGGATTTGTGTTAGTGACTCGTTGAAGGTGGCAGGACAGGTAGACAAGGCTGTTAAGAAGGCATATGGGATACTAGGCTTTATAAATAGGGGTATAGAGTACGAAAGTCAGGAAGTGCTGACTAACCTCTATAAGACTTTGGTGAGGCCTCAGCTGGAATACTGTGTTCAATTCTGGTCACCACACTACAGAAAGGATGTGAAGACATTGGAAAGGGTACAAAGAAGATTTACTAGGATGGTGCCAGGATTGAGGGACTTCAGCTATGAGGAGAGGCTAGATAGGCTAGGGTTATTCTCTCTGGAGCAGAGAAGATTGAGGGGAGACCTAATAGAGGTTTATAAGATCATGAGGGGTTTCGACAGGGCAAATAGAGAAAAACTATTTCCACTCGTGGGCGAATCTGTGACTCGTGGTCACAGATTTAAAATAGTTTCAAGGCGAAGTAGAGGGGAGCTGAGGAGAAATTTTTTCACTCAGCGAGTTGTTCGAATCTGGAATGCATTGCCTGAAAAGGTGGTGGAGGCTGATTCGATAACAACTTTTAAAAGGGAATTAGATCTTTATTTAGGGAGAACAGGTCTATTAGGCTATGGGGAGCGGGCAGGGCAGTGGGATTGAATCGCTCTTTTCAAAGAGCCGGCACAGACTAGATGGGCCAAATGGCCTCCTTTTATGCCGTAAAATTCTATAAATCTGTAACCACCAGAAAGACAAACTAGATGGACTTTGGTCTTTTTTAGTCCAGCATTTCTTATGCTCATATGTGACCTGTTCCAGCTATTGATTTCCTGCTGTAGTGAAATGTTTGTGTACCAGTGCCCTTTGTTTTTCTATGCCTTGGAAGTATCTAGGATTTGGGGTTAAAGCATCCTGTATAACCAGTATTTAAACTGGAGTGATAATTTTCAGTTAATAATAATCTTTGCATTTGGTACAGCACTTTTCACATCTTCTAGACATCTCAAAGCGCTTCACAGAATTGATTGTATATATTTGGTGAAACGTGGCAACCAATTGCGCACAGAATTGTCCCGCAAATAGTTGTGGATTGAATAACCAATTATTTTGTATTACAATCATAGTTATAATTTAAAATGAAATTGATATACTTAACTGATAGGTTGAAAAATCCAAAATGTGGATAGAACATGGTGTAAATGTGGTTAAAATGAATATTACTTCACATTTACATTGCATCCCTTCACGCAGGGTAAAACTTATAGAGCCTGAAGTTGAGCAGTGCGTCGGATAAAGTGACTGTAGGCATGATTGAAGAGGTAAGTCGTTGGCATGATCTCAAAACAGGGCAGGAAGCAAGATTAATGGAGTTGGAACATTTGGAATATTTGGAACCCCACCCCATCACACCCTGCACCATGTTACACACTCAGCTTAACAATTAATGGTTGTACATCAAGGTGTTTTCAATTGTATTTAATGCAAATAAACATGTAAAGACATGATCAATGTTGCGGGAAATTGCATCACCTCCTATCATTTCTTACAATCACTTCTGAACCTCAGAAATGCAATCATTGAAATCCTACCCTTAATTTGCCCTTATGTAATTTTGTATGGTTTCAAATGACTAAACAGCACTTATCCACATGCGACTTTGGCTTAGAACAAGCTACTCATACACTGTATAACCAAATATTGGACCTTGTAAAAAAATATTCAACACAAAAACAAAGGCCATGCCATAAAACTGTCAAATTAAAATGTACACAACCGAATTACAAATTACACCAAGGTTTCTAGAACAACACAGATTACCCAATATGTAGGTTTTGTTTAACAAAATGTTGGAAGAGGAATTAAAATCTCAAGAGTGCAATTCTTCACTTTTGGAATACACTAAAAGCCACCCCAAAAAAAGAATTTAATGTGAACTGAGCAGGTAAGAAACCGGAGTTTAGAGCCCCAAATAAACTATGCTAAGTAATGTGGAGACAAATGTCTGTTGTTCAAGTTCCCCTTGACAGATTGCTGTCAATGATCCTTTGATGATTCCTGCATCACACACGTACAGTAAAAGCCAGTTTATCAGTGACCCGATCAACCGTAACTTCCGTATAACCGGCACCTCAAAAAAAGGTCCGCATTCAATTAAACTAAATAATTTAAATCAAATTAAATAATCCGCATTCGATTAAATTAAATAAATAGATTAAATTTCCTGAATTTATCAGGAAAAAAATATTTTTCTTGTGTGCTTTCGGCCGAATATCTGGCACGCGCTTTAACTGGCATTGGCCAGGTCCCGAAGGTGCTGGATAAACGGGCTTTTACTGTATTTTGGTTGCTACGTACCCCCAAAACTGCTGATATGTGCACTGAAATTCCAGTCTTTAATTTCTTAAAGTCACACACTTCTACCTTATAATGACCAACATTACAGTAATAAAGCTAGTTAAATTACTTACTGTAACATACAATAAACTACACGATATACCTGAAGCATAATTAAGAAAATAAAGTTTCAATTATATTAAATCTGGTGATCTTTCACCCTTTCTATTAATTTCCCCCCCTTTTTACAAAACATATTAATCTCATCCAGCACACGTGGCCTAATTTTCCTTAGTTTAAAGTTTTTAGCTCTAAAGACAGTTTATCTACTGAGTTGCTGTGAAATAAAAACCAGGAAGGCATCACATTTGATCCATGGTCTGTGGGTAGTAGCTGATCTGAACATCTTGAGGAAAGATAGAGATTGAAACTTCCAGCTTGCCTTTCTTGTTTCTCTTGCATTGAAGCATCGATTTTGAAGTGGGAAGTAATTTTTAGAAAATTGGTTGTGATTGGCTGAAAACCAGTTTCACACAGTAGTTTTGAAACATTCAACCATTCACTGATAGAGATTCAGCATAAATGCATTCACCTCAATTTGAGGTGCTTTTAGGTCTCAAAATGGGAAGAGTGACTGAATAAGTACATTGTTCAACAACCTAACCGAATGTGCCCACAGTGTTGGAAGGATTTCTCATTTATTCCCACAATCTTCATGAACTGAAGTACAACAGAAAGAACCTCCTACAGTTCCTGAGATTGTAAAATCACCAGACAGAGGAAATTGAACCACCATGGAAGAATTTGATTCAAGAGCTGCTCTCAGTGATTTTATTGATATGGAGGAGTGAAGGGGGAAAAAACACTCTCAAATTCATATTAGATGATATTAATATTATTCTGTTCAGTAAAATCAGATCTGTTTTCTCAACTGGTCACCTTGAATTACAAGAAAAAAATCTTTAGATCACCAGTATAATTTTAAAGCTGTTTGTGTTCCATTAAAACTGCCCCCTAACCCCAACTCAGAATATAATTTCTAATACTTAATGCAGTATCTGCAGTTCCCTTGATCCTACTGCCTTTAGCATAGACAACCACCAACAGACAGCTGGTAGTCATTGCAGCAACCCTTCGGTTGCTTTGCAAATAGGACATACATTGCTACACACTAAAAATACTGTAAAAACATAGCCTGAACTTTGTGCTTCAAGGTTTACTAATTAATGTTAATGGAGTTAAACACAGAAAAATACATGTGTTTTAGTCTGCATTTATACTGATATCAGCAGTAAGTAGTTTTAAATGAGGGGAAGGAATGACCACGGAACTAAATTATACAGTTTTATAAGTCGCAGTCTTAAAATTGTCTTTTTCTGCTGATTTTAATCTGTGAAATGATTAATCAGATGAGATCAAGTAATAAGTAAGTGGTGCTCGATCTTAAGCAGGCTAAGCATAGTTTGATATGTAAACAAAATATCCTTTTAAGCAATTATTGTCAAATCATTTATAAATAACATTATTCAACCTCTCCAAATAATTTTACAAAGCTTTTCATGTCCTGACAAGAGGGCAGCTTGTTAAATTTCAGAACCTATAATTACAGTAAAATATGTGGATCTATTGGTGATACAGTATATAAAAGATCAGAAACAAAGCAACTTCAAACAAAAGACAGAGTAAATCAAACAATAAGGTCAGTGTCAATAGGTCAAAGCTCCATTAACAGTCATTTGAGCAGAACAGATACAAGGTAGGAAGAGCGAGAAGATTCCATTCTCACTGCCACATCTGGCAACAGACAAATTAGTTAACCCTTTACAAGGATACTTTTCTCGTGTAGTAAAACCCTAATGACAAGCTCCCCGACATCTCAGGGAGTTTGTACAGGACTTAGCTGAGCCAAGGCAGCAGGCTCTGTGCTCATCCAAATTAAGTTGTGTGGAGCAACAGAATTAGGTGGTGTCATAGATTGTGAGTCAGGTTTTTAATCCCTATCTAGAATCCTTTGCTCGACTCGGCATGTGTTGCCTCACTACGATAACACATGCTGAGTCCAGCAAACTGAAATCAGGCTCGGCTCAATGTACCTTGCAGTCAAACAGCCATTTGATGCTGCGCTCACTGCAATGACTCAGACATGCAGACTACTTGGACAAAGTCCCAGAGGGCACCAGGTGCCAGTGGGATACTACCTCTGTCGAAGGATCAGAAGCAAAGATCTTCAGAAGAAGCAGTTTGGCCACTTTTTTGTGCCATCAGCAATTTTGCAAAAAAAAAATCAGCATCTCCATACTGAACACACAACAGTGTATTCCAAAGTAAGTCTTCAAACAAACCTTAATTTTCAAACAAAGAACAACCTTTTAGTAAATAAAACACTCAAGGGTACAAAAATGAAATAAAATTCATAAGTTGCAAAATATTCTATCATTTTTATAGAGAATCTCCCATTTAGTTTACTGTAAAACTTATTAATTGGGCAATCACAATACTGTACAACTTTTTACACATTTTTCAATGATCATTTGAAAAAATATTATGTACTTCAATCAGAAAACTTCCCTCATTTAATGGAAATAAAACATTTTTCCAGATCTCAGTTAAATTGTCTGATTGATACCATAATTAATATATTTTTTACAATCAGATTTTGTTTAAAAAAAAGTCTCTATATGAATGGGTTTCCACCAACAAAAACATTTATTCCCAATGAATGATTCATGTTTTGTTTTATGTAAAAAAACGGTCCCATATGATAATTAACTCCATGTTTACCTGTGGTTCTATACAAAGCAACATTTCAGGAAAATTAGACTGAACATTTCAAGAAAGCAATCATCTGTTTGCTGAACAGATTATAATTATGGGGGACAAAAATCACATTTGTGGCTTCCTAAATGAAAAGGTTCCTCAAAGACAATATTCTGAATTTGTATCAACCAGTATTTGTCTTTTTAAAAAATTGGAAAATACAATTTTGTAATCTTAACAAAACCCTATTTGCAATTAGTGCTCTGCTTTACTGCTGAAAATTTTCATTCTGCCTACCACACACCTGAGCATGCATACACATTCCCATTTTAAAAACAAACTGAAAAATTGGAAAATAAAAATTGCACATAATAAGGAAAGAAAACACAAGAGTGTTGTTAACTGTGACAGTGCCTCTTGTTTGATTCCAGCTCTTTATACTTCAGGACTCATTGCCCTTCAGATTACATCATTAGCCACAGCATCACTAGTTC
This sequence comes from Hydrolagus colliei, assembly GCA_035084275.1. Lineage (NCBI taxonomy): Eukaryota > Metazoa > Chordata > Chondrichthyes > Chimaeriformes > Chimaeridae > Hydrolagus > Hydrolagus colliei. Next base: position 60,746,471 of record CM068744.1, on the reverse strand, counting down.
AGTTCACAGTAAAATACAAACAGACGTTGGAAACAAACTTCATTCCATCTTTGACATTTCAAATTTAGTTGTCATGATTTCCTGATTTGGAAAGAAAGAGAACAATCAGTATGAGGCATTAATTAATAACGCTTGAAATAAAAGTTTTACCCATTTGACCAACAGCTGCTGTGTTTTCAACTCTGTGCTCTCCTTTCTCTGACGAGCAGGTATATAGGTACTATGCTATATGGGTACCTATGGTACCATATAGTGTCCCACAAACAGTCATCGATTGAAGTGACCAATTTTTTTTTCTCTCTCAGGATTATTATCAAGTGTGTGGAGTAAGGAAACTTGCCAAGGTTTCGCCCTGCCTGGGATTGAACCAGGTTTTTCGCTTGTAAGGCGAATGCTCCAGACACTGAGCTACAGGACTCCACATATGTGCTTGACTGGAAGTAGTTCTGAAACATTGCATACTGGTTCCAGTGAACCTTTAAGATCAGCTACAACAATGCAATACAACAAACAAAATGACCATGCTACTACATACAATAGGGGAGAAACGTAAGGGAGAAAACGAAGGAATATAGTTTTATTTGGCTGCTGTAGGCAGATGGAATCAAAGTATACTTACTTCATCTGAATCCAGTAACACGGGGAGTGCTCTAAAAGAAACAGGAAAATCTTATTATCGAAATCAGATTGATTGTAAATATGTACTCAAGTAGGTTTGTGTCTTAACTTTGTGTCTTAACAACTGTTGGTACTTTGAATATTATGTACACATTCTAGACTTTTATCTTTTGCAGCAAACATTTTTGCTTCAAGGTACTAGATTAGATTGCAAAATTAAACTGATAATTAATAAAAGGTTAATAAAATTAATAATTACACATCTGTAATAGAAGGAATGTTTTCTTCCACCCATTTTAAATCTTCATCCTGTGAAAAAGATTAAAAGGAGATATGAGTCGACGAACAATTGAAACAGGAAATGGAAGGGCTTTACATAATAATTTGAAGTCAAATAATCTGAGGCATTTGTTGGGAACAGTAATACAGTAAAACCTCAATAATCTGACATTCCGACACTCCCTAAAACCGGCAAGATTTCAAAATACAAACAGCATTAGGTTTTTTTCCCGTTGTCGGCAAATCTCCCCAAATGCGGAAAAGCTGCTTGCAGTTCAAGCTCTGTCAACCTGGCACTGAAGGTGGAGCTCGGGCATAGTTTGGCTTCAGTGCTGTGTTTGCAGCAAATGTGGCGTATGGGGCAGGGGCTCCCCAGCCATTTCTAGGATAGGTTCTAAATACCTAAATTCCAAAATCTAGGAGGTGAGTGCTGGATTATCGAGGTTATACCGTAGTTATAATGGGTGGAGGAGAAAATATGACACCAAAGCAGTGTTACCAAGCAATCAAAAGAACCATATAATAAGCAATAAATGTAGTTATGAGAATCGAACTGTGATACAATTTAGATCCAACAAAGTCACACACAAAACATTGAGAACTTGTTTCCCATTCGAGTTGCTTGCTTAGTTTTACTAATCAAAGGTCATTTGAGGGGGAAATCTGTGCATCTGTGAAATATACAAGTATATATGGAATACCGTAAATACCCGCGTATAAGGCACACTTTTTTTTCATGTCGGAAGATCTCGAAAGTTGGGGGTGCGCCCTATACACAGGTACAATAAATTTTGAGCATCGGAAATACGGTAAACAGGAGGGGCGGCCGGCGCGCTGTCAGCCGGGCTTTGGTCAGTTTCCGGCGGGGGTTGGGGGGAGCGGGTGACAGGGCTTCGGCCTCGGCCACCCGGGCAGCGGCAGCAGCAGCGGACTTTAGTGCTGTGCCTGCTGCCTGCCTTCTGCCAAACCCAGTCTGCCTCCTTCCCTCCCTTCCTCTCCTGCCTCCCTCTCTCCCTGCCTGCCTGCCTGCCTACCTCTCTCCCTGCCTGCCTCCCTCCCTCCCTCCCTCTTTCCCTCCCTCCCTGCCTGCCTCCCTCCCTCCCTGCCTGCCTCCCTCTCTCCCTGCCTGCCTGCCTCCCTCCCTCGCTGCCTGCCTCCCTCCCTCCCTCCCTCTCTCCCTGCCTACCTCCCAGCCTGCCTGCCTCCCTCCCTGCCTCCCTTCCTGCCTGCCTCCCTCCCTACCTGTCTCTCCTGCCTCTCTCTCTCCCTCCCTACCTGTCTCTCCTGCCTCCCTCCCTTCTGCCGGCAATATCATCGAAAATGCTACAGTTTTTTTTCAGCAAGGTCAAAAGTGGGGGGTGCGCCTTATACGCGAGTGCGCCTTATACGCGGGTATTTACGGTATACAGAAATGTGGCAGAGTACAAAATCAAATGCAAGGATTATCATCAAAATAGATATTACCTCTCAAAGACATATGTATTAACAACCATACTGATTTGGATACCAATCTGTGGGATTCTTTATGGAGCAGCAAATTAGTGCTTTAATAACTAATGTTGACCCAACATCTTTCGTGAGACAGCAGATCTTTATATAATAATAATCCATGCATTTGATTTAGCACTTTTCACGTTTTCGAGATGTCTCAAAGTGCTTTACAGAATATATTGTAAAGCAAATTCACTGCATATTTGTGGGTGAAACACGGCAGCCAATTGCACACAGCAGTGTCCCACAAACAGTTATAGATTGAAATGGTCAATTTATTATTGTTCGGGAGATTATTATCAAGTGTGTGGAGTAAGGAAACTTGCCCAAGGTTTTGCCCTGGCCAGGAATTGAACCCAGGTCTCTCGCTTGCAAGGTGGGTGCTCTAACCACTGAGCTACAAGACTCCTTTGTATTTGATCAAATATTGCCAACTGACAACCAATACACTGTTAATATTCCAAATTGTGAGATTTATTTGCAGCCAAATGATGAACCACATGAAAGTAAGGCCGTGGAGGGACTTGAAGGTGAGGACAAGGATTTAGAATTCTATCTTCTGAGGGATGGAGTGCCAGTGGAGCTGGGCGAGGATGGGGCTGATGGCGTCACAGAGCCTGAGGTGGGAGAGGACACAAACTACAGAGTTCTGGATGATCTGCAGAACAACTCATACAAACTTCAATAATTTGCTTCCTTTCTAGTTTTGATAATAAATATGTAATCATTGTTTCACAACTCAATGTACTAATCACTCACCAAATTAGAGGTTGGTTTTCCTGTGCCATTCTCTACTTTGGATGCCCTCAACTTTATTCCATCAGCTACAAGATACCCAAGAAAAAGAAATACATCAACTAGTGACAACTGACTGTTGCTTCAAACACATATACACACACAGACAATGAAAGAGGAAAATACACCATCAAAAATTGTTGATTTTAACATAAAATTTCTGATTACACTGGACGGCATGATAAGTTGGCATATTGTACTTCCAACATATTGTTTCAATTCTGGGGTGGAATTATTTTTATTAAAGCTAAGAGTGATACCACAATACATGACCTTCCTCCAACTAAGGCTGTGGATGATTAAGATCCAAATGCATGTACAACATTAATTCCTCCCCACCCAACCCCAACATGCAACAAGATTGACAAATAGAACAGGTTGTGTAATCAGCACACTTAGCAGTATTTCTGATTCTAAAATGAAAAGTGGAGTAATGCCTAATGCTGTTTGTATTTTGAAATCTTGGGAGATTTCTGGGCGACTGCAATGAGTGGTCTTGAGGGAGCTGACAAATACAATAGGCTGTGCCATAAACTTCTATGGTTCTGTGTCATATTCACCAAAATTTTCTCCCACCATGAATTCCTCCATTTCATCATCTGGATCATCAATAAGAGGAGTGAAGGCATACCTGAGGCAAAAACACAAAGGGGGAGAAAAAAAAAGTGTAGAACACTTGCTCTCCAAACCACCCATCTCTCAGTAGGGCAGTAATGTAGTTCCAAAGGTGACAGCTGCCCTCCTGTCTCATGCTCTATAGTTTGTCTGCCAACATTCACCAGCATAACTCACAAATAAATTACTATTTGAACAATATACTAAACAGCTACCAGTACTTGTGAAATAGTGCTCAAGCAAGAATGCCCAGAAATGGGATGAAAGTCTACTAGCTGTTAGGGTCTTATGGGAAACCAAACTCAGTTTGCGGTAGATATGGATTCAAGACACAAACCAACTCTATTCAATGTTCTCTATTTAACAACTAAACACTAGCCTCACTCAAGAAGAGGTCTATAGGTTTGTTTGAGAATTGAATAAATGTCACAGTAGTGCTATTGCATTTGGCATTGCAGATGAGGTTGGTTAGAATACACAAGAGCTGTACTTTGCATCCAAGCCATACAATGTTCAAATTGCAAGTGCTATGCTAACATTGGGTCCTGTTCATTTTCTCAACACTTACCGTTATTTGTCTTGAACTATACAACATTCACAATAAAGCTTAACATTTTTAATACAATCTTACCTCTGGTTATTTGCTGATGGTCTCCAGAGAATCATGATGACTAAAAGGATGACAGAAAAAAGGAGTCGCCATACAGCATCATCAACCCACAACTCCATCCAATCCTATAAAAATTTAAAAAGAAGTAAAACAGAAATAGAATACCAACAAACACATCTGTGAATATAAAATCAGAAAGATAGCCTTTTGAGAGCAGAACATTTTAAGCAGTCTTCAAATAACTGTGAAAATTCCAAGTTGGCCAATAGCTCTGAAAGTTCCTCTTATGGAGATGAAAAACAATATACAGGTAGCCCCCGCTTACCGAACACCCTGTTAACAAAACTTCACTATAACGAGGGTTTCTATTTGTACCCCCCTATGTGCTTAGCGAAGGCTATGCTCATGATAATGAAAGTTTAAATCTCGCGCGCTTCTTGTCTCCCAGCAGCCTCCACGACACAAGCGCACATATATACACACACTTACTTCAGCGCCACCTAATCCAAGAGAAAACGTTGCAGTATGGGAGGAGCTTACGCGGTAGGACACTCTGTCTGTCTGACTCTTCTCTGTCTCTCTCTTTCTCCTTGCTTCTTTCCCTCTCTGTCTCTCTCTTTCTCTGTGTTTCTTTCCCTCTCTGTCTCGCTGTCTCTTTCTCCGTGTCTCTTTCCCTCTCTGTCTCTGTCCGTGTCTCTTTCCCTCTCTCTGTCTCTCTCTCCGTGTCTCTCTCTCTCTCTCCGTGTCTCTTTCCCTCTCTCTGTATCTCTCTCTCCGTGTCTCTTTCCCTCTCTCTGTCTGTCTGGGTCGCGCTTTCTCTTTCTCTCTCTGTATCTCTCTGGGTCTCTTTCTCTCTCTCTGTTTGAGTCTCTGGCTGTCACAATCTCACTCACAGTCTCTCTGTCTCTCTGTGTCTCTTTCTCTTTAACTCTCTCTCCCTGCCTTCAATAACAGTGCTACCTACCTTATGCCATCGCTGATACACTGTAAATGTTAGTGCTAGGCTAGGCACAAGGCATTACTGGAAGCAAATTTTTGAATATACGGAAACACAGGAGGGACCTCCCCCCCGCTCACTTAACGCAATTTTCGCTTAACGAGGGGTTTTGAAGTCCCTAACCATATCGTTAAGTGGGGGATACCTGTAATGGTATTGCAATGAAATGTTCAATTATTTGTTCAACAATCCATTACAGTGTCTCTGTTAGACAAAGACTATCTGCACTAATGGAAGGAATACAATGTTAACAAATGTGGAGTATGATTTCCAGACAGAATGGAGGGAAAGATAATCAGAAGAAAAGTTAAAATAAAAAATGGCAGAGAATATAGTAAAAAAAAGGAATAAATACAATTTTTTATTTAAATTGTGTGATGCATTTACTTACAGTTTACATTACTATTTGCAGAATCAGGCTATTCCAGATGTTTGTTTAGCTTCAATATAGTATTATTAGTGTTTAGCTTCAGCATCTCATTAAGACAGAATCACTTGTCCACAGAGAGAGAGAAAGTATCAGTAATTACTATAAATGTATTAAGGTTACGTTTAACTAATGATATAGTTATTGATTATAATGGTTAATTTTAAATTGGTTCAATAATAATTTGAAAAGGAGATAAAATAACTGTATTCTAACCAATAGGCTAAAAATGTATTTAAACGGCTGAGATTGTTTATAGAAAGTAATTAAAAAATATAACTTACTGACTGACATACTGCCAATCGGAACTTTTTTGTTGTCCATATCATAAACCCAACTGATGCTGAAAATTAAGATAGTTGCATTAGAAGGCACAAAGGGACAGTCTGAATTGTTTCTTTTATTTTTAAAAAAGAATTAAAATTACTTACCTAGAATTGCCAAAATTAAGGTATTCGTAAAGTGCCTGTACAGTGACAACTTCACTGCATTTTTCCTTAATTTCAGAGTTTTCATTGTTTGAGCCAGGCTGACAAATATGTAACAGCAGTTAAGGAATATGACCATGTCTTCAATACTCAGAGCAAATTATAGCTTAATAAATAAACAATAAATAAACACACAAATCAAATTGCTCATTTATACAAGCCTGTTTATCCAGCACCCTCGGGACCTGGCCAATGCCGGTTAAAGCGTGTGCCGGATATTCAGCCGAAAACACACCAAAAAAATGTTAACAAATTTTTTTAATGCATTTTCCCGGATAAATTCCAGTTATTCAAATGAGGACCTCTTTTTGCGATGCCGGTTATACAGAAGTTACGGTTGATCGGGTGCTAGATATACAGACTTTTACTGTATATATCCACTCCTCTAATATATATTAAAGCCAATTGTAACATCTGCACAGAAAATAAAACAGAGCTCATCAGTGCTACATTTCAATTGTAGTACAGAGAATACCTCATGGCCTGTCAAACTGAGGGATTACTTTTATCGACTGTTTTGAGCATTATTGTACCTCTTCACTCTCCTCCCATAGCCAACAGAATAATGTTTGAATGTTTCATAGTGGTGGACAGCAGGAGTGTGTACATGGTGGTGACCACAGGGTAGTTTTACGTAGAGTCAAAGAAGTAGATTGGAAGGCAGTACCGTATATCTCCGCGTATAAGGCGCACTTTTTTTCAGGTCGGAAGATCTCGAAAGTTGGGGGTGCGCCCTATACACAGGTACAAGCAATTTTGAGCCTCGGAAATACAGTAAACAGGAGGGGCGGCCGGCGCGCTGTCAGCCGGGGTTTGGTCAGTGTCCGGCGGGGGTTGGGAGGAGCGGGTGACGGGGCTTCGGCCTCGGCTGCCCGGGCAGCGGCAGCAGCAGCGGACTTCAGTGCTGTGCTTACCTTCTGCCGAACCCAGTCTGCCTCCCTCCCTCCCTGCCGCTCTCTCTCCCTCCCTCCCTCCCTGCCTGCCTGCCTGCCTGCCTCTCTCCCTCTTTCTCTCCTGGGCTGCCGGCCTGCCTCTCTCCCTCTCTCTCTCCCGGGCTGCCTGCCTGCCTCTCTCTCTCTCCCGGACTGCCGGCCTGCCTCTCTCCCTCTCTCTCTCCCGGGCTGCCTGCCTGCCTCTCTCTCTCTCCCGGACTGCCGGCCTGCCTCTCTCCCTCTCTCTCCCGGGCTGCCGGCCTGCCTCTCTCCCTCTCTCTCTCCCTCTCTCTCTCCCGGGCTGCCGGCCTGCCTCTCTCTTTCCCGGGCTGCCGGCCTGCCTCTCTCCCTCTCTCTCTCTCCCGGGCTGCTGACCTGCCGTCCTCCCTCCCTCCCTCCCTCCCTCCCTCCCTCCCTCCCTCCCTCCCTCCCTCCCTCCCTCCCTCCCTCCCTCCCTCCCTCCCTCCCTCCCTCCCTCCCTCCCTCCCTCCCTCCCTCCCTCCCTCCCTCCCTCCCTCCCTCCCTCCCTCCCTCCCTCCCTCCCTCCCTCCCTCCCTCCCTCCCTCCCTCCCTCCCTCCCTCCCTCCCTCCCTCCCTCCCTCCCTCCCTCCCTCCCTCCCTCCCTCCCTCCCTCCCTCCCTCCCTCCCTCCCTCCCTCCCTCCCTCCCTCCCTCCCTCCCTCCCTCCCTCCCTCCCTCCCTCCCTCCCTCCCTCCCTCCCGGGCTGCCGCTCTCCCTCCCTCCCTCCCTCCCTGCCTGCGTGCCTGCGTGCCGGCCTGCCTCTTTCCCACTCTCTCTCTCCCGGGCTGCCGGCCTGCCTCTCTCCCCCTCTCTCTCCCTGCCTCCCTCTCTCCCTGGCTGCCCGCCTCTCTCTCTCCCTACCTACCTGTCTCTCCTCCCTTCTGCCAGCAATATCATTGAAAATGCTTCCAATTTTTTTCACCAAGAAAAGGTAAAAAAACGGGGGGTGCGCCTTATACGCGGGTGCGCCTTATACGCGGAGATATACGGTATTTGAAAATTGTAGGAATCAGCCAACATGGGGAAGACAGAGGTGAGGCAATTATATGCGTGAGGAGTGGGGCAAGGGAGCAGGTGGTATGTTTCAATTATGATGGACAAGGAAGAGGTGGGAGCAAAATTACACAAGGTAGGGACAGGAGCAGAAGACACTAGGAGGGGAATGGTGGAGGAAAAAGGTACAGCCGAATTTCAACTATTTTGGTCATAAGGAAATGCATGACTTCCTCACAATGAATTGGAGGCAAGGACTGGGCACTTGATGGAATGGTGAAGGTGATTTGTGGTGGAAAAGAGAAGTTTGGGTAGTCAAAGCAGTTAATGGTAAGCAAAACAGTTTTTGGTAGAGTACAAGAACAGAATGGGACACTCAGCCCCTTCCATGGAAGCACCTCATCTTTGGCTATTTCAGAATCTCCAGAGTACATATTCGAAAGAAACCACATAGTCACCAATGCCATTTAGAATATTTGATATGGGCTAACTCTAGTCATCAACAACCCATGTGCTCCTATGCAGTATAAAAGCTATAGGAGAGACAACTGCTGGACAAAAATGGAAACCTCTGAAGTTGCACACAAAATCAGTCCTTGAAGTAAGAAGTTACAACTACAGACAGGGTTTAAAATATTTGGTTTGATAACTTTCTAGAACAGAAATATTGTAACAGCAGACTATTTATACTAATATGTACAGTATATCACAAGTCATAACAAGAGATCCCTGCTTCTCAAACCGTTGTTAGGGGGCTGGTAGTATGCCTTAAAGAAGGTTACATTAATTATCCATAATTTAAACAAACAACATGCAGTTAGCAGAATGTTTTTCGGCAGCTATTAATCAGCTAGAAGTCAGACTGCAAGAAAACAATTTTTTTAATAGATATTTTAAAAATAATTTTGCTTTATAGTTAAATCATGGTTGCAGCAAGCATAGTTCCATTACAAGGGCAAAGTTTAAATTCTTTGAGCACAGATGAAGATGAGCAGTTGAGATTACCACATCAAAAGCATTCATTTATTAAAGGATATCCACCAGCATAAACCAGAATCAAGCAAAGCCAAGGGTATACTGGCCAAAAGAGCAAGATCAGATTCCTTTTCCTATAATGCCAAAAAGTGAGAGCAAATAATGTTAGAGACAGATAACAAACTTCAAGGATAAATTCAGCAGTTCACAAATAGTTACAAATGCACATAAATTGAGCTAGAAGCTTGGATTAGGTAGGATTCCAGCAAAGTTCTCTCAAATTAGATTTGTGTCCTGTTCTCTCCACAAATTAACTTAAACATAGATTATGCAGAGTCAAAAGCTAGCTGTATTGAAAGCAGCTGCAAGAAACATCTGTCTACCTGCAGTATATGATCTGTAAAGATCATATACTGCAGGTAGACCTCGCTTAACGTTGCTTTGGTTAATGTTGTTTCGTTATTATCTTGCTGATACATAGAGGAACCTTTATTCATATAACGTTACAACATTTGCTATTACGTCGTTCGTACGGGTGGAAACAAGCTACTTTGGGTAGTGTAGGCGTAAATAGACGCTGAACGTCCGGCATTCTTGCATGGGTTCGCTTAATGTTGTTTCGCTTAAAGTCGCACTTTCGCGAAGATATCTACGACGTTAAGCGAGGACTAAGTGTATATGTAGACAAGAGAAAACAGTCTGCAAATAAATTATATTTATAGTTTTCACACTTGCCATATCATATATTTAATGTATTTTAAAAGTATTTAGTATAAATAGAATAGCAATCATCATATCATTGTGAGGCCGAGCATAACTAATTTAATTCTAGTCAGATTCAACTTGAGTAGAAATATTTTCATAAATTTTGTTCACCAGCATAGATCCTTCATTTGTTGGCGGTATTTATATAATCTATCTAGTGGATAACAGGTGTAGAAACCTCCTAGAATTCAGGTAACACATATCCCATTACATTTACTCAGATCCATACAATAAAGGGATAAAAATCAATGCTTCAGTAACTTCTATGGCTTCACAAAATGAAAACATTTACAAAATGTACTTAAATTAAAACAACTGTGAATGGATATTGGAGTCTCACCACCATAATAAATAATCCTTGCATTTGACATAGTGCTTTTCACATCTTCTAGATGTCTCAAAGCGCTTCACAGAATATACAGTAAAGTGAATTGATTATATATTTGTGGGCAAAACGTAGCAGCCATTTGCCCAGGGCAGTGTCCCACAAACAGTTGTGGATTGAAGTGACCAATTTAAAAAATAAAAATAAAAATTCTTGAAGGATTATTATCAGGCATGTGGAGTAAGGAAACTTGCCCACGTTTTGCCTTGCTGGGAACAAACCGAGGTTTCTCGATTGCAGGGTGAGCACCCTAATGACTGAGCTAATGACTCCACTTTAAAACTTTAACTTGAAAAAAAAATTCAGTTATATTTAACAGCAAATGGGATGACAACATTCGGGATATTGGCTAGGAAAGCTTGCTCAATCCAACTATTTGAGGGAGAGAATACTGAAGGTGATGTTACAATATCACTGGTTTAGAACTGCCACTCTTCCTAATAATAACAACACTCAGAAGCCGAGAATTAAATAATTTAAGATAAAAATTTAATTCGTTTTAATCTTTGCTATATCCAATTTTACATATTCAGTTTAGACAGTTTCTTGAAGACCTATGTAAGAATTCCAAGGCTAGACTTAACTTAACTTAGGCTTTTCTACAGAACACACAATACAGAACACAGAATACACAACCTAGATTGTAACGAAATTCATCACAAATGTGCTTGGGATTTTAACTGTCAGAATCTGCACACTTTTTGTCTGTTTAGTCATAAAATACTTTTATTTTCACACAAAAAACAGTAGTGCAAGTAAACTGTTTCCATTTGGGGAAGTCTATTTCAAACAGAGAAGTTACTGCCGTTAATTTGGACTAAGTATTTTATCCACAAAGTTTGTTGTACACTGATTTTAGGCAACTAGATAAAATATAGTACTGCTAGAGAAAGGTTAACAAATATTCTGTTAACAAAAATTCCATAAGAAAAAAATTAATTAGCTTACTCAGATGAACAAAATTAAAGAGCTCAATTTTTGGCAATTGTGTGGAAAGAATTTTTTAAATCCTGAAAAATGTTCAGCTTGCTATTTCAATGAACTTGGATGGAAAATTTAGAATCTGGATTCTAATACATCTTGTTCAGCTTGTTGAATTGCTGCCTCTAAGTTCAAAGGTTTGGATTCAAGCCTCACATTGGACTTTAAATCAATTATGCAGCCAATGGAATTATGTTACATTACAAGATCAGTCATGATCTTATTAAAAGATGGTCATAGGAACACAAGTAGACCATTCAGCCCATCGAGCCTGTTCCATCATTTAATTAGATCATGGCTGATCTGTATCTCTACTAGTCCTTTCTAATTCCAATTTCCTGCTTTCTCCCCGTATCCCTTATTTCCTTGAACCTCTATCAAATTACCCCTCGATCTTCCAAACTCAAGGGAATACAATCCAAGTTTATGGAGCCTTTCCTAGTAACTTAACCCTTTTGGCCTGGTAACATTCTGGTGTACATGCGCTGCACCCTCTCCACGGCCAATATATCTTTCCTGAGGTGTAGGGCCCAAAATTGAATGCAGTCTCCAGGCGGGGTCTGACTAATGCTGTATACAGCTGAAGCATCATTTCTTCCCCTTTGTATTCCAGGCCTCTCAAGATAAAGGCCAACACTCATTTGCCTTTTTAATTACATTTTGTACCTGGGAATTAGTTTTTCGTGATTTGTGGACATAGACACCCAAATCTCTTTGCTCTTAATCCAAATCAAATCCACAGCTCTTAATTTCTCCCCCGTTAAGAAAATATTCTGCCTTATCTTTTTTTGGTCCATAGTGGATGAACTTGCATTTCCCTACATTGAACTCCAACTGCCACTACTTTGCCCACTCACTTAATCTGTCTAAGTCCCTTTGTAACTTCCTATCCCATCTATACTACTTACTGAGCCTCCTATCTTAGTGGCGCCTGCAAACTTGGATATAAAACTTTCTATTTTTTCATCCAAGTCATTTATATATGTGGCAAACAGCTGAGGTCTCAGTACAGATCCCTGGGGACACCACTTGTCACGTCAATCAGAGAACGTTCCCTTTATCCCTACTCTGTTTCCTGCCTCCCAACCAATCGCCAAACCACGTCACAAGGTTATGCCCCATTCCATCTGATTCTATTTTTGTTAATAATCTTTTGCGTGGAACCTTATTAAATGCTTTCTGAAATTCCATGTAAACGACATCCATAGACACTCTCTATCGATCATTTTAGTGATTTCCTCAAAAAATTAAACTAGATTAGTTACACACGACCTATCCTTCACAAACCCATGCTGACTCTCTTCCATAAGCTCATAACGCTAAGTGTTTAGTCACTCTGTCCCCATTGATGGATTCCAGTATTTTCCCTACAACTGACGTTAAGCTAACAGGTCTGGAATTTCCTGGTTTTTCCTTTCCTCCCTAAAGGGTAGACATTCGCAATTTTCAGATCTAAGGGTACAATTGCCAAATCTAGTGAGCTTTGCAAAATTATGACAAATGCATCTGTAGTTTTTAAATGCACCCAGAATTTTTCGACCTCCCCTACGTGTTTCACCCCTCCCCGTACACTCCCCTCCCAGTTCGGGTCACACGCCTCCTGTGCAGCGCCTTGGGACGTCCTCCCGACGTGAAAGGCGCTTTATAAGTGTAATTTGTTGTTGTTGTTGTTGTAATTTCCTCTCCTATTTCCTTTAACACCCTGGGTTGGAAACTATCAGGTCCGGGAGATTTGTCTATTTTGAGCATCATTATTTTCTCCATTAACATTTTAAAATTTATATTTATTTTATTAAGCATTTTTCTTTGAGGAGCCTACTCCTGCTCCTATTTCTTATGTGGAGCTCCTGTAGCTCAGTGGTTAGCGCACTCGCCTTACAAGCAATTGTTTGAATCCAAGCAGATCAGGGCGAAACCTTGGGCAAGTTTCCTTACTCCAAATGCCTAATAATAATCCATCCAAAAAAACACAATAATAAAAAAAATTGGTTATTTAAATCCACGACTGTATGCTGTGCGCAAATGGCTGGTTAAAAAGGTTCATACCTCATCCATTACAACTGTGGAAAATGCCCACCACTGAGATAATACACTATATTCACCCAAACATGTGTGCTCTGCAGATAATATTTTGAGAACCAGAACTGCTGGTTTGTCACTGGTAGTGGTAAGAACAATTTGAGTTGATGGTTTGAAGTGGATCATTTAGTATTAAAATTTATTGGTTTAAATTTAATTTCTAACCACATATGGTTATTATAGAACTATTATAAAGAACATGAATGATTATTGGAAATTTGGTATAATAGCTGGTAGAGTCATGGATGGACATGCTCATTATTAAGAGTGAATACAGGATTCAGCCAAGTTTGGATGGGATAGGATTCTCCATAACTAACTAATGATACTTGGTAATACATCAGGAAAAATTATCATGATGAATTTCGGTTTAAAGCTTCAATTAAATTAATTTGATAAAATGGAAGCGACGACACAATTCAGCTAACATTAGATTACATAAAACATTTCCTATGCAATGGAACAATACTTTGCAAAGTGATAATTGTTTTTCTAGAATATAGAATGCTTAGAAGGATATGAACCACACAAAACAGGAATCAATCAATGCTAAACCTATCTCGGCCACCATGACTGTAACACTTCTTGGATCCTAGAGTATTAAAAATAGGAAAATTGTTATATTTTCTAATAGATTTCATATGAGAAAACGATATCAGCATTACCAAGTCGTATAAAACTGTAGACAGCTCAGTAACTCACAAAACTGAACAGCAAGTTTGTGGCACAGATGATAAACTTTGAATCCAAACTTCAACTGACATTGAAACCATCTACCCATGTGCAGTTTAGTCAGAAATCAAACCTTGATGATCAAAAACTATCATGGTAAATCACATTATGTAGTTGCTAGTGAGACCCTTTATCATATAGTTAATGACTGTATGATAAAGGGATGAGTACTTAGCATCTGCAGACCATTTTGGATATGTAAAAAAAAATTGGAAGGTGAGTGATTATTCGAAAAAAGACGATAACAAATCTGAATACTCAGAGAGCATTTATTATTAGGAACATGATGTTCAGTATAAATTTTTTGGCATGACTTCATTCAACCAATGATCTCTAGCAGCTGAATAATTTAATCACGACAAAAAGCTTTACTCTAGAAATGAAATACGGATGAAATAAGGCTCCTAAACTAGTCTCCAAACATAAAAACGGGTAATAAATTTTCCCTGAAGGGCATGCCCAGAAGAAGCTTTATTAACTTAGTTTGCCTCTCTTCTCGGTTAAAGGTCCTGCTTGCTCAATATACATATATTGTTAAAATAGAGAACTTTTAGTTTAGGCTGCGTTTCCTTCACTTCAAACCCTAAATGCATATAGGTGACAATTCAATATACAGTACCATACAAAAGTGCAAAGGTGGAAATAGAACTGATTGATCAACCGGTTTTATTCTAAAAATAATCTTACATGTTAAAAGGATAACAAACTAAACATGCACAAAAATAAAGGCCAAATGATACAAAACTGTTTTTTTTTTGTAAAAAAAACCCGAGATCCACCTGCCACTCTAAACACAGATTACTCAATTTCAACATTAATACATGATCAAACACAGTCTAAATTTGGATTGTACATCATTCTGCTGTATCAAACATTCAGCTTTTATCTCATATAATGTTCCTTAATTCCTACTAAAAAAAATTAAACAAAGTGAGCATTTTGAAAAGAAAAAAAAAGAAAGAAATTATACTAGGATTGCTGTAGTTTAATCAAACTTACTTTAAATGAAGAAATTGAAAATTAGATAAATTGTTCAAATAAAATAAATTTAGAAATGAAAAATTTGAAGATTAAAAATGTATTATTTCACCTTACCCCAGTAATTCTCAAGACTCCTTCAATGGCTGCAAAAATCAGGTAGAGAAGTCCCAAGCCAACCACTCTGTGCATTACGGTGCCTAATCGAGGTCTGTTGGAACAGAAAGTTAAAAGGCATAGAACAATTTACATATATATATATATATTTATATATATCACGGTCCACATAAGCAGATATCTTACAGTGCATCATACAATTAACTAGAAGGGCAAGCTGAGGTAAGGAAAGAAATTGTGGCCAAAAGTGCCGTCTTGAGATGAACTTTGAAGGCAGGGAATGAGGGGCTTACGAACGGAGAGCTGGAGTGGGGTCAACACAACTGAAAGCTTATCCAGCAATGGTAACTCAAAGCACTCTGAAACCAGATGCTAGGATGTGTGAATGAGTGATATTGGGCAACTCAACTTAACCCTCTTTGATTAAGATGGAGGTGTACAGTAAAAGCCCGTTTATCCTGTACGCTTGGGACCTGGACAATGCCGGTTAAAGCACGTGCCAGATATTCAGCCGAAAAAACACAAAAAAAAATTTAAAATGCATTTTTCCAGATAATTTCCAGTTAAAAGAATGTAGACTTTTTTTGAGGTGCCAGTTATACGGAAGTTTTGGTTGTTCGTGTGCCGGATAAACTTTTTTTTAACTGTACTTGGTCTATGCTCAAATGAGAATCCCCATGGAGTCAGTTATACAGTTTGCATTCCCATTGACTTCCAATCATTCAGAGGATTCACTTCAAGATCCTGGTCCACACCATCAAAGTCTTCCATGGCCTTGCCCCACCTACTTCTGTGACCTCCTAAACCCCTACCAAACTGTCTTTCCATTCAGTGGGCTCTGGCCTGCTCTGTCCCACAACCCACCCACTCCATCATTGGCGGGAGAGCCTTCAACCTCTCTGCCCCAACCTTTGCAATTCCATCCTGCAATCCCTCCACCTCGCCCCTCCGTAGCCTCCTTCAAATCCCACCTAAAACCCTCCTCTTCGACCGGACCATCAATCACCTCCCTTCCCTTAGACCAGGTCACAGGGAACAGACACGTTTATAGGGGGTTAGGAGGTCACAGAAGTGAGGGTGGGGCAAGGTCATGAAGGGCTTTGAAGGTGAGGACCAGGATCTTGAATTGAATCCTGTATGTGATGAGAAGCCACTGGAGTCGGTGAAGATGGTGGTGATAGGTTCTCGAAGCCTGGTGCGGGAGAGGACACAGGCTACAGAGTTCTGGATGATCTGCAGGCTATGGAGGGAGGAATTGGGGAGGGCGACAAGCAGGGTGTTGAAATAGTTGAGCATGGATGTAATGAAGTCATGATAAGACATATCTTATAAATATATAAAACTGTATAGAGAAAGGGCAGGAATATAGAACTAAATAGTGATAAATCGTGAAATTGACATTAATTTTTGATCAAAACAACATATTACCCATGTTGAAGGGAAAACAAAATGTAGGAAATAACCAAAAGTAAAATAAATGTAATTTTGGGTAGCTCAACCTAGTGGAACACCAGACAAGGATCAAACAGTTCTGCGTGTGAATGCTCAGTCTGCCCTTCACCTTTGTTAGGTGTATTAATTGCGATTGCCCTTAAAATATCCTGGGAGTGGGGGATGGGAGGAGAAAAGGAGAAAAAAAAGTTTGATATAATTTTTCTACAATAATTGCTTCTGTCAGGATATTTTGGGTGGTATTCAGTGAAATACTTACTTAACTATTCCATATCCTAAGCTTACAATGATCACAAGTAGTCGAGCCAACGTTCGTTTCACTGCGGAAATAAGTTCTGCAAAGACAAGGAGACCTTGTGCTACAGAAAAAGAAAGAAATTGTTAAATGGCTCTTCAGTACACACATGTGCAATTTTAGTGTCAGTGCTCTAAATAGTTTACTGGTGTGTGTCAGTGTATTACTGTGAACAACATCGTCTAGGTATATCTGTAAACAGGACACATCTCCAAAGCTGTTTACACAGCAACAGAAACTAGGGAACAAAATATCTATCACATCCCACAAACCCCGACCAAGTGGTCGATTTCCCCACTTGGCTACGGTATGTATGCGGTGAAGATATTCTATGCTGAAAGCAGCACTCCCTTTTGAATAATTGGGAATCAAAATATATAATGAGCAAAAATAGATAAATTAATTGGAATCACTGACAAAGCATATAGCACATGGACAATATGCTAATCAACACAAATTGTTCACACCTATACGTACAACATGTAATGTGCCAACCACATGGAGTTCTCATCTTTTCCAGAAGTGCTAAACATACCCGATATTCCACTGGTGTTAACATTTTGGTATTCTGCATAGAAAACTGCTTTTTCCAGCATTCCAAGACATATAACTGCGGCAATCCAAAATTGGATCCTCAATAAATCCTTCCAGTAGCATGCAGACCAGATCAACCACAAGACACCATATAATATATAGATGATGCACATCACCATGTAAAACTGCAAGAAAAACATCAAAATTAATTTCCAATTAAAACAATCACAATGTTTTTCAATTGGATACATTTTGTATATCGCCCACAAATATACCGTCAATTCACTTTACAGTGCACTCTGTGAAGCGCTTTGAGATGTCTAGAAGACGTGAAAAGCACTGTATCAAATGCAAGCATTATTATTATGTTTCTAAATACAGGGAATCCCACTATAATATTCTCTGGGTCAGAAAAAAAAAGTCAGAGACAGAATATCTAGAGAGAGAAAAAAAGGCAGACTGGAAAGAAAAGATGGTTGGGCAGAGTGTACAGATAGTATAATTCTAGTTAGAAGTGCTTGGCTAGGAATGTACCTTAATTACGAACAACTAACTAAATATTTAATTAGAACCATAGTGTCCATACACTTGTCTTTAAATTATTCTGGAATGTATGTGTACAAATACAATTGGTTATCCAATACTGTTTCAGACAATTTTTTATTGAAAATATCTATATATCCAAAATTTGACTAAGTACAAGTGTAAAATCTAGATTCTAATTCGGTGTTATAATAAAACAAACTATATATAGACAGAACAAAATAAACTGTGCTTACAATCATCAGTGGAAATTCCGATGCCGAGATAAATCCATGGGAGCTGTGCATCAATACCAAAACTGAAAGACATTTTTTGAACGCAATTTATAAATTCTGCCCAATGTTAAATCATTGGAAAATAAATCTGAATGTCTAACATTGACTTTTCATCAAAATAATTCCCCAAATTAGGATACATTAAAGCTCTGAAAGATGTGTGCCATTGGTCGAAAAAGATTTTAAAAACTAAAATGTTTTCTTATTAAAATAATTTTCTTACTAACAATACCTCAGCTAATCAGAATAATGTGGGGGAGAATCAGTCCAGCAAGCAGGATTTTCTGGATAACTGCTCATTCCTAACATTTAAAATAAATAAATTAAGTAAAAATAAATGTTTCCTAGCATTTAAAATGAATACAGTATTTTAAAATATAAAATAAGGCAAAACATAAAAAGTTTTGTATTGTGGCATCCTGGCTCAGTGCTAACACTCTTACCTCCGAGTCAGAAGGTTGTGGGTTCAAGCCTCATGTTGGGACTCAGAATCACATATTCTAATGCAGTGATGGGGTGGAGGGGAACCCTGAACTTCAAGGTCAATTGTGCACATATGAAACCAATGCTTTACATTTACATTATGCAATCAAGTTTATTTTAAATGGTTAAGAATGCTCCAAGACTTGCAGTTCACCTGTTAAATTCCAACTGCTCGCTGTTGCTTGAGTGGGTTTGATAGAAACGGCAAAAAAATATGGACCTTCTCTCCATGTTTCTGCTACCACTCCATACTGCAAACATAAAAAATAAAAATAATTTATCCTCACAATAATTCTATACGCACTTCCAACATCACAAATAGCAGAATTAATATAATCTCTTGTGTGAATGGAATTGTGTGGTGAAAATAACATTTGCACCTTTCCAGTTGTCTTTGTCTCTCTTTTCCACAAGGAATGAACTGCCTAAAGAAAACAATTTAAAAAAAATAACGTGTAATAATTTACCTCATGAAATACTTTAAAATAGTCACAATAGTTACTCACTTGAATATTAAAACTATGTTGGGTCTTATAGATATGGCATGCTGAAAAATTTAAGTACGCAGAATAAGTTTATACATTGTATTAAAATTGAGAGTTGCTCCCATGCCAC
Source organism: Hydrolagus colliei (assembly GCA_035084275.1). Taxonomy (NCBI): domain Eukaryota; kingdom Metazoa; phylum Chordata; class Chondrichthyes; order Chimaeriformes; family Chimaeridae; genus Hydrolagus; species Hydrolagus colliei. The sequence continues at coordinate 60,726,997 of CM068744.1, read as the reverse complement.
AACTATAACAATCATGCAGTATAAATAATATACTACCTCAGGTCCTTTGGGCTTATGAAGGATGCCGGTGGACTTGACACTCGAGTCCTTCGTCTTGATGATCTGGAAACATTATACACAAAGATGTGGTTATCAATTATAGACATGGAGAGAAATTCTCATCCATTATCAATTTATACCACCTGTAAACTAACCCTTTTCAGGAAGCAGCAGAATTTAGGCTCCAAAATATATCAAGATTTAATCTTACATTCTTTCTAAATTGTTTGAATATACAATATATTTACTGAAAGATCTTTTTTTTAAAAAACTTATTTGCAGCTTATTACATTGCTGCAGTTCCATTTAACATATTGATCTCAAAAATATTTTAACGAAAACACTGGTTATTGTTTCTCTAATGGAGAGATTATCATACATAACCGAGAGCAGAGGTAATGCAATTTAATTCTTTTTTTTTAAATGCAGAAATCGGAGCAAAAATCTGAATACATCAAACCCCCCCCCCACAAAATCTTCCGAAGTAGTGTGGAAATATGAACAAAAAATTCACTTTAGATTCTGATTTCCAGTGCTTCAAGATGCTAACCTGTATTAGGAACGTTATATAAATGGAAGTGGATATAACCCTAATGACAGATACTTTCCAGGTGGAAGAATCATTCACTACCTAACCTGTCAATTCCTTTCATCATTTTAAATACTTAAAAAAAAACACCTTAATCTTATCTGCTCCATGTGGTATAACCCGGTCTACTCAGGCTCAGCCACTCATCATACCCAAGTCCCTTCAACCAGTCAAGAGTTGGTCATTCCCTATTTTTGTGCCAATTCCAATTTTTTAAAAACATGTTCTATTGTAATAAGATCACCTCCTCTTCATCTGAGATCTGCACCACCACAGGCTGTGGATGTACTTGGGTTTTCTGCAAAATGGAAACGGTGAAATTTAAGTTTGATTTCACCTGGAAGAACAAGTCCAGTTCAATTGATTGGAGTTCAACAAACTATCGCATGTACAGTACTTACAGGAAATTTAGGGAAGATTTGAATTCCACCATTACAAATGTTGTTTTCAGACTTATATTCAATGTACTGTCCTTTACTCAATGGGCGAGGTTCCAGGCTATTAACAGTTTTTGCTGCAGAAAAAGTATTTTCGTACATATCCTATGAAATAAAAAGTTCAAATTCAACTCACATTCTTTCATGGAAACACTAAATTGCAAGCCAATTAATTAAAATCTTCATCAAGTTTAAACAGTGTTGACATTCACGCAGCTAGAATTATCACACTTTGCAGTTGCAATGGAACATCACAAAAATGAATTGTGAGGAACATTTGGGGGAAAAGCAATAAAATTCAGCAAAAAAATCAAGGAATTAAGATTAATAAATTTTAATTCAGAAAGTGATTTATCAATCACTTGGTCTGTATTATCCAGTGCCTTGGGACATCCTCCTGACGTGAAAGGCACTATACAAGTGTAATTTTGTTGTTGTTGTATTAAACTGTGAACATTTCAAACCAAACAATGAAGGTCTACATTGTTAGTGTTTACTGTAACTTTATTATTGCAATGTTAACTAAAAACAAAAACCTCAAACAATCAATTAACTTCATATAGAATACCTTACCAATACATTCTGCTCAACTTATATTCTCTTTTTTCCTCTTTATAAGCCAGTACCCAGGTGAAAGCCACCTAGGTGTCTGGTTCGATCCTTAACTGTCCTTTCTTCCCCAAATGCCATGACCCACTTTGCCTTCCCTCACCTCTGCAACATTATCCAACTTCACCACTTCCTCAACCCTCAGGCTGCGGAAACTCTCATTCATACCTTCATTACGTCCAGCCAATTCTTCCCTCGACAGGCTGCAGATCATCCAGAACTCTGTAACCTGGGTTCTCTCCTGCTACAAGCTCTGCAACCCTATCACCCCCATTCTCGCCCGACTCCACTGGCTTCCTCTATCACTCAGAGGATTCAATTCAAGATCCTGGTCCCTCTGGTCATTGTTGTGTAACATTGTTCATATCATACTGTACCTGAGCCATGGTTATATGCTACAAGCATAAGATAATACTTTAAGAGAATATAAATATTCTATTCTAAGTCTGAAAATATTTTTAAAAATATATATAGTACTCACATCAACGTTAGAAAATTCATTGTGGCAGGGGTAGTACCTGAGGTACCATTCAACTGTTAGTGTTATGTTTTCAGGACAATTGAATGAAACAACTATAAAGGGAAAAAATAGAAATTTGAGAATATTGCAAAATATACCTTAAAATATGACTTTACAGTCTATTTACATCTTTTCACAGAATAGTCATTGATGACAACTTATGGTTTGTGAAAACCACATACAAGGAGAATACCAGACTTCATTCAACAAAATTTAACTTTAAAACATCTTAAGAACAATTTGAAATATTAAAATGTTGGTTAGCCCTGAGAAGACGATTTGGCTTGTGAAAGTAAGAATGGTTTATATGAACTTAGCAAGGCTTTCTCAGTTTCTGGTACATTCTGAATAAATGTGAGCTGCTGATCCATTTGGCCTTGTGAATCATTGAGCTATGCTGACATACATCAGAAACAATCATTACTGCTCACGTAATCTCTTTAGATCAAATATTACATAAAAACAAAAAAATACAGTAATTATAATAAGCCCTGCATTGAACACAATATCTATAAAAATGTAATGAACTTTATAGATAACCTGTCAGTTACAGCCATTATTTTGTAGGCAAATTTGATAATCCATTTCCAAATACAACATCCCACTGTTGGCCAGGACACCATGAATCAATTCTGTTCCCTTTTAAAAATAATGGCATGGGTTATTTATGTCCACTTAACAGACAGAAAGGACTTCAATTGAATGTTTTATTCTAAGGCCAGCATCTACTACAATGCAGCTTTTCTCCTAGATTGCACAGGAGTGTTTGTCATGTTAGGACTGTATTTGCAATACATAAGCAGAGCTTTGCAAAATCTGAAATCTATTTTGTTGCTTTATTTTACTCTTCTTCTATCATCATTTCTTATAGTCTCTCCAACTGGAACCAAGTCGATGAATGTTTGTGTCAAGTTTGATAAAAAAACATTACTTATTTGTCACCAACTTGTTTTGTATTCACCTCCTTTAACCAAATGTCTTTCTTCATGTTATCACAACTGAAGTCAATGCTATGCTTCCATTCAACCATGTAACACTCATGAATTTCATCCTATAATCATCAGCACTTTTCTCCAGCTCCACTATCATAATTATGATTAACAACAACAACAACAAATTACATTTATAGAGCGCCTTTCACGTCGGGAGCACGTCCCAAGGCGCTGCACAGGAGGCGCGTGACCCGAGCTGGGAGGGGAGTGTTTGGAAAGGGGTGAAACACGAAGGGGAGGTAAAAGAGTTCGGGGTGGAACAGAAGGCAGGATCGAAGAGGAAAGTCTTCAAACCGGCCTTGAAAGAGGAAAGGGAAGAGACGAAACGGAGGGATTGCATTCCAAAGGGTGGGAGCGGAGAAACTGAAGGCCCGGCCTCCGATGGTGGGGCGGTTCGGGCGGGGGGCTTGGAGCAGGCCAAGTCCTGTTGAACGGAGGGTCCGGGTGGGCTTGTAGGGGGAGAGTAGATCGGTTAAATAGGGTGGGGCAAGGCCGTGTAAGGCCTTGTAGGTGAGGACGAGGATCTTGAACTCGATCCTCTGGAGGATGGGGAGCCAGTGGAGACGGGCGAGGGTGGGGGTTATGTGGTCGCGGAGGCGGGTGCGGGATAGTACACGGGCTGCAGAGTTTTGGATGGCCTGCAGCCTGTGAATGGAGGAACTGGGGAGGCCGACGAGGAGAGAATTTCCGTAGTCCAGCCGTGAGGTGATGTATGCATGCACGAGTGTTTCGGCAGCGCGGGGGGTAAGATATTTGCGGAGCCTGGCAATGTTGCGTAGGTGGAAATTAGCGGTGCCGGTCGAGGCGCGGATGTGGGAGAGGAAGGAAAGTTTTTGATCGAACATGATGCCGAGGTTCCTGATTGGCTTTGTGAGGTGGAGAGTGCAGCCTTGGATGTTGAGGCTGGCAGCGCCCGATGTGCGGAGGCGCTGGCTTGAGCCAATCAGGAGGTCCTCGGTCTTACTCACGTTCAATTGCAAAAAGTTGTCCCTCATCCACGACTCGATGTCGGACAGACACGCTGTCATAACATCGATCGTCTGGGGGTTGAGGGATGAGGCAGAAAGGCACAACTGGGTGTCGTCCGCATACATGTGGAAATTTACCCCATGTTTGCGGATGACGTCGCCCAGAGGGAGCGTGTAAAGGGTGAAAAGGAGGGGACCGAGGACAGAGCCCTGAGGGACGCCGTGAGAAACTGTGCGGGGGTTTGAAGAAAAACCATTGGAAGAAACAAAATGTAAACGGTGGGTCAAATAAGAGTGGAACCAGTCAAGGACTGTGCCTTGAAGGTTGAGGTGGGAGGAAAGACGTTGAAGGAGGATGGTGTGATCGACTGTGTCGAACGCAGCAGACAGGTCAAGGAGGACGAGGAGGCAGAGGGAGCCCTGGTCACAGGCGGTTAGGATGTCATTTGTGACCTTGACCAGGGCAGTTTCTGTGCTGTGGATAGGGCAGAAACCTGATTGGAGGGGTTCAAGAAGTGAGTGAGTTGAAAGGAAAGAGTGCATGTACAAAGAGTGTATGTACAATAAAACAGAACTGGGTTAGAGAGGTGCATTACTCTGCACCCTCTTTCAACAGGAGATTTTAAAAAGTTACTTAGCCCGAAAAGCCTACATTTTCTTCAATGAAACTTTTACAGCAGTATGAGATTCAAAATTCTACACATTTGTTTCAAATTAGAGACTGACAGCTAAATGTCAACTAATATTTGTTCATAATAACAAGTTACAGTAAAAGCCCGTTTATCCGGCACCCGATCAACTGCAACTTCCGTTTAACCAGAACCGCAAAGAAAAGGTCCGCATTCGATTAACCGAAATTCAACCGGAAAAATCCTGTTTTGTTTTTGCATTTTCGGCAGAATATCCGGCACGCGCTTTAACCGGCATTGGCCAGGTCCCGTGGGTGCCGGATAAACGGGCTTTTACTATAATCACATTTCATGTGTAAATCTTTGTTTATGGCTACTCAATTATATTCTATATATGCATAAACTATTTAATATAATATATATTAAAAATATGAATACGGCTATAATTTACCTTTAAGTGTTACTTCAGTTTTGTTAAACATTGTTTTTGTAAACACCAGCGGCTTGTTGTTCTGAAAACAAAAATAAACACGGTTCAAAAATATCAAAGCAAAAAAAATACTATATAGAGGATTCTTCCCCTATTCTAATCAATGGAGAATACTTTTGTCTCTGTTGCTCTTCCCTACCCCCACCCGTTTTGTGGTTTATTGTATGGCCAATCAGAACCGCAAGGGGGACCAAAGGCTGACACCGAGTGATGTGCTGTGCAGTTTCCCCACAGCGAGCTCCCTCTTTCCCCAGTGAGAAGCGCCTCTACGATCTTCATTCCACCCTCTCTCTATGATCTCCCGGCCCGGCCGTTTCCTTCGCCCGGCAAACACAGACTTACTTCATGTGCCTTCCCAATCTGGCTCACTATCATCATTTTGCCCCTGCTCTCTGGAGCTCCATTCATAGAATCCCTCCGAATCGCTCTCTCCCCTAATTCAAGACAAGTCAAGACCTAACTCTCTAACCGTGCTTTCGGTCTGGTTTTCCCTCCCCATCTCCCTCGGCTCCCAGCCAGGGTGCCCGGCCAGCAGTGTCAGCAGCTTTGAGGTGTTCTTCCTACGTGAAAGGCACTGTGTTATGTTTCTGGAAGCAAAACACAAAAATATTGCTTATGCTGCCTGGGGATGTTTGTCAAACAGGGCATCAGGCCATTGGCAGCCAAAAGGATGGACCACCCTGACCTAAAGCAAGAGACATTTGTATGCAAAAGCAAATGAGCCTTTTGGGTATGGCTCATTGGTTTATTGTTTTATAGTACATGTATGCTTTTACATGATTAATATTGTACACTGCAATTCAGGAAGTATTAAGCCAGTCGTTAATCTATTGGGGCTGAACATCACAATAGCTGCCATGAGTAAACAGACTAGTGGAACTGTGGCTGTTTTCCCTAGAACACAGAAGATGGAGATTAAAGAGATTTTTAATTTCTAAGTTTTGATAACCAATCAGGAATTTTTTTTATCTGCTGGTGGGTGAATCAATAACTAGATGTTATAGATTTTTGGTATTTACTGAAAGAACAAAGGGAGAGTCATAAGAGGCTTTTGTTTACAGAGGATGATCAGAATATAAATTCCCTACCTAAAATAATAATTGAGGCTTTAAAGGGGGAATTAGATAGATATCTAAACGGGAGTAATACAGTAAAATCTCAATAATCCGGCACAGTTGGGCCCACTCACCTCCCGGATTTCAGAATTTGCTGGTATTTAGAAACCTACCTAGAAATGGCTGAGGAAGCCTCACCCCATACACCACATGTGCTATAAACTCAGCACTGAAGCCAAAAAATGCTTGAGCTCCACCCACAACGCTGGATGACAGTGGCAATGCCGGGAAATATAAGCAGCTGTTCCGAACTTCGGGAAATTTGCAGACATCGGAAAAAAAATCGAATACTGTATGCATTTTTTCAATCTTGCCAGTTTTAGGGAGTTGCCAGCTTTCAGAATGTCAGATTAACGAGGTTTTACTGTATATAAGGGTATGGAGGGAACAAGCAGGAAACTGCAACTGAACAAATATTTATTTCAGAAAGCTACCAGATGTATGATGGGCCAAATGCCTCATTTTGTGTTATAAATGTCAGGATTGTTTATCAAGAAGCTATATAATGTGGGACATCAGTAATATGAAACACATTACTTTAATGATGGATTTATTTTTTATTACTATGTGTAGTCTTTCTTTTTTAAACAAGTCACTGGTTCAGCCTTGGGATGTCGTCCTGAGAAAGGTGCTCCACAAATGTAATTTTGTTGCTGGTTCTGTAACAGTTTATAATAATAGTGATAGTTTCTGTAATATGTAATAGTTTCTGTAATAGTTCTGAGCTCCTGTAGCTCAGTGGTTAGAGCACTCGCCTTACAAGCGTGAGACCTGTGTTCGAATCCAGGCAAATCAGGGCGAAACCTTGGGAAAGTTTCCTTACTCCACACGCCTAATAATAATCCCTCCAAAAACCCTACAATAATAAAATTGGTCATTTCAAACCATGACTGTTTGTGCGATACTGCTGTGCGCAATTGGCTCCCGCGTTTCACCCACAAATATGCAGTCAATTAACTTTACAGTATATTCTGTGAAGCACTTTGAGACGTCGATAAGATGTGAAAAGCGCTGTATCAAATGCAAGGATTATTATTATTACATTTTTATAATGCCTTTCACGCCAAGAGGACGCCCCAAAGCGCTGGACAGTGAGAGATTTTGCACATTAATTCTAGAATAAGATGGAATTTGATACAAAAATAGAATAGGTTCAAAATTCACATCAGGGCAGCTGGAATCTGAAAAATAAAAAGTTGACAAATTTGGATAGTGGCCATTCATCAAACTATTTGGGATGTTAATCCACCTGATGTGAATATACAGCTTTTATTTAAAAAGAATATCAATTTACTAGGTGCATAAGTACAGAAAAGATTTAGGATCATCAAGGGCAAATTTACATCCATGGTTCATACCTGAGATCAGGTGGCCATTGGTAATGATAAAGAGTAAGGCTGTACTTCAATATACATCACATCAACCTGGTCCAAAACACTGGTCTGTGAAATGTAATTTCTGTCAGTTTAATACGGGTTGTATATTTGATAATAATAATAATCCTTAGATTTGGTATAACACGTTTTCCCTTTGGGAAGATGTCCCAAAGTGCTTACACAGGATAAACTGCAAGTACAGTGACTGTATTTTGTGGGCAAACACAGCAACCAATTTTGTCCATAGCAATGTCTCATGAGCAACTGAATAACTTTTTTTTTATTGGGGGGATTATTGGCCAGGGCACTCCCTTTTTCTGAATAGTACCATCCCAGGTAGCAAGCCCATGTGGGGCCCATATGGGCATGGATCAACCCAATTTGTCCCATATGGGGCCCATATGGGCTTGCTACCTGGGATGGGATTGATAACACCCATCTCAACATAGATAGGAATTCAGTTTAACATCTCATCGGAAGGACGGCATTTCTAGCAATTACCAACACCCTCAGCATATGGAATGTCAATTTAAGGCTACAGATTCCAACTCCCCACTTGAGAGTTTGAACCCATTAACCTTCCAATTCAAAGGCAAGCCTGCTAACACAGAAGGTAAGGCAGACACACAGAATTCTGACACCACATAATTTCTATAAGTGCAAGAATTAATTAAGTGTAAGACATAAGTTTCAGTCAGCTTTTGTTGGACATCATTCACAGGACATTTCATGGAGCAGGTGCATTCGAATAACGTGCAAGAGAGTGCCCTACAGGACATGTGCTCTGTCCGATATACTGCTAGTAAATTGGGAAAATGCTTAATGGTTTAGAATGCAATATATATATTTTTAAGGGCTGTTCTTCCGCACATTTCCAGTGACCAATCAACCAGATCTTCACACACTGCATGTTTTATAATGTTAAAATGATGCACCCAAAGTATGAAGGAGTAAGGAGCGCTGAACGTCACGAGAACATCGGTATAACCAGCCTTTTCCATGACCAAAAACAGACATACCGGTACTTAAAACGCAAGACATCACTTAACGTGATTCACGTCAAGATATCTTTACTCCAGACAACGTCTCCAGTAAATCTGCATAATTTACTTGTGTCCTGCCGAGTCGGAGTGACACCCGACACAGGGGAGGGAGATAAAATTCCACCTGCAAACTTGACAACAGTGAAGATGATGTGGCTGGTCGGAAAGTACAAGACCGAAGCTGGATTGAGCAGCGAGACGAAGATGGCTGGTGGTGGTGGCTGACAACTTGTTTCTACCACGTGAATCTGCTAATGCACGGCTGGTAGAACTATTAAACCACCTGTCCGGGTGGACATTACAGATCCAAAGGCACGATGTGAAAAGGGAAGCGAGAGTCGAGTCCCTCAAATCAAACCGTTCATGACCGTTCGTGAGGCAGATGTGCTGCCGTGTTTGTTTACAAACAGCCACTCAGTGCCACAGTAAATTGTGTGAGGCGCTGCGGGAGGCATTTCCGATGTGACGAGGCTGTGTACAGCAATTCAAGCTTCCTGTCTTTTCCTGGTTGCGACCGTTTTCCAGTTATTCGGGGGGAAAAAAAAGCTCTGGCCTCCGGACACCAGCTATAGTGACACACAGCTAGCTCACCAGGCTTCCCCGAGCAGAGCAGAGCCGAGCCGAGCAGAGAGAGGCCAGGTGAGCTCATCTGCTGTCTCCATCCACAAACCCCCCCCCCACCGGCATAACCAAACCTCGACTCGTCCAAAACAAGAAAAACTCACCGGCACCACCGTGCGACTCCATAAACCGGGCTCCGGTACTCCTTCAACCCCGGGAGAAAGAGCCAGAACGAAGCCGCAAAACAAGGCCGAGAGCGGGCGGCAGATGCGCCGGCCCCCGGGAGCCATGACCGTCATCTTGACCGGCGGCCCGAGAGGCTGAGTGCGCAGGCGCGGCGCTCCAGATTGGAACCCGACTCGTTTTCAAACCTAAGGCGACGACCAACGCTCATGCGCGCCCCACACTCCGCCTCCTCAGGTGACTTCCGGTGCCATCGGCCCTCTGTGACGAGAGGCGTGATTGACAGACTACGTCCCTTCCCCACCTACCCCTCCCTCACCCTCAGAGCGCCGGTAACAACAAAATGATATCTATAGAGCGCCTTTAACGTCGGGAGGTGACCTCACAATCCATCTCGTGTCTGTCTGTCACTCACTCCCCCCCTCCCCCGGAGGCCCCTCCCTCCCCATTGTAAACACACAGATCAATCAATCATTCAATCAAAACTTACATTTATATAGAGCCTTTCACATCTAGAGCACAAGGTGCTGTACAGTGAGGTAGGGACAAGAGCAGGGGTGGGGGGGAGGGGCAGGATGAAGAGTAGGAAAATTGACTGTCTATTTGTGGGCGAAACGCGGCAACCAAATTGCACACGGCAATGTCCCACAAACATTCATGGAAATGGGATTAAGGGAAAAAGGGGGGAAAGATGGCAAGGGGAGGAGGGGTCGGTGTAGGGGAAAGGAGAGCAGGAAAGCCGACTGTATATTTGTGGTGTGGGCCAATCACGGATCACGTGCCCTTTGGGATTTTGTCATGATTTTGCCCCAAAAATTGTCGCGGGGGTGGGGGGGCCGTTTGCACATGTTTGAATTTTTGGGGGGTCAGCCAGATGTCTTGACACGTGTGGAAACCCATCACCATACTTCAGAGAATCCAAACCAAACTGAGATTTCCATGCGTCCCAGCTGCACGTTATAACAATAATCATCCCTCAAATAGCAATAATAAATTAATCGCTTCAATCCGGGACTGTTTGTGGGCTGTTGCTGACGCTGTGCGCAATTGGTTGCCGAGTTTTGCCCACAAATATACAGTCAATTCACTGTACAGTATATTCTGTGAAGCGCTTTGAGACGTCTAGAAGACGTGAACAGCTCTATATCAAATGCAAGGATTATTCCGGATGATCTGCAGCCTGTGAGGGAGGAGTTGGGAAGGCCGACAAGCAAGGAGTTTGCAGAGTCAAGCCTGGATGTTATGAGTGCATGTATGAAGGTTTCTGTGGCTGGCAGTTATGAGACAGTGGCAGAACTCGGCTATGCTGCGGAGGTGTGGGAAGGCAGAGTGAGTCATGGCGTGGATGTGGGGGTAGAACAGAGAGTTGAGGGTTGAACAAGACACCAAGGTTCCAGACCGGCTCAGTAAGATGTCATATGCATCCATGGATGGTGACGCTGTCAGTGCCTGAGGTGCTGACGGGATCCAGTCAGGAGCACCTTGATCTTGTTGACGTTTAACTAAGAAAGTCAGCTCTCATCTGTCAAACATCAAGTCAGGACAGCAATGGTCCTGGAGTCAAGGGTAGAGACAGAAAGATTGAGTTGGGTGACATCCATGTACATGTGGAAGTTGACCGCATGTCTGCGGATGACGTCTCCAAGAGGGAACAACAACAACAACAAAATTCCATTTAAATATTGAAGATGAGGGGACTAAGGACAGAGCCCTGCAACCACTTGAGATGGTTTGGTGACTAGAGGAGAAACCGTTTGTGGAGATGAAATAGATTTAAAAAAACTAAACATGCTTCATATGATCTTCTGTATTTTGGAGGTGAATGTGGAAGACTATTTGGGTACAGCCAATAAGTGAATGACCACTTTTTATTTGGGGTTGTTGCTGGCCAGGACACCAGGATAAATTCCCTTCTCTTTATGGGATCTTTAATGTCCACATGAACAGGCAGGGATAGAGGGAGTACATTCCTAAGATAAAGACATAGTTGCTGAAGCTTGGCCACTGATGATGGTGCAGAGGGTCACATAAATCGATGATAATAGCTTCAATGGATGAATAAATCAACCATCTGAGTCAACCACCTCAATCCATCTGAAAATCCTAAGCAAATCATGTGAAACAAATTACAGACTAGCAATATTGACAGGACCAAACTGAAATAAGAGCTTTTAAACATTTAATTCTGTACAAAGTGTCTGGATTTTTACAAATATTTTTCTGGTTTTAATCAAAGCAGATCAGGGGACCACATGGGAATTAAAAAAAGGTATTCACATAGCTTGACGGGAAACACAATTATCTACACCTGTTAGCTTGTGGGTTCTATCATTTTAATGCCTGCAATATCCTCATAGAATGAGAGGAGAAATGCACATATATATATATATACACACACACACACAAACAAGTCTTAACGTTATCCTTCATTGATTATCAGAGTCTAAACACAGTGAAATTCTCGTTGCCCAATTAATTGACAGCGAGTTAAACATTTGCTTGTGGACCTCATCACAGTGTCAGGGGTTGCTGATTGTGAATAGGTAGGAATGTACATTTGCATTTGGCAGTTTTAAAGAGGCAGTATATCTTGTGTTCATCTTATAAGAGCAACTATGTTCCAGTTCTGACAAAGTTTATTAGCAGTTTATTTTTTCCTTCACACCAAGATAATTGAGTCCTCTGATGTGTCATCAGCATAAGGGACATCCCTGGTTAGGGGTCCACTGTGAGGTAACATAGCTCCATTATTATGAGGAGTGACATGATGCAACAAGTGTGTTTTTACATCCACCGTGTTCAGCTGCTCTTCGGACGCATTAGATTCCACGTATCGGTCTTGATTGTTCATGGTTTCATGGATTTCCACAGTGATTGTAGTTTCCGAGGGTCCAAGACTGCTTGATGCTGCTTCATTAGAATCATGTGAATCAAACTGAGTTAGTTCAGGATCTTGAGTCATATTCTCCTGTCCCTTTAATATACCTGTATTAACATAGATAATGTCTTCCTTGCCTCGGACTTCAGGCAAACTCTCCAAAAGTTTGTTGAGAAATGTTCCTAAATTAGCAAACGTGGGCCTATCTGCAGGATCACTACGCCAACATGTGTACATAATCTCATACCTGCAAACATACAAAGGAGAACATTTAGCATGACTCAATTTTGGTTTGGCACAATCATAGACATTACTGCACAGAAGGAAACATATCCGATCCAGCCTATGTTGATTCCAGCCCCTCCACTGGAGCTAACTGTTCAAGTTTCAGTTATCCGATCGTTTTCCCAATTCTTTTATTCTTCCTCTTCAAATTGCCTTTTAAACATGAAGTCCTCATTCTTAATAGTACAGCCATTTTTTGTAACAGCAATGTCAAACGACCAATTTTTATTTTGGGGACTGATGCCAGAGCACCAGGGGGAAAATTCCTAAGTATGCAATTTCATAATGTCAGAAATATTCAATGCCATTATATACTCAATTCCATTATAATACTGATTTATAATATTGTACAACAGATCTAGTGTTGTACAACAGTTTCACACAACTTGAGACATAACTTTCTAGGAAGATAGGAACAATGGGAGGCCTTTCAATTCATTAAGCTTCTGCCAGTTTGTAAGATGATGGGCAATCTTTTAATTCAATTTCCTCACCTTTTCCCCATATGCCTTCTCTACATAGACACATAATTCTGTGCAAGATGCATGAAAGAAAATATGCAGTAAACTAACCCACATTCGTGCACTAATTTTTTCTAGCACAAATATAACTCATCAAATGAGAAAAGTTTATTTAACCCAATAATCCCATTTCGTACACACGCACACACACACAACTATGGTTTAAATGTACTATCACAAATAGCCCAACTGTTCAATATGAACAAAAAAGCACTCACAAAATACCCACAAAATAGTCAAGCACAAGCTCCATAATGTGGCAATTCATAAAAGGAGCTCCGAATAGAGCCCAACAGTGATTCCCAGTTACAGCAATTAATAGAACGTTTTTAAATATTGTCCCAATTTATATAAGCATACATTATATTGTGTTATTGTGCCGGAGCTGTATTAGTAGGAGGCAGAATTACACATTTCCAGTTGTCACTTTTGTCCCAGCGCCTTGGGACGTTCTCCTGACATGAAAGGCGTTATACAAGTGTAATTTTGTTGTTGTTACTGATTGCGACACAACAAGCTATAACAACAAACAACAATAACTTGCACTATATAGCACCCTCCATACAGGGTAGCATCTTAAAGAGCTACAGTAACAATCTGCAATATTCAAGCCTGTCCATATGCTTTCCAAAGTGGTCATAGTCCCTCACCACATAAGGGTATCTAATAATCTTGGTCTTCAGTATCACTGAAACCTCAGTGTGTTTCCAAAAAAGCTATACCTGTGTTCCCATAATCTTGGGAGCCACCAGAACTGGCATAGATGTTACCTTGTATACCTTTCAAACAAATTTGTGTTATTAACAACAACAACAACAACAAAATTACTTGCATAGTGCCTTTCACGTCAGGAGGACATCCCAAGGCATTGGACAGTCATTGATTCAGACCCGAGCTGGGGTTGGGGACGGGGAGGATGGAGGGAAATCAGGGGATTTGGGGTGACCAATAGGACCATCGATGAGGAGGGTCTTGAGGCGAGACTTGAAGGAGGCCAGGGAGGGAGCAAGGCAGAGGGACTGCGGGATGAAGTTCCAGAGGTTGGGGGCAGAGTGGCTGAAGGCTCAGCTGCTGATGGTGGGGTAAGTGAGTCGGGGGAAGTGGAGTAGGCAGAGAGTGAGATGGGCAGGTTGGCAGGGGGTTAGGAGGTTGCAGATGTAGGGTGGGGCGAGGCTGTGGAGGGCTTTGAATGTGAGGACCAGGATCTTCACCATGGGGGAGCTTGGAGCGGTAGATGCGACGGGCCACAGAATTCTGGATTATCTGCATCCTGTGGAGGGAGGCATTGTGAAGGCCGACAAGTAGAGCATCTGCGTAGTCGAGCCGGGTTGTAATGATGAGTGCATGAATGATGGTTTCACAGACTGTCGGGGTGAGGTAATGGCAGAGTCAGGTAATGTTTCAATGGTGAGGGAAGGCAGAGCGAGTCATTGGTTGGATGTGGGAGAAAACAAGACACCTGGGTTCCTGACTGGCTTGGTGAGGTTGTGTTAAATTGTCATCACTGCCCTAACTCTGCCACACTGTATTTTCCCAAATAAAAAAACAAGAAAAGAGGACATAAATCAACATTTCCTCTCACAATTTGCAAACTAAAAGTCATGGCTAACTGATGGATACAAATTTGAGAGGGTTTACAAAACCAAGCCATAAGCCCCATCATGTGAGATACTTACAGTTCATCCAGGCAGTCCGAAGGCTGTTTCAGTCTGTTACCTTCAAACAGGTAGTCATAAATCTCATGATTCTGCACTCCGGGGTACGGCGTCATCCCTCGGGTTACTATTTCCCACATGGTAACTCCAAACGCCCACTAGAAACAGGCAAGGTTGTGCTCAATGATTATTATCAGCCAGAGGTTAATTGTACAGATAAAATAAGGAATATTGCAGATTCTGTATCCTGTCCATGGGTTGAACATAAGAATTAGGAGCAGGAGTAGGCCATTCGGCCCCTCGAGCCTGCCCCGACATTCAATGAGATCACGACTGATCTATTCTAACTCCACCTACCGGCCTTATCCCTATCTCCCTTAATCCTTTGATCCACAAGAAATCTATCAATCTCAGTCTTGAATATGTTCAAGGATTGAGCATCTTTGGGGTAGAGAATTCCATAAATTCACTACCCTCTGAGTGAAGAAGTTTTTCTCAACTTAGTGCGAAAGGGCTGACCCCTAATTTTAAGACTGTGACCCCTGGTTATAATTTCTCCAACCAGGGAAAAAGTGTCCCACTATCTACTCTGTCATGCCCCTTAATAATCTTATAGGTTTCTATAAGACCTCTCATTTTTCTATATTCTAGAGAATATAGGCCTAGATTGCTCAAAATATCCTCATAACTCATCCCCTGCTTCTGTTTGCTTCTGTTCAAAGTTACTACCATTGCTGTGTTTGTCTTCACTCTACCTGTAGGTATATACTGTATTGGGATTGTCATAATTATTGATCTTCCCATGTTTACTTTTGCCACATTCAGCTAATAAACTGCTTTCAGAAGAACTTGGTGGCAAGGGAAGAGGGTACGCATTCAGGGTTGTGAAGGGTAATTTTTAGGACAAACGAGTATGTTTGACGAAACGCATCAACCTGAAACGTTAACTCACTTTCCTCTCTCCATAGATGCTGCCTGACCTGCTGTGTCTTCTGCGCTCAGGCACACCTTGGTATCCACAGGGATTTCCTATTTACAATTCATTTTGCCAGGACAGCAAAATATGCCCAAGTACAGTCGTCCCTGTCTTAAGTTTAAAAAAAACCTATTTTTGCCTTTTTGAGGACATTTTGAGGCTCAGGATGAAACAAACCTCACCAAAAAGAGAAGATATCAGAAAAATCTTTATCAACATACCACGTCGCTTTTCACGGTGAAGACTCGATCAGCCAGACTCTCAAGAGCGATCCACTTTACAGGCATTTTAGCAATCCGACCCTGTCTGTAATAGTCCCCACTGTATATCTTCTTGGATAAACCAAAATCAGCCACACAGACTGTCATATCAGTGCGCAACCTGTTCAGCCATGAAAAAGAGTTTATATAGTTTATTATGCAATCCACTGCACAGGGGATATACTGCACATGCCTAAAACAACCTAATCAGATTTATCAGATTGATCGGTGCTGCAGGTAGAAACGCAATACCAGCACCTGGTGTAACGGCAATATTTCCCTTCTAAGTGCCCCTTTTCCCTGACGTTGTGTTAAGCTCCACCACAGTTAAAAGCTCATAGATGCTACCCCACGTGAAGGGCTCTATATTAAATGCAAGTTGATGTTCCTCATAACCCTTTAATGTCATCGCGACCACATCACCCCCACTGTCGCCCGGCTCCATTGGCTCCTCATCCCCCAGAGGATTGAATTCAAGATTCTCGTCCTCACTTTCAAGGCCATTCAGTCTTATCTCCTCCTATCTCTCCGACCTGCCGACTCCCTGTGAACCTGCCCGTCCCCTCCGTTCAGCGAGTTCTGGGCTGCTCCATGTCCCCCGCCCGAACCGCCCTACCATCGGTGGCCGGGCTTTCAGCCTCTCTGCCCCCACACTCTGGAACTGCACAGGAACAATGTACATTGCAGCAAGGGTAATGAGCACATTTTCTAGGTTATTAAAAGGTTTGTTCCACTGTGCTTTGTTTCAAAATAAAGCATAATAATTCTTATGCAAAGGAGGTCAGTGACGGGGCAGTAAAATAGTTCAATAGTGGTGTGATTACATAAATAGTGGTGTGATTATTTTGGAGAACTTGAGGAATTTAACAGTGACTGACAGGCTAAAGAGAATATGCTCTCATAAGGAGGATCATTTTCCTAATTGCTCATAAACTCAGGAACTAATAATGAAGGATTGTTGAAGGCTTAGAGCCTGCTTTTCCTGCAAATTCCCAAAATATTCTAAATAAATGGTTTGCCACTACTGTAAAGGGAAGTCTGGAACATTATTAGAAAGGAGTAGGAGGAAACTTTAAAAAAAAAGAGGTCCAACCATTCAGACCGTGTTCTACAAACAGTATCATACTCAACGCTTAGGCATTTATCCAATGGTAACATTGTCAGCTGCACATAGTTTTTGCAGGCTTATACTAATAGTTTGACATTAAAAGTAAGTACAGCTATTCTTTCCCTTTTTTTAAAATCTGTTTTCCATTTTCCTGTAAATTATACAAGACTCATCTCCACAGACTGACAGTCTGGCTTCCCCTCGCCCACTAGGAGGAGCTCTTGAGCAGTGCTGGAATGGAGTGAGGAACACTGTTGAAAGTACAGAATGCCAAGGCACTAAGACTGGATGCCAAGACTAATCCCCAGTAGGTATTTGGCAGCTACTGTATTATATAAAACGCAAATCTCTTAAGCATATAACTTGGAATTGTTTTTGAAAACAATCCAACCTGTACAGTAATGAAAGTGACTGAAACAAAATGTTCTGCAAGCTACACTTTGTAGACATGGGAACAGTGAGAAAGTAACGAACAGAAAAAACATTCCTTACAAATGTGTTAACTGTTGCAACAAAAAAAAACTCACATGCAATTTCTAGCTGCCAGATCCCTGTGCAGAAAATTCCTGTTACTCAGGTATTCCATTCCTGTGGCGATGTCCATCATGAATTTCAGCAGCATCTGCAGTGGCAAATACTGGAAACAATTCAACACAGGAGAAGGGTTATTAGAAGAAGCAGCTCCGCTCATTTCTCTGCCCATTTAACCCCCCTACCACCTCATTAAAATGCTTTACAGGTTAAATTTTTTGTTCCATTCTGCAGGGCCACGACAACTGTAAACAACATACATTTCTGTAATCAGGGCATTAGCGGAAGCAATAACCCACGAACACACATGTAGTAAATAATTAACTTTTTGATTTGGGCAGATTGTTGGCCAGGAAACTGGGAGAAATTCCCTTTCCTTGTCATATGGTGCAATGGAATCTTTAACGTCCACCTGAACAAGCAGACGGTACCTTGGTTTAATATCTCATCCGAAGGTTAGTACCTTCGTGAACGTAGCACCCCCCAGCTCTTCATTGGAGTGGCAACCAAGACAATCGATTCAAAGTCATGACATGGAGTTTGAACGCATTAACTTTTGACTCAGAGGTTGACACCTAGTACAGATTTGCAATGTGCGAATCCTCCAGGTACCTAGATGTGTCTCAGGCCAACCCTCTGGAACTCCAATCAGATGCTAATCTTAGCCTGTGACCAAAAGAGGCTCTTTTAGTCTAGTACTGTAATAGTTAGGCAGCCAAACTAAGTTCTGAGACATAATCCAGGTACCTGCAGGATTTGTAAATTTTACAAATCAGACCTGAAAGGGCTATTTGTAGTTACAAGGGAACAACTATTGTTTGATCAAGATGTAAGAATTGTAAACCGTACACACAAAAAACACACCGTGCCTCTCAAACTCTGTTACTTACTTCAGCATTTTCAGTAAGCCGTGAGCGCAGCAGGAAGCTGTGCAAATCGCCATGTTTCATGAAAGGCAGGATGACCATTGGTTTTGCTATATGCTCCCTGGAGCTCAACTCTAGGCACACACCTACATCAAAGGATGGACACATTCATTGAAAACTCCTGATGTAACAGACAATTTCTGCCCTCCCCTCTTCTGCAAAATGTTTCCCCTCAAAAATGTTCTTGATCTAACAACAACAAAATTACATTTGTATAGTGCCTATCATGTCGGGAGGATGTCCCAAGACATTCAATGTTTCAGACCCGAGCTGAGGTCGGGATCGTGGAGGATGGAGGGAAAGGAAAGGGATTTGGGTTGATCAATGGGACCGTCAAAAAAGAGCACATTCTCAAATTTATCGTCAGAGTTCTTCTGCAAAGACTGGGTTTGCAGGAAGTTTATTATTTGCAGGATATTACAGGAATAGTGTAATAATTCATAAATTTAAAAATACTTTTTGCGTGCATGATTGAGGTGAAGGGCGCGGAAACATCTTCAAACATGAAGTGCCCAATCAGTGTTATGTGGAGGAAAACCAAATTAAACTTCAGTCTCTTTGGAGATTTGTCAAGAGATAGAGTTTCAGATGAGGGGAAAAGACAAAGAGGAGTACAGGTGAGGGGAATAAGAGGGGTCGGGTCTCATGTGGAGTATAAACACTGGGTTGGCCATTGATAAAATTGCCCGTTTCTATACCATATCACTCTATGCAGCTCTATATGAATTGGCTGCAATAAGGTCAGAGTTACAATGCAGTAACTTGCATCAATTCGAATCAAACTGGAATTTACTAAATCATTTGTATTGGTTTGATGTGGGATCAAATCTATAGTGTAATGCAGCTGGAGTGGAATATTCTGCTTCAGCAAAATATTTATTTTTCTGCAGCTGATTAGTGAACAGTATATTATGCAGAAGGCTGGCAAATGGCAGAGTTCACAGGAACAGGGCCAAAACCACAACAAATTGGAGAATAGAGGTCTTAATCATGACTAGTGTAATGCATCTAATTGCATGAAAATCTAGTTGTAAATAAGCTTATTGTTCATATTAACCTACGACAGAGAAGTAGCCCACTCTTTTTCACTGTATGAAGTGTTACAATGACCACAAAATAAAACGTGACATTTAAGGGAGAATGTTGACAATGGCAACTTGCAAACCACAATCATCAGCTACAAGTGGGCGATTAAATGCAGGTTCAGAGTGAATTATTGCCAACAGTCCAATGGGGCTATGTAATTACCTTTTTCATGAAAGCATGAAAAAAGACCTCTTTATTCCTTCTAAAAACAGATTTGAAATGCGCAGTGATTTATTTTGCAAAGGACACAGAGCGACAATGTGTCGTTTTGCTCTCTGGTTTCTTTTTAAAAAAAATCGTAGTAGCAAACCACCTCAGAATTGGAAAGTATTAGTCACACATCTTGATTAGTTGATTGAAAAACATTGCTGTATTCTTAGCTCACTTTTTTTTCCAACCAGCTTTGCTCCCTCCCCCGCACTTGCAACATTCTGTGTGTTTCATTACTGGCAGCGAGGGGGGGGGGGGGGGGGGGGGGAGAAGGAGGGGGTGCTCAACCCCGTTAGTGGTGAAAAAGGAATTTCATATTCTGCAGTCCTGCAGTCAGCATCAAACTTGATCAAACCCTCAAATTATTTTATATAATTTATGTGATCCACACCAGTTTAGTTTCTTAACCTGCTGTAATTATCACCCTGTGAAATCAGTGTTGAGTGGTGACAGCCTGCTACTGATGTACATCTATCCAAATACATGAAGCGAATTCTGTACTATAGATATTTATGATATAAATGTGGCTCATACCTAATAGTTTAATAACATTTGGATGATCAAAATCTTTCATGCAAGCTGCTTCACTCAGGAACTCTTCGATCTCCCTCTGTGAGAAATTATCCACTGAAAGTGAAAAAATAAATAAGAAGGATTTATTTACAAAGGCAAGCTTTAATTGGTTCCTAAAAACATCAGAATATTTCATCCTTGCATTTGATGTAGTACGCTTCACATTGGGAGAACATTTCAAAGCACTTCATAGGAGGTACCATAAAGTTTAATGATCAATTTGTAGGCAAACACAGCAGCAAATTTGTGCCCAGCAACATTCCACAAACAGCGATGAAGTGAATCATAAATTATATTTGAGAAATTGTTGGCCAACTCCCTTCTCTTTTGAATTGTACCATGGATCTTTAACATCCATCTGACAGACAGATGGGACCTTGGTTTAACTTCTCATCCGAAGGACAACAACTCTAGCACAACCCGAGCAATGTATTGGGCATATCAGCCTGGGCTGTCTTGTTATTGCCTGGATTCACACCCAGTGTATTTGACTGTTACTTCTGTACATGGATTAATAACAGCAACAACAAATTACACTCTGAGCGCCCATCAAATCGGAAAGATGTGACGGGCGAATAAAACAACGACAAAACTACATTTATAGAGCGCCTTTCACGTCGGGAAAACAGAATTAGTGTAAACATATCCTTACATTTCATGGTTTTAACAGCTACTTTGAGACTCGTGTCATCTGCCTGTTTAAAGTGTCCCTCCATAACAGAACCAAACTCCCCTGTGTGTAAAAAATACATTATAAAGGTCAATTTACTGTTAGAATCTCCAAGAAGCGAATGTTGCCAACATTACTTTATTAATAACCAAGATACAAGTAAAATTATTTGAAGGAGGTATTAGCCATTTCTATCCAGTTTTGTATCAATTTACAGATTGTGTGACAGGGTTGGCACAGTAAACTAGAACTGCCTTTTCATTTCAGGGACTGGTTTCAAACCAGATTACCAGGAAAGATAGGAAGAAAAGCTCCCGCAATGAATTGGGCAACTCTCAAACAAGCGCCCTTGGTGTATGAATCTACGTCACTAAATCATCACTAAACCTCTCTCTCTCTCTCTCTCTCTCTCTCAGCAAAGCCAAGTTGGTGGCCGGTGTGGTTAAGTGTAGATACCATCGTGTGCAGTGTTGAGGTGTTCTCTGATGTTGTGGTTAAGGCAGATCACTGAATAGAGTAGAGGGAACTTTACTGTAGATACACTCATCCTTCATCTGACCAGCCAGCAATAATTGGTAGCCAAAAGTGCAAGTTGCCCAGCACTCATATTTCTCAGTTTACCAAGTACTGTACATAAAGAGTACTGAGATTACATAAAGAGTTCAACTCTTTCCAACTAGCACTATCCATGTTGATAACAAAAAATTACGGCTATTAAGTTTCGGGTCCAGCTGCAAACCCACCATTTCTTGTCTGAAAGTACTCACTGAATTGCATTCCGATATTACAATGTTCAAAAAACACGGGCTGGTTATAAAATTAATAATTATTGCATTTTATATAGGTGCTTTCACATCCATTCTGTAATTTCTGCTGCCGTCTCCTTCACACTAACATGAAGCAATTTTTTCTCATGTCCAAACCAGCCAGCCCTTCCTCCTTGTCTTAAATTGTTCTCAGTTTGCAAAGGTCAGAATAACTTCCTCTACCACATTCAAACCGGGCCCCAGTTTTGCTGATGTTTGTCTGTTCTTTTCCCTACATTGAAAACAGGCCAGTCCATTCTTGCCACATCTACTGATCTGTTTTACCAGACTTCCACGAGACATGAACATCAGCCTTGAATGCTTGTAAACTCCTTTCTCAAACAGCATGAAATGTGAAACTCGCTGGTCCTTGTTCTGCTTTTTGATGGACTAACATTCCAATAGTCACACACACAATGATATTTGTGCTGCACACAACTGATCTGCAAAACCTTCTCAATACCTTGGTGTCTAAAATGCTAAGTGATCATAGAATCTTAGGCACAAAAGGAGCTCATTCGGCCATCGAGTCCGGGCCGATATTCATCAATCTAATTAATTTTAAAAAATAATCCTTTCATTTGATAAATTAATCCTTGCAATTGATGTACAACAGCATCATGTTCCGTGATGTTAAAAGTGCTTCACTGAGTATTCTGAAAGACTGTATTTGTAGGTAATGCAATAACCAATTTGTGTACAGCAAAGTGTCACAAGCAGCATTGAAGTGAAGGACCATTTTTTTCATCTGGAGAATTATTGGCCAGGACATAGGAAGGAAATCTCTTTTTGTTTTTGTATAGCACCACAGGATCTATAACATCCTCCTACCTGAATACACACATGGGCTTTCAGTTTAATAAAGGATTACATTAAATATAAATATTAGAAACAATAAACCATTATTGAATCCATGTCAATACCTTCTCCCAGAATCTTGCCCAGACTTAATAG
This sequence comes from Hydrolagus colliei, assembly GCA_035084275.1. NCBI lineage: Eukaryota > Metazoa > Chordata > Chondrichthyes > Chimaeriformes > Chimaeridae > Hydrolagus > Hydrolagus colliei. The sequence continues at coordinate 60,704,007 of CM068744.1, read as the reverse complement.
ATTCCTGTCAGTCATCACATCCTGCAACTTCTCTTTCAGCTCCTCACTGATCCCCAGATTACCCACTGTGAGAATAAAAGGCAAATAGTTTATCAACTTTTACAGTGTATTTCTCATTCATGATTAACAAAACCAAAATAAATTGTTGAAATACAATAATCATGACCTTCTGATCAGTGAATGATAAAAGGCATAAAAAGCAACATTTGCACGTGTATGGTACCTTTCATGTAGAATGAATGTCTCGAAGCATTTAACAGACCAAAGGGAGATTGAAAATCTTGACCATAAGCACAATGGAAATGTTTAGTGGTTAGAGCAGTCGCCTCGCAAGCAAGAGGACCCGGGTTCGATTCCCAGCAGGGCAAAACGAGCAAGTTTCTTTACTCCACATTTACCTAGCAATAAGTAGGAACCTAGTTGCTAGTTGATTGGAGGATTGCTTTTCCGGGGTAATAATCCCTTCCACAAAAATGAATAAATAATAATAATTTGGTCACTCAATCCATGACTTTGTTGTGTTTATTACTGTGCTCAATCGGCTGCCAAAGTTTCGCTCACAAATATACAGTCAATTCATTTTACCGTATATTCTGTGAAGCGCTTTGGGACGCCTAGAAGACGTGATAAGGCGCTGTATCAAATGCAAGGATTATTATAATTGTGCCTTTCATGTCAGGAGTATATCTCAAAGCACTTCGCAGGATTTACAGTGAAGTACAGCAACTGCATTTTATCAGCAAACGCGGCAGCCAGTTTGTGCGTATCAATGTAATGTTTAACATTCATACGAACAGAAAGACAGGACCTTGAGCAATGCAGCTCACTCCCAGCCCTGACCTGGAGTATCAGGCTAAACGATGAGTTCAAAGTCCTGTCGTGGGACTTGAAACCTCAAGCTTCCGACTCAAAGGCCAGAGTGGTACAACCGAGCCAGGCTGACCAATGTTAACTGTTGGGGGAGCATTATAAAGGTTTTAAAGCCAAAGAGAGAGGAAGATAGGTGAAGAGGTTATGGAAAAGGGTAAGAACGTAAAGGTTGATCTCAGTTGACACCACAATTACTTTCAGCATCCCTGGTCTAAAAGGTTCAAAGTAACCCCCAAACTGTGATCAACTAGAGTTCCCACATCTAACTGGCATTGTGAGACTCCCCTCCCCTCCACCCCCAACATACCCATGTGGTGTCCCTCCCACTTCCCCAAAACTCTGATACTAACTTGTAACACATGCTTCAGAAGATCACAGATTAATAAACTGTGCATGGGTCAGGTGTCTAGCACTTCCCACGTCTAAGGAATCACACTCTACCAGGCGTCAGCAGTTACAATACAAATTTATATTCCTGAAGGCCTTTCACATTGAGAAGGTATTGTTTAACAGTTCAGGTTTGGCACCCGAGAAACTTCCACAAGAGAAACAAACACAAGTGAGTAAAACAGAAGAAAAACTACACAAAATAAGTGCTTGGAGTCAATCCAACATGATAAGGAACTGTGTGAAAATTTTGTTTTCATTTTCGAAAGCACAGTGCGGTAAAGAGGGATCTTACATGTGATCTCAACTGCTCTCCTTGAATAGCTTTGTTTCACTCTGTAATGGACTGCTGGTTCGATCTCTTCTCCCTCGCTGAATGCATTTCTGTTTTTAATCAAAGAAAAAAACTTAACAGTACAGCAAAACAGTTATTGGTGAAATACAAACAGCTGTGAACCTTGGTGAGACACCAAATGCAATTCAGTCAAATCCACTGACTGAATCCTGGCCCATGCAAATGTTGTTCTGCTTTCCAGTTCAAGTGACAGAGTGAAAACCTGGCTACAAGTCAGGCAAAGAAAACCCACCATTAAATACAAGGATTTATTTATGTCGAGGTCGAAATTACAGGATCTGAAACACATTCCAGAGCGGAAATTCCACCCGGATTTGGATTTGTGCTCTTTTTTCTTAACCCTTTCAGAACATGCAGAATTTGACAAATTTTAACAACTGCCATATTTTTGCAACGTAACAGAAAAATGGCTTCATAGTTAAGACCGAGTTCAACAATTTGGCAAATTCTACATACTCCGAAATGCTACATAAATACAATAAATCTAGAGCTAGTTGAAATTTCTCCCTAGAATATTTCTTATTCAAGGAACAATATGATCAAAATACACGGTCATTATACTTTACAGTGAAACTTGAGAAGCACTTTGAGATAGATATACGCCTAATGGGAAGGCACTATATCAAGGATTATTATTCATAAAAAGTATTTGAAAAGTTACCACCCTTGCCTTTGGAATAATGGTCTCACCCAAGGCCATAAGAAAACTGTTGGGCCCTACAACAACAACAACTTCGATTTATATAGCGCCCTCCACGCCGAACGGCGTCTCAGAGTGCTTCGCAATAGCGGATCCCGGGACCGAGCTAGGGGCGGGGGGAGAAAGGTGACCAAAAGCCCGGTCGAAGAGAAAGGTCTTCAACTGTGACCTGAAACTGGGAAGAGAGGGGGCGAGGCGAAGGTAGTGAGGAAGGGAGTTCCAGAGCCTCAGGGCGTAGTGGCTGAAGGCACGGCCGCCAAGGGTGGAGTGGAGGATTCGGGGGACATGGAGGAGGCCAGACCCAGAGGAGCGAAGGCAGCGGGTCCTGGGCTGGGGGGAGAGGATATCAGAGATAGGGGGGTGCAGAGGAGTGGAGGGATTTGAAAACAAGGATGAGGATCTTGAAGTCGATCCACTCTGGGATAGGGAGTCAGTGAAGTCTGGCAAGGATTGGGGTAATGGGGAAGCGAAGCTTAGAGCGGTGAGTATGCAGGAGCCAGAATTTTGGATTAGCTGGATTTTGTGGATTGTGGTGGAGGGGAGACCGGAGAGGAGGGCGTTGCAGTAGCCCAGCCAAGAGGTGACAAAGACGTGGACCAAGGTTTCAGCGGCATTACCACTTTAGATTCCAGCTTAACAGGGCTCATTTTCAAGCAGGAATCATTTTTGGAGTTAGGCTTTTATCCCATGAACAAGCTTGCAGTAGTCCTTTTCCACATTTGCAAACAGCTACAGAGGCTTCCTAAAATCCTCCTGCTGAATCATTATTCAGACGTCAGGGCTTGGGAGCGAAGATGAAGAAGGGAAGTTTCAAAACTCATTTTACCGTCACTTCTTAAATAAGGAACAGAATGCCTTTTAAAGTACCGCAATTTGCCTCCAAAATTTTAATCAACTTAACTGAGGAGGTAAGTTAACATTTTTCTATCTGCCCAGGCCGCTTGATACTAAACCAGTTCCCTCTAAGGCAATGAACCACTCCAGCCTGGCAAAATCCCAATGCACACAGAGATTCCTAAAATTTATGGAAGCATAAATATTAAAGGTGTAACTAAACAGAAGGAAATCCTAGTCATTCCATTCTCTATCTGGCAGACGATTGTGAAAAATCAATTTGGAGAAATGAGTAAGTAAAACAACTTTCTGCCGATCAGCAACTTTAACCATTGGAATTTCCCTCTTGCTCGTAAATTATCTTGATTGTCTACAATTGTACGCAGAATTTATTTCCAATACTGAAGAACTTTCCCAAATTGTACAGAATGCTGATTTTTTGTTTGCACATTTTAAAATGTGGAGTTTATTTAAATTTTTAATACACGTCAGTGGTCAGAGAAATAATTGTTAGGTGTGTTTTTTGGCACATAGAAAAAAAAACTACGTCCAGCTACTACTATTTTCAGTAGAAACCATTTGGCTGCTCAGAATCTAGAAGCGGTAAATTGGCTAAAGCAAGACTGTGACACTGACCCATACTCCATCTCTTTCAGTCGCTTTCGTAGAGTGACAGATGTGAAGAGCATAATCAAGATTATGCTGACAATGCATATTATTCCAATTAATGCTATCAGCGAGTAGTTGGCTCTTTTCCTCTCTGCAGAAGAGGTTGAGAAAGGTGCAACGATTTCCCCATCTACCAAAAAAAAAATAAACAAATGGGAAAATTGTGAAATCTGTATACTGGCCATGCACTATACACAACAGGAGTCAATATTTTATGCCAATTTGCTCTCCTGCCCTCTCCTAAACCATAATGAATACCGTATGAAACCAATGCCTGTAGATTAAGGATAAGATTTTGCTTGGGTTTGTGATAGAAGTGTAGTTCTAACCCTTCAATTCTAACAGACACCATAATTATGGTGAAAATCTCAGCTTATCTTGGATACTCTTCAGTGAGGAGATACTTTCCTGAAAATGTCAGTCACCCGACTGACCAAAACAACACACTTAAATAGCGTGCCAGGACTCACTATCAACAAGTGCACATGAATTATAACCACGGTTAAGGGACTAGGATTTGCCCAGAACTCAACGACAACAAATTACATTTGTATTGCGCATTTTACAATGGGCAGTAGACAGTGGATTCGGACCCTGGTTGGGGGTTGGGATCATACCCTATCCCAGGAAAAAAAAATCAAATACTTTCAAGCGGAGAGAAATTTGGAGAAGTAAAATTAGTGAGAAAAATAAGGAACAGACAGAGCAAGTGTGTGAAAAGTATTTTTTACAAAGCATAATTCATGTTTATCAGATGCGTTTATTCATGAATGTTTATGGGACATTGCTGTGTGCAAAGCGGCTGCCACGTTTGCCCACAAAACAACAACAAAATTATATTTGTATAGCGTCTTTCACATCGGGGGAACACGTCCTAAGGCACTGAAAAAAAATCACAGTCACTACACCTTACAGTGTCTCCTATAAAGTGCTTTGGATGCTATGCTAAATGTAATGATTATGATTATTATTGCTTCTCAATAAATGTTAATTTTTTAAAAGATTCCAACTAATTGCAATTTACGTGAGACTGTAAAAGCATACCATTGCTGGCCACAAACACCTCCACGGGTCGACTGAAAGGCCCTGTTCCCATACGGGTAAAAGCTGCCAATTGTATGGTATATGTGACATTTGTTGCCACGATCAAAATGGTGTCTCGCTGATTTGTCCCATTCTTGCTCCATTTCAGTGATTGTCTCATCTGGGAAGCGAAACAAAACAAAAAGACAAATGGAATATATTCTTTTACATGACAAGTAAATCCCACACAGAGAAAGCTTTCAAATTGGCTGGAAACATTCCCCCAAGATAAGGGATGTACAAGTTAACAAACCATAGAAACCCAATAACAACAACAATTCACTTATACATAGCCTTTTATGTGGTGAGGACACCTTAAAGCACCTTACAAAGATTAAGCGGGAGGTTGGGGTGAGGGGGGATGGGAGGTGGGGAGAAGGGAGAGAGAGACAGAGGAGAACAAGGTGGGAGGTGGCCAAAAGCAGATAATTAATAATAATCCTTGCATTTTATATCGCGCTTTTCACATCTTCTAGACATCTCAAAGCGCTTCACAGAATATGCTGTATTGTGAATTGACCGTACAATTGTGGGTGAAATGCGGCAGCCATTTTACGCACAGCAGTGTCCCACAAACAGTTGTGAATTGTGTGACCAAATTATTATCATGTTTTTTTTGGAGGGATCAATATTAGGCTTGTGGAGTAAGGAAACTTGCCCAAGAATTGTACCAAGGTCTCTTTGGTGAGATTTGAAGGCAGAAGCAGGAGTTGTGAAGTTGAGGGATTTCAGGGAGAAAGTACAAGAGGGAGAGGAAAATATGACTGAAGGCTTGCACACGATGGTGTTGTAGAGTGAATGCAGAGCCAGAGTTGGTGGAGAGGAGCAGAGGGAATGGTTATGGGAGCAAGTCTTGTGGTCCTCGTAAAAATAGGCTCCTGCAAGGCTGTGGAAGCCTTCGACAACCAGCGAGATAAAATGCACATCTGCAAAGCAAGCTGTTATGACACCTGCTGGCACACTCATTAGTTTAGTAGCTACATTAGGTCAGTAAGGAACTGAATTAGTCAAGTTAATAACACAAAAATGTCATTGTTGACAGTGTGTTTTGTTCCGCACTTAATCCACTGGATAAACCTAAAGCACTGCAGGAAGCTCACATACATTAGAATCACACAGTTGTGTCCTGAATAACAGTAATATTATGGGAAACAGGACATCCTGAGACACTATTCCGAATGGCATTTTTGGATGAGTCATTCAACTCCATGATTAACAGCTGATCTTTGCTATCAAATTAGGTGTTTATTGAAGGCTCAACGTTTTACAATGAGCAGTGAACTGCATTGTACACAACATGACATTTAGTCACCAGTATAATAAGCCTGTACACTGACATTTCAGACAGGACACAAACTACTAACCTTTCAATCTCCTCAGACACAAGCCTTTCATTATGTATTATTCCAGCCTTAAGCTGTCATTACTTTGTTGTTTTTCAGTTTAGTGAACTTATTCAGAACAAAGTACAGTAGAAGCCCGTTTATCCATGATCCGATCAACCGTAACTTCCGTATAACCAGCACTGCAAAAAAATGGCCCGCATTCGATAAACCGGAATTTATCCAGAAAAATGCATTTTTTTGGGTGTTTTGTGTTGCGGCAGTATTTTGGAATGCTGCTATTAGGTGCCTGATGGTGGCACTAGCTCAGAATGTACAGAGGTACACTCTCCGGGTTTGAGAGAGGAGGGAGAGTTTATTAATTTAGCCACAAAGCAGCAAAACACACACACACACACACACGCAAAGCTTGCAGATCAATGCATATCACAGCCTTGGCTTTTATTTTAATAAATTTAATAAATTAATAAAAAACACAAACCCCTGCAACACCTCTCAAGTCTGGTTTATTTTACAAATACCTTTAAGCTTGGGGAGCTGCAGTGTAGATCAGAAACACACTCAACGCTTCCCCTTACCCCAATCTGATGTTAAAAATAAATCTAACTTTAAAAGTGAAATGAAACGTTTGCTTTCAATGCCGATCCTTGGATCATTTGGAAGGAAAGTTAACTGAACAGTGACAACGGCGGCTGCTTTCTCAATAACACGTTTGCTTTCCTCTCTTCTGCCCCCAATGAGAACAGTGTCATTCAGATGTGTAACTTTTGCACTAGTTTAAAGATCTCTCTGAACTGCCTGGTCGCTGTGTGTAAAAGGATTATAATCATTATTTATATATTATATTATCATATGAATGATTATTTAGTCTATTATTAATATGCTATGTTTAAAAAATTTTTTTTTTTTAAAATGTAATTCTTTTTTGTGTTGGGTTTTCTGCTGAATATCCGGCAGGCGCTTTCCCAGCACTGGCCAGGTCCCAAGGGTGCCAGATAAACGGGCTTCTACTGTACTACAGTAGAAGCCTGTTTATCCATGACACGATGCACCGGCACTTCCGTATAACCGCACGCCAAAAAAAAGGTCCCCATTCGATAAACCGGAACTTATCCGGAACGATAGCTGTGGAACATTTGTAAATGCATAAATAATAGCATAGTGACAGAATATTGTATTGGTGCTTGTTGTTGGAGCTGCTCTCTTGCGCTTTTTACCTTTGCTGGTAGATGCTGCGCTTGAAGCCATGATGCTGAGGTTGAGGTTTGTAGTCCAGCAATTCTTTTTGGAATGGGGCACGCCAGGCGGGTGAAAGAAATGGAGCACCTATGACTTTAAAGTCATACTAGCAACAAGCCGATAATGCTAGTCGATAACCCACATTGTCGCGCAGGTGCAGTATTTCAGTTTGCTGCTGGTAGAGTGTAGAGCTTCGGTTTGCAGCTAGTAAAGTCGCGCAACTTTAACATCAAGCTGCCGTTTTTTTCACCCGCTTGGGGAGGGGTCGTTGGACTGTAAATCTCAATCAGTAGGGGTGGGAAGTGCAGGAGAGTAATTTTGACAGTGGGTGCCATTATAATATTCTGTTATTATCTGTTATTACTTAGTCTGGTGTGTTTCGTGTGTTAAAAGAACTTAAATTGTTTTGTAATGGGTTTTCGGCTGCGGGCCGCCCGAATATCCGGCAGGCGCTTTAAACGGCATTGGCCAGGTCCCGCGGGTGTCGAATAAACGGGCTTCTACTGTATATTAAATACTGACACAAAAGTTGTGTTTAAAGAATTCTCTGGAAAATTAACTTAGGCAACAACTAGCGTGCCTTAAAATATAAAAAACTTGTTCTCAAGTTGTTGTTTTCAAAATGTGTATTTAACATTTTACGCCTGTGTATCATGTACAACTTATTCTCTCCAGTAAAAAAAAAGGATGTTCTGACTGTATTTAACCATATGTTTCAAAGTCAAACCCACGGACGCCCTACAATTTCTGGGGTGATAGAATATTTATGAGCGGTCGCAATGGTGAAACACACACAGTGGATGGTTCTGAACATGTTGTTTATGTTCATTTGGCCATCTCACCCCTAGTCCTCTGCTCCCCTCCCAGCTCAAGCTCACACTTTGTAAAGTGCTTTAAACTGTCCTTGTGACATGAAAAGCACTGTATAAGTGTAAATTGTTGTTGCTATTCGGTTTCCATGACATGTTGTACGTTCGGTTTGAGTTGCTTCACTGCAAGACTAAGAGTTCAGTGCAGAAACACATTGTGGGACCATCTTTTCTGCTGCTCTATGAAGCCACTGAACAGCAGAGCATGGAGTTTCAGTGACAGGTTTCCTCATCAGATGCATGAAAACTTGTGGAGACTGAAATGATCTGAATAAAAGCTTTGAATGTTGAGGGGATATCTTTTCAGGCAAGGTTTGGCAAGACAAAGCTGAAGGCAACAAAATTTTAAGTAAAAAATGATACCTATATACAGTAATATGTCAAACGCAAGTCTCTGGTTTCTTACAAAGAAAGTTACGTTGCAAAAGAATACGACTGGAATGATTTGAAAAGCTTCAAAATAATTCAACTTGTGAAGCAGAACAAATGACACTATGTGAGCGACTCTTTTGTGGGTAAAGCTTGCAATGTTTTCAAACCTACTCTTAATACAAGGAATGCAATACAACGCAAACCTTATCCCATTGAAATTAGGTTTGAAAATTCAACATCATCTCTACGAATTACTGCTCCTTATTTCTCTTTCCGCTCACATTTGTCCTGGAGATTATGAACTGTGGCAAAGAGCTCAAGAATCCTTTTACCAATCAGCATTTTTGTCCAAGACTTCCTGTTCCTTTTGTAGAAATAGCTCAGACCGCAAAAAAAGGCACTAATCTAATGGATTGTTCCAGTGACTCAGTACATCTCAAGCTCTGCTATCATATGATCAGACAACTCTGCATTGGCAATGATTTAAAGACTTCCACTTTGAAAGGAAGGAAGGGTATTTGCAATAGACTGCTTCAGACTATATACACATGTCCACCTAATTTTAAAATATAGGACAATAAGTGAGTCACAAGAACAAGTGTTAAGTCATCCACAGCTGAAACCATAACTTCAGCCTGATAAACAAAAGAAAACCTCAAGAAATAGCTGTCCCTTCACTGACACAATGAACCCTCTTTTAGGAAAGCAGCATTGACCTAACCAGAACAACAACAACAAAATTACACTTGTATAGTGTTTTCACGCCCTCCCATGGCACTGGACAGTCGTTAGGGTCAGTGGCTGAAGGCTCGCCAGCCAATGATGCGGCGGGTGATATGGGGGACATGGAGCAGGCCGGAGCCTGCTGAGGAAGGGGCAGACAGGATGGTAGGGGGTTAGGAGGTCACAGAGATAAGGTGGGTCGAGGCCATGGAGGACTTCGAATGTGAGGACCAGGATCTTGCATTCAATCCTCTGGGTGATGGGGAGCCAATGGAGTCGGGCGAGGATGGGGAGGATCAGGTCACAAAGCTTGGACTGGTAGAGGGCACGGGCTGCAGATTTCTGGATGATCTGCACCTTTGGGGGGAGGAATTGGGAAGGTCGACAAGCAGAGCCTTGGCATAGTGAAGCCTGAATGTGATGAAGTGGCAGAGTTGGGCAATATTGTAGAGGTGAGGGAAGCCAGAGTGGGTCATGGCTTGGATGTGGGAGGAAAAACAGTCGAGGATTAAACAAGACACCTAGGTACTTGACTGGCTTGGTGAGGTGAAATGTGTAACCATGGAGGTTGATTCTGCCAGTGTATTGATGCATCCAGTGCCTGATGTGTGAAGGCACTGACGAGAGCCAATCAGGAGGGCCTCGGGCTTGTTGACATTCAACTGTAGAAAGTTAGCTCTCATCCAGGACTTGATGTCTGACAGGCAGTCTGTCAGGACAGTAGTGGTCTTGAAGTCAAGGGTAGAGGCAGAAAGATAGAGTTGGGTGTCATTTGCATACATATGGAAGTCTGCGGATGATGTCACCAAGCGGGAGCATGTAGATATTAAATGTGGAATTGGAGAATGGGAGGTGCTGAATTGGAGTGTCAGATTAGTTGTGAATCCACATTTTTCTGACTCAGAGGTGAGAATGCCATCACTGCACCTCGTTTTGCTCCAGTGTTTGGCTGCTAGTGCTTCACAGAAGCGTTGAAGTGTGGAAAATTTGAAAACAGATTCAAGGCAACATTGAATCAGGAATTAAATTATCATATTTTTCGATGTACAGTATTCCTAATAACTGGAAACTTTTATCTTCCTCCACCCCCACCATTGGTTGGCCAGACATTTCAGTTCTGACATTGTCTCTGATTGTTGATCATGGAGTTTTTAAACACAGCTTCATGGATCATCTTAACTCATTCAGTATCCTCCAAATCAACATCGATACAATGCGCATTTATGTAGGTAGAGCCCTCAAGACTTTCCTCTTCGACTGTGCCTTCTGCTGCCCTCCTAACTGTCCCCGCTTTCCTATTCTCCTTCCCCTACCCCGACCCTTCCCCCCCTGAAAGGGACCCAACCTAATTGTTCAGCGCATTGGGACGTCCTCCCGACGTGAAAGGGGCTCTATAAATGTAATTTTGTTGTTGTTAATGCAAGACAGTGTCTTGGAACAAAAGGGCAGCCCAGGGTCAGGAGGAGCAGTGTGGGTACTAAATGGAAATCCAAGGCATTAGTGGTTAGTTGGAATTTAGGATATGTTTTGTCAGCTGGGTGTCTGACACATGCAGAAATACTAATCCAAACCAAACTGAGATTTCCATGCATCCCACTTACACATGAATGTTCCAGATAGATTGTTGGAATGGAATGCGAATTCCCTCCCTGGAGGGACATGTCCATCTTACCTAATCCCTGAAAGTATTAGGTGCAGGTTGGCAAGAGCCATGGCTTGGGGACATGAAAGGCACTATACAAGTGTCATTTTGTTGTTGTTGTTGTAGGGTAACTGCTGGGTCTAACTAGCTTGAAATGATGTTTCACTGGTCATGTTGCATTTTTCACCCCACATTCTATTTGCCAGTTCTATGGTGGATCACAATGTATATCTCCACTGGACGGGCTGATGGGCAGGCACGTACACTCACACACGCATGCACACACACGCAGGCACACACACGCAGGAGGTCAAAATGCTCATTGTAAGTGCTGCAATTTAACCAGACACAACTACTAGTTGTGTGATACATTGATAAACTAGCTAGGCTAACCCCTCATTAACAGGATGGCCCAGGTCCCAATAAAGAGCAAATTCACCTCTAAACTCCCTTCACCAGCAGAATAACAGTGGAGCCAGCTGGACCTAGAAAGAACACATGACATAATTCAAAGAGGACAGTCACAAGCTGGTTGCACAATGACATTTCACTCCTAGATATAAGCAGAAGTATTTGTTTTTCCATTTGACCGCCTGAAAATCGGTTCTAAAATTAAATGTGCACTATACATATATATTAATATATATGTGTATTATATATATCTATGTATATATAAATGCTGAATAGGTAGTTTCAGACAATGCAAAGTCCATATTCATCTTTAGTTGCCAATGTAAAGGGTGCAGTTTCTTTTAATAAGGAATTATACATGCGCTCTTCAGGTGTTAAAGATCCCATGACACGACTCAACGTGAGAAGAAAGTTTCTGTTGATATCCCGGCCAGATATACTCCAGACTAATCTGACCTTCAGTTTGTGGGAAATGGATGAGGACAAAATGGCTGCCATGCTTGTCTATAAAGAACAGGCACTACAGTCTACAGTAATTACTGAAAAGAACACCGAGACACTGCCAGGGCTACAAAAATGCAAGCGCTGTACTTTTATATTGAAACTCGTTTTTCTTTCAAAGTACTCCCTTGCAATTATTTCCAGGATTGAAACCAATTACTGTATATAGAAAGGTTCCTTTTACAACAGATTTCATTGATGAAGCCATGAACCAGTTGCATCCCTCTGCGTTTGTTGCTCACAAATGTATTAAAAACTAAACCTTCAACAGATTAAAATAACCCACTGTCGTATGCAACATGAAGTTCCAGGCATCTTACTTCACTAAACCACTGGAAAGTTTATTAATCATATTACACTATTTAATAATAATACTTGCATTTGATACAGCACTTTTCACATCTTCTAGATGTCTCAAAGCACTTGACACAATATACTGTAAAGTGAATTGAGGGACATTGTGGGATAAATGTGGCAGCCAATTGTGCATAACAGTATCCCACAAACAGACGTAGATTGAAATGACTAATGTATTATATTTTTTGAGGGATTATTATGATGGGTGAAGAGTAAGGAAACTTGCCCAAGGTTTCACCCTGCCTGGAATTGAACAGGTCTCTTACTTGTAAGGCGAGTGTTCTAAACATTAAGCTACAGGACTCTATTTACATATGATATAGTGCCTTTCACTTGTCTCAAAGTGCTTTACACAATATACTGTGCAAAATGTAGTGACTGTGCATCTTATGTCTTGCCAACAGAAATGAATGAACAATTTCATCTGGTAATTGTTGGCCAACAACTCCCTTCTCTTTTCGATTCATGACGTGGAATCTTTCATGAGAAACCTGAACAGGCATCATCTCATGACTTTGGTTCAAAATCTCATCTGCCAAAAACTGAATATACAAACTTTCTAAATGATTTGACATGTTTTCCCCATTCGAAACATAAATAGGGTTTCTCTTTCAGTCTGCAACTTCCAAACTGCATACTTACACTGTTTGGCAATGACGTCCTTTACAACACAAGAGGAAGAAAAGAGGAAACTTGCAATGTGCTGTCCTATTGCTGGTAGAAGTGCTCAATAAGCATTTATTTTCCTAGCCATAGGGTTGACATCAACAGATTTAGAAATGAACTGAGAACTGAAAGAGTAGCCCACACAATTATTCCATTAGAAATGCTCTCTGCATTTTCAAAGGAGGCCCACATTTATGCACCAGACTGTTTTCTCCTCCCACCTCTCATATCTTGAAGGCGTCTGATACCTCTACATCAATTACACAGGGACCCTCTAGAACAGCTGTTCCCAATCTCGGATCCCGACCCAAATCAGGGTCGCGGGGGTCCTCAGTAGGGTCGCAAAGGGTCATCAGAATTTTTGTAAAAAATTGTTAAAGTTGAAAATGCTTTTTAACAGTAAAAAAAAAAGCTATCGTCCCCTAGTGTGAGAGGACCTGTTGGAGGTTCATTTGGGTCACAGTAAAAAAGTTTGGGTCGCAAGGACCTGCTGGTGGTTAATTTGGATCGCAGCAAAAAAAGGGAACTACTGCTCTAGAATCTTTCCAAAGTGAAAATCCTTACATTTTATAGAACATCTTTCATGGTGGGAGGACATCTCAAAGCGCTTCAAAAGACACAGTGCAAAGTGTAATGACTGTGTATTTTGTGGACAAATGCAGCAGCCAATTTGTGCACAGTGTTGCCTCGTAAGCATCTTTGAAATGATAACCAATAATCACTTGGGGATTGTTATCTAAAACATTGGATAATATAATTTCTGGGTATAGGATGAAATCAGCATAGCCCCTCTTAAAATAAACACAGAGGAAGCTTTGCACTGAATGTCAATAATTTTAGTTTTGGTTATTTTAGCAACTGTGACCAACAAGTTTGTTCAAAGACCAATTAATTTTTAGTACAAACTGTAAAATTGACAAGTTTAATTGACTTTTTAAAATGACAGCTTTCTTTGTCAAATGCTGGCAATAGGACAGTGCCTGCAGTATTAAGCGGTTAGTTACTATTAAATAGATTATGAAGTGTGACTGATTTCTACACAATACAAAATAGAGCGATTGTTGAGAGAAACTGTTCAGTCCTCGGTCTTAACTAGGATTTCATCTCATGCCCGGGACAGTATTTCGAAAACAAAATCCAGTTGTACATCCAATAAATCCCTGGGGGAGGTGGCACCGTGGAATGAATGCACAAAAACATGGAAACTTTGTCGAGTGTTGAACATTTTACAAGAAGCCTCTCTCAGACTGAACAGTTATAGCTTTAACTACAATACAATTATCTTAAAATTTTAAGATTGTGCAGAATTTTCAAAAACTTCAACTCTGTATATTAATTTGTGATTTTTCCAGCTGATTCCACCGTGATTCCGCTGGTGAAGGGAGTTAGAATTGAATTTGCTCTTTGTTGCAAACACAGTGATTCAATATCTGGCCTGGGCAGTCCTGTTAATGAAACTCGTGCAAGTAGAAAAACAAATACTGTATCCACCATAACAAACAGCTTTCAAGATACTCGGCACAAACACATGGCTGTTATTTTCAGAGTAATCGGCCGCTGGCTGTTCTATAAGGGGAGCTGATCAAAACAACCCAGTGGCAACTTAATGTCATTCGTTCACTGGCAGCACAATCGCAATCACAATCTCTCATTTGATCTCATTTAAAATACTCTTTTTTAATTGTTTTACTTACAGGGGAATTACCACCATCCCATCGATAGGTTAACATGTAGCCCAACAGGATGCCGTTAACTTCCTCAGCCAGAGGTCCAACCCATTGAATGGTCAAGGAGGAGTCATTCACCAGAACACTCACATTCTGAGGTGGGACCATTGGGACTGAAAAGGAAAGGAAAATGTGCGTTAAGTTTCTTTCAAGTTAAGTTCACAACAATAACCAGCAACTTTGTTCATCTCCTTTATGTTCTTGAAAAACAAATAGTGCTGTGAGAATTGCTGTGGCAATTGGTGGGAGAGGAGCTTCATCAGAAAGGCAGCAGGCTGCTCCCAGTTGTCTGCCTGATGTGAGTTGTACATTTGGGCAATCTGTCCACGAGTAAATAATGTTGCCTCTTCCATCCAGAAAGGGAACATGCATAGGGTTTTTCTACCAACTCCTTTCAGCAATTTGTAAACCTCACTCGGTCAGCTTACTAATGCAATTCTGCTGAAAGAATGACATAAAATCACATGGACTGTACAGCACCGAAACAGGCCACTGGCCTAACTGCAGTACTTCTGTCTTGATGTTTCTACTCCACATGAGCCTCCACTTCTAATCCCCTCTCACTATCCACCTCCCATGTCCCTATATAATAATAATCCCTGCATTTGATATAGCGCAGTTCACGTCTTCTAGACATCAGATTCGCAGAATATAGTGTAAAGTGAAGTGACTATATTTGTGGTCGAAACGTGACAGCCAATTGCACACAAACAGTCATGGATTGAAATATCAATTTATTATTGATTTTTCTTAAGGGATTATTATCAGGCGCATGGGATAAGGACACTTGCCCAAGGTTTCACTATGCCTAGAATTGAACCCAGTTCTCTCACTTGCAAGGCGAATGCTCTACCCACTGAGCTATAGGAGGACTCCAATATTTCCCTCACATATGCATTGCATTGCCTCTGAAAAGATTGATGGGGTTTGCTTCAGTGCCTTGGGACCTCCTCCCGTGAAAGGCACAAAATGTAATTTTGTTGTTGTTACTTAAACTTCAGCTTTCGGCAGTCAGTTCCATATTCTCATCACCCTATGTGTAAAGAAGTTCTTCCTAATCTTTTTTTTGGGTCAGTGCTTGGGATGTCCTCCTGACATGACATGATAAGTGCAATTTGTTGTTTCTTTTAGAGCTTATACCAGTTATCATATTGTTATGAACTCAAATATTGAACAGCCATTACGGCTTAAATATCATTGTTGTTATTGCTTTGTATGATGAAAAAGTCTATTTATGTCCAAGCATGATCTACTTTGCATAAATCCATTTTTACTCTCCTTCAAGGTGTTTAATTATTTTAATTTTATTACAGATTAAAATACCTTTAACCTAAAGACATTAAAAGACAGACATTAACCTAACTGCCGTGTAGTTCCTGGATTCATGCCGTCTAATTTTTTTTTAACAATGGGAATGACATTGACCACCCTCCGGTCCTCTGCCATGATTCTCTTGATTGTATTATTAAATACAAATACTCATGCCTTAGCTATCTGCTCCTAAAAGCACCATCAGTTGCAGTCCATCTAGACCTGGTGGTTTGGCCTCTTTATATTTGTCTAATTTATTTAGTACTTCCTCACTTCCCTAACTTAACAGTTGTGATTTTGCTCCCTGGATCATCTGTGGAAAGCTCAATGCCCAATAGGAAGGGATGTGTGCCCGAGCTGTGGACGGGATGATGGTGGCAATGCTCTCACACATTTCATTCCACTCGGGAGCTCGCAGGGAGTTCCGGGTGGCTGACATCCACACAGTGAAGGTTGAAACCCGCGCTTGTCAAACAATCGACTAGTGACTATCCTCGTTAGTTGTCCACTCTGAAATGAGACTTTAGTCATCCACTTGATAAAGTCACAGACATTGGAGGCGTCATACAAAGCAATAACAGCAATGATATTTAAGCCGTAATGGCTGTTCAGTTGTTATCTGTCCTGCTTCCATTACCAATTAATGCGTCACCACAGTACAGAAAAGAATACATAAAGCACAGCTCCACCTCCTTCTGTCGTGTTGGCCTGGATGCAGGTGCGACTTTCGGACCATCCTATTTCGTTCTTACAAGAAACACAAATGTTGTAAGAAGCCAAAGCTTGTAAGTGAGCGATGCTGTATTCGTATGGTGGTACAGTAACATTATAGGTGATCACTGATGTCCCTTCGTTTCTGCCTGCACTTTTCTCAACCTGAGAAAAAAACAAGACACCCAAAGAAACGTCAATGTATTGTAATAAAGAAATCACTTCAATTTACAATCCCATCAACAAAACACAACATAAAATAACAGCCTGAAAATATTTCACGCTTGCTTCATGTCTCCCATTTCTCTTTTTTTACGGAGCGGGTATGGATTTAATCCTATTCAGGAAGAAATGCTGACAGTAACAATTACATGGAGCACGCCTGTGAAAGATTCTATTATGAGTCCACACATCAAGGCGCTGTGTTTTTCAGTGGTAAAATTAACAGTTTCAGCACCAAAATTGCATTTTCAGTTTTTAACATAAGCAACCTCTGTGTCTCTCCTTTGTACAATCAGCACACCCGAGTTATAGCATTGACTGTTGGGTTCCAACATGTAATGTCTGCAAAGGGATTGGTAAATAATGGATCCTGCAGGTATCCAGATGTGTTTCAGGCCAGCAGCAGGAATTTCACTTGGATACTCATCTCAATTCCAACATCCCAGCAGCTGGATTTTGGTCAAAGCAGGTTTTGAAACTGAACGCAGTCTGTTTACGTATAATGAAAGTCAGCAACTCATTAAATGCTGACCAATGGTGAAATGCTTGTAATTACTTTACATTTGTGTTGGATGCATTACAAAGTCAATCACTGCCTTGTCGCCCACTGGCAAGCTGCCAAGATGTGCAACAAGTCTCATTCAACCGACATGGAGCTTGACTCAGCTGTTGGTGTTTCTCTACATGTGTTCATTATTTGTGAATGAAAACATTTGTAAGACAAATAGGACTTACCCAGACTTGGCAAATGCAAAGTGGGGAATATCCATCAAAACCTGATGCCCAGAAAATTGTGACAACATTGGCTGTTTGATTCTTAGCCTGTAGTTCAATTGGTGCTAACGGAGCCTCTGATTGAGATGAAACAAACATATTAAATATTGGTTAAAACAAACATGACATGTTTTCCTATCATTAGGAACTCATTATGATGGCATATGTGGGAGCTTGCCTCAGTGGGTGTACTCACCTCTGAATCAGAAGGTTATGGGTTCAAACCCCACATTGGGTAACAACCTCATATAGGCTAAGCTTAGATTCCAAAGCAGTACTGGGGGTGTTGGATTGTCAGATGTGTCATTCTTTGGATGTACATTAAACTGACATCCCATGTGCCTATTCAGGTGAATGTTTTAAGATCCAATGGCACAATTTGAAAGGATAAGTGAGTTTCTGCCGGTGTCCTGGCTAACAATCTCCCAAATAAAATTGGTCACTCATTTCATGGCTGTTTGTGAGACACTGCTGTGTGCAATTGTACTGCCACATCAGCCTACAAATATACAGTCACTTCATTTCACAGTAAATTGTGTGAAGCACTCTGATGAGGATAGGTATTCTGAAGGGATGAGATCAGATAAAGAAGGCCTTCTTTATCCAAACCAATCTTGTGTTCTTGTACTTAGGCTGAACCTGTCTTATGATTTCTACATAATACATAATGTCCCTGACTTTTAATGGCATTTCTCAACAAAAAATGGCTGTAAAAATGGTTGAAAGAAGAAAGAATGTCTATTTAAGAGGAATTGCGCTATATCAAATGCAAGGATTATTATTTCAGGCAGCAATATCACATACGTTTAGAAACCATCCAACTTCACCAACTGGATATCATCTGTCCTTTCTTTAAAATGTTACTGCCTCACAATCTCACCTACATATCCATTACACTGTAATAAATATAGATGCTCCCTTTGTCTAGAGATGTTGCAGAGAATTTTTCTATGGTGCGTGACAACATCTTAAAATACTGTACTTATCTATTCAAGACATAATTGTTTCTGTGCTTAGACCACGACAGTATTAACCCTCCACAGCACTTACCCTTGATGTTAATCTGAATTTCCTTTGAAACAGCCACTCCTTTTTCATTGTGGGCTTCACAGCTAAATCTTGTTCGCTCACTAATTCCTAAAGAAAAAGAACCGAGTTTAGTCCATAGTAGAACACATTTTTATACATATACATAATGCGTCCACTTCAAAAGCCCACAACTGTTCATTGCAGACCTACAAGGATTAGATACCGAGACTACTGCACTAACCAAAGTGTGAGCAGCAGTGGTGCTTGTGGCCACAAATCAAACAAGCAAAGTCACTTTTTGTATCTCAAAGTGTTTTGTTCACACATTGAATCAAAACAGAACGCCACCAACTGAGTAAAAGCAAAACACTCCATAGTATGTGCTTTGCCACCCAGCTACCTCTGTGCACGCACAAACATACACAAACTTTAATGCAACAACAGCATATGCACAAACACAGCACTTCTGTGTCAGCTCGGCTAAGGTGTTAGCAATCTCGTCTCCGAGTAAGATGGATATGGATTTAAGGCCCATATCAGGACTTTGAACTCAAACAGTCTAAGCTGTACTGCATGCGCTGGATTGTTGGAGGTGTTGTCTTTCGGATGAGACATTGAACCATTAAAGATTCCATGGCACTATTCATAAAAAGGTTCTTCCTGTGTCCTGGCCAATTACCCTGCAAATAAAAATTAGTCATTCACTTCCTGGTTGTTTATAAAACAAACCTCCTTAAAATGTTACCACTGACCATGTAAGCCACCAACAGCAACCAAAGGCAGTCAGGAAAATAAGCATAATTAATTCCCTTCCATTAAAGGAAACAAACCAGTCTTAATCTCACTTACCCCATAACAAACCAACTAAAACCAATGAAAATGATTTGAGAACCTAATTTTTGTAAGGGGCTATTTTTGTTGTAGAATACCCCAACAAAAAAAACAGCAGTTTTTACTTAAAGCTGATACATATACAGACTGGTGATACATCGAACTGGTCTTCAGATTGGATTTTCTTTAGACGAAAGAGTCTTGTTTAAAATAAGAGAAGATCAATAAATGGGTTAAATGGTGCTTAATCATCCTCTGCGGTTTGGCTCCAATGCTGGTGGGGATAGTGAGGGCCACGTGAAGTGGTTTGGGGCTAGTTATGTTTTGAATGTTTTCTTTAAATATATTTTCACAGAATGAACAGTTCCTGTTATTACAATGTGATGCCATTTAAGAAAACAAACTGCGATGGCCGGTATTTAGCGAGATTACATACATTACAAACACATTAAAACCTACCATTGACACGATTTCTGATAATAATAATACAGTAAAAATAAATCCTTGTATTTGATGTAGCGTTTTTCACATCCTATCAACGTCTCAAAGCGCTTCACATACCGTATATCTCCGCGTATAAGGCACACCCGCGTATAAGGCGCACCACCCGCGTATAAGGCGCACCCCCCACTTTTGACCTTTACTTGGTGAAAAAAAAACGGAAGCATTTTCAATGATATTGCCGGCAGAAGGAAGGAGAGACAGGAGAGACAGGTTGGTAGGGAGAGAGAGAGGCAGGCAGGCAGGGAGGGAGAGAGGGAGGCAGGGAGGGAGGGAGGCAGGCAGGCAGGCAGGGAGAGAGAGAGGGAGAGAGGCAGGCTGGCAGCCAGGGAGAGAGAGAGGGAGAGAGGCAGGCTGGTAGCCAGGGAGAGAGAGAGAGGGAGAGAGGCAGGCCGGCACGCAGGCAGGGAGGGAGGGAGGGAAGCAGGCAGGCAGGCAGGGAGGGAGGGAGAGGCAGGCAGGCAGGGAGAGAGAGCGGCAGGGAGGGAGGCAGGCAGACTGGGTTTGGCAGAAGGCAGGCAGAGCACTGAAGTCCGCTGCTGTTGCCGCTGTCCGGGCGGCCGAGGCCGAAGCCCCGTCACCCGCTCCCCCCAACCCCCGCCAGACACTGACCAAGCCCCGGCTGACAGCGCGCCGGCCGCCCCTCCTGTTTACTGTATTTCCGAGGCTCAAAATTTCTTGTATCTGCGTATAGGGCGCACCCCCAACTTTCGAGATCTTCCGACGTGCAAAAAAGTGCGCCTTATACGCGGAGATATACGGTAATATAGTGTAAAGTGAATTGACTGTATATTTGTAGGTGAAATGCAGTAGCTAATTGTGCACAGCCGTATTCCATAACAGCCGTGGATTGAAATGACCAATTTTATCATCGTTTTTTTTGGGCGGATTATTGATAAAAACATATAGAGGCTGGAGGCTGACAATGGCTTTCAATAATTTAATGTGGTAAAGTCACGATCCTTGAACTCTAAATCGCTAAGTTTGATCTAGCGAGTCCGGGGAGCAGGTTTCCAGCTCTGAGTGAGAATAATATTCCTTGTATTTGATATAGCGCCTGATCACATCTTCAAGATGTCTCAAAGCGCTTCACTGAATATACTGTATCTTTTGCGAGCAAAATGTGGCAGATTACTGATAAGCAACAATACGATTTACACCATAGAGTTACGTAGAGTGATACACCATGGAAGCAGGTGGGGGAAGGCAGAGCAGGTCTTTGCATGGATGTGGGGTAGAAAGAAAAGTCAAACAAGATACAGTACCAAGGTTCCAGACTGGCTTAGTAAGGTGAAGTGTGTGGTTTGTGTGTGTGTGTGTGTGTGTGGGTGGGTGTGTGTGGTGTGAATGAAGTTCTTTCTTAATAATCCTATATAGTAATCCTTTATATAATAATCCTTGCATTTGATATTTGTCATTGATGCTACAGTACTTGTTTCAACTTCAGTTTCTAGCAGTGGGATCCACACGATCACCACCCTCTATATGATGTTCTTCCTAAACTCCCTATTAGATCTACCACAAATTATTTTGGATCTACTTCTAAGTACAAACAGCCTAACAACATCCACCAAATCATATCCTTCCATCGTCTTAAATCGGGGAAGAATACTATCTTCATAGAGGAATATCAGAATTTGGCTCAAAGTTGGCTCGATAACAATGACAATCCTCCTTTGGAATGTCATTCTAAATATCGAAATGCGACACTGTGTCCAACAACAACAAAAGGAATCAGTGCTGTGAATACGTGCCGTAGACGGAGAGGGTGGGGACCATCAAAGTCATCTTATACATGCAGTCTAAGACTAACAGAAAGGAGTTTATGAAGATGTAATACCTAAGAATAATAATCATTTCATTTGTTATAGCGTCTTATCATGTCTTTGAGACGTCTCAAAGTGCTTCACAGAATATATTGCAAATTGAATTGACTGTATAATTTGTAGGCAAAACACAGCAGTGAATTGTATACAGAGGTGTCCCACAAACAGTCATGGATTGAGTGACTAATTTATTCCTTTAAAAATCTTTTTAAGGATTTATTATCCCTGGAAAAGTGATTCACCAATCGACTAAGGAGATTAAGGAGATAGTGCAAAATTCCCAACGAGCATATATTCCTTTGAGGAATAAGAATGCCATGGGAAAGGTGGTTCAGCCGTGGCTAACTAGAGCAGTTTGGGAAAGTATCAAATCAAAAGAAAAAGCCTATAAAACAGTGAATATGAGTTGTAAACCCGAGCATTGGGAGAACTTTAGGGAACAACAGAGGAGGACCAAAACATTTATCAAGAGGGAGAAAATAGATTATGAGGGAAAACTAGCAAAAAACACAAAAACAGACTGCAAGAGTTTTTACAAATATATAAAGAGGAAAAGGCTAGCGAGGGTGAATGTGGGTCCATTACAGGCAGAGACTGGAGGAATTATAATAGAGGACAAAGACATGGCAGAGTCATTAAACAAGTATTTTTCTACAGTCTTCACCGTAGAAGTCACTGGAAACATACCAAAAATAGAGGGGAACCAAAAAGACAATGTTAACGAGCAATTTAGGGAGATTAACATTAGTAAAGAGATAAATTGTTGGGTCTTAAAACCGATAAATCCCCTGGACCGGATGGCCTGCATCCTAGAGTTTTAAAGGAGGTGGCTACTGAGATAGTGGATGGCATGTCTATAATCTTCCAAAATTCTCTGGATACTGGAAAAGTCCCCATTGATTGGAAGATTGCAAACGTAACTCCACTATTTAAGAAGTGTGGGAGAGAAAATATGGGAAACTATAGACCAGTTAGTCTGACGTCAGTTGTAGGGAAAATTCTTGAGTCCTTAATAAAAGACGTAGTTATGGTATACCTTGAAGACCATAAAAAAATTAGGCAGAGTCAACATGGCTTTACAAAAGGGAAGTCATGTTTGACTAATCTTTTAGAATTTTTTGAGGATGTATCCAGCAGGTTGGATAAGGGGGAACAGTAGATGTAGTATATTTGGATTTTAGGAAGGCATTTGACAAGGTGCCACACAAAAGGCTGTTACTCAAGATTAAGGCCCACGGGATTAATGGGAAAATATTAACATGGATAGAAGAGTGGCTATCGGGTAGAAAGCAGAGAATAGCGATAAACTGATCATTCTCGAATTGGCAGGATGTAACTAGTGGAGTGCCACAAGGATCAGTGCTTGGGGCTCAGCTATTTACTATTTACATCAATGATCCGGATGAGGACATTGAATGTAATGTGTCTAGATTTACGGATGACACTAAACTAGATAGCAGAGTGAGATCTGAGGATGATGCAAAAAGATTGCAACAAGATTTAAATAAGGAGACCAAAACTCTCCTAGATAGGCTAGGGGAGTGGGCAAGTAGGTGGCAGATGGAATTCAATGTTAGCAAGTGTGAAATTATTCACCTAGGTAGCAAGAATAAAAGAATAGATTATTTTCTAGAGGGGGAGAAGTTAGATAGTGTTAGTATTCAAAGGGATTTGGGTGTCCTTGTACACCAGTCCCAAAAAGTTAGTTTGCAGGTGCAGCAAGCAACTAAGAAGGCGAACGGCACACTAGCGTTCATTTCAAAAAGTTTAGAGTATAAGAGTAGGGAAGTCTTGCTGCAACTGTATAGGGCTCTGGTGAGACTGCACCTAGAGTATTGTGTGCAGTTTTGGTCTCCTTATTTAAAAAAGGACATACTTGCCTTAGAGGGGTTGCAGCGTAGATTCACTAGGTTAGTTCCTGGAATGAGGGGACTGACCTATGAGGATAGGTTGAATAAACTAGGGCTGTATTCTCTGGAGTTCAGAAGAATTAGGGGGGATCTTATTGAAACATATAAGATTCTTAAAGGGCTAGATAAAGTAGACACTGAGGGATTGTTTCCCCTGGTAGGAGAATCTATAACCAGGGGTCACAGTCTTAAAATTAAGGGTCAGCCTTTTAGAACGGAGTTGAGGAAACATTTCTTCACTCAGAGGGTAGTGAATTTATGGAATTCACTACCCCAGAAGGCTGTAGATGCTCAGTCCTTGAACATTTTCAAGGCTGAGACTGATAGATTTTTGAAAAATAGGGGGATCAGGGGATATGGGGATAGGGCAGGTAATCAGAGTTAGGTGAGAGGATCAGTCATGATCTTATTGAATGGCGGGGCAGGCTCGAAGGGCCGAATGGCCTACTCCTGCTCCTAATTCTTATGTTCTTAAAACTAACAACTGGTTCCTACTTACTGCTAGCTAAAGAGAGGTGTGTTAAGTAAGCAAACTTGCCCAGCGTTTCGTCCTGCCACTAGGTCTCTTAACTACTGGGCTACACAACTCTACATAATGCTGATCATAGAGATGTTTTATATTCCATATCCTTAGTTCAAATCCCTTGCATAACCTGACCATCGTGGATGCGACAAATTGAAGCGGAAGGCAACCATGTCGAGGCCCTCTCTGCAATTCAACCAAAGATAATGTGACTGTTTGTTACTGCTTAATGAGACTAAATTACAGTGAGACAATCTATTCAATAAATATATCCCCAAACCCCATGGTTAGCAACCAAATGAAGGAGAACTTTGTCAAATACCTCAGATCAAATAGCTCAGTGATTGCATTAGAAGTGAAGAACTGAAAATGGTCAACTTCTGGGTTGTCAGATCGCACAGAAAGGAGTGTGAGTGGTGCTTCCACCTCAAAGTGTGCAAGGCACAAGAAATAATAATAACCCTTGCATTCGACATAGTGTTTTATCATGTCTTTGATGCATCTAAAAGTGGTTCACAGAATATACTGTAAAGTGAATTGACGGTATATTTTGTGAGCGTACGAAATTAGCTCAGGGCCAACCAGACATCAGAAAATGTGTTAGTACCAGAAGTCTCATGTTCAATCTTCCAAGAATTCATAGTAGAGCGATAATCAAAATGAAGCTGTGCAATAATGGAGTTCCCCTTCATCTTCCATTTGTTTTTGCAACAGATGTTTCAGTTTTTGTTTCACTTATATTTTCAAAGGAAATGTTAAAATGAATTTCCTTTTCTGAAAAAAAATCGAATGTCTTATAAATCAGTCAGATGAATTTACTGCTTTCAACCCTGTAATTCAAGAAAGTGAATGAGAAACAAGCTGTGGGGTTAATTAAAGGGTCACAATGTGCCACATTAGGATCTTATTTAAGAGCAGAATATATCTCAGCTGAACTGCTATATTTGAGGATACTGAGTTCAGGAATTTTCAATGGTAATATGTATTGTGGTAATATGTAACACATTATCAAAGTATTTTTTAAATGGAAAACAAGTCATTTATAGACACTACAGACATCAACAGTCCAGAGTCATCACTACCAAGTCACTGCTAATGCAATTGTATAATTGTATAATCAAATGGAAGAATTATAATGGAGAGGTTGTGAGTAATACCTATTTGAGTCCCTGTAAAATGTGAACAGTGCATTGAATATTATAGCAAAGGTCCACAAGGAAGGCTTTTTAGTAAATATGTATGTAGTACATGAGGGAAGAAGGGGGTAGTGTGGTATGTACTGTATCGTGATATGCTGATTATCACATCACATCCTACACTATTCTCCTACCCCCTCATGCCCCAACCATTAATTCAGAAAACAATTGTGGGACACACACACAAGAGCAGCAGATAATCTTTCAGCAGAGCTTGTTTAGTCTATGGGTTAGCCGAGAACGATCACATCTGATATAAACGCCATTAAAACAAAAGTGTTGGTGGAGAGGGTCTGCTCTGGGAAAGTAACAGGCACATAGATAAACACACTCTGCTATACAGACAAACAGTTGCCAACTTCTCCTGTTCCTGCCCAAGTCTCATCACTGCTGCTGAATGTCATTAGTCTCAAAGAAAATAGTTATTTTTCAATTCTCTTCAGAAACAAGTGAATTACATTTAAACAGTCACTGTTTAATCTTTTTCTGATGTGGATTACAGCCTTCACTGATCTTGAATTTTCTGCAAAAGACAGACCAGTACTTCAGGAGTGTGGTGGCTTCATGTCACGTATCAGTAGAGTAGGATTACATGGCACAAAATGCAGCAAGTTTTAGGGGAGAATGCATTTGTATAGTCAGGCGAGTGGGAGCAGAGTCAATGGAGTCTATCTGTGCTGCTCCCACCAGTAAGCAGCAAAGCACAAAGCTAGAAAGCAGTAACCTGACCTTCACTGGGAGGCTCAGGGGCATTGGGCCGGGGGAGGGGTTGCTGAGAATCACTGAGCACAAAGGAACACTGTTACAAGCCCGCAACCATCCAGTGACTGGAAATAAAGAATTGTGAAATGAAATGTCACAGCTCTCAGCATATTTAATGATAAACAGTAAATCCAGAATGGGATTGCCTCCTTTGCTTTTCTTTCGATGAAGCTGCCATTTCCTGACTAAACAGCAATGTGCTTAATGCAACATTGAGAGGACTCAGTAGAATTCTTTGAAATCAAGGAAGTGTGGAATACTGAGCTGAGGCGGGTGGAATACATTGTTTATTCAATGGGCAGAAGCAGCAGTGGAAGCTGATAGTTCAGGGTAACAATTTCCTGAGGATTGTGATCTTATTGTAATAAGACAATAAAAACCTGAAATGTGGAACACATTAAAAATTAATGATGTGAAATACAAAACAGACAGTGACCTCTGGAACTGACCCAGCCAGCCTTGTCACTATATCCTGATTCTGTCCTACATCTGGGTCACAAAATGAAAAGCAGATTTAAAGCCCTCAACACAATATGACTGAGGGCACAATGAAGTGTTGATGTAACCTTGTTTTATTTCACTCGCGTGTTATGTGGTCGGCTTTGTAACAGCATGAAACTACAAAATAACATTTTCTTTTATACTGCCCTATATACACACACAGTGCAATTGCCTCTAATATTTGCAGCAGCCAAGTAGAGGCGTCAAGGAATTTGCAAGTAACAATTTTTTTAAAAAAACAAAAGACTGATGATTATTGCGGGCACCTGAATGTGTGGGAGGCTGACCCGACGGAACTCAGCTCCGAAGCCAATCTGCTGCCAGAGCCACCTGTACCCACGATCCAGCGTCATAAACATCACAACCCAGGTCAGAGGATCTCCACTCAGTTGTTCTCTAACACACCTTGAGGAATCCGCAAGTTGCACATCCATATTTTAATTCTTTATACACAGAATCATGAATAACTTGAGACTGTTGGAAAGCATATGGCGCTCCAATGCGGGATGTACTGCATTATTAGAGGTGTCGTCCTTTTGGTAAGACATTAAACCGAGTTACCGTCTGCCTGTTCAGGTGAATGTTAAAGATCCCAGGGCACTATTATATTCAATTATTATAATAATAATCCTTGCATTTGATAGAGCCTCTTTCATAGCAGAAAGACCTCTAAAAGTGCTTCAAACGGTTTACTGTGAAGTGGAATGACTGCATTCTATAGCCAAACTCAGCAGCCTATTTGTGTATAGCAATGTATTGCAGCACAGAAACAAACTATTCGGCCTATCAAGACTACACTTTTCCACATGACGTATCCAATCCCATTCCACTCCCCTGTTCACTTCCTGCACCCTTCACCATTCCTCCTCACGCAAATATCCAATTCCTCTTCAAAACACTTGATAAGATTCTGCAAAATAAATTCCACATTGTAACCAGCTCCTGCATACAGAAATATTCTTCAATCTCCCTTTCATTTCCTTTTGTGGTTATCTTAATTTTTTCCTGCCCATCAATGTAGCAAACTCCAAATCCGTATTATCATAAGAACTGGTTTTCGACCTTTTCAAAATTACAGAAGTTGTAGCACATTAGTGAGTCACATTTTACATCTGCTAACAATCAAGTTGAAATCTTCAGTCTTCCTGCAGTGTTTAACTTCTGCCTCCCCAGTGTTCCCTTAATGGCCCCACAGCCAAAAGTACAAACAGTAACTGTACAACCAAGCAAAACGCTCTCAAAAAGTTCTGTTCAGTGTGCGTCATTTTCAAAACCGAGCTGTACCGCGCTGTGGGACAAAGTTTAAGAAAATATCAGAACAACCCCCGTCATCTCTCATGTTCTGCACCAGAATAATCAATAACTAATGCATTTGATAGAGCATCTCATCACGTTGTTGAGACTTCTCAAAGTGCTTCCCAGGGCACACTACAAAGGAGTGCCACCGTGTGTACCCAGGGTATATGTAGCAGCCAATCACAACAAGGTCCCATACACAGTCATAAAGTGAGTGACCGATTTTACTTGGGGGAATGTTGGCCAGGACGTCGGGAGAAACTCCCTTCTCTTCCTGAAAAGTGCCAACAACAATAACAAAATTACATTTGTATAGCAACTTTCACGTCGGGAGGATGTCCCAAGTCACTGGACAGACCCAAGTGGGGAGGGTGGAGGGCAGCCGGGAGAAGGAGGTTGATCGAAAGCATAGTTAAAGAGGAGGGCCTCTTGGTGGATCTTGAACATGGGAGGGGGCTAGGCAGAGGGACTGCGTGATGGAGTGCCAGAGGGTGGGGATAGAGTGGCTGAAGGCTTGCTCGCTGATGGTGGGGTAGGCGAGCCTAAACCTATGAAGAAGGCTGAAGCCCGCTGAGCGGAGTGAGTCGGCAGGTTAGAAGGTTGCAGTGGTAGTGGGGAGCAAGACCATGGAGGGCTATGCAGGTGAAGACCAGGATTTTGAACTGTACCTCTTTGTTATAGGAAGCCAATGGTCGGGCGAAGATGGGGATGGAGCATAATGCGGGCAGCAGATCTACAGCCTGTGGAGGGAGGAGGTGGGAAGCCGACAATCAAGGAGTTTGCATAGTCAAGCCTGGATGTTATGAATGCATGTATGAGGGTCTCGGCAGCCTGTGGTGTGACACAGTGGTGGACCCAGTGGTGTTTTAGAGGCGCGGGAAGTCAGATGGTGCTTTGGCACGGATGTGGGATAAAAAGGATAGTTGAGGGTCGAAGACACCAAGGTCCAGATTTTAACATCCACCTGGGCAGCAGACCTCAGTTTAACATCTCATTCAAAGGATGGTGGCACCAACAATACAGTGGACAGCACGAGAGACAAGCAGGAGGCTGGTGCCAGTCAAGCAGAGGCACCGGGTGGTGGATTGCAGAGTGAGGAGGTTGGGGAGAGGTAGGGAGATGCCAGGAATTTGAAGTAATTTGAACACAAGTGCAAGGGTCGTAAGGTGGAGCCATTCCACCTGATGGGAGGCAGTGGTGATGGGAGGCAGTGGTGCTTTGGCAGAACTGGTGAGATGAGGATAGAGTTTGGTCTGGTCAATATGCAGATGCAGAGTTCTGAATGAGCTGGATTATTTTAAAATAGTGGACCGGGGTGGGGGGGGGGGGGTGGGGGAGAGGGGGGGTGGGAGGGTGGAAATCAGCGAGGAAAGTTGGAATAATCCAGGTGGGAGGTGATAAAAGCATACTTGAGGGTTTTGGTTGCATTTGGGGTAAGGTATGATCGGTGGCCGGCAATGTTTCAGAGGTAGAGGGAGACAGTGCTGGTCATGGTCGAGGTGTGGCGGGAGGAAGGACAGCTGGGAGTTGAACTGATGCCTAGATTGCACACTAATTCATTAAGTGTGAGGCAGAGTCCGGAGAGGTTGAAAAGTTTACATCCATAGGAGTGAAGACATTGACGGGAGCCAAGGAGTACGGCTTCTGTCTTGTCCTCACTCAGTTGCAGGAAGTTTGCCGTCATGCAAGTCCTGATAATAATAATAATCCTTGCATTTGATATAGCGCTTTTCACGTCTTCTAGACGTCTCAAAGCGCTTCACAAAATATACTGCAAAGTGAATTGATTATATATTTATGGGTGATATGTCTGCTAGACAAGCTGATAGACCATCGCGGACCTGTTGTGTGTCATCCGCATACATGTGGCAGTTTACTCCATGTCTGCGGATGTTATTGCCCAGAGGAAGCATATAGATTAGGAAAAGAAGGGGTCAGGGATGGAACCTACACACCCCTGGGTGAGACAGGAGGAGAAACCATAAGGATAAGGAGGCAGAAGGAGTGCTGGTTACATTTAGAGAGAGAGGATGTTGTTTGTGATGTTGACAAGCTGTCTCTGTGCTGCGGGTAGGGTGAAACCCAGACTGCAGGGGCTTGATAAGGGAGTGGAGGGAGAGGTATGACCGAATCTGCAACAGTGTGTTCCAGGACTTTAGCAGACAAATAACCTGTTTGTTTGTTTGTTTTAAATTGTCATCTCAGGAATGCTTTTGTCCTTTCAGGGTATGATCACTCCTGCAGCAGCATTTCAATAAGCTACAAAAGCAACTGCTGAAATCATAGATATGCAGGTCCAGAAACTAGGCTCAGATGAACTTGAAACAAAAGTGGCATTGTTTAGAATTGCACGAATCAAGCATGTGGCATCTACAATCCTCACAGCCCCCGGAAAACTGCATTAGCAGTACCAGGGATTGCCGGAAACTAAAATACGTTTGGTGCCTAAAACCAACCAAACATTAGCCCAAACCTTTGGGGAATAATGAATGAGGTACCAGAGAACGGCAATTTACTCCATTGAATTAGCTCCTCGATTGAATTAGCTCCTCATTAGAATCAAAAATTACTCATACTGATAATGTTTATAGCCACCAAAATACTTGGAACGATTAAACTAGAATTTCCAAATAATTACAGCGTGCAGCCAAAGCGCAGCAGATTGCTGTTCTCACAGCCAGCTCGAACTGCAATGAGCTTATGTGAGTATGGCAGCAGAACTTTAACTTTCAAATTGTTTTCACTAAACTAAAGGTACATTTCTGCAAAGGTTCGGTGAATTTGGCGTTTATTGGGGTGAAACGTTCCAGGGCTGTCAGATGTCTTACTCCACCCTCAGAGGAGCTCCTCCCTCCGCAGCCGTGAGATTAGTTCTACTCCTCACATCAGCCATCCTTATGACTTCTCTATCCTTAGCAATTTCCGCTGAATTACAGGCAAAGTGAACATGTGGCTTTTAGGAATTACATTCAGACAGCCAAAGCACAGCTTCCATTATTCCTGCCTGTCAGTGAGTGCAGACACTGAAGACCCATTGCACCAGACACGTCTGCACTGAACCGCTGGGCCGCTCTCTTCCTGCACTGACCCACTCCACCACTCTCAATCTTCTCCAAATGTTTGTTCTTACCTTTGGTTAAAAAAAATCCTCTGGTTGGTCTGAAGAACTGCAGGCTGCTCACTTGTAGCCACACAGCATGAAACTCGCCACCCGTAAAAAGAAACAATTTAGAGGCCAATATTCGGTGGAAAGTTATCAAGCACAGCCGCACAACACAGGCGGTCACTAGAAGGTCATTACAGCCAGAACATTGTGATGACTATAAATCTCCTCGAGCATGGGCAGCCCAGCGCCTCACTGACTCGTGCACATTAACTTGACGTGTGGACATTTGAAAAGGGACATGGTGAACCTTAAACCAACAGCTGGAACAAGTTACCTTGATTGAAGCCACACCACTGGATTCACACAAACAGCTTGATGGTTTTATGAGACAATATTAAGCTAGGAATTCTGGATGGATGAAATCAAATAGGCTAAAGCGTATTCTTCATCTGAACGCCCCTTGTGATTCAGCAAAATACAGTCTCGTGTTACAGCCCATCGGAACACCAAAATCCAAATACAAACTGTCTATCGGGGGAAGTAAAATTTTTTCTCTGCAGAGATATTAAAAGTGAAGGACGTCATAAGTTTCTATCTTATGTCTCTATGCTCTAATGCACATTGACATGGGTTTGTGTGGAACGTATATCACCCCAAATCACAGACAGAAGTTACGGCAGAAGTCTGCTCGTGATATGTGACAAAAGCACATTGGTTAAAATATTGACTCTTAAAAACTGAAAGGGAGCAGTAGTCACTTTAGTCTATGAACCAATATATTGATTATAACATGACAAAGTTTTTTGTGTTACAGTAAGAAGACAAGGCCTCACACCATCAGCTCTCCATGTGCCCAGTTTGCAATCAAGACAATGTGCCTCTACATAATGTTACTGAGCTAAGGATAGACTGTTTTCTACAATAACAGCAATAAAACTGGGTGGGGGACAGTTTTGATCAGGGCACTCTTATGGAGCTGACTTCAGAACAATAATATTTATAAGTATCGGTATTACTAATACTGGTTATGAACGTGACATCCGACACATTCGTGTGATGGTGCACAGCAAAGGAAAGCCCGGAAAAAAAAGTAGAAACGAATGAAAAATATCTGTAGTTAATAATAATAATAGTCCTTGTATTTGATAATACCTTATCATCGAGATGCCTCAGAGCAATGTCCTATTTCTAAACAACCATGAAATCTCAATTACCAATTTTATCTGGAGGATTGTTGGCCAGGACACCAGGGGAAACTCCCTGTCTTTTTGAATGGAACATCGTCAAAAAGGAACAGCAGGAGGTCATTCAGCCCTTTGAGCATATTGCACAGGTTTATTAAACCTTGGCAAATTATTTTATCCTAATGCCCCACCCATTCACCATACACCTGAACACCTCTATCTAACTCTATTCTAGTTAGAACCCTTACCCTAACCCAAACAGCCTCATCAATTCAGTTTTTACAGGTGTCTGGGGTGTCTAAACACAATGTATTTAGAATCCAGGCAGATCAGGGAGAAACCTTGGGCAAGTTTCCTTACTCCACATGCCTAACAATAATCCGTCCAAAAAAAACCACAATGATACAATAGATCATTTCAATCCACAATTGTTTGTGGGACACTGCTGTGCGTTATTGGCTGCCGTGTTTCGCCCACAAATATACAGTCAATTCACTTCACAGTATATTCTGTGAAGCGCTTTGAGACGTTGATAAGATGTGAAAAGCGATATCAAATACAAGGATTATTATTATCTCTAACATCTACTTAAAGAGGCAAAGGGGACCTCTGCTGAATGGTTCAACTGAAGGATGGCAACTCTGACAGTGCAGTGCTGCTCCAAACTATATGAATTGTACAGAGGTCCACTGTACCAGTGACACTGCAGTCAAAGTTATGAGAACTTTATTAACATTATTTATTACAGATGTAGCAAGCAAACCAATGTTTCCGCCAAAAAACACAGGAGAGCTCATGATGGAAACTTACCTGGTAGACTCAGGTTGGAGGGAGAAGGATCCCCCTTGTCCTTGATCCTATTGCCGTTCTGAGACCAATAAATGTGCACGGGATACGGTGGCCCCACAGCCTCGCAGACAAGAGTAAAGGGTTCATTTCTAATGACGTTCTGTTGTTCTGGTTCTTGAACAAAAGTTGGCAGCCCTGTAAACAGAACAGAAGCTCACTTGAAATATCCTCACTTCTCTCTTTGTTGAGAAATGGAAATGGATAACAGCAAAAACAAAACAAACACGACAAATTCCCACAGCCCGTTTAGACTTGTAATTCTATGCTTGGGTACTTTCCATCCCTCGCTTGGTCTAACGTTCATTTTGGCAATGCAAAGTCACCACTGTCCTCAATTCTCAAACCAATATCACAATCAACCTATCCACAACTGTTTCACAACCAAGACTTGGATTCCTTATTAAGGAATGCTGTTAAGAAATACCTCAAATTAGACCCTTTTATGGGTTACAAGCCTTCATTGCAATTCACGATCTTCCAATCATGTCATAAACCAATCTATTTTATCCTTCTTAATATCCTTACATTTTAGAGTAAGGCGTCAGGGAATGCCATTGATCCCATCAATCTGCTCCACAATTAAATGTAAGGCAAATCTTTAATTGCGCTTCCACTCAATGAAGACAGGTAGAAAATGAAGCCTTATCTGTTAATAGAATCCCAAACTTTCTCTACGTAAGGGTCTATACAAGGATCATTCTGATCCCCCCTTCCCTTGCACTGTGAGTGGTATATGTGAGTGGCTTTGTGGTGGGTGGGGTGGGGGGTGAGAGGAACAGGAAAGAGTCACAAAGGGTTTGAGAATGTAATATAACTTTATAACTTTAGAGAAAGTCAATCTGAACAACAGAGGGCACAACAAATTTAAGACAGACAGTAGGAAGCATTTGTTAGCACAGAAGGTAAGTGTTTGTATTCCCAATTCTGCCAATCTCAGGAAAGTAGTTGGTACAATACTATTCACCTAAGCACCACCTCTCCTGGGATTGGAAGGGATAGATAGGAGGGTTAATATCAGACAGGGTTCCTGCTCATAATCATTGTCCAGCGATCTCTTCTGGCTAAAAATGCAGTGCAAATGCAATGTTTGGCATCAATCCGCACTCCCGTGAAGCAATCCAAGATGCTATCTGCATGAAGGATACTTTATAAATACAAATTGTGGTTGCAGTAGTAGTTATGACAGCATTGGATTTGGCTATTATTCTTTCCCTTCAGTCAATTAACACGTCGTCAAAGACTACCCAGACTCCTTCATAAAGAACAGATACTTGACCGAGGAACCAGAGGGTATGGGTCAGTCAGCATGTAACCATTCTCCACCACCAGAGTTGCGTTTAGAGAGAAGGGGAAAAAAATGTACAACACAGTACGTACCTTCTACTTGAAGTAAGATTTTTTCTGATTCAATAATTACATGAGCAATCTGTACTCTACAGCTGTAAGCTCCAGCATCAGAATGTTGTATATTGGTGATACTATGGAAGAAGAAAAAAAACTACTCTCAACACATTGAGGATATTGGATATGTTTCATAAATGTACTCTTAATCCTGGCCAATATATGATAGAGGCTCGATAAAAATTTGGGATTTGAAGACATTTTCAAGGCTGTCACTTGTTTGTAAAAATGTATAAAACATTTGTAAGGAATACCAGGACAATAGGGCCCGTCAATATATCGATATATCGGTTATATCCGATATAATTTTCATATCGATATGCCAATATCGGAATTTAAAATATATCGATATATCGAAAAATTTGATATAACAAAAATATTGGTACCTTGTCGCCAGCATTGCAACCTCCTAGGCCTGGAACATGGAATGCGCGCACACATCCGAATGCGTGCACACCCCGAATGCGCGTGCACTGAACTACAAGACCCAAATTTTCATCTCTACCCAATGCACAGACCGAGGTGCAAGCCGCCATATTGTATTTGTAGTCCTCGAATACAATATACAGGTATACAAGGTGTGGGGCGGAGAGGGAGGGAGAGACGGGGAGGTGAGAGGATTGGAGAGACAGGGGAGGGGTGGGAGAGGGAGGGAGAGACTAGACAGAGAGCCACAGAGAGAGAGAGAGGGAGAGATGGAGAGAGTGAGTGTGAGAGACACAGAGAGAGAGAGAGAGAGATATTTACCTCCTGAGGAGATAGGCCCCGAATGTGCGCGCACCTCTGGATGCGCGCGCGCATGTGCAGTATAAAAAAAACGAAAATGCTGATATATCGGTATATATCGATATGAGCACATCGATATGTCAAAATCTGAAAATTTCCATATCGACGGACCCTACAGGACAATGAAACACCATATTAGGGACAACAAAATCAGCAGCTGAGAGGAACTGCTTTCATCATAATAGAAAATATGAACAGATTTAACTTACAAATTATTCATTACATGTATTGTGCCCATTGTGAGATAGCTGGTATTTAATTTGTTCAGTGTTTCAGTAGTTGGAAGATAGGGCAGTGGGAGTTTTTCCACAAAAATAATAATACTACTAATAATAATGCTTGCATTTGACATAGTGCTTTTCACATCTTATTGTTGTCTTGAAGCGGTTCTCAGAATATACTGTAAAGTGAATTGACTGTATATTTGTGGGCAAACTGCAGCAGCCAATTGCGCACAGCAGTGTCCCACAAACAGTCGTGGATTGAAATGACGAATTTTATTATTGTGTTTTTTTTGGAGGGATTATTATTAGGAATGCTTAGAAAGGAAACGCCCAAGGTTTCGCCCTGATCTGCCTGGATTCGAACACAGGTCTCACGCTTGTAAGGCGAGTGCTCTAACCAA
Organism: Hydrolagus colliei; assembly: GCA_035084275.1. Lineage (NCBI taxonomy): Eukaryota > Metazoa > Chordata > Chondrichthyes > Chimaeriformes > Chimaeridae > Hydrolagus > Hydrolagus colliei. Next base: position 60,667,915 of record CM068744.1, on the reverse strand, counting down.
TGAGCTACAGGAGTTCCTGACACAGACAAAAAGATTAGGAAAACTAAATGCATAAATTGCAGAGTGCAGCGTCATCCCCAACCCTCATCCACCCGCCCACCTCCAAACCTTACCTGCAACTGTTTAAGACTGTGGTCTTTCCGTCACCTCCAGCAATGGAAAGTTCCCTGAGAAAGAAGCGTTCAGTATCTATCAGCCCCTTCCCATCCTTCACCCACTCAATACGTAAATCGTGGTACGAGTTGGGCGAGCTGAGCGAACAGTTGAAGCTTATAAAACTGCCCTGAGATTTTACAATGTTCTCTGCTGTAGACCTAAACCTGATTTCCTCATGAATTTTCCTCACAAATGGAGAATCGTCAATCTCGGTCACAACGTGCGTTTCTCCTGCTGGCGTTGGAGTGTGGGTTAATGATGTCCCATGTTGAGTAGCCATTATAGTCCTCACAGACCGAACAACACGAGTGCCAGCCGCAGGTTTCAAATCCACGTTCCTCCATACGCTGGTAACAGGGCCGTGGGCAGGTCCCGCAGCAATACCTGTTAAATAAACCGCAATTCACATTTTAAAATCCACCCAATTTTTATTACTGCACTCACTAGCTGCACATTAATAAACAACACTACTTATTCCAAGGGTGCTAAAAAACCCAGCCTCAGGACGCAAGTTTATTCTTCAATTCAGACACTTCAACCCCCACTCCGCACAGCTACAGCTCGATAGTCCGAAGGTTCGTTAGTCCGAAGGTTCGTTAGTCCGAAGGTTCGTTAGTCCGAAGCTTACCCTAACCCTAACCGTAACACTAACCCTAACATTTGGACAAATGAAACCTTCAGAATTTGGCACGAAATGTTCGGATTAACGAACCTTATTTTCGCACTATCGAACGATAACCATGGTAACCGCCCCAGGTATAGGAAATTTGTGTGTTCGGACTATTGAATCTTCAGACTATTGAGTGCTCCCCCTCCGCACTTCCACTACCACCCCCCCTATGGTCTAAACTCTAACTGTTGCCAACGGGTGGGGGGCAGGGTGATATAATAATCAAAAAAACTTAAAAAAAGGATAGGTTTTAAGGCAGGTTTTATAAGTGTGGAATGGGGTGGTGGGGCGGGGTGTTTAGAATGGAATCCCAGAGATGGACTTGGTTCAATCCCCACCCAACATTGACATGCATGAGCACCTTTCAATAGGGATTTCTGGATAATGATAGAAACCAGGACTGGGGTATTTTTCTCTCCCTATATCCCAGGGGCATTGAAGTCCATTTGTATCCTCAACTACTGTCCACCTGAGATCAGCCAACTCACACAGACAACACATTCAAACAATTTTCAAGCTGTGCTTTTATCTACTGGATTATTGGGGAAAGCTACTTAAAAGTTCATCTGAATGAACAAAGGCGAATGACAAACCTGCTGGTGATGATTGATAGGAATACGTGTTTCCTTATTGTGGCAGGGAACTCGTTTTGTGGAGGGTTAACTGTGGTTGTGGAGGTAAAATATCTTGTTGTAAGGAAGAATTTTGTGGCTGAGTTGATCACGTAGGAATGTAAATAAAGTGCTGACTGGAGTAACATCTCACAGAGTCATATGGTTCCCAGTTCAGCCTGGGGTTTAGAGTATTGCACTGTTTGTCAGCACAATCAAAGCTATTTCTTTTAAATCCAATATCTAAAACCCTGGATACTTTTTTTTCCTAGGATCGATTATTTGGTATTAGGTAGGGGAGAAAATCAAAGCAGAAACAATTTTTGGTTTAAAAGAAAGTTAGATAAGCTTTGGTGAAAATCTATACACTATTCATCCACTGATTTATTTTCATCTTTCACCCATGTTAAAGATAAGCCGAGGACCCCACAACATTGTGTACTGATCGGCTTTCACTCTCGGTTTGCAAACAACAATGTGAGCAATTTTGGTGCTAAACGGAGTGGAGTCCTATAGCTCAGTGGTTGGAGCACTCGCGTTCTCTTGCAACAAAATTACATTTGTATGGTGCCTTTATCAAGCATGAGACCTGTGTTCGAATCCAGGCAGGTCCAGTGAAAACTTGGGCAAGTTTCCTTATTTACTTACTCCACATGCCTAATAATAATCCCTCCAAAAAATACACAATAATAAAATTGGTCATTTCAATCCATGACACTGCTGTGTGCGATTGGCTGCCGCGTTTCGCCCACAAATTCACTTTACGGTATATTCTGTGAAGCGCTTTGAGACGTCTAGAAGATGTGAACAGCTCTATATAAAAAATGCAAGGATTATTATATTAGTGTTATAAATGACGTAAGCATCATGTCCGAGAAGATCTCTCTCATGCTTGCACACTCGGTCATCAGGAACTACACGCCGCGGCATCAGACAGATAACCATGGTAACCGCCTCAGGTATAGGAAATTTGTGTGTTCGGACTATCGAGTGCTCCCCCTCCGCACTTCCACTACCACCCCCCCTATGGTCTAAACTCTAACTGTTGCTAACGGGTGGGGGGCAGGGTGATAAAAAAAACTTTAAAAAAGGATAGGTTTTAAGGCAGGTTTTATAAGTGGGGGATGGGGTGGTGGGGCGGGGTGTTTAGAATGGAATCCCAGAGAATTGGGGCAAAATGGCCAATGTCTTGGCCTGGGGAAGATAGGACGGGGGACATGAAACATACCAGTACATGCGGGGGTGGCCGGGTTGGTAGGGTTCTAGCAGGTCAAACAGATTGGGTGAACCAAAGCTATGGAGATACTTTAATGCAAGGATCAGAAGCTAGATCTTAAAAAAAGCAGAGTGTGGGAAGGAACTTCTTCATACAGAAGGCGATGAGAATGTAGAAGACAGGAGGTGTGGTTTGAAGCAAAAGAAAATCAATCACGCAATTAACAGACATGAGGTTTGCATTAGGTAAAAGGGAACAGAGGGAAACAGGAAAGGAGGAGGCTCATGTTGAATGTAAACATTGGTATGGACTAGTCGGCCCTAATAGCCTGCTTTATGCTCTGTTCTACATAACATTGTACACACACAACCTGCTTTAGGATGCACTGGTGGTGTTCAAGTTATATAACATTTTTTTGAAAATATATATTACAGTAAAAGCTTGTTTATCCGGCATGCTCAGGACCTGACCAGTGCTGGTTAATTAAATATGCCAGATATTCAAGCGGCAAGTTGCTACACAAAAAATTTACTTATTTTAAAACATTCCATATTAATAATAGACTAAATAGTAACAGAATATTGTATGGATACTTACCAATAAAGCATTCCAGCACACTCGGTAAAATGATCGGTAAAATAAGAATTCCAGCGTTCGTTAAGTTTAATAAGTGTGCATACGCACGCATTGCATGTATGCGCAAAGTGAGCATACTCGCGAGTGTCCCGGATGGCTCTGGTATGAGACCCGTTTGCTGGAATGGTGAATTGTATTGGGAGATACCGGTTGGGGTTGAGCGTTCCGGTTGGTTGGGTGCCGGATAAACGAGCTTTTACTGTATTTGGAAAGATATTATTTGGTACATTTTCCCATGTCTTAACTTGCAGTTACATAACAAAACATTCCATTCTCATATGAGACCTGTGTTCGATTACATTATATTCCTTTTTTTGGGGCCACTCTTCTATACAGTGAGCATTCCCTGGTGGTAGTCTGAGCGCAGTTGGGAGTCTGGTTGGGTTTAGCGCTGCTGTCAGCGCGGCCAGCATAGGAGCGGTTCCAAAATGGGTTCAGGCTTTATCTGTCTGATGCCGCGGCGTGTAGTTCCTGATGACCGAGTGTGCAAGCATGAGGGAGATCTTCTCGGACATGATGCTTACGTCATTTATAATACTAATATAATAATCCTTGCATTTTTTATATAGAGCTGTTCACATCTTCTAGACGTCTCAAAGCGCTTCACAGAATATACCGTAAAGTGAATTGACTGTATATTTGTGGGCGAAACGCGGCAGCCAATCGCACACAGCAGTGTCATGGATTGAAATGACCAATTTTATTATTGTGTATTTTTTGGAGGGATTATTATTAGGCATGTGGAGTAAGTAAATAAGGAAACTTGCCCAAGTTTTCACTGGACCTGCCTGGATTCGAACACAGGTCTCATGCTTGATAAAGGCACCATACAAATGTAATTTTGTTGCTAGAGAACGCGAGTGCTCCAACCACTGAGCTATAGGACTCCACTCCGTTTAGCACCAAAATTGCTCACATTGTTGTTTGCAAACCGAGAGTGAAAGCCGATCAGTACACAATGTTGTGGGGTCCTCGGCTTATCTTTAACATGGGTGGAAGATGAAAATAAATCAGTGGATGAATAGTGTATAGATTTTCACCAAAGCTTATCTAACTTTCTTTTAAACCAAAAATTGTTTCTGCTTTGATTTTCTCCCCTACCTAATACCAAATAATCGATCCTAGGAAAAAAAAGTATCCAGGGTTTTAGATATTGGATTTAAAAGAAATAGCTTTGATTGTGCTGACAAACAGTGCAATACTCTAAACCCCAGGCTGAACTGGGAATCATATGACTCTGTGAGATGTTACCCCAGTCAGCACTTTATTTACATTCCTACTTGATTAACTCAGCCACAAAATTCTTCCTTACAACAAGATATTTTACCTCCACAACCACAGTTAACCCTCCACAAAACGAGTTCCCTGCCACAATAAGGAAACACGTATTCCTATCAATCATCAGCAGCAGGTTTGTCATTCGCCTTTGTTCATTCAGATGAACTTTTAAGTAGCTTTCCCCAATAATCCAGTAGATAAAGGCACAGCTTGAAAATTGTTTGATTGTGTTGTCTGTGTGAGTTGGCTGATCTCAGGTGGACAGTAGTTGAGGATACAAATGGACTTCAATGCCCCTGGGATATAGGGAGAGAAAAATACCCCAGTCCTGGTTTCTATCATTATCCAGAAACCTCTATTGAAAGGTGCTCATGCATGTCAATGTTGGGTGGGGATTGAACCGAGTCCATCACAGAACGTGCCAATACTCACTGACAAACCTTTCCACGTCAATAACCAGTCATTGGAACATTGTATAAAAAGGGGCAGAAGGACAAGCCTGGTAACTACAGACCAGTCAGTCTAACGTCGGTAGTGGGCAAACTTCTAGAGTCCATAATCAGGGACAAGGTAGATCTACACTTAGAAAGATATAGGCTAATAAAGGACAGTCAACATGGATTTGTTAAAGGCAAATCTTGCCTTACAAATCTGATAGAATTTTTTGATGAGGTAACGGAATGGGTGGATAATGGTAGCGCAGTTGATGTAGTTTACATGGACTTTCAAAAGGCATTTGACAAAGTGCCACAAGAGAGACTTATTAGGAAATTAAAGGCCCATGGGGTAAAAGGGACAGTGACAGCGTGGATCCACAACTGGCTGCGAGACAGAAAGCAGAGAGTTGTAGTGAGCGGCTGTTTTTCAGACTGGAGGGAAGTGAGCAGTGGTGTGCCACAGGGATCAGTTTTGGGACCATTGCTGTTTGTAATCTACATCAATGATCTGGACTTGGGTGTACGGAGTACAGTTTCCAAGTTTGCAGATGACACTAAGTTAGAGAGAATAGTAAATAGTGAGGAGGATAGTTGCCATCTGCAAGAGGATATAGACAAATTGGTAAAGTGGGCAGACACATGGCAGATGAAGTTTAATGCAGAGAAGTGTGAGGTGATGCATTTTGGGAGAAGAAATGAAGGGAGGCAATATAGGCTAGATAGTACAATTTTAAATGGTGTGAAGGAACAGAGAGACCTGGGTATTTGTGTTAGTGACTCGTTGAAGGTGGCAGGACAGGTAGACAAGGCTGTTAAGAAGGCATATGGGATACTAGGCTTTATAAATAGGGGTATAGAGTACAAAAGTCAGGAAGTGCTGACTAACCTCTATAAGACTTTGGTGAGGCCTCAGCTGGAATACTGTGTTCAATTCTGGTCACCACACTACAGAAAGGATGTGAAGACATTGGAAAGGGTACAAAGAAGATTTACTAGGATGGTGCCAGGATTGAGGGACTTCAGCTATGAGGAGAGGCTAGATAGGCTAGGGTTATTCTCTCTGGAGCAGAGAAGATTGAGGGGAGACCTAATAGAGGTTTATAAGATCATGAGGGGTTTCGACAGGGCAAATAGAGAAAAACTATTTCCACTCGTGGGCGAATCTGTGACTCGTGGTCACAGATTTAAAATAGTTTCAAGGCGAAGTAGAGGGGAGCTGAGGAGAATTTGTTTCACTCAGCGAGTTGTTCGAATCTGGAATGCATTGCCTGAAAAGGTGGTGGAGGCTGATTCGATAACAACTTTTAAAAGAGAATTAGATCTTTATTTAGGGAGAACAGATCTATTAGGCTATGGGGAGCGGGCAGGGCAGTGGGATTGAATCGCTCTTTTCAAAGAGCCGGCACAGACTAGATGGGCCGAATGGCCTCCTTTTGTGCCGTAAAATTCTATGAATCTATGAATCTAAGTTAGCAGAGGCACCTCGCACTCCGGGAACTGCATAACAAATCAGAAACAAAAACGGACTCGAACACTATCAGGAGAGGAGTAAATCAATACAAGATTCTGCGGTTTATTTTTGGTCAGCTGGGTACCTGACACATGTGGAAACCCATTACCACGCTTAAGAGGATTCACGCTAAATTGAATTGTGTAAGTGGGATGCATGGAAATCCCAGAGATGTTGGTTGGAATAGAAAGGTTACTCTCTCCTTGGAGGGATACATCCTGCTTATTAAATTCCGGAGGTTTTAGGCACAGGATGCCAAGAGCCAAGGCTTGGGGATATTGGGGTACTGCTGGATCTATTTGCACCACTTGCCATCAATAGCACTGTGCGGCAAGCTTTCCCGCTGCTTGTCCAGCTCAGGCCACCCAACCCGTTAGGGCTTTGCAGGGTAAACAGGAGCTGAGTGGGAGGATTGCCTTCCAATTTGTGCCAATGAGCCAGGCTGGCTGTGCCTTCATCAGCAGTGCCCTGGAGATTTGTAGACTCGTCCAGCTCAGGAACAGGACTATCGAGAGGGCTGGCTCGATTCCAACATTCTGTTGCCAAATTTATTCAAAACTGATTCTGGACCAAAATAAGCAAAATTCTGGAGGGAAATTGCAAAGATTCCTAACTCCTGCTACTTCAATCTGAATTCCATCTATTGTACATTAGGGGTGGGGCTGAAAGGTAGCTGGAGGTCTGAACAAAATAAAAATCCTGTTCGTCTCTGCACCGGGGTTGGGGGGGTGGGGGTGTGGCTCGAGTCCAACCTTTAATACCAATAGCAGCTTGCATTTCTATTATATTCTTCAAGCAGCATCGCAATAATAGCACCCTAATAATGATAATAATAATCCTTGTATTTAATATAGCTCTTTTCACATCCTCTACATGACTCAAAGCACTTCACAGAGTATACTATAAAGTGAATTGACTGTATATATGTGGGAGAAACGTGGCAGCCAATTGGCACAGCAGTGTCCCACGAACAGTCATGGAATGAAATGACCAATTTTTAAAAAAAAGTTTTGAAGGATTATTATTAGACATGTGGAGTAAGGAAACTTGGCCAAGGTTTCACCCTGACCTGGAATTAAACCAGGTCGCTCACTTGTAAGGCGAGTGTTCTAATCACTGAGCTAAAGAACTTATGGCATATTACTCTTTATCACGTCACCAAAACTTCTTGAAGCATTTTCCAGAAATTTCTGTGGATGTGTATTTATGTGCAAACAGGGTTCTCAATTTAGACCAGAAATACACCACAAACAGCCACAAAGTGTTGATCAATTTTGTCAGGAGAAACTCCATTATTTTTATGAATAGGGCTATGGGATCTTCAACATCCACTGAACAGGTACATGGGACCTTGGTTTAAAAGACTGCATCTCTGACAATGTAGCACCAGTCCAGCACAACATGGGAGTAGCAACCGCGACTGTATGAGTTCCATGTCCCAATATGGGGCTTGAACCCACAACATTCTGACTCAGATGGCACCTTATTTAAGGATATATTGCTCTCCCAGGCCCTTTCAAACCCACGATCAAACATTGTTAGCAAGCACACGAGATACTTGAAAATCCACCCAGTTTCAGTCAATTAGACCATTTTTCTCTGGATATTTAACATTGTGAAAAAAATGTGGAAAAATCTTAAATAGAGTCTTAATTTGGAAGATGGTTTGTTTTAAGAAATGTGACAAAACCGCTTCCAAATGAAATCCAGATTTAAGAATTTTCTGCACAATCCAGGGAAGGAAGATGCAGGAAAAGAAAGGCAGACAAAATTTAAAATCTTGTTTGAAAATAGGACTGCTGGAGAGGTTTGCTCATTGCAATCGAGCACTGTATTTTGTTGTGACAATTATATGTAATTTTTGTAAATTGTGTAGTCGTGTGTCCAAATTGAGAACTACAAAAAAAAAGTCATCCCATTACTCAGTAATAATCTGACAATTTGAGTTCCTTGTTTGAAAATGAATCACAGCAGCGGTGGTTTTGATTTTTGCTTATTCAAATCTTTTATTCTGAATTTGAGGCTGGAAGGACTTCAACCTTGAAAGCTATGAATCTTAAAAGCTGCACTTCTCATAAGAAAGAAAATGTCAAAAGATTTAGTATTTAACAAAGCAGTTCAGTGCCCAGCACCACAACAATTAGCCTGAAGGTTAAAAAGAGATTTCCCATCCCCCTCACATCCATAATTTTTTGGTGTGCTTTCCAAAATTTTAACAATGGTAATATCCCAGAAAGCAAAAATAGGTTCCAGGGCCACAAAATAAAGGAGACATCAAGTCTGTGATCCTTAAAACCCAGACTATCCATTAGACTTAAGACTTTAAGCAGCCAACTCCGCTACAAGAACTATAAGGCAGCGGCTTCTTGTAAACAAAGCTTCTTTTCCTTATCATTTCACAGTACAGATAGTTCAGGGGTAACCGATTGTTTCTGTGGCCTTGTTCACTGTAATGATATTGCCAGTTTATCCTAATGTTGCCATAAAAAGAACAGAATAATATTGTACTGCTTAGTCTTCAGACTGAGAGTGTTGACTGAGTACTTTGAATCAAAGTGAGGAATGACAATGGAAGTGGTTGTCCGGGAAAAAATTATTTCAGAAACTCCCAAGTGTTGAAAAGCAAAGGTGATAATACAGAATGTTATGTGATAACTATCACCGAAAATGACATCCCTTATTTTTATGCCTCGTAATGCGAGGGAAACAAAATACAGTTTTCAGATTTCTACACAAATTGTCCTAGAAGTGAAGATAGCTCATAGCAGGCAGGGCATGTGAAGCCAGAAGCCTGGTCTCTACGTTATCCAGCTCATAAAGAACTCCGGCACCCGCATTCTCACCCAAACCAAACATTGCTCCCCGATTACCTCAGTCCTCGCCAGACTTCACTGGCTTGCTGTCACAGAACGGATTGATTTCAAGATCCTCACTCATGCGTTTAAATCCCTCCACTCTTCTGCATCCCCTACCTCTTTAACATCCTCTCTCCTACAGCAGTACCCACTGCCTCCCCTCTACTGGGTCTGGCCTCCTCCTTGTGACTTGAATCCTCCACTCCACCATCAGCGGTCGTGCTTTCAGTCATTATGCCCCAAAACTCTGGAACTCCCTTCCTCATTCCCTTTGCGTCAACCCCTCCTTTTCCATTTTCAGGTCGCGCTTGAAGACCTTTCTGTTCGACCGTGCCTACGGTCACCTTCCCCCTCCCCCTGGCTTGACCCCAGGCACCACTATTGTGAAGCGCTCTGAGACGCCGTCTGGCAGGGAGGGCGCTACATAAATCCAAGTTGTTGTTGCTGTTGTTATGGTCTTCATGTTGTAACTTCTGGGCTACAGAAAAGCTGCCTGATAATGGAGTCGCCATTCATGCTGCATATCACCAGTGTCATAGCTTTTATTACAGAAATACTCCCTTTGGAAGACACACGAGTAATAATAATCATAATAATAATAATCCTTGCATTTGATGGTTTTTCACATCTGATCAACGGCTCAAAGTGCTTCACAGAATATACAGTACTGTAAAGTGAATTGACTGTACATTTGTTAGCGAAACAAGGCAGTCAATTGCACACAACAGTGTCCCAGAAACAGTGGTGGATTGAATTGACCAATCTATTATTGTGTTTTTTTTCATGAGGCATAATCATCAGGCTTGTGCAGCAAGAAAACTTGCCCAAGGTTTCGCCCTGTCGGGAACTGAATTTCTTGTTTGCAAGGCAAGTGCTTTAACTGCTGAGCTACAGGACTCCAATGAGATTGGTTTATTTTGATTCTTCATTAATTTATTAATTTTATCACAGATTTTATTTATATCTTTTTCCTCCCCACATAGTCTCTGACCCCCATGAGGATTTCAGCTGATTGTCAGACCTTGTAAACTGACTGTATTCGCCCCCAAAACACAATCACTACACTTTACAGTATATCCTGTGAAGCTCTCTGGGACATTGTCCCAAAGTGAGACACTATACAAATGCGAAGACTATTATTATTAATGATAAAAACAAACAAACAGTGGGAGAAGTTTTAAAATCTTTGGTGCTGCAATTTGTTTCTTTATGTACTGATAAACAGACAAACCTATACTGAAAACCATAGATAGTGTTTTGTACTGTTCCTCAAAATCTAACTGCAAGATCAGAAGATTTAACCCATGGACACTGGGGTAAGCAACATTTAAAACTGAACAGATTTCACAACATAATCAGCAATTCACACACAGAGAAATCCTAGTCCCCTGTCCTCCAGCAGCTTTTAATTTAAGACGTCGTGAAGACTGAGAAAGGTTAATCATACATGCAGATCCAGCCAACAAAAACAGAACTTTTTCTTTGTTTGAGTCAGCTATCAAAGGTCAGAAATGCTACGAGTCTGGGTCACCACAATCCAGTTTCTGGAGGGTGGGTGTGGTACAACATCTGCCCATGACAATGAAAATACACATTTTCACTTAGCCCAGGAGTGTTGCTGGTTTATGTGGTGGCGATGTTATACCGCAACAGCAGGAGCATTGAATGTTCAAAATATTTTCAGTATTAAGGGGGAAAAAAAAAATTCTGGGAGGATAAAAAAAACATCCTCTTACCACTGATCAAATAATAATATCACACTATGGGATTAACACATTAAATCTGTTACAAAACACTATATTTTTCCATTCAATCATTAAGATTGGCCTTGGAACTTTTACCTCCCCCTCCCACCCCCAATTCAACTGAAAATAGCAGTACAGTATTCCATTCTCACTCCCAACTGCACAGACCAACCTTTAAGTCCAGCTAAAAATAGTATTCTGACTCAGAATACATCAATAAAGTGAACTTGCCTGATGTGAGATATTGTGTTTGTCCAGCTCAGGTGCAAACCCTGGACTAGCCAGAATCTTGGGACATCTTCCTGATGTGAAAAGGCGCTATACAAATGCAAATCTGTTGATATTATTAATTTAATTGGTATCTTCTGAAGCAGCAATCAAACTCTAGCACCAGGGGAAAACTGGGGGAAAAGGTTCAAAAGGTGGGCTTCAGACTAAACCATCTTGTCAAAGTTAGGGGTGGGAAGAAGTGTTTAGTTCCATTGTCAGTCGATCAGAAAGAATGAAAAATCAATAATTCATAACAGATTCAATGTGATAATTCATTGAACTCCTCAGCTCATTGATTACAGCACTCATAAGTGAGACACCTGGGTTTGATTCTCAGCAGGTTTCCATACACCACGCCTGATAATAATTATTATACGCCTGATAATAATCCCAAGAAAAAAACAATAATAAATTGGTCACTTCAATCCACGACTGTTTGTGGGCCGCTGCTGGGCGCAATTGGCTGCCGCATTTTGCCCGCAAATATACAGTCAATTCATTTTGGAGTACAGTATATTCTATGAAGAGCTTTGAGACATCTAGAAGACATAAAAAGTGCTATATCAAATGCAAGGATTATTATTATTGTAATTCTCTCATTTTTCAGCTTTTCATAATGGTATTTGTTCTAGCAAACTAGACGCCATCATTAATTCCAGATATGTTTCTGTTTGCACAGGATGAAATTACCTCACTGGTTTATACTCAAGAAAAACTATTTGGCATTTAAGAAATTGATGGGAATATCAATCGCTTAGGTTAGGTCACTGGACTCTTGGGGTTGTAATAGGAGGGAGGTACAACAAAAACAATTTAGATTTTTTGGATCCTCCACACTGGACAGCGTCTCAGAGTCGGATGTGTATTCTGGAGGATGGGTTGAAGATTATCCAGATCAATCTTGTGATCTTTTGTCTCTCCCCCGTCTCAAAAATGAACAATAAATCTGCTTGATCAGCAGCACTAAATAAAGTTTAGTGGATAGGAAAAGGAGAGTTGAACAATTCTCATGTCGCTAGTAACAATTTCAAGGTGACGGATGTGTATATGGTTGGGTCCGTCGATATGGAAATTTTCCGATTTAGATATATCGATGGGCTCATATCGAGATATACCGAGATATTGATATTTTCAGGGGTTTCGTACTGCGCATGCGCGGCAAGTGCACGCATTCGGAGGTGCGCGCGCATTCAGGCCTATCTCCTCAGGAGGTAAATATCTCTCTCTCTCTGTGTGTCTCTCACACTCACTCTCTCCATCTCTGTGTTTTTCTGTCTGTGTCTCTGTGTGTCTCTCCTCTCTCACCCCCCCCCCCCCCACCATCTCTATCTATTTATCTGTAAATTATCACATTCCCCCCGACTCTCCCCCCCACACCCCCCTGCCGTCTTTCTCTCACCCCCACCCCTCCCCCGCCATCTCTCACTCAACCCCCACTGCCCCCCCGCCGCCGTCTCTCTCTCTCACCCCCCCCCCCCCCCGCCGTCTCTCTCTCACCCCCACACCCGCCCGCCGTCTCTCTCTCACCCCCACCCCTTGCATACCTGTATATATTGTATTCAAGGACTATGAATACAATATGGTGGCTTGCACCTTGGTCTGTACATTGTGTATAGAGATGAGCATTTTGGGTCTTGTAGTTCAGTGTGCGCGCATTTCGATTTTTTTTCTATATATCGGCTTTTTTTATATATCGATATTTTTGAGATGCCCTATATCGGCGTATCAATATGAAAATGATATCGGATATAACCGATATATCGATATATCGCCAGACACTGGTATACAGCCAAGTGCACCGAAGATCCAGCATTCCCATTCTACCGCAACAGTGAACATCCAGATTCATTGCTCAGCAATTCCTCCTTGCCATAAGCACCATTACTGCATCAAGCAAAAGGACATACAAGAACATACAAACAAAGAAAGGCCATTCAACCATCCAGTCAATTTAAATAAGGAGACTGATTTCACTGAACATTGAGCGGGTACTACAAAAGAGATAGAGATATTCAGTTTTGGCCATCAAACTGTAACAAAACCCCTTTCAATTCAAGTGACAGAATTTGGGATTGAGTACAGACCTTTTCAAATCACATATAAATGTTCAATGGTATCTGCATTATATTACATTAAAGCCTCCGAGATAAATAGGCAAAGTCAAATGGGTCAACTCCCTGCTTCATGCTAGTTTTTAAACAGAAAACTAATTTATCAAATGCACACTGTCACAGGTAGACAAACTGAACATTCTATAGAAGCCAATGAATGTATTACAAGATAAGTTTAGTTTGACAACATTATTGAGAGAAAAATTCCACCTGGGTCTATTTTATGATGATTTCAGTGTGTTCATGTTTTAGCAAATCATTAAGGACAATTTCAGTTTGAACTTTTAAGCTGTTTTTCTGTACTTCTTAAGAATTTACAGAAAACTTGCTTCAAAATTCAAGACTGTATTTAAGAATTTGCTAAATTCTGGATGTTCCAAAAGGCTCAATCCCATTTACTATCTGTTCTCCATACCCCCGATAATTGTTCCTTTTAGATATTTATTTATTTCCACCTGAAAGCTAAAATGATCAATTGCATCTGGCATGGCATCCACATCTTAACAATATTTTTTGCGTCAAAAACTATTTATCCTAATCTCCCCATTTGCTGATTTTCACCCACAAAAAATAGTCAATTCAATACAGTCAATTTACATTATAGCCGTTTAAGTGTAAGCTCCACACAAGCTCTGTGACCGTATCTCCATAGCCTTGCCCCCACCCTATCTCTGCGACCTCCTAACTCGCTGCCAACCTGTCTACTCCCTCCGCTCAGCCCGCTTCATGTCCCCCAACCCACCCAACCCACCATCAGTGGGCGAGCCGTCAGCACTCTGTCCCCAAACTTTGGAATTCCATCCCCCAATCCCTCAGCCTTGCCCCCTCCCTAGCCTCCTTCAGGTCCCATTTCAAGACCCTCTTCTTCGACCGTGCCATCGGTCACCCCCTTTCCCCTTTTTTCCTCCACCCTCCCTAATCCCGATCCCAATCGCAACCCCAACGCTGACTGTTCAGCACCTTGGGCCAATCCTCCCGACGTGAAAGGTGCTATACCAATGTAATTTTATTGTTATTGTTGTATTCTGTGAAGTGCTTTGAGATGTCTCCAAGATGTGATGAGGCGCTGCATTGAATGCTAGGATTATTATTATTATTTCCTTTACTAACAATCTTAAATTGATACTCTCAAGTCACTAATTTATCATGTAGTTTTATTTATCATGGAACAACATGAGATGTGCACACCGTCCTTCCCAAGACTGAATGTGCAGATGAAACAAGATAGCATGCAAGTACCAGAGTGTTTGTAATTTTACCATGATTAAAAGTTATTACTAACTATTTATGCCATCCAACTTTGCCTCCTCCAACCTTCCTCCCTACAGGCAATGTCTAATTAAAGTTCACAAAATTTGTACCATTGCAAGCTATATCAGATCTCTCAGTAATTAAGACATCAGAAACCTTTTAAACTTTTGGTGGAGAAAAAAAAATGTTTCTTCTAAAATAATCCTCCATGTTAATTGATCAGCCAGCTAATCGCCACTGAACCCAGCCCAGTGCTCCAAGACGCTATCCTGTGTGAAGAGCGCTATATAAATACAAGTTGTCATCATTGGTGTAATGATATTAATAAAAATAATCCTTGCATTTGATCCAGCGCTTTTCACATCTTTTTAAAGTGCTTCATGGAATATACTGTAAAGTGAATTGAATGTATATTTGTGTGCAAAACAGCAATAATTTGCGCACAGGAGTGTCTCACAAGCAGCCGTGGATTCAGTGACCACCAATTTTTTTTCAAAAGGGGATTACTATCCCTGGAAAAATGAGCCTCCAATCAACTAAAAACATCCTACTTACTGCTAGGTAAACAGAGGCTTGTAGAGAAAGGAAACCTGCCCTGCCAAGGAATAAAACCCAGGTATCTCGCTTACAAGGCGAGTGCTCTCACCACTGAGCTACATGACTTCATGGACTCCACGTTGAAAGTAATCACCAATGAAATTGTTTGAGGGATTTGAGCATTGGTAGTTTACTGTTAAACACCAACAGTGGGGTTAGACAGTTCAAAAGAATGTTACTACAGTACAGAACTTTCTAGTATTTCTGGAGATCACAACACCACAAGATCTCATTTAAAGGCTTTGCATAAGATGGCCTACTGGCCTATATTGATTGCTTTCAGAGTAAACACAACTACAAACAAGTTCCTCTTGAACGGGATTGCAATAATTATTTTTTATTTATCATAAATAATCCTTGCATTTGATGCAAAACATTTCATGTCAGGCAAATGTTTCAAAATGCTTCACAGGATTTACTATGACGGTTAGTTACCTACAAGGAATTATGTTTACTCAACCCGGGAAGCTGGTCAGATAGTGCAAATAATTAAGTGCTCACGGGTCAGGTTCCCTTATTATCCCAGGATCACACAAGAGGATAAATAAGGCTGTGAGAACGAGGACATGTCCGTGCGGGTCACTCAGTCACTCAAATGTTCATTCAGACCAGTCAAGAAGCATTTCCATCTTCCCTGCCTGGCAGCGAGAGCTGGCACCAAGCCCTTAGTTAGCCCTTTTGCTCGGTGCAGCTGAATAGAAAAGTTTGTGTTTCATTTACGAACACTTAAAATGACCCTAAAAGTATTTCATGTCAAATTGAAAGACTCAAAAGTATTTGGCTTTGTCATTCTAAAGTGCGGTGACTGAATAGGCAAAGCAGCAGCTGTTGAGCACACAGCAAAGTCCCACAAACAGTCAATATGTCTAATTGACCACTGCCCAGTCCCAGTGTGAAATGTACCTGCGATAACAATGAAACCACAATCACGTAACCCCCATATGTGCAATAGTGTCATGTGCCTCATGCGATTGCATCACCCCTGTGACTGGCACAAGAGGACAGAAGGAGGACGGACAATAACAATTTACTTTTCAAATAGTACCACAGGATCTTTAGCATTCACCTAAGCAGGCAGACAGAACCTTAATAATAATAATAATAATAATAATCCTTGCATTTGATATAGCGCTTTCCACATCTTATCAACGTCCCAAAGCGCTTCACAGAATATACTGTAAAGTGAATTGACTGTATATATTTGTGGGCGAATCACGGCAGCCAATTGCGCACAGCAGTGTCCCACACACAGTCGTGGATTGAAATGACCAATTTTATTATTGTGTTTTTTTGGAGGGATTATTATTAGGCGTGTGGAGTAAGGAAACTTGCCCAAGGTTTCGCCCTGACCTGCCTGGATTCAAACACAGGTCTCCCCAGCTTGGTCTCCCCAGCTTGCAAGACAAGTGCTCTAACCACTGAGCCACAGGAGCTCCATTGAACCTTGGTTCAATGTTTCATCTGAAAGACAGCATCTCCGACAATGAACTCCCCCCACCCCCCACCCCAGCACTGCACTGGTACGTCAGCTTAGACAATATGAGTTCCAACTCCTAGCTTGAGGCTTGACCCCACAACCTTCTGACTTGGAGGGGAGAGTGCTACCGCTGAGCCAGGCCGACCTATGGCAAGTGGCAGCAGGAAGAGAGATGCCCCATTGCCACCGCTGCCACTTTTACACCCACTGCATGTCTCCATATGGCGGGCAGGAGTAGATCGGCCCCGTCAGAGGTAAGAGAAGGCAAACCTGGCCTCCGGGAACCGCTTAGCCTCAGCTCTCAGCCCGGCACAGCTTTGCGAAAATACTTCATCCAAACCTAAATCAATATGAATGGTTCCCAGGTACTCGCGTCTGCCCTGTACCGCGAGTCACTGGAACCTGTCACGGAGTGAGTGGCGGCACAGACACTCACAATCAACCAGAATTCTGTAGGAGCCGAGGATTTACAAGATTAGCCAGAGCCAAAGATAACAACAGGCAGACCATCCCCCTCCTCTGCAACCAACTACTGTCTGGCAAACTCAGCAAAATACACTTCAGTTGTTGGGAACATCTGGCTGGAGTGTTTTCATTTGAGTCCATCCTCCCCCCCCCACCACTGCTAGGGAAACCTAGCATCAACTCACCCAGGAATAGGGTCAATTAGAAGCACAGAAAGTACTCCACGCTCAGCTGATTATCACATTTATTAACAGTGGTGTGTGGGAAAGAGTTAGGGAGAGAAGGGGAGTGAGGGGGGGGGGTGGGTAAGGGAGAGAAGGTGAGGGATGGGGGGGGGGGAAGACTAGGGAGGAGGTTAAGAGACAAGAGTGGAGGAGGGGGGTGTAAGAGAGGGATGGTTAGGGGAGAGAAGGGGAGGTGGCAAGGATCAGAGTGACATCTCCTCCCCCCCAAAAGAAAAATACAATGACTTTTGTCGAAAAAAGAGAAAATAAACACACACACACACGACTCGAAGCCCAGGATTCCCCCAAACCGCGGAAAGCACAGCGGGATCAGAGGCCACTTGTGAGTGGAACACAATCAACGTCCAAACTGGACTGGATCATTGGCGAGAGTTGTGTTTTCTGAATGAGTGAATCACTGCAGCGATTCTCACCGAGAGGCATGTGCACCGAGTCAACTCATCACAATCTGCTCAACTTCTCATACAGAATAGAAAACACTACACACACTATATATAGTGTCTATATATATATACATACACACATATATATATATATATATAAACACACAGAGCTGCACGCAACACGTACGGCCCTCCCCTCCCCCACCCACCAACTCACCAGGTCCACAGGAAAAATAAAGTAAAGTCAACGTCCACAGGAGTCTGGAGCGATCCATGGAGAGGCTGGGACAGCGGGGCCAGGGCGAGCGATGAGTGAACCACAGCCTCTCTCTCTCTCTCTGGGGATACAATGGTTCCACACCTGGCCAGACTGGAGTACACAGTGAGTGTGAGTGGGTGTTCACTGCTCCAGTGAGTGTGAGTGAGTGTGTTCACTAGTGCAGTGTGTTCACTAGTGCAGTGTGAGTGTGTTCACTAGTGCAGTGTGTATGTGAGTGTGTTCACTGCTCCAGTGAGTGTTTATGTGTGAGTGAGTGTGTTCACTAGTGCAGTGTGTATGTGAGTGTGTTCACTGCTCCAGTCAATGTACTGTCACAGGAACAGGAGCAAATCTGCACCACACGTGACCTCAGTCCCCAGTCAGCACTTGTGGATCATTGCTGTGTTTCCCTATTTCTAACTCAACTCCCGAACCCTGCAGCTGGTATTGGAGAAAAGCTGCTACAGTTAGATGTGTTTATTTTGGGTGGGGGGATGGGGGAAGGTGCTGCTTTCAAACCTGGGCTGACCCAGTAACTTGGAGGATGTGTGTTCCTCCCCCTCTCTCTTGTGTGTGTGTGTGTGAGAGAGAGAGAGAGGGAGGGTTGTCTACCCCTGTGATATAGCAGGGCTGCTCAATGCTAACTCACCATTGACCTGTTGCTGTCCACACACTCCCCCTGCCACCTGCTGGGCAGTCAGGGCAGACCTCTCTCACTCCACCACTGGACTAGACTTTCAAGCCCTTTGCTCTTTCTCCAAAAGTACTCAACTTGCACATGTTCAAAGCCTTTTGCAGCAATTGCAGTACCACCGACAACGTCTGGAAGAGCACAGATTTCCTGCAGCTGATTGTCGGCGAGATGGAAGCCATACTCATTGGCTCCCATCAGAATTCCTCAACCTCCCCAGGCTTTCCCCCAAACTCTCCAAACCCAGGTGCAACTTAGGCTTCAGCACCGATCCTCAGCTTTCCTTTCTGCCATACATCCCAGCAGGACACAACCTTGGCCAAGTTTCCTCACTTCACACACCTGATAATAATGCTGCAAGAAAAACAGTAATTAATTGGTCATTTCAGTCCACGACTGTTTGTGGGACACTGCTGTGCGCAATTGGCTGCCACGTTTCGACCACAACTATACAGTCAATTCACTTTGCAGTATCAAAACAGGAATCTTTGGGAACACTCATCAGAAAACATTCTTATGAAGGGTTCTGGACCCAAAACGTTGACTCACTTTCCTTTCTGCGGAGATGCTGCCTGACCTGCTGAGTGTTCCCAGCGATTCCTGTTTTGCTTCAGATTTCCAGCATCTGCAATATTTTGTGTTTTTGTTCCGTGAAGCACTGTGAGACATCTAGAGGAAAAGAAAAGTGCTATATTAATTGCAAGTATTATCATTGTCTGTTCCCTGACTAGAACCACTTTTTTCCACCTCTGTCACATTGCCCGCTCCGAACGTGCTTCAAAACAAAAGCTGCCAAAACCCTCATGCACGATTCCTTCATTTGTGAGCTGGATTATTTCAACACCCTCCTCGCTGGTCTCCCCAACTCCACTACACACAAGTATACAGTCGGCTTTCCTGCTCTCCTTCCCCCTGCCCCGACCTCTCCCCTTGACACCTTTTCCCCCCATTTCCCTTAATCCCACTTCCATGACAGTTTGTGGGATATTGCTGATTTGGCTGCCGCATTTCCCCTATAAATATACAGTCAATTTTCCTACTCTCCTTCTCCCTACCCTGACCCCTCCCCCCCCACCCCCCGCTTAGAGCACTCGCCTTACAAGCGATAGACCTGGGTTGAATTCCAGGCAGGGTGAAACTTTGGGCAAGTTTCCTTATTCCACACACCTAATAATAATCCCTCAAAAAAACCCAGTAATAAATTTGTCATTTTAATCCACGAATGTTGTGGGACACTGCTGTGTGCAATTGGCTGCCGCGGTTTAGCCCACAGACATAGTCAATTCACTTTACAGTATATTCCGTCAAGCGCTTTGAGACGACTAGAAGACATCAAAAGCACTATATCAAATGCAAGGATCATCATTATTATTATTATTATTCAGGAAGAGAAGGACAATAGGAACAATTCCCTTCTCCTTTTGAATATAGCCATGAGATGCAAAATTGGGTTTATCATCTATGTTAAATACTCATTGAAGGGAAAATTGACAATTAACAAAAGAGTCAACAAGAAGAATGGCATGAAGAACAAACGGACCCTAGAAATGTGACAAAGAGTACGGTTTAGAGTGGTGGATAATTGAGATATTAAATTGTCAAATAAAGCTACTAATACACCCTTGATTTGGATTGTGTGACATTATAATCTACATGAACAATTTGTATAACACACTGTTGAATTTACCACACTGAGTTCAACCATCATTCATTCAGGAAATATTTTCATTAACCAAAGCACTTTGAAGAAGTACTAAAGTTAATATTGGTTTATTAGACCCCTGACCACTCCCATCTGCCTCATGTTGCTGGCAGTGAGAACTTAAGTCACCTTTACAACTAATTGACAATTTCTCAAGCCACTGGGCAAACTGATCATTGTTGCAAATTATCGCTATTGTTTTGATTGGGAATCAGACAGGGTCTAGTGAAAGTTGAAGCTGAGCTGCCACTATTTTCAACAGATATTTCATCTTGCAAACTGATGTGTTACTTCCTTGCAACAGCTACAACCCGCTAAGCTGTAGAAGCTTCTAAAATTAAACGCATGTCCTGCACACGATGGTCCGGAGGAGCGGTTCCCTGTGAGCGGGAATGGCATAAGGGTATTTGGAGGGTGAGCCTTCAGATGTGCGCCACCTAGTAATTTTTGATAAGCTAATGTTAATACTACAGTACTTACTGCTGTTCACTGCTTGTTCACTGCATTTATGTTTGTGTAGTCCGTTTAAAATCACACCATCCTGCATGCGTGTATGTAGTGCTTGTTCAACTTACTGCTAACTCCCATGCCTCCGCCACTATATGCCAGCAGATGATAGCAGTAATTTTTGCCATGCATGGCAAACTGTACGTGCTCTGTAGCCAGGGCCGGCGCTCCCCAAATTTTGGCTCCCTGATCACAAATCAGGGTTGGTTTGGAAAATCACTTTATCCTAGAGAACTGCTACTCTGATAGAATCCAATATGTTCGTTCTACACTGCAGCTAGGAAAAGCAAACGAAACAGAAACATATTAGTAGTTGCGCAAAATCATTGCTGGGTTATAGGATTTTATACATTAGGTTAGGATTTCTGCTGCTTGTAAATCCAACTCAATGATAGGAGTCTTAAAATTCATTGCTGGCAGTTGTACTGGAATGTTTCAGTGCTAAGGGATGTCCATCCATTGTAGAAAACTCTATATAAATGAAATTTGTTGTTCTGTTTTGTTAGCAGTATAATAGGTCAAAGAGCTACTAAAAAATACTAAAAAAAAATCATACTGCATTATTATAATCCTTGTGGTAAACACTTTTAGTAGTGCTGTCTAAGATTATACAGAAAGAATAAAGTTTTAATAGACAACAACAACAAAATTACATTTAGAGAGCCTGTTGGGAGGACATTTCAAGGCGCTGAATATTTATGGATCAGGACCTGAGCATGGGGGGTGAGGGGGTGGTGGGGCAGGGTTGGGATGAGGGAGGGCAAAGAGGTAGGATGGCAACTGAAAGCACGGTTGAAGAGGAGGATCTTGAGACTGGTCTTGAAAGACGCAAGGGAGGAAGCAAGGTGAATGGATTGTGGGATGGAGTTCCAAAGTGTAGGGCAGAGGACACGAGCCACAGAGTTTGGATGATCTGCTGCTTGTGGAGGGAAGAGTTGGGGAGGCCAACAAGGAGGGAGTTATCTTCGTCGAGCCTTGAGATGACAAACGTGTGTGTAAGGGTTTCAGCGGCCTGAGGGGTGAGGCAGTGACAGAGATGGGTGATGTTGCGAGGATGATGGAAGGCCGTGCTGGTCATATCATGGATATTGGGGAGAAAGGACAATTCAGGAATTCAGGGTCAAAGAAGACACCCAGATTCCTGACTGGCTTGATTAGGTGGAGTGTGCATCTGTGGATGCTGATGCTGCCAGTGCCTGAGGTGCAGAGTTGCTGGCACAAGCCAATAAGGAGGGCCTCGGTTTTGCTGACGTTGAGCTGTAGAAAGTTGTCTCTCATCCAGGACTGGATGTCTGACAGGCAGTCTCTCAGGACACCAGAAGTCCTGGAATAGAAGGTGTAGGCAGAGAGGTAGAGCTGGGTACATCCACGTACATGTAGAAATGTACCCCATGTCTGTGCGTGATGCCACCAAGGGTGAGCAGATGGAGGTTGAAGAGGAAGGGACCAAAACAGAGCCCTTAGGAACACTGCACAAGATGGTGCGGGAGCTGGAAGAGAAAACATTGGTGGAGTCAAAGTGGGTATGGAGAGGTAGGACCTGAACCACTCAAGGACAGACCATGAAGTGCTTTGAGACTTTGATAAGATGTGAGAAGCGCTATATCAAAATGCAAGGATTATTATTATTATTGAAGGTTGATGTGAGAGGAGAGAAGGCGGAGGAAGATTGAGTGGTCCACGGTGTCGAAGGCGTTAGACTACATTAATAAAAACTTGCATTTATATATATATATATACAGTATTTATATATATATATTTAGTCCCCAAAATATAGCTAATTCCCTTTACAGTATATCCTGTGAAGCGCTTTGAGACATCAACAAGACATGATAAAGGACTATAGCAAATGCAAGAATTATTATTATTAGATAGCGCCCTTCACACGGGACTGTGTCTCGGAGCACTAGACCAGGTTAAACATTGCTTTTACTTGTGGTGTCTGAGACTATAATAACAATAATAATCTTTGCATTTGATATTGTGCTTTTCATGTTTTCTAGATGTCTCAAAGCGCTTCAGAGAATATGCTGCAAAATGAATTGATTGTATATTTGTGAGCCCAATGCAGCAGCTAATTGCGCACCGCAGTGTCCCACAAACAGTCGTAGATTGAGTGACCAAATTATATTTGTTTCAGTAATTATTATTATTATTATCATCAGGTGTAAATAAAAGGAAACTTGCCCAAGGTTTCGCCCTGACCTACTGGGAATTGAACCCGGGTCTCTTGCTTGAAAGGCGAGGGCTCAACCACTGGGCTACAGGACTCCGTATAACTTATACAATACAGTATAGGCAGAATTAAGTGAGAAACCAGTTATTTTCAAGAACAGTAACCAGCTTGAGATGTATTTGCACCATTCCCCAGCACATTGATTGCCTGTGACTGACTGGACTGACTGAATGCATGAGTGAGAGTGACAGTCAGTGCAGTGACCACCCACCAGGGGGAGGGAGGGAGGCGTCACTGCGCAGCCTCCTCGCGGAGCATGCCGGGGGGAGTCCAAGATGGCGGCGCCCAGTGGAGGCTGCGCCTGATCGAGCGGCGGCAGCGAGAGCGACATCCCGGACAGACCCGGGCGGGCGATCAGAGTCCCCGGATGGTGAACAGGTTGGTGGGTTTGTGGACGAGGGAGTTTCTCTCCCGGTTTCCCCCCTGCTCCCCCTCCCCCGGAGACGGGATTTAAAGGTGGGGGGGGGGGGGGGGGGGGGATTGAGGGACAGAGCTCCGGAGGTTTGGGGCACAGTGGCTCAGACACGGCCACCGACGGTCAAACAGAGAGGACGAGGGACAAACAGGAGACCGGAGCCAACTGAGGGGAATCAGTGGGCGGTGGAGTGGTGGGGGGAGTGAGGAGGCTAGGGAGGTGGGAGGGAGGGAGGGAGGGAGATAGGTGGGTAGGTGGTAGCCGCTGAAACCTTGGTCCACGCCTTTGTCACCTCTCGGCTGGACTACTGCAACGCCCTCCTCGCCGGTCTCCCCTCCACCACAATCCACAAAATCCAGCTTATCCAGAACTCTGCTGCCCACATACTCACCCGCTCTAAGCTTCGCTCCCCCATTATCCCAGTCCTTGCCAGACTTCACTGGCTCCCTATCCCAGAGAGGATCGACTTCAAGATCCTCACCCTTGTTTTCAAATCCCTCCACTCCTCTGCACCCCCCTATCTCTCTGATCTCCTCTCCCCCCCAACCCAGCACCCGCTGCCTTCGCTCCTCTGGGTCTGGCCTCCTCCATGTCCCCCGAGTCCTCTGCTCCACCCTCGGCGGCCGTGACTTCAGCCACTACGCCCCGAGGCTCTGGAACTCCCTTCCTCACTCGCTTCGCCTCGCCCCCCTCTCTTCCCAGTTTCAGATCACAGTTGAAGACATTTCTCTTCGACCGAGCTTTTGGTCACCTTCCTGCCCCTGCTCCTGGCTCGGTCCCGGGATCCGCTACTGTGAAGCGCTCTGAGACGCTGTCTGGCGTGGAAGGCGCTATATAAATCGAAGTTGTTGTTGTTGTAGGTGGGTAGGGAAATGCGAGAGCGTGAAGGGATTTGAAAACAAACTTGAAACTCAAATTTTACAATCTTGAAATCGATGAGTTTAGTAATTGGGAGCCAGTGGAGCCCGGGAAGGACTGGTGTGATGGGGGCATGGAGTTTCATGCAGATGAGTGTCCGTGTGCCGGAGTTTTGAATTAATTGGCTTTTGTGAACGGTGGAACTGGGGAGCCCAACAAGGAGGCCATTGGAATAATCAAAAAGTGACAAAGGCACAGACGAGGGCTTCAGCTGCTTTGGGTGTGAGGTACGGACTGAGGTGGGCAATGTGACAGAGATGGAAAAAAGACGTCCTGGTCCGGGAATGGATGTGGGATCGAAAGGAAAGCTGGAGTTCAAATTCGATGCCTACCATTCTGACCTCCTCACTCCCCAAAGCACCACCGCTCGACTGGCTCTGGCCTCCTGCTCGTCCCTCTCACCCTCAGACCCACCATTGGAGGTCGTGCTTTTAACCACCACACCCCAAAACTCTGGAACACTCCTCTGCCTTGCGCCCTCTCTCCTCCTTTTCGACTGTGCTTATAGCCATGGAGGGTGCTGTATAAGTGCAAGTTGTTGTTGAGCGAGGTGGAAGAGTAAAGACACGCAGTATAGAAGACGTTGATGGGATCCAGACAGTATGGCTTTAGCTGCAGGAAATTTAAACTCATCCAGGTTTTGATGTCTGTCAAATGACAGGATATCAGCGGACTGGGAGTCGCAGCTGGAGGAGAAGCAGATCTGTGTGTTATACGCATGGAAATTCATCCATGTCTGCTGATTACCTAGAGGGAGCATGTAGATAAGAAGAAAAAGGGGGTCAAGGATGGAGCCTTGGGGTATCCCGCAGGTGACTGGGCAGGGGTTTGAGGAAAGTCCACTGGCCCAGACAAAGTGCTGGCAGTTGTTAAATAGGATGCAAACGATGGAAGTGTGGTCCCAGTGAGGTGGATGGCGGAGGAGGAGTGGTGGAGGACTATGACGCAATCGACTGTGTTGAATGCAGTGGAGATGTCCATGAGGAAGAGGGAGCCCTGGTCACACAGAGAGAGAGAGAAAATGTAATTTATTATTTTGATGAGCACGGTCTCTGTGCTGTGGGCAGGGCAAAAACCAGACTGGAGGGATTCGAGTAGGAAGTGGAGAGAGAGAGAGGTGTAAGTGAAGTTGGTTTGCAAAAATGCATTCCATGGCTTTGGCCAGGAAGGGCAGGTGTGAAATTGGACGGTAGTGTGTGAGGTTGAAGGGATTGAGTGTATGTATTTTATTAGAATAAGTGATAACAACAGCAACTTGCATTTATATAGCACCCTTTACGCCGGACAGCATCTCAGCGTGCTTGAAATGCATGGAATGTAGACTATGTAAAATACAAGATTATCAAATAATGCACAGTCCCTTCGCTTTACAGTAACAACACATTGAGACGTCCTCTCCACGTGATAAGGTACAATATCAAACTCAGTGATTTTCTTTTAAAATTCACCAGATTGAATGAATGACCAATTTTAACTGAGGGATTGTTGGCCGGGTCTCTGGGAGAAACTCCTGTTCTCTCTTTGAATATTTTTATGTCTCTGTATCCATGGTCTTGCTTTTTTTTTCCTGAAGTATTCTATCAATTGTAAACATTTTGTTCGGTTGCCGGCTGACCTCACTTTCTTCAATAAATGTATACATCAATTTTCAGTTGAAACCATGGTGCTGGTAGTTTGAAGAAACATATCTCTTAGGTACTATTACTATTTCATCTTTTGCAGACTCTGAAAATACTGCTTGGAAGAAAATTGAAGAGATTAGATGCTCATTTTGTTGCCAAGACACTCAGTCTCTGGGTGAAAAGATTCAATCTGGCTGTGCAATGTGTGCGATAGAACTATTTTTGAGAATCACAGAATCATTAAAATCTTACAGCACAGGAGGCCATTTGGCCCATCATGCATGTTCCAACTCTGTGAAAGAACTATCCAACTAGTCCCACTTCCCTGAAGTTAGTCCACAATGCTGCATATTTTTCTTTTTCAACTACATATACAATTCCCGTTTGAAAGCTACTATTGAATCTGCTTCCACCATCCTTTCATTCCAGATCGTAAAAACTTGATGCAGAAGAAATAAAAGTGAGTGGTTAAGGAGCCAGTATTTTGTCATCTTAACTTGGGGATTCATTAAGTATTCTGAAAGACAGATGACACTGGTTTAGGGGTCGGCCATTTTCATAAACTGTTACATTTGGGACCCCAGTTCTGTATTGGTAGCTACTGATCCCAGCTTTCATGAGACTGAGCTCAAACAGGGTACTTTCTGACAAGGAGGAACTATACCTCTTAACCACAGGTCAGAGAGCTGTCACATCTGGACTATGCCATAGGGAAACCAGTTCTGAAAATGGAGAACAAAAATTGTTCATATTCTTATGCCATAAATAGTGGTGTTAGTTCATTTGCCTAATATCTGTTTTTAAAATTATACAGAGCATATGTGATAACTATGCATTGCTTGTAGAACAGCACAGTTTGGAGTGAGAAATTTAGCAGATTCAATGACTGATCATAATGTATTTTTTCTGTCATTTGTAGCCAAGAAAGCACGGTGGAAAAACGTTCTGTGCGTCTATTGACACTTTCTGTTTGTAAGTATAGATGATTGGGAGTCGGTTAAGGCTGCATTTTACTTTATGGCTCAGAATGACATATAGAATTACAAGAGACAAGCTCGCGAGCAATTAATGCCTGAAATTACACGAATAATCCTTTCATTTGATGTAGCGCTTTTTAAGTCTTCTAGACATCTCAAAACGTTTCACAGAATATATTGTAAAGTGAATTAGCTGTATATTTTGTGGGCAAAATCAAGAATTACAGTGTAGAATGAATCCTACGAGTCCATTATTATGGTGGCTCAGTTGGCTGCTCAGTCACTTTGTAAGACGATCGTGGGTTGAAATCTTCCATTGGCTGACACTACTGCAGTAGTTCAAGGGTATGCTGCCTTATCGGAGATGCTTTTTTATGGGTGAGAAATTAAACCAATGCACCTTCTTCCTTGGTTGTTGGACAGAATCAGGAACAGAAACACTTGCTAGTTTTCCCTTCCTTAACCCAGGGACACTGAGATAAATTCTGCCAATGTTCAGTATAAAAACGGACACAGACTAGTTGAACTGAATGGCCTGTTTTCAAGCTGTATGACTATATACAGGTAGACCCCACTTAACGTTGCCCCATTTCAAATGTTGACGAAAAATGTCCAAAAGAACCTAACTCCAGTTTTTATATTCATTCTTATGGGTAAAATGTATTCACTTAATGTTGTTTTGTTTAAAGTCACACTTTTCAAGAGCCAAACTGCGACGTTAAGCGGGGTCTACCTGTAATTCTATACTGTAATTGCTTCGCTGTTTTTTGATGGATGGATCCTTTCTGTTAAAGTTGCTTTTCTGTACCTGATCTGTTGAAACCATTTTCTATTTTTCCCCACACAGAAATAATGCTGATATCTGGAACCCATGTCGAACGTCTATGAAGAGAGGGTAACGATGATAGCAGCAGGGGAAATGCAGGAGTTTGTTCCTTTTGGCCGCGACCACTGCAGGCGCCACCCTAATGCCACAAATCTTCAGCTTCGGCAGCTGCAGCCAGCCTCTGAGCTGTGGTCTTCTGACGGAGATGCGGGGCTAGTGGGGTCGCTGAGGGAAGTCACGATCCACGAGAAACAAAAGGTGCAGTTACAGCAAATGATGTTTGTAAAGCGCCTTTCATGCCCCAAGATGCTAGACAGTCAGGGATTTGGATCAGAGCAGGGTCCGGGAATCAGGAAGGATGGGTAGCCAAAGGCATGGTCGAAGAGGAAGGTCATGAGACATGGCTTGAGCGAGGCTAAGGATGGAATTCCAAAGGCTGGGGGATGGGAGGCTGAAGGTCTAACCCATGGTCCCATCTCCCTGCCCAGGTTAAAGATGTCATGGCTATCTAAAAGGAGGAGGTGTTTCTCCTGGTGTTCTGGCCAACAGTTCCCCCCACCCCCGATTAAAAATAATCGGTATTTTCTCCTTGGCTGTCACTGCTGTGTGCAAATTGGTGTTCACCAACTAAATACACAACTTCACAGTAGCTCAGTGGTTAGAGCACTAGCCTTACAAGCGTGAGACCTGTGTTCGAATCCAGGCAGATCAGGGCAAAACCCCAAGAATTGGTCATTTCAAATCACGATTGCTGTGCGCAATTGGCTACCACATTTTGCCCACAAATATACAGTCAATTCACTTTACAGTATATTCAGTGAAGTGCTTTCAGACGTCGATAAGATGTGAAAAGTGCTACATCAAATGCAAGGATTATTATTATTGTGTGAAATGCTTTGAGTTGTCTCAGTGTTGTACAAAGTCGCTATATCAAATGCAAATATTATAGTATTAATAATGGTGTGTTTTTTGTAAGCTCTGGTTTTGATTTAAATATTCTATTGTTTTATAATGATGTACAGTAGAGTAATAATCTTTGCATTTCATAAAGCGCTTTTCACGTCTTCTATTTTCATTTATAACAATTTTCCTTTCACGAGTGATGTGGTTTGTGAGACAAGTTTGTATCTGGTGATAACTAGTGGAAGTTATCTTGTTTCAGGAGAGCTGGCAGCTGAGGAAAGGCTCTTGTGACGTGGGAGAAGAGCTGGACTATGATGAGGAGCTGTATGTGGCTGGTAACATGGTCATATGGAGCAGAGGAAGTAAAAGTCATGCCTGTTCAGTCTACAAGGCATTCACAGTGGACAGCCCTGTCCTGCAGGCAAGATGATGTATTGGAATATTTGCTTTTAGTGCAGCTGCACGATATAAATCTAATCTGGGGAGATTTGAGTTGTGCGCAGTCTGTGTTTAAATGTATTGGTTCCAAATCAACATATTAAAGCAAGTATAAAGTTGTCAGTTCTAGACTCAATCTTTCATTTTCAAAGTGTAATTATTCAAATAGTAAAAGAGGAGGCCTTTAAATGACATTCTAGTTTGTTATGGTAATTTCCTAGTGTAGTACAGTAAAAGCCCGTTTATCCTGCACCCTCGGGACCTGGCCAACGCCGCTTAATGTGCGTGCCGGATATTCGGCTGAAAATGCCAAAAAAAAAGTCATGCATTTTTCCGGAAAAATTCCGGTTAATCGAATGCGGACTTTTTTTTGCGATACCGGTTGTACAGAAGTTATGGTTGATCGGGTGCCGGATAAACGGGCTTTTACTGTATATATGCATGGAAATCTTTTCTGGGTTGGATACTGTGTAGCATGATGAAGGGTTTCTGCATGTGTCAGACTGACAAAAATACAAACAAACAAAAACAACTATCTCTATGGAAAGCATTGCTTTATGCTCAATTACTGCTATTTTTATGGCATTGTTTTGCTGTTGTATGATAAGGATGACTGTTGAGGAGGTACAGCACCTGGTGATGTGAAAGTGATGAGGCAGCTCACCCACTGGAAATGCCACAGAGTCTCTTCCCCTCAAACCTTCCTTTCCCTTCAGGGAATTCCTCCTATTTCAGCTGGTACCACCTGGCATGGAGAGGCTCACATTGGGAATTTGTCCGTCTCGTGTGGCACAGAGTGGAGATGGGAAAATACTGAGTATCGCTGCCCAGTATTCCATGTGTTTGTTTAAAATAAACATGGTGGAGGAGGAGGAGTGGAATTTTCAGTCATACCAAGGTTAATTTTTTGTTTCTGTTTCAGGCATTATGGTGTGATTTCAGCAATCCGCAGGACAAGGTGGAAATCACTGAAGGTAAGCTTGCACTACGCTAAAGGTGATTAGTAACTAACAGATTTGTAGTAATTTATTTAACCTTTTCAATGTGCACCAACAGCTCAATGAAGCACCATTTGTTATCTTTGAGCTGAGACCCTAGCCATTGAGTGTTGACAAGGTATTCAAGCTTGGCCGCCTTTGATATTACAACAGGATCACTGAATAGCAACCAGAATTCAGAATCCTAAAATAACCTTTTTTCTTTTCTCCCTCCTTTCGAAAGGCTAACTGTGCCATTATGTAATGCTTCCTTCTCAGGAATCAAGCATCAGATCGCGTTTTCCTGTATAAATCTCATGTTATTTCATGATCCGCCCACCTGACTGGACTTCATGACATCATTTCTTGTGCTAATCCCAGGGAAGGCTTGTGCAAGGCTTTGACTAAACCTTGACAGTTCCCTTACCCTTTTTCCCAAACAACATGTCTTGTTACAGCTCCAGTACAACTAATCTTTGCACAAGAGTTGTCCACATTCTCTTTTCATCATATTTATCAAAGCACATTTTGACAAGTCTAGTCAGTTACAGCTTGGTGCTTTCAATGAAGCTTTCTAATTGACTCAGTCTGTCAGTTTCACTGGGTATCACTGTGTCCTACATATTTGAGAGAATTGTGTATTGAATAATGAACTGGATTCATTACTTTTTAAAGAACTCAACTTACATAAAGAATAAGGAATTATTTCCTGGCGGTTTCTTACAAAGATTAAATAAAGAGTGTCTGTCATAGTGCCCTTCACGCGGGTAGTATCCCGGAGCACTTGATAGTGGTAGAGTTTGACAACAAGTTGACCTGTATACTCATTTTATTGCTGGGTCTCTGAATCTCCACCAAAGTTTGTTGCGCTTACATATCTCCCCTCTTTTCCACATTTCTCCAGCAGACCGAGGAAACAGCTCCCAACCAGCAAACAATTTTCCGTCTCCTTTCACGGGATCTTCAGAACAAAGAAAGAAAATTGCATCTTCATCTCCTGTCTACCGGAAAGGGCCAAAGGAGGAAGTAGAGCTGGGTGAGTTGTTCAGGCAAAATAATAAAAATAATAAACCTCGCATTTGATATAGCACTTTTTCATGACTTCTAGACATCTCAAAGCACTTCACAGATTATACTGTAAAGTGAATTGACTGTACATTTGTGGGCGAAATGCGGCAGCCGGGTGCCTAAATTGAAATGACCAATTTTTTTTTGAGGGATTATTATCAAGCGTGTGGTGTAAGGAAACTTGCCCAAAGTTTTGCCCTGTCTGCACTAACCACTGAGCTACAGGACTCCCAAGATCACGAGATTCCATCTACTTGATCGGTTAAAGACAATCGACTGTGCCCCCTGCTCCAGCCTCTTGAGGAGTGTACATCAGAATATTTGAGGCAGGATATCACCCTGAGATTAAGTGGCTACTTTCTTGCCCTGTATTCCTGGGAGGGCAGAACTGAGCACTTTGAGTGGTTTAAAGAAAGCAGAGCTAGTAAGAGCTTGTTTGTAACCGAGGTTCTCTCGGCTCCATGAAGTGAATGCAGATCGATGCAGTCGGACCTGAGGATAGTCTCACTCTTGATGACGTTGAGCACAGTGAGAACTTGATCAGAATTTGATTTCAGACAGGCAATCGGAGACTACCGCAGTGGTCCCAGAATTATGGGTAAAAGCAAACAGAGTTGGGGGGGATCAACATACATGCGGAGGTGGACCAGTTGCTTACAAATAAAGTCACCAATATATATGAAAAGGACTGAGGATAGAGCATTGAGGAGGCTAGCATTTAAATGGCGGATGGGAGGTGATTAAGTAAAGAAGCTAAGAAAGGCAAGGCTAAAATCAAGAGAAGACAGAGTCAATGAGGTGGAACAGGGAGGAGGTTTGGAAAAGTTTGGACAGCTCTTTTCAAAAACCCGCCACACACGATGGGCCGATTGGCCTCCTTCTGTTCTAATAATAATAATAATCCTTGCATTTGATATAGCGTTTTCCACATCTTATCAACGTCCCAAAGCACTTCACAGAATATACTGTAAAGTGAATTGACTGTATATATTTGTGGGCGAATCGCAGCAGCCAATTGCGCACAGCAGTGTCCCACACACAGTCGTGGATTGAAATGACCAATTTTATTATTGTGTTTTTTTTTGGAGGGATTATTATTAGGTGTGTGAAGTAAGGAAACTTGCCCAAGGTTTCGCCCTGACCTGCCTGGATTCGAACACAGGTCTCCCCAGCTTGGTTTCCCCAGCTTGCAAGACAAGTGCTCTAACCACTGAGTTCTGTATGTTCTATGATACAGTATATTTAGTGAGGTGCTTTGAGCCATCTTAACAACGTGATAAGGCGCCATATTAAATGCAAGGATTATTATTATTATAAAAGGGTAAAATGGTTGTCAGCATTGAAAGTGACGGAGAGATCAAGGTGGACAAGGAGGTAACTCTGGTGACTTTGACATGGGGTGTCTCGATTCTGAAGGAATCAAGCTGGGAGATTGACGACTTGAAAAGAAAAGTCAAAGATTGGGGGGAACAAAAATTGTCCTGGGTATAAAAACTGGGAAATAGCATTGCACTTATATATAGTAAATACCGCCCCACAATATTTAATTGCTAAATCTGTTTAATACCCTACGTGAATTGAACAAATTCATAATGAATAACTGGACAAATGTTTTCCAAATGTTGAGCTTCCCACTCTGTTCTTGTTGTTTCTCAAATTAAGTGTAATTGAAATTATTTTAGGTATGAAAAATGTTTTGTAGGATTTCACTTGTCATTGCTGCTAATTGTTTAACACTGGTTTGAGTCATGAAATGTGACAAAGTTAATGTATTTATCTTTCAGCTCAAGAAAAACAAGAGAAGTGTGTGTGTATAGTGCAGAAATCCTGTGTAAATGTGCACACTGTGGATGGCAAGGACTACATTGCACCTCTACCCTTCCAGGTGATAGAATTTAGCAATGTTGAATTTTGGAAGTTCTGATTTTACAATTTTACAACAAAAAAACTGAATGGTAATGTTTGGGATTTTTTGCCCCATTGACAGTCTGTAACTCCCTGGAAATGCCAACATGTTTGTACTTGGTTCAGATTAAAAGTCTCCACCGGAAATGTCACAATTTTGCAGTGAATGGATTGTATTTCAAATTATACTGTTCACTAAGTGATGCAAGAATATTAGCTCAATATATCCCATCAAATGTCCGAATATAAGAACATACGTATATGTAATACAGCCACCACCTTAGTGTGTGCTGAAGGATGAAGAATTCCCCAAATGGATTTAATAATAATTTATAATTACAAGAGGTTTAGGGAGATCCCTCTGGTATCTCGGTGTTGCTTGTAACTCTAATGATTTTGAAAATGCCTCATATTCCTGTTTCAGATTTAATGTTCTTTCAGTAATTTGCGAGAAGAATCTTGATAGTTACATCTGTTATTTACTTATGTTGGGCTTTCCCACGTGAGCAATCTGTGTCCTGTTTTTATGATCGGAAATAGGGTGAGTGGGTTAGTGTGGAATTCCAAGGGGATATCACCTGTGTTTATTTTAATAAATACCAGTCTTTAGTTGTTATTCTTAATTATTCTGAGTTATTTCTTCTTGGAAAGGTTGACTCCTTAAATCACGAATTTAGATATATGGTCTCTAATCTTTATTTTTCCTGCTCAAGTATCTGTGTTAGAAACTCCCCTTCAGCCTCCTGGCAGCAATGAGGCAATTAATCCTATCCGCTATGTTTTTGCAAAAGGAAATGACTGACCTTGTGCGAGTGTCGCTTCTGTTAATTGTTTTTTGATTTGAACTGGTTTTACTGGGTATCTCAAAAGGTGAAGGCTCTTTGGTTCAGTTGTACAGAAACCTTTGCCATTTGTTGTATTGGCCAAAATGAACCCATCTTGAATTGAGCTGTTGAAAACCATTGATTTATGTGGGATTTTCCCATTGTGGCATTGATATCTATCCCCAGTTCTGTTTTCTTATCTTTGGTATAAATAGTCGGAATTCTCTTATTTACTATTTTGTCATTTGCTTCAACAAAGCCGCACAACTACTTTTTATATTCTTTTGTAAGTAAGCCACTTTGGTGACACGTTGTTATCTCCTTTCAGGTTGCAGGTGTGTGGGCAACCAGGTACGGATTAATCTTCGAGCGCAGCAATCCTGCACAGGAAATACCTCTGAGTCCACTGAGGTAGGCAGCTGAAACACATTCATTCCTATTCCCTAGATTGAGTCCTTGGAGTTCAATTGCTCCCCTTCTTTTCCACCATTCTCTAGTCAAGAAGGAAAGATGGTGCAAATATCCAACTTTGGAGACCTGTCCAACAGTGGAGTCCTGTAGCTCAGTGGTTAGAGCAACAACAACAACAACAAAATTGCACTTATATAGCGCCTGTCACGTCGGGAGGACGTCCCAAAGCGCTGATCACTAGCCTTACAAGTGTGAGACCCGTGTTCGAAACCCGGCAGGTCAGGGCGAAACCCTTGGGCAAGTTTCCTTATTCCACATGCATAATAATAATCTGTCCAAAAAAACCCCACAATATTAAAATTGGTCATTTCTATCCACGACTGTTTGTGGGACACTGCTGTGCACAATTAGCTGTTGCGTTTCGCCCACAAATATACAGTCAATTCACTTTTCTATGGTGCTAATCAACTCAAGGATTTCAGGGTTATCTTGTAGGGTAGAAGAGATTGCTTATTCCAGCGCCTTTGGATGTCCTCCTGACATGAAAGGCTCTATACAAGTGTAATTATGTTGTTGTATTTT
This sequence comes from Hydrolagus colliei, assembly GCA_035084275.1. NCBI lineage: Eukaryota > Metazoa > Chordata > Chondrichthyes > Chimaeriformes > Chimaeridae > Hydrolagus > Hydrolagus colliei. The sequence goes on along the minus strand of CM068744.1, from coordinate 60,632,741 downwards.
GTTGTTGTTATTCATTGTTGCATTTCAGTGTTAAACTGGTAGCATTCTAGTCTCTAACTTAGAAGTTGGTGAGTTCAAGTTGATGAGGAATTTGAGTTCATGGTCTAGGCTGACGAGGTACTGCAGTACTGGGGGAGCACAGTGATTTTTGAATGAGATGTTGGCTGTTCTGGTGACAGTTTTAACTGACGCTACTAACGTGAAGGGCGCGATATAAATTCATATTTTTTGTTGTTGACATTGAAGATTTCACTGCACTATTTGAAAGGAAAATAATTTTTTTTTGCACACAAATGCACAATCACTACACATTACGATAAAAGCCCTGTGAGACATTGAGACATTTAGACATGATAAATCGCTATATCAAGTGAAATAATCATTATTATTAGGTTCTCCGAACTGGTGAGGCTAATCTGTGGTATGATAATCAAACTCCAGTGTCAGTTGAAGTTCCCTGATCTTATCTTCCCACACACTCACAACCTACAAAGGGACTAATTTAGCTGGGTAGGGATTCACAAGCTGAATGCCTTCTAGTAACTTATTCATATACAAACCTGGGAAATGTGTGTTGGCAGGCTGTTTGCGAACACCAAACGTGTTATTTTTACACTATCTACTGATAGTTCACTCCTCGGTTCCCTCATCCAATTATTTTAAAGGATTTTTATGTGGACCTGAAATGGCAAAATCAAAAGAAATACACAGTGGCTTTCAGCTGAACTTTAGCTACCATTGTGAATCAATTGAAAATGTTGCATGGATCAGTTTCACAAACAAACTCGATTGATTTTTTTTCTTGAATTCTCTGATTTACTACTGTGTAAATTGTTGCAGGGAACCTTTGCCAACCATGTTCAGCATGCTGCACCCACTGGATGAAATTGCACCCCTTGTCTGCAGGTCAGGAGGTAAGGTTGACCTTGGGCATCATCCTGTGCTGTGTGATTAACTCTGTGTATTTGGAAACTGCCCCAGTTGTGAACGTCTTTATTTCTCGGAACAGTGATAAGATTAGTTACTGATAAGGAAATCAGTTTGTTACCAAGAAATAAAAGTTGTATAGATTCATTTTGAGGGTAAGTTGCTCGTGAGCGAACGGTGGCTAAAATGCAGTGTTCTTCAAGGAGGGAGGATCCTGGTGTATCTCACGTCAACTCCTAGGAATTCTCTCTGATTTCATCTGCTTTTAGAGGAGTGATTCCAGCATGATTTGTGCAAAAATACTTCCCGGTTCCAAAGAATTCTTCTTAATTGAAGAATCCTATTAGAAATCGCCATGTTATTGACCCAATAACAAAATTTGATTTTCAGTTGAAAGGGAATTCAGGCATTTTCAAACAAAAGCACAAACTGGAAAGAATCTGCGAGTGTTTTGATCTTCTGCTTGAATTGTATCTGAAGGTTACAAGAGAAATCTGATCTACAGGCCATTTGATCTCATCTTTGCAGAATACCAACCCTTCCCTTCCTCTTATACATTACAGCATCAAGTGTTTGTTATACCGAATCCAACCACCCTTCCTGGTGGTTGGAATCCAACCTACTTCAGCCGTTTCCTGGTACCTATCCTACAATTGTCCTTCACAGCCCTCATCCAACTCAGTTTGCAATGTCGGAGGTTGCAGAGGCTCGGGGTCCGTGTTCTCCCACTTTCTTGGCCTTGAGGAAAGTCTAAACGTGGGTAGTAGACTGCAATGTGGCAATCAGATGGACCTGAGAGGTACATGGAAATCCACCTTTCCAAATAAGAAAAGAAGTTGGGTCATTATCACTTACACTAGTACACTCGTCCACAAATATACAGTCAAGTCACTTTACAGTATATTCTGTGAAGCAGTTTGAGACGTTGATAAGCTGTGAAAAGTACTATATCAAATGCACGGATTATTATTATTATTTAAAAAGTATGATGTTGGCATCATGAAGATTCTATTTGTAACTTGTTTACTTTCAAGTTAAGAGTCAACAATTTTCTTGTATTTTCTTTCCTCTGTCACCCAGGTCTGAATAGTATGTCAAGACTCCAGTATGTTGCTGACCATACTCTGAAAATTGTTTTCTCCTGCTCAAAGCCGTCTATTATCATGACATATGACACCATGCAATGTCTGCACGCAGTTTGGACGTTACGCAAAATTAAAATGGAGGTATTTATTCTTCAGACATTCATTTTTTAAAAAAATTCTTGCCCTATGTATTGCCCTGATGCCTCAAATTTGAGAAAGAGATATACAAGTGATATACTGTCGAACTTGTCAAAAGAACCGGATATTTCTATTTGGGGAGAACTCACAAGCCTTTATATTCAGTAATGCTGAAAATTACAGGTGAGGGGAGTGTGGTCCCCACTATTTATATGTGCCAGAGTCTCTCACCATTTGGTATTAGCTGATCTGATCCTGTGCCTAGGAACTGTTGGACACTTTGACTTTGGTTTCCTTCAGGCCTACTGCCAAGTTTTATATTGCATTGGTATTGGTGTGCTACGTGTTGGTGAAGAATTCGTTAACGTACGTCTTTTGACATCAATCTTCCAATATTCAATTTCTTTGCTGAACCAAAATTTCTGTTCAAACAATGAGGAAGACCATTTGTAGATTGGGCCGTTTAATCTTCCCTCAGCCCGTTTTCCGTCACCTTGACCTGCACTTGTTGCGTTTCCAGCCTGGGGTCAATTGCAATCTTTTCCAATAGGAACAGAATACACTTCTGAGATATCCAGGAGCATCAGGCACCCCTCAGAACGTGGCTACCAGCAGCTCCCTGACTGCCCACCTCAGAAGTGTCTCAAAGGGAGAGTCCCCGACTGCATCTCCTTTCCAAAACTACTCGTTTCCCAACCAGAGCAGGTCTACAATCTCACCCGGGGCACACTCCCGCTCTCATTCTCCTTCCATTTCAAACATGGCAGCTCTGAGGTTAGTAAAACTCGTTCTCGTATGAAACTTTTTTTTAACAAAAACTAAAGAAAAACATATACAGTTTTACAATCAAGCAATTGGAGCAAACAAATAGTATTTAGGCATTTCTGGCAAGCCTTTTAACTTATGTTTGGAGAGGGATGTCTTTGATTGTAACGATGATTATCCTTTGAGCAGGAGTTCAGGATGTGCCACTAATGTAAGATAAGGCTAGCAATGACGGAGATCACACAGAGTTGGTAGGATATCAGCTAGTGCTTCTGATTACTGTACAGTCACTGTCAGTACTCACATAGGAAGAATAGCCATTTAGTTTGCTTAGTTGAAGAACAATGAGTTCTTCAGTAACTAAGCAAACATGAAAGGCGCTATACAAATGTAATTTTGTTGTTGCAAATATGTGTGAGGTGATTGGCCAAACCATCGTTAGGATTGTTGGCCAGCACACTAGGAGATCTGTTTTTGGTGGGATCTTCAGTGTACTTGTGTTCGAATCCAGGCAGGATAAAACCGTGGGAAAGTTTCCTTACTCCACACACGTAATAATAATCCCTCAAAAAACACTAATAAATCGGTCATTTCAATCCACAACTATTTGTGGGACACTGCTGTGTGCAATTGGCTACCGCGTTTAGCCCACGCATGTACAGTCAATTCACTTTACCGTATATTCTGAGACGCACTTTGAGACGTCTAGAAGATGTGAAAAGCTCTATATCTCAAATGCAAGGATTATTATTGTTATTATTTGCAGATTACATTTACAAATGAGTCTAGTTTGGATTACTGCTGAGAAATAAGGTTGGATTATTACATTCAAAGTTATCACGTTCAGAGAATAAAAAATATTTATTATTCCAGGATTTCTTTAAATAATAATAATCCTTGCATTTGATATAATACTTTTCACGTCTTCTAGACGTTTCAAAGCACTTCACAGAATATACTGTAAAGTGATTTGACTGCAGAGTATACTATAAAGTGAATACATGGTTAAAACAAGGCCAAATGCACTTGGCCCACAAAGTGCATTTGGCCAAGTGCCCTTTGTGGGCACTTGGCCCACAAAGGGGGCCAAGTGCATTTGGCCCCCTTTGTCCCACAAACAGTTGAGGATTGAAGTGACCATTCTTGGGTTTTTCTTGAGGGATTATTATCAGGCATGCAGAGTAGGAAAGTTGCCCAAGGTTACGCTCTGCCAGGAATTGAATCCAGGTCTCTCGCTTGCAAGGCTAGTGTGCTAACCACTGAACAACAGGACTCCCATCAATATCTTAATGTTGCAAATAGGATTTTGTACTGTTCCCTGTATTGTACTTCACACATGTTAAATCCTGGTTAATTTTGTTGCTCTGTATTTTACAGCCGTTCCCATTCTCCGTCTCTGGGGGCTTCAGCTTTCTCTGGCGTGCAGAGGTTTAACTTGTCGGCCTATATGCCCTCTCCAAAGCGCGGCAGAACATCCGATTCCCCCAACAGTACTCTGAGTGACTCCTTGCTGATCCCTGAAACAGAACCAGTTATTCCAGAGTTGTGCCTTGATCACTTGTGGACAGAGACTGTACTGAATATGAGGTGAGAGTCATTATTTGTTTGATGTTTTAATGTGGAGCTCCTGTAGCTCAGTGGTTAGAGCACTCGCCTTACAAGCTTGAGACCTGTGTTTGAATCCAGGCAGATCACGGCGAAACCTTGGGAAAGTTTTCTTACTCCATATGCCTAATAATAATTCTCCAAAAACAACCACTATAATTTAAAAAATGGTCATTTCAATGACTGTTTGTGGGACACTACCGTGCACGAACAGTTATAGCGTTTCGCCCACAAATATACAGTTAATTCATTTTTACTGTATATTCTGTGAAGAGCTTTGCGACATCGATAAGATGTGAAAAGCGCTATATCAAATGCAAGGATTATTATTATCATTCTAAGAATAAGGGGGTTAAATTTGCAGTTGATGTGATACTCCTCTTGTGAATGGGACAAAGGAATCCCAACCCCCCTCCCCGCTCCCTCCCCCCCCCCCACCCCTCTTCCTTCCGATCTTAAACCCGGACCCTCCGTTCAACAGGACTTGGCCTGCTCCAAGCCCCCCGCCCGAACCGCCCCAACATCGGAGGCCGGGCCTTCAGTTTCTCCGCTCCCACCCTATGAAATGCAATCCCTCAATCCCTCCGTTTCGTTTCTTCCCTTTCCTCTTTCAAGGCCGGTTTGAAGACTTTCCTCTTCGATCGTGCCTTTTGTTCCACCCCAAACTCTTTTACCTCCCCTTCGTGTTTCACCCCTTCCCAAACATTCCCCTCCCAGCTCGGGTCACACGCCTCCTGTGCAACGCCTTGGGGCGTCCTCCTGACGTGAAAGGCGCTCTATAAATGTAATTTGTTGTTGTTGTTCTTGTTAAATGGTAAGGACTTGCTGGTGAAAGTCTGCTGGATGCAGCTATTTATTAAACAAAAAGCTGATATCTTGGAAAACTGTGAAGTCTGATGTGTGTGGACCCGACTCCCCGACTTCAAGACAGATTGGTGTCGGGTGGGCAGGGCCTGATTCCAGCACATCGATGTGATGACACATAGGCCATAACTTTTACCTGTATGTCTTAGATGTTTTGGATTTGTGTGTCTTTGTGAGCCACTTGAGCTTTATTCTTTCAGTTTATTGATGATACTGAGGCCTCTTGAAATCATTTTCTTTTGCTCAGCCTTGCATTACGCTGCCAGTGATCAATGATCTCTATACGAAACGTGAAACAATATAATCGAGAAATTAACACGGTGTCAATTGCATCTTTCTTTTGGTCAGCTGGATGTCTACAATAATAATAATAATAATAATCCTTGCATTTGATACAGCGCTTTTCATGTCTTCTAGACGTCTCAAAGCTCTTCACAGAAAATACTGTAAAGTGAATTGACTGTATATTTGTGGGCGAAATGTGGCAGCCAATTGTGCATAGCAATGTCCCACAAACAGTCGTGGATTGAAATAACCAATTTATTATTGTATTTTTCGAGAGATTATTGTTAGGCGTGTGGCTACATGTGGAAATATATCACCAAACTTAAGAGTATCCTTCGGCCCATTTGCAAAGTCCAGGATCAAGCGGTGAGGTGTAAGTGCATTGTCACGTGCTCCCAAGAATTTAAGAGATTATGTATTTCATGTTTGCAGAGAAAAGAACTCCCAGGCTTCAAAAGTATTTATTACCAGCGATGTGTGTGGCCAGAAGTTCCTATGTTACCTGGTGGAGTCCCACCATCAGTTGCGGTAAGTGAAGGAATCGTTGGTCACAGTTCAGTAGCTTTTAAAAGTAATGTATTTCCCAGCGAATAATTGCCCAAATAAGTTGGTCTTCTTGACACGCATTGATTGCTGTGTGTATTGCTGCTGGAGTTCCCCTTTATTGCTTAGACTGCTTTACAGGAATTACTTGTGAAAGTGCTTTGATAATACTGTGCCAGGAAGACAGATGAGATTGGCTGCGAGCGCAAATTGGCTGTATTCATGGTTCATTTGCATGTTTCTGATATACTTTGCACACCACTGTAATACAAAGTATAGGCTAAAACCTTTAAATCAGATTTAATTATTTCTTCAAACTGGTTCACATGGCTGTGATTTTGACATCTTTTTAGATAAGTGTGTTGATCATAATTTAATGTTAGGAAGTGCATCTATGGATGCACATTCCACCTCACTAAGCCAATCAGGAACCTGGGAGTCTTGTTCGACCTTCAACTGCGTTTTCTTCGCCCATATCCGTGCCATGTCCAGCTCTGCCTTACAGCACCTCCACAACATCGCCTGTCTCTGCTACTGCCTCACGCCTCAGGCCACCAAAACCCTCATACATGCATTCATCACCTCAAAACTCGATTACGGAAACTCCCTCCTTGTAGACTTCCCGAACTCTTCTCTCCACAAGTTACAGATCATCCAAAACTCTGCAGCTCGTGTCCTCTCCCACACCAGGCTCTGAGACCCATCGCCCCCATCCTCGCTCAGCTCCACTGATTCCCCATCCCTCAGCGGATAGAATTCAGGATCCTCGTGCTCACTTTCAAGGCCCCTGACCACCTTGCCCCTTTCTACCTCTCTGTCCTGCTGACCCCCTATCAACCCGTCCCCACTCTCAGTTCAGCATGCTCCGGCCTGCTCCATGTCTCCCACCCAACCCTGCCCTACCATCAGCAGCCGGGCTTTCAGCCTCCTTCAAGGCCCATCTCAAGATCCTCGTTTTCTAGCATGCCTACAGTCACCCTCCTACCTCTGCCCTCCCTCATCCCAACTCTGCCCCCACCAACCCTGCCTACCCCCTCCGCACCCCCCCACTCCAGCCCCCCCCACCCCACCTATGCTTGGGTTCTGACCCCTGACAGTTCAGCACCTTGGGACGTCCTCCACACATAAAAGGAGCTCTACAAATCACCAAGCTTAAGGGTATCCATGTAACTTTGTAATGTAACTTTGTTATTGTTGTTCTAAATGAGTGTCCAGCACCTGAAAAGGGCTTTGTGATTGATTTCCATTTATTCCCAAAAAGATGTGTGAAATTTGAAGAAAGCAATGACTTGTCACAGCTGATTTTTGGGGCGGTCACTGTGTTACAGGCGAAGGATGCTGCTTCTGTGGAGGTGAGCTATGTGTGTGTGTGTATATATAAGCCTTGCTGCTTCTAACCCAGGATTTGTTTTGGATCCTGGTGGCAGACACATGCAGAAACCCATCCCTATGCTTAAGAGTATCCATAAGAATATAAGAAGTAGGAGTAGGCCATTCAGCCCCTCGAGCCTGCCACACCATTTAATAAGATCATGGCTGATCTTCTAATCTAACTCCACCGACCTGCCTTATCCCCATATCCCTTTATCCACAATAAATCAACAATCACAGTCTTGAATATGTTCAAAAACTGAGCATCTACAGCCCCTTTGAGTAGAGAATTCCATAAATTCACTGCACTGAGTGAAGAAGTATTTCCTCAACTCAGTGCGAAAGGGCTGACCCCTAATTTTAAGACTATGACCCCTGGTTATAGTTTCACCAACCAGGGGAAACAGTCTCCCATCATCTACTCCAAACTAGAATGAGTTCCACATTTGTATGTGATCTACAGGTGGAAAATTCCATGTGTCTGGAATGGACATGCCCTCTTTATTATTTCTGGAGGTTATCTGGTGGAGCTTGATGAGAGCCAAGGCTTGGGGACATCGGAATGTGCGTTGGGATACCGCTGGCGTCTAACCAACTAATACCATGTAGCTTGCCATTGAAAGCACTGTCTGTCAAGCTTCCTGCTGCTTGTTTAGCTAGGACCATCCTACCTCTGGCTTGCAGGGTTAACAACAACAACTTAACATTTGTATAGTGCCTTTTTGAGTCAGGAGGATGTCCCAAGGCGCAGTCAGGGATCAGGGAGGGTGGAGGCTAGTGGCTGATGGGAAAAATCCTTGCTCCGAATGACTGATCTGCCTCTCGAAACAAACAATTTGGGTTTGAATTTACTCACGAGTAATAGTACAGTGGAATCTCGCTCTCGAGGCTAATCAATGAACTGGCTTGTTTGGCTTTCATTTGTTGGTTCCCATCCATTTCAAAGGGGAACAGTGTGAAAAATTGTTGGTAGTGGTGACAGTGCTCTCATGAACGAGGTGTCCACCAAATCAGATTCTCGTCCAATTGCTCTTCCCCCATCAATAATAACAACAACAAAATTACACTTGTATAGCGCCTTTCACATCAGGAGGATGTCCCAAGGCGCCGGACATTCATTGTTTCAGACCCGAGCTGGTGTTGGGGACAGGGAGGGTGGAGGGAAATGGGGGGATTTGGGATAACCGATGGGACCGTCGAAGAGGAATAAATGATCTGCGATTGGGGGGGAAAAAATAATGCGAAGTGTGTGTTACCTGATCTTTTACCAATATTGGAGGATGGGTGAGTCATTCGCTCAGTCTGATTGTTTTTCTTAGGTTTCGGGTTGACCAGTGATCGACGTGAATTGGGTTTCTATTCTAGCCATCACTCCAACTAATACACATGCAGATGAGATTAGCAATTTATTGCGTGATTTAATTTACATGATAATAACTGAAAAACTCCACCCCTTTGAATTCTGCTCTTTGAGGGTGGTTTCTGCAATTCCTCTGGTCTCCCCTTATTTCTAACCAGGAGGCCCAGACCCCCCTGCTGGTCTGTGGGGAGAGATGAAAGATAGACTCTGAGCACACATTCATATTGTGTATTCAGGTCAGAGGTTTTCTTTGTTTTTGGAGGAAAATTAAATGGATCCATTTGGAATTGTGCAATTCATCAAAAATAATTCTTGCATTAGAAATTGCTTTACAGAATGTAAACTTCAATTGTGTGCATTGGTTTGCCCTTTTTATGCAGAGTGTGAACACAATGCTGGTGCTTGAGAGCGGTGGGAATCTGGTGCTGTACACAGGCGTTATACGGGTATGTTACCACGCTAAATCTACACCGGAAGTTATCTCACAGGTTGCTATGCTGATTCCTGCTGTGAAATCTACACTGAAATATTTAAAAGCACTCGCCCCTGGCGGCGCTCAGACCAGCTGCACTCCTCGTTGTTCTCATTTTAAATTGTGTTTGTGTGGACAAAATATGTGATAGGGCTCAAGATTATGGAAATAATAATAATCCTTGCATTTGATATAGTGCCTTATCCCGTCTTCGAGACGTCTCAAAGCACTTCACAAAATATATTGTAAAGTGGAGTGACAGTATTTTGTGGGCGAAATGCAGGAGTAATTACACAGTAGTATCCCACAAGTGTCTTCCATAAATTGAAATAAAACTATAAATAGAAATGAGAAATAGAAATAAGAAAACCCCACTTAAAATTATGCTCTTTCAGGGTCATTTTCTGCCTGTTTCTGCAATTCCTCTGGTCTCCCATTGTTTCCCATCAACAGACACAGACCCCTGATGTTTTGTATGAAAGATAGATCTGAGCACACCTCCTCTGGTCAGGGACACTTGTGTTATGGACAAAATCTCATGTTTAAAATGTGGTACTTGAAAACGCCTTATGCATTGTGCCACATACGTATTATAGAATTTCTTCTGATTCCTTCTTCAGAGAAATTCAAAGTTACGTTGAGGGGAGAGCACAGTTTCATCTTGCAGCCAAGTGCCTGTGGGGTTGAATATGGGAAATGTCAATGTAAAATACAGGAGATAATAATAATAATCCTTGCACTTGATATAGTGCTTTTCACATCTTCCAGACGTCTCAAAGCACTTCACAGAATATACTGTAAAGTGAACTGACTGTTTATATGTGGGTGAAACGCGGCAGCCAATTGCGCACAGCAGTGTACCACAAACAGTCATGGATTGAAATGATCAATTTGTTCTAGGTTTTTGTTGGACGGATTATTATTAGGCCTGTGGAGTAAGGAAATTTACCCAGGGTTTTGCTCTGACCTGCCTGGATTCGAAACACAGGTCTCACGCTTGTAAGACTAATCACTGAGCTACAGCACTCCATAATTTATGGGTGATTAAAAACAGAAAAAATCGGTCTCAAATTTTGCCACCAATAGCTCACTTTTATGCTCTGACATTTTTAGAGATACCTGGATATGTTTCACTTCCACCCACCGAAGGATAGTAAAATGTGAAACTGTGATTCTGTTTGCTTTTCAAGATTGGCAAAGTGTTTATTGCTGGACTTCCAGCCCCATCCCTGTCTGTGTCCAACCCGATGCCACGACCCAGCACTCCGTTGGATAGCATTAGCACTCCAGCTAGATCTTCAACCAGGCATCCTGGTACATTGGATGAGGTAAGATCTACATTGATTTGGTCAGCTAACTGCCCCCATGATGCCTCTTGAGAAGAATCGTGTATATTACACAAATTTACATGCATGGACTTTATCACACGTTCAGTCTGTGAATTTCGATTTTGATCAGGATACAGATATGTTGTGAATCAAGAGTACAAAAGGACCAAGCACTTGCAAACCAGAAATTGAGCACAGAAATGTGTATCACTAGAGGTCTGCATCCCTCCTGGGGGAATTTAAACCGTGCCAGATATTTGTTAGTGGCTGTTGATGGAGCACATTATTCATAGTACCCAATTTCAAAATACTGTTGTATTGGGAGAATATGAATTTGCAGTGAATGAGTATTTAAAATCATATAATTTTCAGCACAGAAGGTCATTTGGCTCATCTTGCCTGTGCTGACTTTTGGTTAGAGCAATCTGTTTAGCCTTACTCCCCTCCCCTTTTCACCTACATTTTAATTATTTTTCTTGATCATTAATTGTATATTGAGTGCCAATTTCTTTCATGTACTGTAATTCTTAACAACTTTTAACGGTAGGCTGCGTGGCTGTCTCCAGTCCCTGAACTGATCGATTGCACGAAGATTCATGACTCATTATATATGGAAGACTGCACCTTTCAGCAGATTGGAACTTACATTCACTCTTTGCGTGATCCTGTTCAAAACAGAGTTACCCTGGTAAGTTGGTCACCTCAGCCATTTTTATGTATATATTGGTTATTCTAGGGTTTAAATGTTCAAGCTGATTGTGGTTGGAATGTTTTAAGAATTCAAGCAGATATAGTTAATGTGGTGCTGCCAGGTTGGATAAATTATAATATAATAATAATCCTTGCGTTGATATAGCGCTTGTCATGTCTACTAGACATCTCAAAGTGCTTAAATGATGAGCCTGTGATGGATATCAGTCCGAATATTAATCTGAGTATAAAACTGCTCCGTGTTGGAATATGAAAATGTAAATGCAATCTTTAGAAAACAAACTTTTACTATTAATTAATCTGCTTTCTCTATAGGAAATGAGTAATGGTGCTTTAATCAGGATTACTACACCCGAATTAGCAAACTCTCAATTGGGTAAGAATTTGGAAATGTTACTTTCCTTGAAGTAAATCTGTGCTTTTACAGACGATTGGTACATTTTGAAGATTTATTAAAGTGAAGTGAATTTGGTATTTCTTGCAAAATTTTCAGGGGGACATTCTATCAATTAATGTTTGTTTGTGTGCTGTCTCTTTTATTCTCAATAGTAAAAAAATGCTTACAAGCGATAAAATATATCCTCCCCAAAGAGGTTGCAGTGCAAGTTTTAATTAAGTGGTACAACACCTACAATGCCCCCGGAGGTCCCAATTACCATTCAGAATGGAACTTGTTTGTGACCTGCCTGATGAACATGATGGGTTACAGCACAGACAGATTAACATGGACACGCAATGTAAGTAAAACTCAAAAGCCAACAGCATGTTGGCTCCCTCCTGCCCCCACCCACACCCCCCCTCCCCCCCACTACACCCTCCTTTGACAGTTTGGACACATTTGGTCATTCATTGGCAGCACTTTAGACTTTTAGAGATGTACAGCATTTGGGGGGAAATTTAAATTCTGAAACTTGAACCTGGTTAACATTGATTCTGTAACTGTAAGAAAAAAGGCAGTTGACTGACAAAACATTAAGGTGTGTTTTGCACAATGACTTGTTTGGCAGGAGATTGTGAAATGTTTGCAAATATACAACCATGTATTAAAACTTGTTTTAACTCTGAACCTGAACTTACTTCACAGCTTGACTTTGAAGGCTCCCTGTCTCCTGTAATTGCACCCAAGAAGGCCAGACCATCTGAAGGTGGAACAGATGACGTAAGGAAATATTTCATTGCTAATATTTTCAAACCTGAAAAATAATAATATATAATAATAATCCTTGCATTTTGATATAGCGCTTTTCATGTCTTCTAGACGTCTCAAAGCGCTTCACAGAATGTACTGTACAATGAATTGACTGTATATTTGTGGGTGAATATACAGTCAAAAGAACAATTCACTAGCTTTCCTAAGATATACAGCACATCCAAAAAGATTGATGCATTTCTTAAAAGAGCATCCAGATTGGATTTGTGGATTTGCTGTTTGTTTTTCCAGCTCACAATTATTTTGGATTATTTAAAAATTATTTTCACTCAGCTTCACACAATTCCCCAGTTATTTAGTAATTATCTTCCCGAAGTTGTCCTACTTTGGGACATCAATTCCTTTTTCTCCCTCCTTTTCTGCCTTGTTGGTGGTTCTTCTCTCAAGACTCTCCTCTTCGACTGTACCTTCTGCTGCCCTCTCAACTTTCTCCCTCCCCTCCCCCTACCCTGCCCCTCTCCCTTGTTCAGGTCCCAACCTGACTGTTCAGTGCGTTGGGATATCCTCCTGACGTGAAAGGCGCTCTATAAATGTCATTTTGTTGTTGTTGTACTGCAGCTCCTAACAATTTATCAAAATTAAATTCTCATTTTTTGTAAAATTATAACTGTGGACCACCATGTTATCTCTATTCTTGTGCACAGTATATTTTCATGGTTTTCCATATGCCTAATATGATCATAACTGTCTTTATTTTTAGGACTGGGATTATATACTGGCATGTGACTACCATCGTAACTTTGAGTCCCATCTTTTGGCTAGTGCTCTGCATTTAGACTCTGTGGAGGTGTTGCATCCAAAGGAAGAGATTCTGCAGAACCTCACCCTGGACTCGACAATGATCCTTTTCAGCCACATTCCTGCCATTTTCTTTGTGCTGCACTTGATCTACGAAGAGCTGAAGTTAGACAGTTTGCTGAGGGAGGGTGCACGATCCCTTGTCATTCTTTTACATCAGCTTGCTAGGTAAATACAATGTACTTTTCAAGCCACCTCTTATTGTCAAATTGTGTTGCGTCTCTGCAATTTTATTTTGGGATCAATTAGTAATAAAACCATTTACTGAATGGGTTTCCTCTCAGATGCTTCAGCAAGTAATACTCTGTGGGCAGTTTTGCCCTGTTAGTATGGAGGTAACGTAACTGTTATCTATCATTTTTTGTTATCTATCATTTCTTCACACACTTTAAGGTGCTTCAATGTGAAGAGGCTCCATATCGAATCCGAGAATTATTGTTGCCATTTTCTTTTATGTAAGTTGGATTTTAGTTTTTGAAATGTATGTTACCATGATGTGGTTGTTTTTCCAATCAGAGATTTGAAGCTGGACGCCTATGTGGATTTCTATTGGCGAGACTATCCTTCTTTGGTGAAGAATTTAAAACAAACGTGTAACATTGATCAAGGTACAGTACATTTCTCATCCTTTACTTGAGAATTGGGTTGATTTTTTTTAATTGGTGATTTTGAGACTGGAATAGTCTCTCTTCTGATGTTTCCATTGAGAAATGAACTGAGCCAAATGACACATGGAAATTATTACACTGGCACTAATGCGATGTGGAATACAAACAAAAATGCACTCAACTGCCACTAGGTAATGATTGAAATACAATTTCTTGGTGGACTGTAATAACTAACATGTTCCACAGTGGGAAGACCAGGTCACGGAGGTCAAACGACACCCTCTGTGCAAGTGGGATAGATGTGGGTGTTGATGTTTTTTTAGTAAAGGAAGCTGAGAACCGAGCAGGATTGCAATGAGGTAAAAAGGTCAAATATTAAAGCTGTTATGGAATAGGTGAAAGGAAACATATATTGTAAGAGAAATTGAATAAAAATAGGAAGAAACAGATGAACAAGTCAGTGGACTTGTAAGACAAAATTAAAATAATGACTTTTACAATTCAATAGAAATTTACATTTATTTGGCATCTTTCACATTGGGAGGACACCACAAGATGTTAGACAGTCCAAGCTCCCAAGCTGGGGGTGTGGGCTCAGTGGCGAGGGGTTGAGGGGAGGAAAAAGAGCTGAAAGTGCAGTCAAAGAGAAAGATATTGAGATGGACCTTGAAGAAAATGAGGGAAAGGCCGGATTGAAAGGACTTTGGCATGTAGTTCCAGAGAGTGGGTGCGCATATGCTGAAAGCCTGCCCACCGATGATGGGACTGAGATGTGAAGCAGGCCGGTGGCTGCACACATGTGCCCTACCAGTAGAGGGACCAGACCAGTTGATCTGGCTGATTATAACTTTCCTACCTCTGGGGAGACCTTGCAACCCAGGCTGAGACCAGCACATTTAAGCAAATTGAAAATCCTTGATTTTAATATTGTACCTTTCACGTCAGACAATATCTCAATGTACTTCACAGAAATTTTACCATCAAGTGCAATGATTTGAGTGTTTTGTAGGCGAACCTGGCAGCCAGTTTGCATATGGCAGTGTCCCACAAATCAGCCAGGAGTGAGTGACTGGTTTTATTTGGGGGATTGCAAGAATTGGTATTTGAACGAGGGAACTCAAACTCTACTCACTGCAGCATCAGATGGCACCAAACATAAAATATCTTGATGAAAATGTTTTGACTCATGTTCACCTTGAACAATAAATGCGAACATATATTTTGGGAAAACAATGTAACCGAGAACTGTAAATGCAATTCCTGGAATCTGCTATAGCGGCTGCAACATAGTGCAAGTTTCAGACAATTTGAATGTTGGAGAACTTTGTTACAGATTTCTGAATATTTTAAGACCTGTTTATTTTTTTTCAATCCAGCTCATACAAGACTCATGCACCAGCCATCCTTCCTTACCATTGAGCCTCCAAGCATATATCACTGGCTGAGTTCATGCCTAAATGGGGATGTCATATCCCCTTTCCCCTACTTGCCTGGAATCTGTGAAAGAACAAAGTTAGTGGTGTTGGTAGGTGGTGCTTTGGCTTATTAATTCACATTGGATTTATTGTTCTGCTTGTGTTGTTGGGGCAAGAGATTGTGTTGATTGTGTTCAAGCGCTCTGAGATGCCGTCCGGCATGGATGGTGCTATATAAATTGTTGTTGTTGTTAATTGTAATTTAAACACAAGAATGTACAAGGCTGAGAAAGACTATTTCCATTCATCTTGCTGGTCCCAAACTGACAGAAATGTCTCAAATATGTATGAGTTTGGAGTCTTTAAATGATTGTGTTAAAATGTTTCAAACAATCTTGATGTTGGAGCATAATAATAATAATCCTTGCATTTAATGTAGTGCCTTATCACGTCTTCGAGACTTCTCAAAATGCTTCACAGAATATATTGCAAAGTGAATTGACTTTATTTGTGGGCAGCAGCCAATTGTTCACAGCAGTGACTCGCAAATAGTCATGGATTGAAATGAGCAATTAAAAAAATATATATATTATTACCTGCAGAAAAATCATCCACCAATCGACTAATAACCATGTCCTATTGTTGCAAAGTAAACAGAGGCATGTAGAGAAAAGAAACTTGCCCAACATTTTGTTTTGCCTGGAATTAAACCCATGTCTCTCGCTAGCGAGGCGAGTGCTCTGACTTAGCTGCAGGACTCCTGTAATAACTATTCTGAGGGACTGGAAAAGCCGAAGGCCTAAAAAGCAAGAGATGAGTATCTCACCTCATCCCTTCTTATTCCAGAAATGCATCCAATAGCTTGTTTAAATTATATATTCTGTTCAGTGAATATCCACCTGTGTTATCTTATTCTCCAACACAATTGTTTTTGTGTGTGTGTGTGTCTGTCTGTTTCTGTACATTTGGTAAGTTGTACATTGATCAACACAACATTCCCCCTGCTTTCCTAGAGTCCCAAATGTTGTGGAAGGAAAAGTAGGTTGTGTAAATCCAGTGGTTGTGAATTATTCAGTGCTGTTGTGCAGCTTTCTTGTGCATTGAAACCTCTGACCAATCTTAGATATCCTAGCTGCCTGCAGCACATGTTGATGCCTATTGAATTTCCACAGTATTGTACACGAGGTGACCTGCAGTACTAATTACATTTCATATGTTGGTACCAAGTCGTCATGCTGTTACTACTGTGACTGAAATGGAATGATAAGTGGGTGAGTGGAGTCATTGGAAAATCGCACAGTTGATGACCTTTGTAAGCAGGCTTTGCGATCCTACGCTCTTTTACCAGGACATGTGTACAGCCCAACCTCAGAAAGGTTGCCTATAAACCTATTTTGCACTGGATAATTCTATCCCACGCACATCCGTTTTGGCCAACAAGCTTCATTGGCACAGTGAAGGGACCAGTTTCAACATCTCTGATTACACATTGATTGAATACTCAGACGTACATGGATACATGCAAATATAGCAGATAACTGCAAGTTTTATCAGCCTTCAACCTCTATGCAGGTCTGAAATAGTATAAATGGGGAAGGAGCTTTCCTTTTCCTTCAGTAAACAAACCCTCAAATTTAGCCATTCATTTCTGTGTTTGTTCGATGTTGCTGACACAGATTAGATGCCGTATTTGCCTAAATAAAACAACTTCATTTCTAATCGATTATATTTTTGTAAAAGCAATTGAAGTTGTTTATTTTTATCCGAATGTGACAAGGGAGCACGAGTTATTATTAATCTTGGAAAATATCTACCCTTGAGAATGTTAGCTTCTGTAAAATATCTCTTGTTGCATGCTGTCCTTCGGTAGCCAAGTAACCAAATTGCTCGAGGAAGTTATCGCCAAAACAGTATTTTTTATTTTATTGCAACATGTTGCTAAAGTAAATTCAGTTATTGGCAATGGAAATTGATGCCCCATTCAGAACATTGCTACCTAACCTGCTTCAAGAACCCGCATACCATTGTTAGAGAACACCAAAAGGGCCCAGAACATCACTTCAGTCTTGTAAGACTGCCTCGTAATAATAATAATCCTTGCATTTGATCTAGCGCTTTTCACATCTTATCGATGTCTCAAAGCGCTTCACAGAATATACTGTAAAGTGAATTGACTGTATATTTGTGGGCGAAAACTCATCAGCAGGATCAGCCACTGGGGCCATGGATTCTTCCCACTCAGCTCCCATTGAGCGTTCTCCTGAGACGCTAACCTGCCTGTAGGGCGCTATATAAGTGCATGTTGTTGGTGGTGGTGGTGGTGTTGTTGTTAACCCTGCAAGCCAAAGCCCTGACAGGTAAAATAGCCTGAGCTGGACAAGCAGGACAAGCAGTGATAAATCTTACCAGACAGTGTTCAATAGCAAGCAGTTTTTGCTGGTTGGTTAGTCCTCAGCTGTACCCGAACATATATTCCGGGGTTCTTATGCTTTGGCTCTTGCTGCTTGCACTAATACATTCAGGGATTAGTTAAGCAGGAGTGCATCACTCCAGGAAGTGAAGGCGCATTCCATTCCAATAAATATCCAATAAATGGAAATAGAATAGATTTTTTTAATTCTACGTGTCAGTGGGATGTATGCAAGTCCGTTTGGTTTGGATATTTGTAAACCTGGCGATAGGGGTTGTGATGGGGTTCTGCATGTGTCAGACACTCGACCGACCCCAAAAACTTTCTGTTGATCAATGGCTGACATAATGAAAGACAAATTGTCTCCTTTAGAGAACCTCATTTGCAGATTTCTAGCAGATCAGATGATGCACATGGGGTTCTCTGCATAAGACACACTTTATGTTTAGGGGTGCTTTTTCCTGTGTGCTCCACACACGTTTTTATATGGTTTTCTCAATCAAGCACATTTTCAACCCCACTGTCAGTGAATCAAGGAATCTGAGCAGTTCAAGATTGTCCCACGTTTATCTGAATTTTATCTGTTCGGACTCTGTTTAACATTGTTTATCACTCAATCTGTTCATCACACACTCCTTGGAACCCTCCTACCTTAAATAACCCTAAATAAACTTTTTTTTCTTTTTGTCAATTATTCATATTACACAGAATGTTCAGCAGTTTCATTCTGTAGGTTGTGGTTTTGAAAAACAGGATGTTGATGCTTCTTCTGTGTCCCCTTCTTTCTTTTCCAGTAAATCTCGTGGAGAACCTGTAAAGTAATAACTGGTATTAGATTTGTGTGGTGTTGTGGGTGGGAACGTGAATTCGCTGTATCATACTATCTCAGCTGATCTATACTTAGTGTGGTGGAAATTGACAGAAATCAGTAAATAATCATACTCGTTAGATTTTTTTGACAAAGTTGCACAATCCACACAATTTTTCATCAATTAAAGCCCATATTTTTCACAGTCTTTAGACTATGCCAATGGTTGTTTCACCCACAAAATATATAGTCAATCCATTTAACAGCTTATTCTGTGAAGCTCTTCATAATGTCTCAACGATGTGATAATGACCCAACCTCCTCCTTGGGTCCAAATCCTTGAATGTCCCGGACCTTGGAACTTCCTCCCGACGTGAAAGATGCTTTACAAATGTAATCTGTTGTTGATAAGGCACTGTATCAAATGCAAGGAATATTATTATTTCTGGATAGTTGGGTCGCCACCAATGTTACTTCCTGTGTATTATGTTGGTGTCTCTTGAACATGGTGCACACACACTGTGGGCAGGGGATGATGTCCTTGGTGACCCAATAATCAGAAACGTAGACATTTTTGTCATTTTGTTTTAAAGTTTAAAACAAACACTGATTTCATCCATTGGGGAATTTTTTTTTATTTCCACCAATCCCCAAAACCTCTCATGGTGTGCAGCTTCTTGTTCTGCTATTAAATATTCAAGCAGGGGGGAAATGCCTGTGAAACATTGCTATATAATATGAATCTTTTGTATTCCAGAGCTTTGTATTGTACATACTCGGCGATGAAAAAGTGATTTCCAACGAACCATCCATGTATTTAGTCAGAATATCAGCAGGTAAACATTTTAGAAGTTCATTTAGACGTTTTTGAATGGCATAAATACAGTTCAACCAGCAAATAGAATTACTGTCAATGGTAACCCATTTTTGTCAGCAGCAAAATAGTTTTATTTTGCTGCTGGCAAAAATAGTTATATATAGTTATATCTATGGAACTATTTTATATTATATTATATATTGTAGTTTCCTGTTGAAACTATTGAACTCTTGACATATTTTACCTAGAGTCGTTCTCTTTTCAGAACAGATTTAAACTGAGCGATTTGCTGCTTCCAATAAATGTCAATTCAAATAGATTTTTAAATTTTGTATCTCCAGTGTTGAAAAATCCCAAGGTCAGTGAATATCCTTCTCACTTCATTCCCTCTCGTTGGGGAAAAAAAAAGTCTCTAACAAATTACTGCTTTAGAAACATAGTAATCTACAACACAAAAGGAGGTAATTGATTCTGCACTGGCTCACAGAGCAAGGAGATGCCATCAATCCCACCGCCGCACCATATCCCCATACACCTTCAAACTTCTCTGCTTCATAGCCTGTCTCTCCCTCTTAAGAGGCACGATAGACTGTGCCACCACCCCACTTGTCCCCCTGACCTGAAAGGCGCTATACAAATGTGATTTTGTTGCTTTTGTAGTTGTCGCTGTGTTCTTACAGGCTCCG
The DNA here is from genome assembly GCA_035084275.1 of Hydrolagus colliei. Taxonomy (NCBI): domain Eukaryota; kingdom Metazoa; phylum Chordata; class Chondrichthyes; order Chimaeriformes; family Chimaeridae; genus Hydrolagus; species Hydrolagus colliei. The sequence continues at coordinate 60,612,535 of CM068744.1, read as the reverse complement.
AAAGCTCCCAACAAAATTCATCTCAAATTTGTGTTTCTGGTTTGTTCAAAGTATTTTTGTGTTGAAAATAGGAGGATCATATTTCTGCACTTGTGCCTGATAAGGTGAAGTACTAAGACTAATGTCTTGACAGACAGGATGAGGGCAGTCCGTCACGTTGAGCTTAAAGTGATTGGTTTTTGATGTTTGTTTTCATGGTGCACTGGAAACTCATGCTCTAAATAATTAACAGGGCAAAGAAAACAGCAAGCGGGTGATGGCAACAAAAGGTGAGGGGCATTGAAACATTTAATGATTGGAAAATTATAATTTCTTTCAAAAAGCTATAAATTATTGTACACCTGTCTAATGCAGAATTCCTTACGTTTTCCTCTCATTAGGCTCAGTTTGAATCCGTACACATCAACATCCAGTTTAGCTGAGAAACTGGTGATCTCCCTGACAAATATAGGTGAGCTAAGACTTTTTGACAATTTCGATTATTATTACAAGCTAACTATTACAACTGCTATTTTTTATTCTTGACTAAAAACCTGGATATTTTTTGGTGGTGGTGGTGGTGGGTATGTTCTAAGGCTCAGTTTCTTCTGTTAATATCAGGAGAAGAATGGTGGGGGTTGGGGGGGGAGAAGAGAAGAAAACGGTAAATTCAGAGAAAATTAGTTTGCGTTTTGGAATAACCCCGTGATGTGGATATCTTGAAGCAGAACCAAAATTGCAAGGGTTTCTGAATCCATAAGCAAACCTACGTAATAGAGTGCTCCATCAAATGCAAGGTTTATTATGTATTTATTATTCACTGGAAAAAAAAGCTAATTAAATGTTTTAAAAAAAATTATTTAGAATCATCGAATTTTACGGCACAAAAGGAGGCCATTCAGCCCATCTAGTCTGTGCCGGCTCTTTGAAAAGAGCAACTCAATCCCACTACCCCGCTCTCTCCCCATAACCTAACAGACCTGTTCTCCCTAAATAAAGATCTAATTCTAATTTGGTGATTTTTTTTTTTTTACCAATTAACATCCACTGGAGAAATGTTTACTTTATGGAGCAGCTTTGAGGTATGCTATAGAAGTGTGATTTTGTTGTTGTTGCTTTTTACAATGAAATTCCATCATAGTCCCTGCACTAATCTGAGAGGAATTTCACTCCCTTAATTGCATTCCATCCTTCATTCACTTTATGATGTAATTATTCCTCATGTCTCTTCTTTGAAGGAGAAATAAGTAGTTTACAAGTTACTTAATTGGTTCATCTGCAGATACGCCTGAAGTGTACCATAACGTTTGGTTAAAGTAAGCTGATCAGTGATGGGGATGGAATGCTTGTGATTAATTCCAAAATTCATTTTTAAATTTATTCTTTGGAACATTTTATATCTGATCCCTTGGGGAAAAAAAACCTCCTAAGTCTTGGTAAGCATTCAAGAGAGATACCAAACTTAAGAGACATGTACCTACATGTGTCCAGCAGCCATACTGGAAATTTAATGTGTTTGTGAGTAAGCATTGTTCCTGCGTACATGTCATCTGTATTTTTCTGTTTGCTTTTAGAGTTTACTTTGAAGGATTTAGAGTCACTCCCTTTTGGTGTTGCCATTCCTATACGGGACGCTATTTACCATTGCCGTGAGCAGCCTTCTTCAGATTGGTCGCAGGATGCTTGCTCGCTGATTGGACGTCAGGACCTTTCTAAACAGGCACATGAGGGAAACCTGCACAAGACAAAATCTGTACGTTCAGGTCAAAGCTGCTGGTAATCTAAATTATGAGTGAAACAGATCTGAAGATACAGGACCAACCCCATAACCATTCACTTTCTACCATGTACCAGGTAGTTTCCACCTAGAACTTGGAGTCATGATGTTGGGTTGACGCAATGGCTGTACGTTCCGGCAATGAAGAGTGGGAACCTTTGCTGTTTCCCCATCCTTTGTCCTGGTCTTGTCTCTGCTTTTGTAGGTGGTAGCTTGGAGGCCATTTGTACTGTCCCTATGCACTTCCTAACAGTTTTAAGTGTGAAACCTTGGGCAAGTTTCCTTACTCCACATGCCTAATAATACCTCAAAAAAAAACACAATAATAAAAATTGGTCATTTTCAATCCACGACTTTTTGTGGGACACTGCTGTGCACAATTGGCTGCCCCGGTTCACCCACAAATGTACAGTCAATTCACTTTACAGTACATTCTGTGAAGCGCTTTGAGATGTCGATAAGATTTGAAAAACGCTATATCAAATGCAAGGATTATTATTATTACTATAAAAAAAGCACGGCCTTGCTTTAAATGATGAGTCAGGGTTAGAAATTTATCAGTCGCTTTACCAAGCAAGATGAGCAAACAAATATAAGTTCTTATATTTGTTTGTCAGAACTTAATAAGCCTGTGTGTTTTTGCTCAGCCAATTTCCTTTTCTCCAGTCTCTTGATGTGAACTTGCATTGGGTTACAGATCCACATGTGTTCTCTGTCCTTCAGTACTTTGTCCAAATACCCATCCATCATATGCGAGTGTTGCCAAGCCATTCAGTTATTGAAGAGCTCATAGACATTCTGATCCTACTCACCAAATGGCTACGTGCATGTGCTAGCAATCGAGAGCAGGAACTCAGCCCAGACCAAGGATTGACCCCAGTATCTTCAGATCTTTACTTCTGTATTTTTTTTCCAGGCGATTGCTTTATTAAAGAGATGTGAGTTTGCGCTTTTATAACATGTCCAGAAGCCCCTGTATATAGCACACTGCAATAACAGTTTACATTTATATAGCTCCTTCTCATATTGGGAGGACACCCCAAAGCACTTTGCACAGCTGACTGGGCACCCAAACTAGGAGGAGAGAGGGGAGAGCTGCTATGGTTGCAGTTATTAATGCAGTGTATATTGTAGGCTATTGGACACTTACTGACTTCCGATGGAACCTCTGGAAGTGAAGCTGAGGAGGAGGAAGATGGAATGAATGAGATGAATCAAGAGCTGATGTCTCTGATCTGGAACGAGGATCTGCGTGTTCAGGAGGTGCGTCGACTGCTCCAGAGTGCACATCCTGTCCGTGTGAATGTTGTGCAGATGCCCGAGGTGAATGATCATGAGTACATCGAGGAAAAAGAAAATAGGTAAAACATCGTTGAAAGTGTGGAGGAGTTGAGAAATGTATCAAAGTCCCAAAACAGTACAGCAAGGGTTTACGTTTGTGATCCACCATTAATTGCCCTGAGGAAGGTGACATTTGAATCCAGGCACATCTCAATGGGGTAGACAAGCAAACACAATTATGGAGAGGTCCACTCCAGCATTTCTAAACCAATTGTTTCAGAGCACAAAATAAGTTTCGCTCACAAAATGTACAGTCAATCCATTTTACAGTATATCGTGTAAAGCTGATTGAGACATCTCAACGACGTGATAAGGTTTCTATATCAAATTCAACGGTTATTATTATCATTACAATCTACTGAGTTGGTCAGTGTCATGCTAGTGTTTTCAATCTCTATGTATAAGAATGGAAACAAGCCTTATACAGTAAAAGCTTGTTTATCCATCACTCTCGGAACCCGACTGGTGCCAGTCAATTAAATATGCCGGATATTCGAGCGGCAAGTTGCTGAAAATCCTACACAAAAAATTTACTTATTTTGAAACATACCATATTAATAATAGACTAAATAATAACAGAATATTGTATGGATACTTACCAATAAAGCATTCCAGCACACTCGGTAAAATGATCGGTAAAATAAAAATTCCAGCACTCGTTAAGTTTAATAAGTGCGCATGTGCACGCATGCACAAAATGAGCATACTCGTGAGTGTCCCAGATGGCTCCTGTAAGAGATCCGTTTGCTGGAATGGTGAATTGTACTGGGAGATACCAGTTGGTTGAGCGTTCCGGTTGGTTGGGTGCCATATAAACGAGCTTTTACTGTACAAAAGATAATACAATAATAATAATCCAGACACAGTGCACTCTATTTAATTGCATATCTGTATGATTGCATTTAAAAAAAAAAAAAATTGTACAGCAATTTTTAAATACCAAAAATGCATTTAAGCAGATTGGAATACTATGCTATTTGGTTACAGGGTGTTGCATTCTGCTCAAGCACATATCAGATAATTGCATAATTTGCTGAATTGCGTTACAGATAGCCAGTCGATTTCATTCGCACCTATATAATTAGCTCAGATAATTGCATTGCATCAGTTGAGCATCTGACCACAAATTGTTTGATTGGCAATTATGGCAACTGCTAAGATGAGGTATATACATGCTTTAGCCCGCTTGTTTGGTAGTCCTTGTCATAAATTTTTTACTGTTGATATAAACTGTGTTACGCTTGATATAGTCCTCAAATAATAAATTTATACTGCTTGTTTGTTTGTTTGAAATATAGTTATAAATTTATGTCGCCGTCAGTCTGGTCCCAACCCTATGAAATTACACAGTATTTGGTATGACACCTTTCATGTTAGAAGGACATCTCAAAGTGCTTTTCAGGATTACATTGCAAACATAGCAGCCAATTTACGCACAGCAATGTCCCACAAACTGACATGAAGTGAATGAATTTTTTTAAATTTGGGGAATTGTTAGCCAAAACACGGGTAGAAACGTTTAATGTCTCATGCGAAGGACAATGCAGCACTGCATTACATTGGGTGTCACACTATGAGCAACAAGTCCAATTGTGGACCTTCTAAGTGTTACCAACTGAGCCAGGCTGATCAGGAGTGGAGCATGCTCACTGGCATGTTTGTTTGACTTCTCTGTATAATTTGTAAATGTAAAGTAGCTGCTTGAGCTGACTGGATCAGTTTCTCAGCTTTATATTATTACACTGTACATTTTACAGTGCAATTGAAACCATCAGTTAATTTGAGTAATTTCCTCCCGAAACAGGTTACTGCAATTGTGCCAGCGAACCTTGGCACTTCCTGTAGGAAGAGGGATGTTCACACTGTTTTCTTATCATCCAGTGCCAACCGAACCACTGCCTATCCCCAAATTAAATCTGACTGGTAAGATGTTTTCATTTAAATCTACTAAATGCTTCTTTAAAAATTATAGCTTTCGTGGCGACCTCAAAATGTTCAAACATTTTGCACAATTGTGCGAGGTATGCGATATCAGCACTAAACAACAATGAACTTGAGAAAGTACGAAACTCGATGGACTGAATGTAGGAATGGGCTGAACCACCTCTAGTGATGATGGAAGTGATGATGGAAGTCTTTCTCTGTCCGCTATAAGACCCAGCCTGACTTTGTGTTTCTTGGGTGCAAGCTCACAGGACAAGTTTCCTGGAATTTGGAATTGGTTGGCACAAATTGACTAAATTGCAACAAAACAACAAAATTGCACTTGTAATAAACGACAAAATTACCCTTGTAGCGCCTTTCACGTCGGGAGGACATCCCATTACTCAGATCAATAGGATCAATTAGGTCAATGAAGATCAATAAGGATCAGTGAACGTGAGGTATCAAAACATGATCTGGTGGGTTGGGCATTGCTTCCCGCACCGGAGAGCAAAGGCTTTCGGCAAAGGTTTGTTGTGAAAATGTTTAGTTTTTAGTCAACAAACCACAACGTTTAACAACAAAACAATAATAAGTAAAAGATAAATAAGTGTCAGGCATGAGTTAAATAACTTGCAGGTGCATCATAACGACAAGCAATGTTTTTGTGTGTAAAAAAAAGATACATTCCCTTCCTCTTTAGAAAAGAGAAATTAATTATTAGTTTCAGGCTGTTTTGAAATGTCTTCAAACTTGAGTACCCATCTGAAATTCTACTTTATGTTATTTTATTTCTTGATGAGTTTTGGATCAACCCGAACTCGATCCTGAACAAAATATGAATGAAGAGGAATAAGAGTATAAATACAAAAGCCTGGAAAGAGAATTTTGCCAAGGAAGGCTCACCCTACCACTTTAAAATTAAATCTTCTCAGAAGGGGAAATGTCAATACTAAGGTCCTCACTACCCACCTAAAGAAATTGCTAAATAGCAACTGGCCGTTCAGTAGGGCACAGCTGAAGGAGTGTTCCTCCCTCGATCCAGGGCAAACCAATCCTCCTCCCAACAAGCTGCCTCCCCCCTCTTATGAGGCGGGAACCAATGAATATATAAACATTTATATTATGTAAGATTAAAGAGGCAGAAATACCTTTAATATACATAATACTTATTAACTAGTGACAGCAAAGAGGAACTGTCAGTTTGCAGCCAACTTTGTGTTATGACTAACGTGGGATTGGATGTTACAGGAAAACTTTCTATTTCTGTAACTGATTGTCTTACTGTTTATTCAAAGAAAGCAGGGCCAGATCCAGTAACAATTGGTATCACTTCATATGGTAGCAAGTTTATTAAAAACGTCAAAGGAAATTCCTGAATTCCCCAAAGGTCCACCCATCGGTTTGTTCCAACTTCCTTCATTGGGACATGATTGAATTGCAGATGAATTGTGCAACATCTAGTTGGGTATAATGATTTAGGACATATTTATGTTGTACAGCTATTTTAAGCTATCAGCGGTTCTTCAATATACTTGACTGCTGGATCCCTCAAGTTCCTCCCACTTACATCATTTCACATCACTGTGCCAGTAAAGAAGCGGCTATGTTACGTGCAGTTATGTGAGGATAGAGAATTGTGACTTTCATTGTTTGCTCTTTTGGAACTTCCCTGTTGTTTGGGCTCGATGGGTGGAGTGAGCAATCAGTCTGCCTGAAACTGCACTTCTGGAACCATTGTTTACAACAACAAAATCCTTCCATTTATGTAGCACGTAGGATAGCAACTTGGGAATGCTTTACACGGATGGGGTGGGATGCCGAACAGATGGAAGGGGGTGGGTCATAGGCGGGTTCAGAGTGGTAGGATTTCAGAGAAGACTGAAAGCCAGACGGACCTTTAGAGGAAAGGGATTTCCATAGATTAGGTTATTGGGAACTGAAGGCTCAGCCCCCGATAGTGGGACAAATAGGCAGTGGACCTGCAGCAAGCCTGAGTTAGCCGAGTGGAGGGGCAAGCAGAGGAGTAGTGCTTAAGAATGGGGAGATGAGGATGTGCCAGGGTGTGGATAGATTTATGAGGGCCTTGAAATTGATTACTGGGAGACGGGGTGCCAATGGAGACTGGTGAGGCCTGGGGTGATGGGCAGCAGTTTTACATTGCAAGCGCACCTCTTGAAGGTTGCAAATTGTGACTTTCATTTTATGGATTTTGAACCTTCCCCTATGAGTTTTAGATCTTGTCACATTCCCTCCAGAGGAGAGAGTGTCATTTTCCTTACCATATTGACACTGATGACAGGGCTAGAAGGTAAATATGGCAGCAAATGTCACACAAAATTGTGGTATTACTAAACTGGGTTTCACAATGGGTTTATTTTTGTACTGTACCTCCAAGTTTTTGGTCAAATCTATGAAAGTAGAATGATTTTCAGAGAAGCAGTCAATTCTCTGATGTTTCAGTTTGGATTCCTGACTCAAATCTGAGAATCCATTGAAATGGGTCATTCTGATCATCACTTCAGAATTATTACTCGCATCTTGCTACATTTTTACCTGTGCAGCTGTTAAATCGAGGTCAGGAATATTACAATTTCCCACCGTTTGGTTTGAAAATCATTTAACAGTCACAGAACTTATTATTTGAAATACATGGTTTCACTTTTACGTGTTTTTATTATGTTGTCTTGTTGGTGGGGTAGCCAGTTTGTTACTTACAAGTTAATTCCCAGCCACTTTGGATTTGTTACTGCATACAGCTTTCCACGAAGAGTGTTAACTATTCCACATAAAGGGTGAAGCTCTTTGCTCTAATAAGGTCTGCTTTGAGGAGCACCAAGCCACACAAGCAAGTGGGAATCGGTACAGAGAAATTGGTATACACCAGAACATTGGACCCATTTCACATTGGATCTGTAGAAGGTCAACTGTAAATGGCAGCAGTATCAATATGTGAAAGCTGTGGTAGTCTATTTGTCAGCTTTATAACCACCATTACAGACATACACATCCCGCCTGTTTGATGTTTTGCATACATTTCCTTTGTGCTCAGCTATTTTAATATTTATGAATACTAGTTTCACTTTTTGAAGGCTTGAATTTTTAAAACCTTATATATTTGTGGCACCAGCTTTCCCATTGCTGCCTCTCTTGTGTTCCTGTTTCCCTCTCTATAGAGAAATGCTTTGGTTATGTTCAGGATCTTCCCGATTGTTTGACTGGCATCTGGCACAAATAAACAATACAGTGAACTCCTGATAATTCATCACTTCAAGGGAAATGGTCTCATTGATGAGTTATCCAGAGTATTGAGTAAGGCATGCATTTAAATATATTAATAAATGCGGCCATGATTCTTACAGCATGATGACGTATGTTGTTAAGCTATGGTTGAGTTACCAGGAGTTTGCTATACCTACCCATGGTAATACCATTTTAATATATCAACACAGTGTACTGTCTGGCAGTCCACAATTTGGAATGATGGCTGCTATTGCTTCTCACAATTTCTAGACTTCAGCAGAATAAGCACTGCCTTATCCTGGTGTTCTTCCAATGATAACAAATGAATTCAAAATATGTCCACACTGCCGGAATACTGTTTAATTTACCATTTAAACCCAGGTTTCCAATGTGAAGATACTCTTGATATTGTTCACACAATCACTTGGTATAAAACATGTAATATTTCCAATGAGGTGCCAGAGATTATGTATTTTATTTGAACTGTGGTTAACTGTGACGAATAGCATATGGTCTCCTCACCCTAATTGTGTATTTTCGCTGCTGTCAATGTTCAGGACGTGCTCCTCCTCGAAACACAACTGTTGACCTGAACAGCGGGAACATCGATGTGCCGCCCAACATGGCCAGCTGGGCCAGCTTTCACAACGGTGTGGCTGCTGGTCTGAAGATCGCACCGGCTTCTCAAATAGATTCCGCCTGGATTGTGTATAACAGGCAAAAGAACACTGAGCTAACGAATGAGTACGCGGGCTTGCTGATGGCATTGGGATTGAACGGACACCTGAGTAAGCTGACTACAATGAGCATCCACGACTACCTCAGCAAGGTATATTACTCAACATATCCCAATTATGAAAGAGAACCCTTAATTTATACCACTCACCATTTACTATAAAGGTGTTGTTGCGGATTTTGTTGACATGTTAGAGGGATCACAGTGTATAAAAGTATGGTCCATTCTGTTGAACCAAATGGTCAATCGGCTGAATTGACCTTCAGACCTTCCTCTTCGACCGTGCCTTCTGCTCCCCTCCTAACTCTTCCCCCTTTCCTACTCTCCTTCCCCTTCCCCCTACTCCAACCACCCCCTTGCCCGGGTCCCGACCTAATTGTTCAGCACCTTGGGACGTCCTCCCGACGTGAAAGGCGCTCTATAAATATAATTTTGTTGTTGTTGTTGCTGGTGACAATTATTTTGTTTTTACTTTGTTTCATGTAAAACCTGACTCCCAGGAATTAATATTGCTTTCTTTCAAGTGGTTTTCAGTAGAGGAATATCTACATTGGTTTTACATTTTATTGTAGCAATGATTGACTTCTGAGCAGAGAATAGAGGAACTGGGATGATTTTCATTGGAATAGAGAAGGTTGAGGGGACTCCTGATAAAGATCTTTAGAATGATGAGGGTATTTGATTGTAAGAGGTGTTGAGAGGAAATCATTCTTGCTAGTTTCTGAGCCATTGAGTTTAGGGATCAATATGAAATAATATTAAAAATCTTTACAGTATATCTGTGAAGCACTTTGAGACGTCGCGAAGATGTGAAAAGCACTATATCATATGTAAGGATTATTATTAGTAGTAATCCTTGGATTTTATATCAATTATTTGAGACATCTGAAAGTGTTTCACAGTAAAGTGAATTGACTGTATAGTTTTCAAGAGGGACTAGATAGATACCTAAAAAGGAATAATTTTCTGTGTGATGGAGAAAAGGCAAATCAATTATGATAGGTTATGACAGGGTAAATAGAGAGAAGCTTTTTCCCCTGATAGGAGAGTCAGTGACTTGGGGATCATGTTATAAGACAATCATAAGAGTAAAAGGAGAGCTTAGACAAAATGTTTTTGCTTAGAGAGTTGTTGGGATGTGGAATACTTTGAGAAATAAGGGGTACCTACTGTCCTACTCTCCGTCCCCCTACCCTTCCCCCTCCCCTGCTCAGGTCCCGATTTAACTTGGGACGTCCTCCTGACGTGAAAAGTGCTCTATAAATGTAATTTTCTTGTTGTTGTTGTATTTTGTTGTAACCACGAAGTCCATTGTAGTTTTGAAGAGGGAAGTAGGTTTATGAACGATAGAGGTTTAAAGGGATAGGGGGATGAGGTAGGACAGAAAGATTAAATGAACTCCTTGCTTTGAAAGCCAGGGCAAACAAATGGCCTCCCACTGTGCTTTACATTTCTATGGATTGAATGGATTGCTATTTCAAAGAATCAGCACAGACTTAGGTGATCGTGTGACAGACACAGACAAAGGAGCCTGTGGTATACTGTACATTTTTGTGGTTCTAGGTGAGGAACAGAATCATTTGATTTTGCAATATTTGTGCAGAGCTGATCCAGTATATGCTGTTGGTAATTATTTCTAGCAAACCCCAGAGATCTGTGGAGGCATTAAATGAGGGCTGTGCCCTCAAGTATGCAATATATATTCTTCAGTCAAAATTGCTTGGCTTTTTACAGCTCTTCAAAGTGTTGAGTAAGATCACCTGTATACAGTATGTGCCAAAACAAAGTAACCTTTGGCTGTTAGATGTCCTCTGCAGTTGAGAATATAGTGCTCATTATCATTCCTTTATATCTACCCGAACGACCAACTGGAGTCCTGTAGCTCAATGTTAGAGCACTCACCTTACAAGCGAGAGACCTGGGTTCAATTCCAGGCAGGGTGAAACCTTGGGCAAATTTCCTTACTCCGCACGCCTGATAATAATCCCTCAAAACAAAAGTAAATTGGTCATTTCAATCCACGTCTGTTATGGAACACTGCTGTGCGCAATCCCACATATATACGGTCAATTCACTTTACAGTAGATTCTGTGAAGTGCTTTGAGATGTTTAGAACGCGTCAAAAGCGCTATATTAAATGCAAGGATTATTATTAACTGACTGACAACTGACTGACAACTAACAACTTGTTGTCATGCTTATTTTAAATGGAAGGAATAATCAATTGAAAATATCTTCAGTGAATCTTAATTCAAAGTTCTTCACTTCTGTTAGTATTGCGATTGATTTTGCAGTACTTCTTAATGGATTTCTTAACCAAGTCTGTGGTATTGACGTGGAAATCCCGCAATCTATTTTTAGAGTTGGATTTCCTCTACTTGAATTGATTGTCCTCCATTGAATTTCTTAATACTGTATACAGTGTTAGAATATATGTATGATTTATTATATTATTCATAAATTAAGAATTCACTTAAGGAATACTGAAAAATGTATCCTGAATTAAAGTGTTGACAAGCTGCATTGATTGATTGTATTATGGGATTCGAAAGGGAACAAATGTAGCTCTTACTATACTGAAAGCAAAGAAGCACATGCAAGTCTGGAGTGTGATTTAATTTTTACGGTATATTGTTCTTTTTTTTTAATTGCTGAGTTCCAGCTAAAATGCTGCTCGACAGAAAACAGCTGTTGGGTTATGAACCATTCAGTAATTCAAAAAGCTATTCTAGTGCTTTTTTGAAGTCCTATTAGAAAATCTGAACTGTAAAACATTGTTTGAAAAAATTGTGTGGAAAAATATATCAACTGCAGTGATAGAACATAAGGTTAAACATGAAATGATGTAACATAATTGAGAATGTTTGTACAATCATCCCCTTTTAATCATCTCAGGAATTCATATTCAGATTTTTAACTTATTTTGGCTGATTCATATTTGAGTAAGTAACACAACGGTGGGATGTTTTATGTAATGGATACCTCACAGTGTTTTGCAAGGCAGCAAGTGGATTAAATGATATCAGACTGCAAGAGTGAAGCTCAAGCTGTTGAGTAATACTTTCTCAACCCTGACATATTGCATTCCAGAGTGTGTTTGTTGTCACTTATCTCATCAGTCCCTTTTTTTTGCATTTTTTTTTGCTGTGGACATTGATTGTCCGTCACCTTGGGATGTCCTCCTGACGTGAAAGGCGCTATACAAGTGTAATTTTGTTGTTGTTGTTGTTGGGGAGGAAGAATTTTTTTTCATCAAGCAGTGATAAATTGCTTGCTCCACACTTTAATTTGCTTGACCAATACAAAATGGTTCCATTGTAGCGTGTGATTTGAACAGCAGTGATTGCAAAATTTAATTATTTACTTGTAAGTATAGTATGATAAAGCAGCAAAGTATGATGTTAACTAGTGGAAATAAGCTCAGGTGATTTATTACTGTTGTTAAAAGATTGCCCCCCCCCCCCCCCCCTCACTCCTCCCCATGCAGTGTTACCTTGAAATATGTTGTTGTACTGCACACATAACATCTATTTTCAGTAACAAGATGTGGTTTAATACGGTGATCAGTAAGAAAGACGAGAAAAAGGATATTGATTTTGAGCGGGGAGAATGTAGATAACATGTTTTGAAAGACTCTGCATCTCTCTGTGCCAATCAATTGGAGCTCCTGTAGCTCAGTGGTTAGAGCGTTCGCCTTACAAGCGTGAGACCTGTGTTCGAATCCAAGCAGGTCAGGGCGAAACCTTGGGCAAATTTCCTTACTCCACAAGCCTAATAATAATCCGTCCAAAAAATACCACAGTAATAAAAATTGGTCATTTTCAATCCACGACTGTTTGTGGGACGCTGCTGTGTGCAATTGGCTGCTGCGTTTCACCCACAAATATACAGTCAATTCACTTTACAGTATATTCTGTGAAGCGCTTTGAGACGTCGATAAGATGTGAAAAGTGCCATATCAAATGCAAGGATTATTATTATTAACTCGACAACCATTGATTCCAAAAGATTAATTGTAAAAGTTACATATTCTTCCCTTGATCACTTGTAGGGGCACGAGATGACCAGCATAGGACTACTGCTGGGAATTTCAGCTGCAAAACTGGGCACCATGGATATGTCGGTCACTCGCCTCCTGAGTATTCATATCCCTGCATTGTTACCACCCACATCAACTGAACTGGATGTCCCCCACCATTTGCAGGTTGCCGCTGTCATGGGAGTGGGACTGGTGTACCAAGGCACTGCCCACAGACATATTGCTGAAGTGCTTCTGACTGAAATAGGTGAGGTGTCAGCAGTTCTCAACTGCAAAACCCCAAACAGCTTTTGAAATTCCAGCAAAATACAAAACAAAGTTAAGAGGTTGTTTTATGAAACGGTTTTAAAAATTTCACACAAAAACAGTTTGCACAAGCAGTCAATGATTTACTCGTTGTGTCATTTGATTGTTTTAGCCTCATAAAAACACATAATGGAAAAACCTTTGTAATCTTGGAAACCTAAATGCTGAGTTAAATACATTTTAAATAATGTTACTGGTAAAAATGTTCAAACTGTTTCTGTTGATTATTTTACTGAACAACAGTAAGACGAATTGAAGCTCTTCAAAGTAGTGAGTGAGATCACTGGATGTACATGTTAAAGTAAATCTTCAGCTGCAGAGCTATTCTGCAGCTTGCAAGACCATCGCAACACCTTATTAGAATTAGAGGTGATCTTATAGAAACCTATAATATTATTAAGGGGCATGACAGAGTAGACAGTGGGAGACTGTTTCCCCTGGTTGGAGAAACTATAACTAAGGGGTCACAGTCTTAAGATCAGGTCAGCCTTTTCGCACAGAGTTATGGAAACACTTCTTCACTCAGATGGTAGTGAATGTATGGAATTCTCCACCCCAAAAGGTTGTAGATGCTCAGTCCTTGAACACATTCAAGACTGAGATTGATAGATTTTTTATAGATAGAGGGATTAAGGGATATGGGGATAAGGCGGGCAGGTGGTCTTAGATTAGAAGATCAGGCATGATCTTATTGAATGGTGGGGGAGGCTCAAGGGGCCAAATGGCCTACGCCTGCTCCTTAGTCTTATGTCCTTATATCCACAGGAACAACCAACCTACATCATGATGCCATGCTTATTTTAAATAGTGGCCACAATCAATGTAAATTTAAAATGAAGTGTATTTCTCAATTTAGGTCGTCCTCCAGGTCCTGAAATGGAAAACTGTACTGATCGGGAATCATACTCGCTGGCTGCTGGTCTTGCTCTCGGCATGGTCTGTCTTGGGGTAAGATATCAGATGAATGCAAATGTATATTCGTGATTTTGAAACTCGCCGATTTGTACAATTAAAAACATTTTAACCATTTTAAAAACTATGTTCAAATTCTTTGGAATTTTATTTTGTGAATTACAAAAAAAAACTGAAGAATCTTCTGGCATTTTAAATCCTGTAATTAATACTTTAATACTTTACTGATCAGTGAAACGATAGCATAGGCGAAGGCTATTGTGCCTCTGCTAATATTGGTTTCTCCTCGAGCGATCTGCTCTTACCTCAGTTTCTTTCTCGTCCCCTTTATCTTTTTTAGATTTTCTGTTTCAATACTTATCTAGTTTCCTTTTACTTAATACGTTTAACATGGTCAAATACAGAACAAGGACATGGAGTTGAGCTCAGAAGAACAAAGACAGTTCAGATTTAATTACTTTATGAATATGTGCAATAGACTATCTGTACTCTACGTATGGAGATGGTGGCGTTTATATCTATATTCAAGAAGGATTAGATTAGAAATTAGGACAAATAAATTACTTGAGGTTTATAAAAGGATTATTTATTAAAAAAATTAAATTGCTTTGGGACAAGTCAGGTAATCATTCCTGTGTTCTGCTGTTGCAAGAGCTACATTTTTATAGGTATTGGAAATGGTAACGTTTACTGTAACTTTCTGCTGGCACTCGGATTTGTATATAGATATACTATATACATATATATATATAAAGCAGGGAAATTAACCTATCTCACATTGACATGGCAGATGTGTCTGGGGGTTACTATTTTAAACTCTTTTTCCGAGCACTTTACTTGTAACCTTTGAAATTTTCATCCTTCAAATATATATATATATATATCATTTCCCTTTAAATTACGTAAATAACTAATCTTTGCTAATAACAAACAGGTTACGGGGGTCAAACAACCAGTGCCTTGGGATGTCTTGCTGATGTGAAAGTCAACGTACAAATGTAGTTTGTTTTTTGTTTGGTCTAAATCAAATATTTGTTTGTAACGCTCCCTTTAAAACATTCCGGTATCGCCAAGAAATAAAATCTTCCTAAACAAAAGATTCAGAGTAATTTTGTGTCTGTTATATCTGTGTAGAGTTTATACTGTTGTGTTTTGGGGTTATCTTGCAGCATGGAAGTAACCTGATAGGCATGTCTGACCTGAATGTCCCAGACCAGCTGTATCAGTACATGGTGGGAGGGCACCGGCGGTCTCAACCAGGAGTCCACAGAGAAAAGCACAAATCCCCCAGCTACCAAATCAAGGTTTGTACGTAAATGACAACAGCAACAATATTACACTTGTATAATGTGGATCTCCTGTAGCTCACTCGCCTTAAAAGCATGAGACCTGTGTTCAAATCCAGGCAGATCAGGATGAAACCTTGGGCAAGTTTTCTTACTCCACACACCTAATAATATTCTGTGAAGCGCTTTGAGACGTCGATAAGATGTGAAAAGTGCTATATCAAATGCAAGGATTATTATTATAGTGCCTTTCACGTCAGGAGGACGTCCCAAGGAACTGAACAAAGATTAATTGAATGGTAATCTGAAATGAAACCTGATTCTCTGCGCTGGAAGGAGGTGCGACTCAGGGTAAAGACAAGATTGTACTTGGCTTTGATCAGTCCCTCCATCCCCCTCCCATACACACAAAATAGTGTGAAATAGCTTGTGCCTCCCTCTTTCTGCTACATGTGTTTTAGGCTCTTTGTGGAATTTGGCAGAGGAGGAAAGTAAGATTAGGCAGGAAATCTGCAATCAGACAGATCGATTTCAAGATCCTCATACTTGCCTACAAATCATTTCATCCCCTAGCTCCTCCCTACCTCTCCAGTTGCTCACTCCTCCACAGGCCCCCGTTTGCTTCTGTGTATCCCCAAACCCTTTGCTCCACCAAGTTGGTAGTTGTGCCTTCATCCACTACGCCCTGAACCTCTGGAAATCCCTGCTTCAACACTCCTCTTTATACATCTTCAGGTTGCATCTGAAGCCTGTCTTTGACCTGTCCTTCCTCCCTGGTTGGGGTCATACTCCACCATAGTTCAGCGCTCCAAGATGGTATTTTGCGTGAAAGGTGCCATTTAAATGCACAGTGTTGTGCCTCCTGGTGTCTGGGCAATGTGGCCATTGGTTGTGCCTTGGAAGTATGCCATTTACATCTCTCCCTTAGATTCAAA
Organism: Hydrolagus colliei; assembly: GCA_035084275.1. Lineage (NCBI taxonomy): Eukaryota > Metazoa > Chordata > Chondrichthyes > Chimaeriformes > Chimaeridae > Hydrolagus > Hydrolagus colliei. Next base: position 60,596,058 of record CM068744.1, on the reverse strand, counting down.
GAAGTCTGAGGCTGGGAAAAGGAGAAGGAGGGTTGCATCTGGAACAAAGAGGTTGTTTGTCTTTGTAAAATAAGCCCTTCAAAAAATAAATAAAAATAGAATAATAATAATAATTTGGTCACTCAGTCCATGGCTGATTGTGGAACACTGCTTGCGCAATTGACTGCCATGTATCATCCACAAAATATACGGTCAATTCACTTTACAGTATATTCTTTGAAGTGCTTTGAGGCGTCTCAAGGCACTGGGATATATCACAGGAAATGTCAAATGTCAGGATTATTATTATATAAATGGATACAGTAAAGTTATATTTGAAGGTTTATCTGGATTTAAGGGGTTGCTGCTATGCGCAATTGGCTGCCGCGTTTCGCCCACAAATATTAAGTGACAACTCACTTTACAGTATATTCTGTGAAGAGCTTTGAGATGTCTAGAAAACATGAAAAGCGCTATATCAAATGCAATTACAGTATTATTATATTACTTGAAAAGTAGGAAATCAACTAAATCAGTTCAGATTATGCCATCATTAATTTTCCCAAAGTTTTAATGCAACTTTGTTTTTTAACAGGAAGGGGACACTGTGAATGTGGATGTTACATGTCCTGGAGCCACACTGGCTTTAGCCCTGCTATATCTCAAAACAAATAACAGGTACATTATTGTATATTTTGTGAAATGCTCCAACCAAGAACAAGTCTTCATTCTCATTATCTGACAGAGCTAGTCACTGTGCAAGCAGTTCAATGAAAATATATTGAACGCGGTTACAAAATACCACACTGGCTCAGATAAACTGTGCTGGTGTCAACATTGCTGCCAACATAGAAATACTGAATATAGTTTTTCTCAGCCCACTCCGATAAGCACAACGTGGAAATATGCAGTGACATTTTATTAATTCCAGTGAAGGTTGTCCATTAGAGATCTCATAACACAATTTGAAAAGAGAAGGGAGGCTCTTCCCAGTGTCCTGGCCGGCAATCCTACACCATAATTGGTCAGTGGCATTATGGCTTAGGACTTTGCTGGTGCAAAATTGTCTACAGAAATGCTTGTTGCACTAGACAGCAATTATCGTACTTTGAGATGTTTTTATGTGATAATGCACCTCCCTCCAAGCTATAAAAGCTACAATGTTTGCAGTGACATTTACATTTGTTGAAAAGACATGGTATGGGATTGGAGGATTTCCATCCTTTTGCCCCTGCACTCTGCAGTGTATCAGCAAATGTCCTGGTACCACATCTATTTCTCTTTGGTCAGCCGAGTGTCTCAACCCATCACCTGCTTAAGGGTGTCCAAACCAAGGGTGTACAGTTCCATGTACTACCCACAACATATGGAGTTCCCTATGCCTGGAATGGAATGTGCACTTGCTCTCGGTCCAGGGATGCTCACTCTCACCTTATGCCAAGATAACATGAGAATTGTCATTTTAGTAGCAATGTGAGTGACCAGTACAAAGAAACAGTGAATTATAGAAGAGAGAAAGATTTTCAATAACATTTATACTTTGATATAAATTGATGATGAACATAGTGGAAGAAATCCCATTTTAGATTGTGGATCCTGCTGATTAATGGCCTGTGGGGGGGGTGGGGGGGGGGGGGGGGGGAGGTTCATAATTTGACTTGCATCCTGTTTCCACAGAGTAACTTTTCTTGTATAGTGATATGGCCTTTCAGTGCCATCGCAATCAATGCCCCCTAACAGATGGCTGTTGTGCCACAATAGAAAAAGGGCTAATGAACTGTCAGGGATCTTCAGTGAGGTGATTGTATTTCTCCAGATAGCCAAATGCCCAAATAGTTTTACAAATAATGAATTTATTATCTTTATATTAATTGTCCTCTTTCGAAAATCTCTCTTAAATGTTTGGTTTGTTACTGTTTTTGAGCAGTCAGAATACTTTATGGTGGTATAACCCACAAATATATGGCCAATTCACTTTGCAGTACATTCTGTGAAGCACTTTGAGACGTCGATAAGATGTGGAAAGCACTATATCAAATGCTAGCATTATTATTATTATAATTATTATAACCCATTTCTGTATTGTTTAGATCCATCGCAGATTGGCTGCGAGCCCCAGACACTCAGTATCTGTTGGACTTTGTTAAGCCCGAGTTTCTTTTAATGCGGGTAGGTAATCAACATCAACTAATGTGCGTAAATGTCGTCATGTTTGAATATAGAATATTGGGATCTAATCTGTAGTATAAATTAACTGTGTTCCTTAATAGGAAGTTGTGCAAATGAGAAGTCCTCTTGTCAACCTGATCATACCAACTCTTCAGAAATATATTCAAATGGCAATGGTTCGATGGGTATACAAATGGGAAGATTTTTTATCAAGGAATCTCAGGAACTGCCATAAATAGACTGCAATGTTTGTATATAACCCACCTTCTGTCTTGGAAAAAAGTCAAAGACAATGCAGTGTACAACCCTTATATTTCTTTGGATCACACTCCGAACTCCACTATCCTGAATAAGTGGACTTACGATATTTGCTTCTTGGTTTTATAACTGCATTTAATGCCAATAGACAGGATTGTTCACCAGATACACCAGTGTTGGGCATTGTGGCTTTGAGCGAATGTGCATTGTACTTTGTTGGAACTGTAACATTCTGCATCTCTCACAGGGCTGCATTGAAGGCTGACAGGGTTATTGCTGTCTCCAGGGTGATTTTAAGACATAAAGATCAGGAAGATTGGTTCGTGGATTGGGTTAGGTCAGGGGATCTTATCTGGGCTAGTTTCCATTAACAAATCTGGTCCAGAGATGAAAACATCACTCAGGGTTCCACCAGACAGATACCCACACCCCCCACCCCCTCCCTGCCCAAAAAAGCGCTCGAAGCACAAATGCATAACATATTGTCTGACAGAACTCAACATTTAGGACAGTTTTCTGTGTAGCAAAGCTCACAAACAAACCAGCAACTGATAGGTGTGGTTGATTAAGTTGTTACTGTCTGATTATGGAAGTTTCAATGACTGTACTTGATCTTGGTTTGAGTACTGTCAGTGTAAGAACTTAAATACAGTTACTCTATCAACCCATGATTTCCATAATCTTAACCACTAGCACCCCCAAATCTCTTCTAGATAAATATTGTTTAGTTTCTATTCTCGCAGTTAATTCTCTTTCCCCATTTGCATCTCAGCAAGCAACTGGTTTTATTCATAAAAGCTGAAGCCTTAATGGTTAGGGTAGATAGGCAAACAATGGTAAGGTTTGCCAGACAGTGCTCACCAGTTGTGCAATCACAACACACTATTGGATCGGCTCGCGTCAGCCGACCACATCAGCATCCAAGGCTGCTCTCTCCACCTCTCGAAGCCAGTCAGGAATCTGGGCATCTTGTTTGACCCCGAACTGTCCTTCCTCACTCATATCCGCACCATGACTGGTACAGCCTTCCGCCACCTCCGTAACATTGCCATTCTCCGCCACTACCCCCCCCCCATGCTGCCGAAACACTCATACATGCCTTCATTACATCTAGGCTGGATTACGGGAAATCTCTCCTCGTCGGCCTTCTCAGCTCCTCACTTCACAAACTGCAGATTATTCGGAACTCTGCAGCTCGTATCTCTCCTGCACTAGGCTCCGCGACCACATCACTCCCACCCTCGCCTGTCTCCATTGGCTCCCCATCCTCCAGAGGATCGAATTCAAGATCCTCATCCTCATCTTCAAGGCCCTCCATGGCCTTGCCCCCACCTATCTCTCCGACCTGCTGTCTCCCTATCAGCCCACCCGTCTGCTGCGCTCAGCAGGCTCTGGCCTGCTCCACTTCCACCGCCCTAACCGCCCCACCATTGGTGTCCGGACTTTCAGCCTCTCTGCTCCCACACTGTGGGACTCCATCCCGCAATCCCTTCGCCTCATTTCCTATCTTTCCTCCTTCAAGGCCAGTCTCAAGATCTTCCTCTTCGACCATGCCTTCTGCTCCCCTCCTAACTATTCCCCCTCTCCTACTCTCCTTCCCCTTCCCCCTACCCCAACCCTTCCCTCCCCCCCGCTTGGGTCCTGACCTGATTGTTCAGCACTTTGGGACGTCCTCCGGATGTGAAAGGCGCTCTATAAATATAATTTTGTTGTTGTTGTTGTTGATTTTATTATGGGCTCCTCAAGCCTTGGCTCTTGTCAATCGGTTCCAAATACTTTCCGGAATTGGGTAAGCAGAATGCATCCCACCAGGGAGAAGGTCTACATTCTATTCCAAATACAGGGAACATTCATGTGTAGATGGGATGCATGGAACTCTGTCTGGTTTGGATATTCTTAAAAGCATGGTGAACGGTTTCTGCATTGTGAACAACACCTGTCTGACAAATAAAAATGTTCCTCCTATTCAATTTGTCTGCTTTCTCACCCTAATCCGTTTTCTACACTCCCCAGATTAGGGGAAAGGCTAATCGGATTAGAATAGTGTCTTGTGACTCAGTTGAACAGAGCATCATTGGCATATTTGTAATTATAAACAATATAACTTGTTTGATTCTTTCCTTAGACTCTGGCAAGAGGATTAATTATGTGGGATGAAATCAAGCCTAACCCGACATGGATTAATAGTAACGTGCCACCTGTAAGTAGTTTGTTTATAAATGCAAGTTAATGTCCTTGATTCAACATTGTTTCATCTTCTCCCAAGAGGTAGAGTGACCAACAACATTTTAGATTTATATAGCACCCTTCACACAGGGCAGCGTCTCTGAGCACTCAACACTGGCAGATCTGACAGCGAGCGCGGGGGACGGAGGAGGTGACCTTAGGCACGATCGAAGAGAAATGTCTTTGGTCATGATCTAAGAGAAGGGAAGGAGGGGACAAGGCATTCAAAATGTTCCATAGGATCTACTGCAAAGTGCAGTGACTAAATTTTATGGGCAAATTCCTTCAGCAGTCCTTAAATAATAAGATAATGACCCATAAGATAAGAGTCCTGTAGCTCGGTGATTAGAGCATTCGCCTTACAAGGAAGAGACCTGGGTTCGGTTCCCAGCAGGGCGAAACCTTAGGCAAGTTTCCTTACTCCCTCAAAAAAAACAGTAATAAATTGGTCATTTCAGTCCATGACTGTTTGTGGGGACACTGCTGTGCGTAAATGGCTGCCGCGTTTCGCCCACGTATATACAGTCAATTCAAGTCACAGTATATTCTGTGAAGCGCTTTGAGACGTATAGAAGATGTGAAAAGCCCTATATCAAATGCAAAGATTATTACTATTAAAATAAATGACAAATTAATCTTGTTAGGAGTCCAAAATAGCACCTGTCTCCCACTGTCTGTTTGGTAGCCACTTTATGTGCGTGAGTACTGCTGTTCATTCCATGTTATTGTATCCTGCAGTAAACTGAAGCCTGTGTGAAATGATATCTTACAGTTAGCATTCTATCCGACTACACTACTGAAACACTCTTGTGGTTTATTTAAAATGTTGCCTTCAATCATTTACTGCCTACGCTTGGTAGTCATCCAGTAAATGATGACAGTGACACCTTTTAAATATCCTCTTCTAAACCAGAGGTTTCCTTGATGACATAAACTGGTACTGTGTATGATTTCTGTTGCATGAATATGACGTCTAAGAGTCCGTTGATAAAAGGCAGCAAATATTTTCACTATTAGTTTGAGACGAGTTAAGAATAATTCTATTGTCATTTAGTTGATCAGATACAGTTCCATTCTTCCTCATTCATTACATTTGTCTTAAGTATAATCATGTTTGCCTCAGTCGGTTCCGTTGGTTACCTTTTCATTGAATTAGTCAAGAGTAGTTTAGGTCCATCATGTAAGTCACCAATGTCTTGTTCCCTGATGGGTTCAAAGATATAAAGTACCACTGGACTTTCAAGTCTTAAACAATCATGATCAAAGCCTTTGCCTTTCCATCCGACCCAATTAAGTCAATTTGTTTGTTCACCAACTATGGTTGATGCCAGCTGCTACTTCTGTTACGCCTCCATGCCTGCTATAGACCTTTTTTGATATAAAGACTTAACACGTCAGATTGTTATTTATGCAGAAGTGCTAGCTCATCTGTGCTATGGCTTTGCGTGCATTCACCATGATGACCTCTGGCTCAGTGCCATTCATGACCTAGAAATAAGTTGCATTCTTGTACCGCCTGAAAAGTTGAGGGCTTCAAAGTACTTCTCAGTAACTATTGTTTAGCACTGTTCAGATCATTTATTTTAATTGGGCAAACATGGCTGTCATTTTGAGCATTTGCCCTCCGAGCTCCTCTAAAACAGATGAGCAGAAGACAGATTTGGGGGCGCGGAGTTCTATCGCACAGTAACACATATTTGTTTAGGTCAGATCAGGAATCACTGGTGTAAGGTTCACTTATTTTGTGAGGTCAGAAAATATTGTCTCACGTCCTGAGAAATAGAGAATGAGGAATCGGTTTGCATTCCTTGAATCTATATCCACACAGTTTGTTATAAGACAAGTAGTGATCTTGTTTTGTGTTTAGTTTAATCAGTCTGCAATTCACGTGACATCTTTTGATCCAGAGCAATTTTGGGGTAGAATAATTTTGCCGATACGTGCATTCATAACATTGTGATTTTACTGTTTTCTGCTGTCTTCCAAATTGATGCTTCAATAAGGTTCTTCTTGTTCAGATTGTTAGACAGAATAATATATCATTAAATACGGCGGAAGGTCAAACACCAGAAGATATTGACTTACAAACAATGCGGTAAGTTTTGAGACTTGATTTTTTTAAATATACAATAGTTACGCAAAAATTAAATATACAGTTACCCAATTTGGTGCATGTACATATGAAACTACAGTATTTTAAAATTGCACTGTAAGTAGTGAGACTTGCTTTATTGTATTCGGTGCCATATCAACAGTAATTTCAAAATTTAAAATAAGCTATTTGTGTTTGGTGGCTTTTACAGTGCCAACCTCCAAATCTCTGAGATGGACTTCCAAATATATCTGGGATTTGACTTGTGGCTGCTCTGCGATTCTCGGAAGCTCTATAGCTCAATCTGCCGGTGTGGTCAACAATGTAGGAAGAGGATGATTTTTCTGTAGATTACTCAGCAAAAGAAACCGCTGATATGATTCAGCCATATTGATGCGAACCATAAGCGATTAAACAAAATAGATTAGGGGAAAATGCAATTGTATTAGTATATAGTGAGTTAACTGAAAGCACTAGGAATTATGTGCTGATTATTTAACATGTTCTGGCATGTGATTATTTAACACCTTGTGTTGTGCGATTTAAGAAAACTAAATGTACAGAGTGCAAGGTTGTAACTGTTGGATTTCTTGCTAAAATGATATGTTTCCCACGTTTTAAAAGCAGAAGCTATAAATGTGTCAATTCATAGGACCATGGGGGTGAGGGGTGGGAGTCAAATGTGATTTAATTTAGAAATGTTTGAAAGTGTTGAATTAATTTAATGTGCCAGAGGTGAGGGGTGAACCTGGTTCAGTGTATAACTGTGGTCTTGTTGATTTTCTGTTACAAACTGCGAGCTGGGCATTATACATGCAACCCCTTTCATTGACTAAGACAAACAACCACACGGTGGGAGGGGAATATCTGTTTCTGGCAAATCTGCGTAATTCATCATCAACAACAACTTCGATTTATATAGTGTCGGACAACATCTCAGAGTGCTTATTCATACTTGATTCTTCAGCAATTACTAAATGTAAACCACAAATTAAACATTAGTATAACTAAATGGACATTAAAACAAAAAGGACAGATTATGTAAAAAAAACAATTTTTGCCGATTTTGAAAGACTCACTGATTTGGATGTCAGTTTAGTCAGCAAAAACAGCGGTTACTACAGCTCCTCTTAGAGCAGGTTACACCTATCTGCAAGTTAAGTAATGATAGTGTGAGCCCGAACACCAAACCACAAGCAGCTTAGTCTGACTTATGACTTGATTTGTTTTTCTTTAAATTTATTGTATTTTAGTGGTGGACTTGACTGATATAAACCAATTGCTGCTGTGGCGCCAATTGTTCAGTTGTGGTCAATAACAAAAACAACTTGGATTTATATAGCACCCTCCACGCCAGGCGGCATCTCAGAGCGCTCACAGTAAAGGATCCCGGGAGTGAGCCAGTGGGAGGGGGAAAAAGGTGACCAAAAGCGCAGTCGAAAAGTAAAGTCTTTAGGTGATACCTGAAAATAGGAAAGGAGGGGGCGAGGTGAAGGGAATGAGGAAGGGAGTTCCAGAGCCTTGGGGCGTAGTGGCTGAAAGCACAGCTGCCGACGGTGGAACGGAGGATTTGGGGGACAAGGAGGAGGCCAGATCCAAAGCAACAGGTACTGTTTTGAGGAGAGAGGAGCTCAGAGAGGTAGGGGTTGCAGTGGATTGGAGGGATTTGAATACAGTAGAAGCCCGTTTATCCTTGACCAAATTAACCAGATTGCTCGACCCCCTGCCGGGGCAATTCCCCATTCCAGCAATCGTGATTACACTCAATTTGATCTGCTCCGAGACAGAGAGCCAGTGAAGTCTGGCAAGGACTAGGGTAATTGGGGGGCAAAGTTTCGTTCGGGTGAGAATGCGGGTGGCAGGATTTTGAATAACCTGAATTCTATGAATGGTAGCAGAGGGGAGACCGGCAAGGAGGACATTGGAATAGTCCAGCCAAGAGGTGACAAAGACATGGACCAGGGTTTCGGCAGCTTTTGGGGTGAGATATTGGTGGAGACAGACAATGTGTCTGAGATGGAAGAAAGCGGTGCTGGTGAGGGACCGGATGTGGGGGAGGAAGGATACTTAGGGGGTCGAACCCGACACCTATGTTATGTATGGGTTTGGAGGGGTTTAGGGGCAGGTCGGGTAGGTAGAGGAGGTGAAAGCCATCAGACTGAAGACGTCGACGATAGCCAAAGAATATGGCTTCCGTCTTGTCAACATTGAGTTGAATGAAAATTGTGCTCATCCAGCTCTTGATGTCCAACAGACAGGCTGACAGAACATCAGGGGACTAGGGGGTCACACATTGTGGTGGAAAAGTAGAATTGGGTGTCATCCTCATACATGTGGAAGTTTACCCCACATCTGATGATGACTTCACCAAGAGAGAGCTTCCCCCAAGAGAAGAGTGCCAAGGATGGATCCCTGGTGTAGGTGTACCCCGCAGGAGAGCTGGAGGAAAAGCCATTAGTAGAGATGTACTGCTAGCGGTTAGTGAGGTAGGATTCGAATCAGGCGAGTGCGATCCCACTGAGATGGTTGACGGAGGAGGATAGGCGGTGGAGGAGAATGGCATGGTCGACTGTGTCGAATGCAGCAGACAGGTCCACGAGGACAAGGAGGCAGAGGGAGCCCTGGTCACAGATAGAGAGAATATCATTTGTGACTTTCACAAGCGCAGTCTGTGTACTGTGGGTAGGGCAGAAACCGGACAGGAGGAGTTCAAAAAGATAGTGGAGGAAGAGGTGTGTGCGGAGTTCGTTGGCAACAAAGCAAAGCGTTCTAAAAATTTGGCAATGAAGGGCACGTTTGATATAGTGCAGTAGTGGCTAGGGTGTAAGGGATCTAGGGTAGGTTTTTTAAGGAGGGGGTGTGATGTCAACGGTCTTGAGGGGGCAGATACTGATCCTGCGGAGAGGGACTGGTTTATGATGGTCTGCAGATGGGGAAGGAGGAGGCAAGGTTATATAATTGATGAAGAGAGTTCCATAGTTTGGAGGAAAAGTGGCTGAAAGCTGCTGATGGAGGTGTGGAGGAGACGAGGAACATGCAGGAGGGCAGAGCGAGCTAAGCGGAGGCAGTGGGTAGTAGAGTGGAGTTTAAGCAGTTTGGAGAGGTAGGGAGATGCCAGAGTCTGAAGAGATTTGTGGAAAAATTTAGAGACAAAGTGATGGCAGTTGGTTAAGTAGGACTCAAACCAGGAGAGGGTCAAATCCAGCCCTTGTACAGTAGTATATTATGTCCACATGCTACAGATGAAACATTTTTTCAAGAAGTTATCCAGAAATCACTTTTCTTAAAGCATTGAACTATAAATAACTGAACTGTGCACTTGAACAAATATAATTGTTCCTCTTTATGATGATCTGTGGTCCATTTACCTTCACAGCCAAGCACACATTAACATTATCGCTGGTGCCTGCATGGCAATGGGTCTCCGTTTTGCAGGTTCTTCCAATGCAGCGGCTTTCAATTGTTTGGTAAGTAATGTGTAAAGACATAAAATGCTGTGTAATTTAGTTGATTTCATTCAGGCTTGTTTTCCCTGGTTGCAGTTTTCGTGCGTCAAACTGTTGTTGTGCCGATTCATATACAACAATGACAACAAGAGATAAATAGATAAGCCACACAAGTAGAAATCTGAATGAAAAACAGAAAATGCTGTTAATACCCAGCAAATTATCAACAGTGGTTTTGAGGCGGAGTGGGAAGCAAGGGAAAACACAGGTTAACATTTGGGTGTGGCCGTTCATTAGAAAAGAGATGGGAGGCTACACCCAAAATGTTAAGCTGCAAAAAATACTCAAGAAACTGTCCAAAGAATACTTTAGCTGAATAACTTGTTGTTGTTTTCTAGCACAAATACATTAAGATGTTTCTGGAGTCAGTGTCTGCACCCGCAGCCGCCTTGGTAAGTTATCTGTGCAAACTGAAGTACAGGAAAAAACCAGTTTATCCGGCACCCTCGGGACCTGGCCAATGCTGGTTAAAGCGCGTGCTGGATATTCGGCCGAAAATGCAATAAAAAAAATAATAATGCATTTTTCCAGATAAATTCCGGCTAATCGAATGCGGACCTTTTTTTTGCAATGCCGGTTATACAGAAGTTACGGTTGATAGGCTGCCAGATAAACAGGCTTTTACTGTATTATCTTGAGGTTCAGGAATCTGTGCTATAAATTAAATAATGCATGAGATCAAATATCACTCACCGAATTTATGATGTTATCTTTGCACCTTTGATTTTATGATAAATTTATAGCTGCAAGAATAAATATGAGTAACTTTGCAGTGTTATGTGAAATTTAAATAATTGATTGCAATTACAACAATGCAAGATATGTTAAACAATTGTAAGGAACATTCAAAAGCGTTTTTGTTTAATCTTTTATTCAGTTTTCTTAAGCTCGCCTTGACACTTTGTCTTGTGAGAGTGAGGTGTATATGTAACATATACAGAGGTCAAGGTGCACGAAAACATAGGTTCACGCTTCCGATCTCCACAATGCTGAGTTATCAGTTTATTTGGAGAGAGGTTGGGAGGGGAGAGCTAAGAGTTAGCTCTGGACCACTCTTATAAACTTTCGAGAAGTCATTGTTAGTAACGTAGGTACTTCAATCAAAACTTATATTTATATAGCGCCTTTCACGTCGAGAGGACGTCCCAAGGTGCTGTACAGTCATGTAGGGACAAGAGCAGTGGGGGAGGGGTTGGGGCAGGATGAAGGAGAGTAGGAGAATTGACTGTATATTTGTGGGCAAAAATTGCACACAGCAGTGTTGGGATTTCAGATCCCGAGAGTAAGGACCCAACAAGCCTTAGTAAAGGTGTAAATTATTTTTATTACAATAAGTATGGTATAAGAGATACACAAATGATTAAAGATTATAATGTAATGGTAAATTCATAAATGATAGATTCACATACAATACATGATAGAATAAAATAATCATACTACCAGTTCTATGTAGAATTCAATGCTGGATTCAGGCTGTTACACCATAAGTCAGGTTCAGGCTTCTCACAATACTTACTCCTTCTAACTTTCCTTCTCTAACCGACCCTTCTCTGCCTGTAAAACAAAACAACTGGAACCATGACCCATTCCAGTAGTTCTGGACAACAGTGGCAGGCTGGAGATCTCGGTTTATCCTGAGACACTCCCCAACTGTTGTAATGAGCCACTCTTTCTCTCCTATCTTTATACTTCTCCACCAGCCTTGCTTATCTTGACGAGCAGTGCAGTTCTCAAACACCTCCCCATCTACCCAGGCCTGTTTTGTCTGCCTCCTTGCTTTCCCAGACCTTGAGATGTCTCTCCTTCAATTCTTTATTTATCCTAGAAGCTACTGATGTTATTGTGCTCCTTGGATTATTGGCATGGACCAGTACCCAAGGTTGTCTCAGCGAAGGGGAATGTGCACCTGGTGTTTTGTGTAGACAAGTTGTTTCTCTCCCTTTTGCTCAAGGTTGCTGACCATGCCTGTGTTGTGGATAGATTGTTTTAATTGGTGCATGATTGGAACTAACTATAATTAATTTTTAATACAGCACCTCCATATCCCAACAGCAGTGTCTCACAAACAGCCGTGGAAGTGGGGTTAGGGGAGAAAGGGGAGACAGATGGAAGGGGAGGGGTCGGGGAGCTGATTCCGCAGCTTTCAGACTTTTCCCCAAACATTTGGAAACTCTGGTATTATCTATCGTACAGTACATGGCACAGATGTTTTCAGTCAGTTACACAGTAATGAAAACTAACTTTGAAATAAATCTTACGGGTTTTTATTCTGTTCAGTGTTCACAAAAAAACTGAAGGATAGTTTTCGCTGTTGGTGTATTGTACCTCAAGGCAAGGGCATAGGTTACTCACAAGACCTGATTACCAAGGGCTTCCTACAAGAGAGGAAGAATTTGAGGGGAGCCAGCACGAGAATTGGCATCCCAGGGTTACTTTGTTCACCAGCTGCATCCACATCCGAGTGAAGAAAGGGAGAAAATATCTGAACAAAACTGGAGCTGAAGGAATGGAGTGTTTGATTTTTTCACAGCTTTTTTCCTTTCAACTTTCGACAGGCTGGCCACCACAACCTGGAAACCTGCTTGAGTGTCGTCCTGCTTTCTCTCGCCTTAGTCATGGCTGGAACAGGCAACCTGAAGGTCTTGCAGCTGTGTCGATTTATGCACAAAAGAACTGGGGGAGAAATGAATTATGGATTTCATATGGCGACTCATATGGCTCTTGGCCTACTCTTCTTGGGCGGAGGAAGGTAATCTGACGGGTTTTATTTACAGTACAATACAAATGTATGTTTATATAATGGCTTATATATCTGGAGGATATCCCAAGGGGCTTAACAGCGTTTTGGAGCTCAGCTGGTTGCAAGGTGACATATTTAGCAATGGAATGTCAGAAATGAATTCACCCTCGGGTGTTATTGGTTGTCCAGCACCTGAGCCAGACAGATCTGGAGTACTCAAAGTCACTGATGATGACAGCTCAGCCAGCCTGGCTCATCAACGGGGCTTGGAAAGGCAGATCAGTCTTTGGGGGCAGGGACTTTTCCTGCACAATTCCCGTTAACCCTGCAAGACAAAACCCTAACAGATCGTTTGGTACTTGCTGGACAGGCAGTAGAAAAACTTACCAGATAGCGATTTCAATGGCACGCTATGTGGTTTAATGGGTAGATTCCAGCGGTTTCCCAACACACACTCTTGGATCCCCAAGCCTCTGCTTTTGCCACAACCTGCACATAACACTCTCCAGAATTAGGTGAGCAGAATGCGTCCCTCTAAGGTGAAAGCACACATTCCATTCCAATAAACCACTCTGTAATCTCCATGTAACAACAACAATTTGCATTTAGATAGCGCCCTCTATGCCGGACGGTGTCTCAGAGCGCTTATGCAGGGGGGATACATGGAATTCTCAGTGCTGATGAACAAGCACAATGTCTGAAATTGAGTCTGACAACCACAGCATCTTGCATTCATATGGGACCCTTCATGTGGATAGCGTCTCAAAGAGCTCAGACCTGTCTTATTAGGGAGAATCTGACATACTGTAGCTCTCTGAGATGCTTCCGTGTGTAAAGGGCACTGAATTGCTGTGTGGCTGAAATCAGTGCTCGTTGTGGGTTCCACACCCCCATTTTTTTTTAACTGTTGTTTTCTGAAGACATTACTGCAACTGCTTTCATTATCAGTTGGTGATTTTAATCTTCTTAAATGTTTGTTGCAGATATTCTTTGTGCACCTCGAACTCTGCAATCGCAGCTCTCCTTTGTGCACTTTACCCTCGATTCCCAGCTCACAGCTCTGACAACAGGTAAGTGTAGTATTTCATAAAATCATAGACTTTTATGGCACAAAAGGAGGCCATTCGGCCCATCTGGTCTGTGCCGGCTCTTTGAAAAGAGCAACTCAATCCCACTGCCCTGCTCTCTCCCCATAACCTAACAGACCTGTTCTTCCTAAATAAAGATCTAATTCTCTTTTAAAAGCTGTTATCACATCGGCCTCCACTACCTTTTCAGGCAATGCATTCCAGATTTGAACAACCCACTGAGTGAAAAAATTTCTCCTCAGCTCCCCTCTGCTTCGTTTTGAAACTACTTTAAATCTGTGACCACGAGTCACAGATTCGCCCACCAGTGGAAACAGTTTTTCCTGATTCACCCTGTCGAATCCCCTCATGATGTTATAAACCTCTATTAGGTCTCTCAACCTTCTCTGTTCCAAAGAGAATAAACCTAGCCTATCTAGTCTTTCTCCATAACTGAAGTCCCTCAATCCTGGTACCATTCTAGTAAACCTTATTTGCACCCTTTCCAACACCTTAACCTTGCCTTATTTATACCACATGGTCTACACATAAATCATGTGTAATCAAAGCTGTATTAAACACCATGTATAAACACTTGTCAGTTGCAAAGAGTCATTAATTCCCTCCACACGTGTTTACACATGGCATATAATAATAATCCTTTTTGATACAGCTCTGTTTACACATGGCACTTAATAAATAATTAAGTACATGGCACTTAATAAATCCTAGATTTCTGCATATCTTCCTTTCTGATTATTCTCAGTGAAAGACAATATAATGCATATATACAGTATATTATATATGGTGGTATGACGTTGAACAGCTACTGTATCTATACCTCATAGATTCATAGAATTTTACGGCACAAAAGGAGGCCATTCGGCCCATCTAGTCTTTGAAAAGAGCGATTCAATCCCACTGCCCTGCCCGCTCCCCATAGCCTAATAGACCTGTTCTCCCTAAATAAAGATCTAATTCCCTTTTAAAAGTTGTTAGCGAATCAGCCTCCACCACCTTTTCAGGCAATGCATTCCAGATTCGAACAACTCGCTGAGTGAAAAAAATTCTCCTCAGCTCCCCTCTACTTCGCCTTGAAACTATTTTAAATCTGTGACCACGAGTCACAGATTCGCCCACGAGTGGAAATAGTTTTTCTCTATTTGCCCTGTCGAAACCCCTCATGATCTTATAAACCTCTATTAGGTCTCCCCTCAATCTTCTCTGCTCCAGAGAGAATAACCCTAGCCTATCTAGCCTCTCCTCATAGCTGAAGTCCCTCAATCCTGGCACCATCCTAGTAAATCTTCTTTGTACCCTTTCCAATGTCTTCACATCCTTTCTGTAGTGTGGTGACCAGAATTGAACACAGTATTCCAGCTGAGGCCTCACCAAAGTTTTATAGAGGTTATATGTTGTCATAATTTTTACTGCCATTCTCTAAGCCACTCCTGGTACTTGGTTGCATTTTCACCTATTCCTTAACAGGATTTGATTCCTTAACAATGACTGAGCCACAAATGTAAGATTCTCCTTCTGGTAAATGTATGAAGCATGTCATCCACAAACCACTATGGAACTCTGCTCAGACGTTGCATTGGAGCAGGATATTATCACACATGCCAAAGGCCATTTATTTGATTACATAAATATGGAATATGTGTGACAATGTCCATCTTATCCTGGTTGACTCTGGTTTAACTGCATATTCCAAAGGCAATACAATCTACATTTATGTAGCACCTTTTACCTTTGAGAATATCTCAAAAGTACTGACTGCCTGGGCTGCTGAGCTGGGAGTAGGAGCCGAGAGGAGTGGGGAAGGGAAAGATGACTGAAACCCTGTCGGTAGTCAAGTCCAAGGTGAATTGACATGAACATATAAACCCTGCACAGGATGAATTGTCTCAGGCCAGCCAAGTCCAGTCTTTCCAGTAGCTTTACTTGTGACCTGATCTTACCTTCTGCACTTCCTGTACTTATCATCGGTTGATCTTGGAAACATTTGTTTATCCAGTGTATCCTGTTGCTCTATAGAGTACATAATTTAAAAAGAATCAGTCAGTGAAATGGCGTTCTAAATTTTCATTAGGTTTTGCCAAGAAAACAGAATGGATTAAAATTTGTCTAGCTCATAATGCGTTTCTTGTATAGCACATACAGTAAGTATATGAAACGTAAA
This sequence comes from Hydrolagus colliei, assembly GCA_035084275.1. Taxonomy (NCBI): domain Eukaryota; kingdom Metazoa; phylum Chordata; class Chondrichthyes; order Chimaeriformes; family Chimaeridae; genus Hydrolagus; species Hydrolagus colliei. The sequence continues at coordinate 60,579,839 of CM068744.1, read as the reverse complement.
TTTACCCCAATTTGTGAAATTCTTAACTCAGAACCTCCTGACTTTTAAATATTGCGAAGTCATGTCAATGCAAACACCTGGTATTTTGAAAAATTATCTAAACAGGAAGGGTCAGTAGGAATATCTTCCTATCCTGCAAATATAGATTTTTGTATTAAAAAAAGGGTGATTAAGGGATGATCCTTTAAGGATACTTTTGAATGTTTTATTGTTCAGTAGTTAAAATTGCTTCAGTTGGATGGGGATGATCAGTGTTGTTGAGCTGGGTTATTGTTAACCAGTACAGACTGAACAACGTGGAGTGCAGAATGTAAAATTAGGCCACAAGCCAAAGATTTGACTAAATTAGTCCGAGAATATTCATCCTGTACTGGGCTTAATGCATTCGTATGAGTCAATGTTAAGGATGAGTATTTCATCCTTTTAGAATGAACATTGTTATTTGAGCTGATTATTACATTTGCTAAGATGTCAAACTCTTCAGTTGCTCAGTATGAGCAACATAATTCCAGTGCACTTAATCCTCTCATCTCCAAGTTTGGATGAGAATCTAATAATTTATACCAGGTGTTGGTTGAACTGTATTCAGAGAATGTAAAACCGACCCAAATATTACTAATCTGATATTCTAAATACTGAAACAGTCTAATTTCTGTTCCCCTTTATTGGGATGTTCTTGTCAAAAAATTTTTTTTTGTGTATCAGCAAGTTCAATTTACTCTAGATTTTATGATGTTGTCCTGATTTTATGCATCACTGCCATAGAGACCATAATCTATTGTTAGATTCCATAGAGGCTTAGGTTATTGGTTTTACAAAGTGATGCTAAGTCAATGTGGAGCTTCTGTAGCTCAGTGGTTAGAGCACTCGCCTTACAAGCGCGAGGTGTTCGAATCCAGGCAGAGTAGGACAAAACCTTTCCTTACTCCACACATCTAATAATAATCCGTCCAAAAAAAACCACAATAATAAAATTGGTCATTTCACTCCATGACTGTTTGTGGGACACTGTTGTGCGCAATTGGCTGCCGGGTTTCACCCACAAATGTACAGTCAATTCACTTTACAGTATATTCTGTGAAGTGCTTTGAGACATCGATAAGATATGAAAAGCGCGATATCAAATGCAAGGATTATTATTAGTATTATTATTATTATAATGTAATTTGCCCCCTTCTATCCACAGATATCACCTCCAGGCTCTGAGACACTTATATGTGCTGGCTACTGAACCACGTCTGCTGGTGCCCATTGATGTGGATACAAACACACCTTGTTATGCCCTTATAAATGTTGCCTATAAGGTTTGTGAGCTCCAATTCACTGTGTTTAGTTAAACCAGAATTACACAACACAACTAATGTTTGGTTTATTGATAGATTAGATTTTTATAAACACATTTGTTATTCTATCACATTCCACATGCCATTGGGTAAATTTAAAAGAAAAATCAAGTGATTTTATTGATTTCAGAGATGTTAGAGTAAATACAAGACTCTCCCCTGAGTTGCAAGATTAGTTATTTTCTTTATTGTCAACAGACTAAAATGCCCAGTCATTCGTAATAGTGAAATTGTTTAACTATCTTTGCTTCACAATTTTTAATGTGTGGTACAGAGATAAGTGGGGGCTATCAACAAGAACAAAATTGTATTTATACAGTGTCTTTCATGTCAAGAGGACGTCCCAAGGTGCTGGACAATTAGTGTTTCTTACCCAAGCTTGGGGTCGGGATCAGGGAGAGTGGAGGGAAGAGGGGGACAGAGAGTGATTGAAGGCACTGTCGAAGGGGAATGTCTTGAGATGAGTCTAGGTAGGAGGCAAGGGATGAGGGGGAGGTGGAGGGACCTTAGGATGGTGTTCCAGAGGATGGGAGCAGAGTGGCTCAGATGGATCGAGAGGTGTGCAGTAGTATGGGGATGGGTAGGGAATGGGGTGCAGGGATGGGAAGGAGGGGGGTACAGAAATGATAATAATAATAATAACATTTGCATTTGATTATCATGTGGTTAAGAGATCTCAAAATGCTTCTTCACAGGATACACTAATGTTATGTGACTGTATTTTGTGGGCAAAATGGGTAAGGGAGAGGGGCAGAGAAGAGTGGAGGTTTGGGTTGTGCAGAGAGGGCGCAGCATTGGTTGGGGGGTATAGGATGAGTAGGTACAGAGTGCAGAGATGAATGATAAAGGGCTCCAGGTTGAGTGAATGAGTTGAAAGAGGGGCAAAAGGATTGATGGGGATGGAGTTTAGTGCTGCTAAACTGATGTTCAACGATTGCACAAATAGATTTAGATCTTTTTTTTTTAAATCTAGGCATCTCAGTGGTGTGAGGAAATGACAGTAAACCTCATGGCACCGACCCTGCTTCCTGAACTACACTTGTTAAAAGAGGTAAAGTTGACTTCTCTTTAATTTTTTTATCATATTACCAATACTGAAGTAATACCATTTAAGGTATCTCAGCATAGTTCTTTCACTTTACTGAATGTTACTGTCAGTTGCATAGATTTGTGATTACGAGAAGAAACTAGCGATACCAGAAAAAAATACACTTTCCGTTGTTGAAAGTGGTTGCTATCACTATAATTCAACAGCAGTATTTCAGACAATGCTTTCAATTCTCACAGAGTCTTGTGGCTAAATACTGTGTGAGTGCGCGGGGGCAGGTATGAGGCCAGAGTGGATAGGAGGAATAAACCTAACAACTTAACGTACACAAGTGCAAATGATAAGGATCCTATTATCCTTATAAATCCCGTAATGTGGTGGCTAGCATGCTCGCCTCGCAAGCGAGAGAACCCGGGTTTGATTCCTGGTCAGGGCAAAAAGTTAGGTTAGTTTCTTTACTCCCTGCTTTAGCTAGCAGTAAGTAGGAACTTGATTGGCGGTTGATTGGCGGTTCGCTTTCCTGGAATAATAATCACTCCAAAATAAATGTGGTCACTCAATCCACAATTATTTGTAGGACACTTCTGTGCCCAATTGGCTGCCGCATTTCACCCACAAAATATACAATCAATTCACTTTACAATATATTCTGTGAAGCACTTGAAGATGTGATAAGGCGCAATATCAAATGCAAGGATCATTCCTATTAGTAGTTAACTGAAGTAAACACAATGACTGTCTCGGTTAAAGAAGCTTGTGCTGAAGATTTGTAGTCTCTTTGAGGTGACAAAGGAGTGATGCAACTCATTTCTTTTTTGTAGATCAAAGTAAAAGGTCCAAAATACTGGGAGATCATGATGGATCTAAGCAAGGGTCCTCAAAGCTTGCAGTAAGTACTGTACATTATAACCCAATTATAATTATGTTATGTCCTATTTATTTGGCAGGAACTTTACCCCAAAGCTGCCTTTTGCAACTTTAAAACGTATCATTGCAACCTTTTAAAATACTGTCTACGTGAGACAACTTGGAATTGCATGATGTTTATGCAAATGTTACTTCTTTCAGAGCAATTTTATCAAAAGATGGCTTCCTTTATGTAAAGCTACGAGCTGGACATCTCTCCTACACTGAGGATCCCAAAGGGTTTCGTAGTCTGTTAGCTCAGACATTTACACATCGAAACCCTGAGTTCCTTTCTGTCAAGGTATGAATAACCACAAGACTGCTTCCTTTTGGGCCACACAGTAATTTGTGTAAATCATGTTGACATCTGAACAATAGTGCAAGTCATCAGTTCTTGGTGTGCTAATATCTATAACATGGACAACTTGTTTTATACTGACATTTGACATTTTGGGATTTGAAACAGCATTGTGCTTTTTTCACAGCCTGAAGCAGTTTCAGCATTCACCTCTGATCCAGCACTGCTGTCATTTGCTGAGTATTTCTGTAAACAGTCAAAGAAAAATGGGCAGGTAAGAGCCCATCTTCAAAACACAGTGCAAATTAACACAAGCTCCTCCTACTAATCATATTGGTTACAGTACTTTTTGGTAATAGGCTGTCAGACCTTTGCTTCATGTTTTCTCTTAATGTGTTTCTATGTACTGTATACTGTTTTCTTACGGGGTTTCTAATGGATAGAGCGATTTCCAATGCATAGAGGGATTAAAGGATATGGGAATAGGGTGGGTAAATGGAATTAGGTTAGAAGATCAGCCCTGATCCTATTAAATGGTGGAGCAGGCTCGAGAGGCCGAACGGCCTACTCCTGCTCTTATTTCTTATGTTCTTATGTGTGTCACATAATATTTGCCATGACATTCACCCATATAATGAAATTTAATTGAAGAACCATGATTGAATGAGGTATAAGTTGCGTTAAACAATTGAGATGCAATTTGATATTAAATGAACTTGAAAAGTAGTGAATAATTTCAACATAATCCCCTTTGCCAGATTGATTGGTCTGTTCGCAACTAATATGATACAATAAAGTATAAATTACATCAAGCCTTAAGTTTAGCCATTGTATTGGAAGCAAATTTTGCTTTTCATGATTTTCTGCTTAGGTGTAAAAGGTAGCCTGTTAGAATTTCTCATAGCAAATTTTCATTGCCGATTTCCATGAATGGCAATTCATCTAAAAGGGATCCCTGGAACAGTTGTCTTTCTGGTGAGGACAATGAGGCTTCAGCAATTGATAGTCGCTATTGTACAGGAGTGCTTTTCAACATCATTAAAACTTTTCTTTTCCTTCAGAAGAAGGAAATGCTGGACTTGTTCTCATCGATTCTTTACGAGTGTGTTACGCAAGAGAAGCCAGAAATGCTGCCAACCTATATGGCCATAGATCAGGTAAAATGGGTTGATTTTGGTGAGGGGTGTGGGGGAGTTATTGGTAACATAATAATAATCTCAAGACTCTCCTCTTTGATCGTGCCTTCTGCTGCCCTCTCATCTTCCACTTCCACCCTGCCCCACACCCTTGCTCGGGTCCCGACCACTGACTGTTCAGAGCCTTGGGATGTCCCCCCCGACATGAAAGGCGCTCTTTAAATGTAATTTTGTGGTTGCTGTTGTTGCATTTGATGTAGTGCCTTAACAAGTGTTCCAGACATCTCATTACAGTATATACTGTGTGGTGAATTGACTTTATTTTTGTAGGCAAAAAGATATTCTTACAATGTCCCACCCATTGTTTCTTCTGAACCTGCTGATGGCATACTTCTTGATTTCAGTACTTTGCATGAACATGTAAAGGTGCATTGTTTGCAAGTAGTTGTTAGGATTGACAGGCGGTGCCCTCCCAGGCTTCTGGCAATATTAATCTAGTAGCAGCCACTGGGATATGTAGTAAACTGACCCAGGGGGAGGCATCCTCCTTGTCTCCCTCGTTAAAGGGAGTAAGAGAGTCATTAAAGAGTCAGTTTTCTTTGACTTTACTTAATCCCTATACAACACAATACAACATTACATTTGTAAAATGCCTTTCATGTCACGAGGATGTCCCAAGGCACTGTGTCTACTCGTTGGTTTTAAAACTTCATTACTAATTTGATTGGATTCATCTTTTGTTTATATGTTTATAAGTGCACTTGGAACTGGTTGGATCCCTCTGCCTCACTGAACCATGTAAATTTTATTTAATATAAATATAGTAATAATAATCATTGCATTTGATTTAGTGCTTTTCACATCTTCTAGACATCTCAAAGTGCTTCACAGAATAACATCAACAAAATTGCACTTATATTGCGCCTTTCACCTCGGGAGGACGTCCCAAAGCGCTGAACAACGCTGAACAGAATATACTGTAAAGTGAATTAACTGTATATTTGTGGGTGAATTGTGGCAGCCAATTGCACACAGCAGTGTTCCACAAACAGTCATGGATTAAAATGACCAATATCATTATAAGTTTTTTTTTGACAGTTTATTGTTAGGCTTGTGGAGTAAAGAAACCAACACAAGGTTTTGCCCTGACCTGTCTGAATTCGAAACACTTGTAAGGCGAGTGCTCTATCCACTCAGCTACAGGACTCCCAATATAACAACAAAAATAAAATTACATTTGTATTGCGCCTTTCACGTTGGGAGGACATCCTAAGGCGCGCTACATATATATATACACACATATATATATTAAATGTTTCAAAATTTTCTTTTATATTTGCACAAAACATTTTTTTTTAGAAAAAGCTTAAAAGAGTTTTTGGCCCAATTGGTGAGTAAGGCACACCTCTGTATGATTTCTTTAACCATGTAGTACAACAAAGTGGTGCCCAAATATTTTTAGTACTTTGCATAGACTAGTAAAGATACATTGTTTGCACGTGACAGGTGAGCGCCAATGTTGGTTGCCACTTCCTCAATTTGTTCTTTCATTTGTTTATTATATATCTGAATTTTTGTTAAACTTCCTTATTTATACAGTCACCAAATACAAATGAGAAATCCATTAACAGGAACTATTTAAGGCATTTTCCTGTGACGACTTAAGCCCTGTCTCACTTCAAGATTGTTTGCCCACACCATGCTGTATGTAGGAGCTTCAATTTACCCTGCGGAGGGAGATGTTATCTTCCACTATCAACAGCTGATCAAACACTTAAGATACTGCTCTTTGTGAAGGGCACTATATATATGCAAGTGGTTGTTCATGGTCACTTATACAGTACAAACTGACTCTGAATTGCATCTAGATGATAAAAGTAGTTGGATGGGTGGATGTCCTCGTGAGACAAACAGTGTCAAATTATGCAATTTTAGTTGGTTAAACTCTTGCAGTCTTCCAATGCACTTCTTGGTTCCGAAACCCTGGCTCTCGTCACCTTTGCTGAGTATTTTACAGAATTAGAGAACTTGGGAGTGTGTCTGGGAGGAAATGTGCATTCTATTCTAGACACAGAAATTTCTTTGTGTAAGTCACACGGATATGTGGAACTCTGCCTGGTTTGAATATTCCTAAACTTGCTGTGAGACTCTATCCTATGTGAGGGGTGCTGTATAAATGCAAGTTGTTGTTGAAAAGTCATTGATTGATCATCCTCTCCAGAAATAATGTTTGATCCATTTCGTTTGTATGAAATACTTCATTCCACAGCTGTAAATATGGTGAGTCTTTAACTCAATCCCTGTCTCTTCCCAAAACACAAAATACTACAGATGCTGGGAATCTGAAACTAAAACAAAAGTTGCTGGGGAAACTCAGCAGGTCAGGCAGCATCCATGGAGAAAGGAAATAGAGTCAACGTTTCGGGTCTACAACCCTTTGTCAGAACAGTTCTGATGAAGGGTTGTAGACCCGAAACGTTGACTCATTTTCCTTTCTCCATGGATGCTGCCTGACCTGCTGAGTTTCCCCAGCAACTTTTGTTTGTGTTCCCTGTCTTCCCGCTTTGTGAGGGGAGGCAGGCAGACGTACATACATTTTGTGACACTCCAGCTACATCTTGAGTGTCCATCACTCTGTAAATATACATGATTGCACACATTTATTTACAGTTTGTTTACAATTACAGGTCTAATTCTCAATCGATGCTTTGTACTTTTTCTATTAATTTTCTCCCCTTTATGATCCGGCTTGGATTGAAAGCTTACTGTGAGCCCTCACCCACCTCACTGTCCCACTGCTATATAGGGTATTCACAGTAAAATATTTGCTGTGCACAATTACTAATCAAAGAAGATACATTCAGCCATTATGTAAACATTTTTAAAAGAAAAGCTACAATTTTCCTGTGTGACATTTGGTTACCATATTGCAAGTTTCACACGCTCAAAGTATTTATAAATAACAAAGCTTTGTTGTTGCTTTTTCTATCCCAATTTAGGCTGTGAGAAGATTGGAACGGAGTGAGATGTCAGAAACCTTTGAGCTCTGGCAGATAAAATTAGTTCAACAATTCTATAACTCCGTTTGCTTGCGGGATAAGTTTAAAAATAACACAGGACTCCTTATCAACCCAGAGTTTCTTCTAGCCATGAAGAGTACATTGGATAAAACACTGGATCAGTGGCTTCACAGTAAGAATTTTACTTATAATTTCATTTTATCCACAACCTATCACAACAATCTCTCCATTCATTGTCTTGCTATTTTATTTGTGTTATTGGTTCAAAAGCTAAATATGCACATTAATCACTGAAGCATGGTGATGGGTCTCTACGTGTTTCTGACCAAAATAAATCTTCAGTATAACTAGATAATACTGTTTTGCTGAAACTGTGTCTTTCCTGTGAAATAAATACTCTCTTCCTCATTTAATAGTTAGGCTTTGATAATAGGATCCAGTTTCAGTAATCTGTTCTGTGGTAATTATAATATTCCTTTGACTTCAGCATGTAATTTGAGTAAATGTACTTAAATCTATGGAAAGGTATGCCTTTTCAACAACATTTTTGCTTTATAATTTTACTTCATAGTATCTTAGAGTATTCATAACTTTTAATATACAGTAGATCCCATAATGTAAAATCCTCGTCCATTCCTTTGTCACTTCCCAGCTGGACTATTCCAATGTCTTTCGGTCTACCCAGCTTCACCGTACACAAAATTCAATTAATCCCAAGCTCCCTATGCCAGTTACCAAATGGATTGATTTCAAGATCCTCTCACTTGTTTTCAAATACACTCATGCCCTTGCATCTCCCGACGTATCTGATCGGCTTACCTCCACCCCTCTCCACCACCCGCTGCCTTCGCTCGGCTGGCTCCGGCCTTTTGTTTGTCCTGGTTGCCTCAAATCAGTGGCCATACCTTCAGCCACTAACTCTCCAAAACCCTGGAACTCTCTCCCTCAATCCCCCCACCTTGCCTACTCCCTTCCCCACTTTCATTTCCCATCTAAAAAACCTTTGTTTGTGCTTAAGGCACTTCTCCCCCTGGCTCAGGGTCAGATTGTCAAGGGCTCTGAGACACTACTACACATGAAAGGTACTTTATATAAATGCAAGTTGTACTTAGATAGGGCCTTTCGAGTAAAATAAACACCAAACGAGCCTTACAAAATACAGTGCAAGCCATTGTAATGCTCCTCTGTAGTATGGATTTGTTTATCAACATTTCCCTGCCTACAAAATCTAAATGGCACCATCTAATTTCTGTCACCATGAAAAGATAAGCAGCTTCATTGCTTTCATTTGCTTTCTGTAATCTGCAGAGGTGCATTGTGCACAAGAAGAGCTCCGATTGTCTCTTCTTGTGCATGCGTGCGTCTTAATTTATCCATTTTGCCATGCCTCATTATAACACAGTGCCTCATTATAACACAGTGAGGTGAAATAGGGTAAACCCTTTATACCATAACAGCAGTTTTCTAAATAGGTTGCCCTGTATAATCAATTAGAAATTAAGGTGAATGATAATTGGGAAGTAAACATTGCAGCAAATCTTTTGCCAGCATTAAGCCAACAATAACAATGAGATAGTTGAACAAAATTATAATTTTCTCTCCTTGAAAGAGTGGTTGCCTCCCAGCTCCGCTCTTTCCTTTCAACTCATTCACTTTTTGAACCCCTCCAATCAGGTTTCCGCCCTATCCACAGCACAGAAACTGCCCTGGTCAAGGTCACAAATGACATCCTACCCGCCTGTGACCAGGGCTCCCTCTGCCTCCTCGTCCTCCTTGACCTGTCTGCTGCGTTCGACACAGTCGATCACACCATCCTCCTTCAACGTCTTTCCTCCCACCTCAACCTTCAAGGCAAAGTCCTTGACTGGTTCCACTCTTATTTGACCCATCGTTTACATTTTGTTTCTTCCAATGGCTTTTCATCAAACCCCCGCACAGTTTCCCACGGCGTCCCTCAGGGCTCTGTCCTCGGCCCCCTCCTTTTCACCCTTTACACGCTCCCTCTGGGCGACGTCATCCGCAGACATGGGGTAAATTTCCACATGTATGCGGATGACACCCATCCTTTCTGCCTCATCCCTCAACCCCCAGACGATCGATGTTCTGACAGCATGTCTGTCCGACATCGAATCGTGGACGAGGGACAACTTTTGCAACTTTTTGCAATTGAACGTGAGTAAGACCGAGGCCCTCCTGATTGGCTCAAGCCAGCGCCTCCGCACATTGGGCGCTGCCAGCCTCAATATCCAAGGCTGCACTCTCCACCTCACAAAGCCAGTCAGGAACCTCGGCATCATGTTCGATCAAAAACTTTCCTTCCTCTCCCACATCCGCGCCTTGACCGGCACCGCCTATTTCCATCTGCGCAACATTGCCAGGCTCCGCAACTATCTTACCCCCCGCGCTGCCGAAACACTCGTGCACGCGTACATCACCTCACGGCTGGATTACGGAAACTCTCTCCTAGTCGGCCTCCCCAGTTCCTCCATTCATAGGCTGCAGGCCATCCAAAACTCTGCAGCCCGTGTACTATCCCGCACCCGCCTCCGTGACCACATAACCCCCACCCTCGCCCGTTTCCACTGGCTCCCCATCCTCCAGAGGATCGAATTTAAGATCCTCGTCCTCACCTACAAGGCCTTACATGGCCTTGCCCCATCCTACCTAGCCGATCTACTCTCCCCCTACACGCCCACCCGCACCCTCCGTTCAACAGGACTTGGCCTGCTCCAAGCCCCCCGCCCGAACCGCCCCACCATCGGAGGCCGGGCCTTCAGTTTCTCCGCTCCCACCTTATGGAATGCCATCCCTCAATCCCTCCGTTTCGCCTCTTCCCTTTCCTCTTTCAAGGCCGATTTGAAGACTTTCCTCTTCGATCGTGCCTTTTGTTCCACCCCGAACTCTTTTACCTCCCCTTCGTGTTTCACCCCTTCCCAAACACTCCCCTCCCAGCTCGGGTCACACGCCTCTTGTTTATCGCCTTGGGACGTCCTCCCGACGTGAAAGGCGCTATATAAATGTAAATTGTTGTTGTTGTTGTTGTAGTACACATGATTTGCCCATACCATTGTTCATATTAAAGTTAAACAGCCATACCGAAGACAAACAGAAATCAGATCCTCAACCACAGGACAGCCCCTCCCCCAACACATCCTCTCACTCAGCAATAACTTTAGATCCCAGTGGCACTTGCCTTAATTAATCTTTTTGTTGTCTTAGACAGGGTGTAGGAATCTTACCATCATTTGATGATTGGTTTTAGAGCTCTACCATAAGGGTGAAGGGTGCTATATAAATAGCACCCTTCACCAAGCAAGTAGTTGTTGGTACTTCTGCACTCTAAAAACATTAAATTAAAAATGTTCTTTACATGGTTTCTTGTCAGAACTTACCTATTTTGCAATCCCTCAAACTTAAAGCCAACATGCTTTTGGATATGTCCAGCCTTTATGCCTCAAACATTATGTAGGTTTGCTGTACTCTATTTCTAATAATATTTAAATGGTTTAAATAAGGTGTTTCTGAATCCTCATAATACCAGTTCCAGAGGCTACTAAACAGTTCTTGCACCTGGCCACTGAACATTTTCTGCATTCCCCGCTGATAATTAACTGATTTACAGGTTCATTCAAAATGAGACTGATAGCAATAATCCATGTCCAGGCACAGAAATTCCTACTACGAACTTAAGGTTCCTTCAGAACTGACAAACTAAACGAGCGACACCAACTAATGCAGCTGAAGTTGGAGGTGGAGTTGGTCTGTGTCACCACATACTGATTCTTCAGGATCAATTGTTGTCTCATGTAGTGAGAGAGCAGGTTCATCATAATGTATCTTCAGTCTTAATGGGAAAGTTGTGCCGGCATTTCACTCAGTCAAGTTTTTACTCAAGCTGTTACGATAAGGGCTCTCCTCTCAGGTCCAGTGCTTGCTTTTGGACCCACTACAGGGTCTGCTGAGCATTCATAGAATCATAGAATTTTACGGCACAAAAGGAGGCCATTCGGCCCATCATTGATTTGTCACTGACAGCCATGTGCATTAAGGAGCATATTGTCGGAAATTTGAGCATTTACTTAAATTAGATCAACTCAAATGTTTTGTGAGTTATGAGCCCATCAGCAATTGAGCTGTCAGTTCTGTACATGCACAATAGACAGGATATATTCAGAGCTGAGAGACCTCACATAAGCAAACGGCTAGCAACACATTTCTATTCTACAGAAATTGAGAGCTTGTGTGTAGGGCCAGAAGTTGGGAGGTGATTTTATTCCTTTCTGTCTTTGGGATGCCTGACGGATGGCTATACAGGTGAGGAAATGGGAATAATTATGGCGTTCTGTTACAATGAAGTCCTTTGTTGATATGGGGAAATGACTAGTTATTTGGGGTCAGTTTCTGGGCATCTCTTCTAACATTATGAAATGAAGATTCAGATTATGCATGATGCTCAAAATAAGTATGTCAATTCATGTGTAACAAAAGTCTGTTGTCTATAAAATGACCCCCAATGTAAATCTTTTTCCCATAAAATTGTTTTGTAGGGTCAGGTGATGTGCCTTTGCATTCCTACCTAAGTGGGCAGCCTGTGGAGGAATCACAAATGAACTTATTGGCATGCTTCTCAGTGTATCATTCAATTCCTACCGTTCGACAAATAGCAAGCATACGACTAGAAGGTAAGGGTGTGCAGCTACCTGACAAGGTTTCTGGTTGTAGAATGTAAAGAATTGCCCATACAGCATTTATTGAATGGCATGGATCTGTAAGCTAATTACTGAGAAATGAGATGTAGCAAGTAGAATTCTGTTTGCTGAGAAGATTTTTTTTTAATGGAAGGAAGTGAACTTCCTTCCAGATTAGTGCACCTTTTGCTCGCTTTGTGTTAGACAGCAATAGCTGTGAACAACTGCATCTGCTTTGACCTCTCAATTAAGTTACTACCAACATTGGTCTTTGTCAAACCACAGCTCGCCTGGGTTGATAGTGCACCTTCCACTGATTCGCAAGGGTTATGAATTGAGGCACCAAGTTGGAAATTTACCTAATAAAGTCATCTAAGATGGCACTGCAGTGTAACACTGAGAGGAGGGATGGGGAGTACACTAACTCAGAGTGTACTGCTCAGATGCTAAACTAAGATACCGTCTGTCTGTTTGGGTGGACTTTAAAAGTCCCATGACACAATTTTAATAGTAAAGGGAATTTATTCTGGCCACCAGACCTCCAGATTAATAATAATAATCCTTGCATTTATTAAAAGTTTGGGAAGTCAATAACAAAATTAAGTTTCTAAAGTGGGTTTCACATTGAGAGGACGTCCCAAGGCACTGAACAGACAGGGATCAGGACCCGTGGGTAGGGACAGGGTTGGGATGGGGGAGGGCAGCGGTGCTAGAAAGGTGGCTGAAGGCAGAGTCAAAAAGGAGGGTCTTGAGTTGTGCCTTGAAGGAGGCAAGAGAGGGAGCAAGGTGATGGGATTGTGGGATGGAGTTCCAAACAGTGGGGGCATAGAAGCTGAAAGCCCAGCCGCTGGTGGTAGACCGGCTCGGGCAGGAGACCTGGAGCAGGCCGGAGCCTGCTGAACGGAGGGAATAGACAGGTTGATCGGGGGTCAGCAGGTCAGAGAGGTAGGAAGGGGCAAGAACGAGGATTTTTGGTTCTATCCTTTCAGGGATGGGGAGCCAGTGTAGATAGACGAGGGTGAGATGTTGGGGTCATGGAGCCTGGTATGGGAGAAAACATAACATGCAGAGTTCTGGATGACCTGCAGCTTGTGGACGGACAACGAGAAGGGAGTTTCCATTGTTGCGCCTTGAGGTGACAAATGCATGTAGGAGGGCGTTCGCAATTTGAGAGATGAGGAAGTGGCGGAGTAGGGCAATGCTGCAGAGGTGGGGAAGGCAGAGGGGTCATGGCGCGGATATGGGGAAGAAGGGACAGTTGAGAGTCAAACTTAAGACGCCCATGTTCCTGACCTTTGAAAGAAAATGGAGGTTGGAGATGGGCTGGTAGTTAGAACAATAACAGCAACAACAAAATTACATTTGTAGAGCGCCTTTCACGTCGGGAGGACATCCCCAGGTTCTGAACAGTCGGGTCAGGACCCGAGCATGGGTGGTGGTGGAGGGTTGCAGGGTTGGGTTAAGGGAAGGCATAGAGGTCGGATGACAGTCACTTGTATTTGCTTACAAATACCTTTGACAGTAATTACTTGTAAAATAATTTTGACGTTTCAGTGTAAGGTATTATTGAAAGTTCCATTTCAACTTCTCGATTTGCCTCAGTCTTGCTTATCACATAATGATCAAAAATGTGGTTGTAATTGTAACTTGCAGAATGTTTGTGGCTAGTACCCGATGCTTATAAACAACTAGAATTTATGTTGCTACTGTTCTGTATCTTCCAAGTAAATGGAAACGTGTGAGAACGTTTATGTATTTATGTTTCTCTGAACTCTTTGTTGCATGACATTATACAAGAATTGTCCCATCACATTTTTAGCATCTAAATATATACCTTTAAATTTGTGTGTTTGCAATTGGTTTGAACGATAAATTTTCATGCATATATTTCCTATTTTATTCATTCTGTTTTTAGGTACTTCAAGTTTTTCAGAACTTCTGGTGAAATTTAGACAACTCCATTTACCAGTACAAGCACTGCTGAGATTAGCACCAAGGATTCTTGGCAATTCCCAGGCCATGTTGCTTTGACAGCCCCTGGGATAACTGGCCAAAGACTGAATAGGACCAATGCGAAATTTGTTTGACTGTGCATTAGAAATTGATCAAAGAGTACTATTAAAAGTATAAGTACTTCCTCAATAAAGTTGCAGTTGTTGCTGTCTTAACGCATGCTAACAGACTGTAAATAACCACTATTTGTTCCTGTGTATTGTCAGCAGGTCTCTGATGTGCATCTGCCAGTTGAAGATGTACTTGTAATAGATGAATTAAATTTGTGAATAAAGGTATTTACTTTTGCAATCTGTGGTGATTTTTGAATAGAATTTTCTTTGAAGCAATTTAAAATAATTATTTAAAAAAGGACAAGTTAAGGGACATAGAGTGTCTCATGCGTGCAAATTTTACAGTACATTATGTGGTTTGAGACTCAGCCATACAGCCCAGGTTTGAACCTGTCATTGCAGTTGACCACTACCGAAATAAAAAATTGCTGCCAAGTGCGCTTTTTCTGGAAATGGGTACGTGTGTGGACATCAGGAGTGAATATGGTCAGTCTAGGCTTCCAGTCGAATAGTATGCTTAAGATTTGATGCACAAGCTCCCACAAGGAATGTCCACAATCCCAGAGGATTGCTGGCACGTATGAACAGTCCTAACTACAGGGGAATAGGGTATTTTCACGGATAGTTGTGCCACTGAATAATTGATGGACTTCACCAGAGAGAATGCAAGAAGATAAGGTGAACCAACTCAAAACGCTTGCATGAAGAATAGAATATCAAGATCTATATGAGTTATGGAATAGTATAGTAAGTCAATGGTGACTAAAGTGTGTGTTTTTTTATATTAGAAGTGTAATTGTAATGCTATTATATATATATTATAGATATATATATAACAATAGCATCAAAATTACATTTGTATAGCACCTTTCACATCAGGAGGATGTCCCAAGACGCTGGACAGTCACTGCTTCATATACATATGAGAGAGAGATACGCGTGTTTTCTAGTATCCAGCAACCAGCAATGGGAAGAGGTTTGAGACTGACATCCTCCCGATCGGAAAAACATTAGTTAAATATAAAATTGTACCTTGCCCATTCTTTTCTCCCACTCCCATCAGTCATTTGACCGTGTAATCTTCAATAGTTATGTATGGATTAAAACTAAATGCAAGTTGCATGTCAACTGTTAGAGCGATAATTAAACAATGCCTTCAAAATGTGACCTTTGTTTTCCGCAGGGTTTTTGATGTCAGGCCAGTTTATCGGGCAGCTCTGGGAACTGTCGATCCCAAATTTTCTTCTTCCAGATTTACAGTTTCACACAGGAGTAAAATACATCTTTTTGTTGACTCTGAGCAAACATGTCAATTAATTCCATACAAATGGTTTCAAAGCAAAATAGCTTGTGGGAAAGTGCAATAGTTGATGAAACACCCAAATTGACACGATACCAGGGCCTGAGATCCAGCTTTGTCAATTTGTGTTCCCTGTGAAATCACAAATGATGAAGTGCAGTTTCTTTTAAATGGTCTCATCCTTCCTGCCATTAATGTTTTTTTCCTTCTACAGTTGTGCCAAGAGATTGGACCTTTTGAACCATAGTATTCGAGTAATCATCAGCTTGACTGCTTGCTGCTGCAGCTGGAGAACTGGGCTCTGCTGCATTTTTTGGTTTACAATTTCTTCCTTATTTGTGAAGTGCTTAACAACAACAACAACCTCAATTTATCTAGCGCCCTCCATGCCAGACGGCGTCTCAGAGCGCTTACTCATGCTGCGGCACACTTCCACGAGCTAGGATTCTCTGAATGTGTTCTCATGGGGCATGATTTTGTTGTTGATTTTCAATTTTATTTAAAAAATCGTAGACAACAGAAATGGGCATAGACTAATTTGCAGATGAGAGAAGGATGGACATGTCCTAATTTACAGACCTGTCAGGCACATCCAGCCATACGGGTAGGGGTAAGCATACAAATCAGAAATGCAGGCTTGTCCAAACGTATAGATGATTGACAGAGGCACGTCTTATTATACGGATTAGTGTAGGCGTATACAGACAGACCAGAGACACCAGCATATCCTATTTTACACCGTGGAGACACCTGTACTGTTCAGGCTCCAGAAAAGTGATGCCAGCCTGGGTTTTTTTAGTCAGCTGGGAATCTGGGACCTTAAGAGCTTTCAAAGCAAATACGGACTTGAGAGTTCCATATATATACGCACATTCTCTCCCAGAAAGACTTGACTGTTTCAATCCACGATTGTTTGTGGGACACTGCTGAGCGGAATTGGCTGCCACATTTTCACTTACAAATATACAGTCAATTCACTTTACAGTATATTCTGTGAAGCGCTTTGAGATGTCTTGAAGACGTGGAAAGCGCTATATTAAAAATGCAAGGATTATTATACATTTTTATCATGGGTTTTGACCCGGTAACACCACACATAATGGCATTGTGAACACCAACAAGCTTCCTGCACTACCTGTCCAGCCAGGATTACCTTTCAAGTTTGGACATGCCTGAACAGAGAAATGCCTATCCCTGTGAAATCAAGAAATTTCCAGCAAGAAAAATTATTTTATATTGTTGTTTAGGGTCTTTCATGATCGCATAAAAATATATAATTGCAGGATCTAGGCATGACATGTGATTTTAGGTGTACAGATACCTGAAGGTCAGTCTTTTGCTTTTTATATTCAAACTTTATTGAGATAGGACTCAGATAACCTTCAAAAACGAGTGTGGAATCAGGGTCTATCAATAATGTCCAATGAAATAGCTACTCCTGCCAATGTGGAGCAAGGTTAAGGTTGGTTGCAGGTCATCTCATATAGTATATGTAATAATAATAATCATAATCCTTGCATTTGATATAGCGCCTTATCACATCGTCGAGACATCTCAAAGTGCTTCGCAGAATATATTGTCAAGTTTATTTTGTGCATCTGCAAAATGCAGCAAATACCATCGTGTTATTTAAGAAGGTGTGGGTGGAGTAAGGATACTTGCCCGAGGTTTCGCCCTGCTGGGAATCGAACCCAGGTGCTCTGGCGAGGCCACTAAACTATGGTACTCTTTGTCTAAATGTTGTGACTGACTATTATAAGCAAACGTAGCAGCCGATTGGCACACAGCAATAGCAGTATCAACCAGCAGCTTGACTACTCAATCAGAACGTGCAGTTGTATATTTTCACTATCTGTTGCAACTACCCTTGAACCAAAGGATCCAATATGGAATGTGGATTGTCACACAGACAGACATTTAATCTTTATTTATACTCATCTGGGAGGACTCCTGTGGGAGGCACTTTAAAAATGTAATTTTGTTGTTGGTGTGACTTAGCTTCATCTGTGCTCTTTATTTTGTTCCCGCCGTCGCTTGGCTACGTGCGGGCTCCATGACATACAATGCCACAGTCGGCTGGCGCTGCCACCCGTTGTCACTGCGTACTTACGTAGGTTCTCTGTGATGCACAAAGTCACATCACGCCTTTAATTTGGCGGCAGTAACTAGAGAAAAACACAAAACTGAAAAAAAAACTTATGCACGAAAGGAGACACCTGAAAACAAACATGCTCCATGTCATTCCTAGATGCAAGATCTTTCTGAGGAGGTATCAATCATGTCTCTACCTCAATCGGTTATTGAGATCCTTCTTGAAATGTAGACAAACGTCGTCGTTTTTCAGTATATAAATATGTATAAGAAGATAATAGATATGTAAAAATAGACAGAAGAAGATTTGACCTGCTTTATAGAAGAATGATGGCAGTAATAATAGCGGTAGACTTTTTGCCTACAAGTGGAGTTCTGTAGCTTAGTGTTTAGAGCATTCGCTTCGCAAGCGAGAGGATCTGGGTTTGATTCCTGGATTTATGTCAGGAAGTTTAAGTTTCCTTACTCCACAGGCCTTTGTTTATCTAGTAATAAATAGGAACCAGTTGCAAGTCGATTGGTGGAACGCTTTTTCCAGAAGTAATAATCCCTTCAAAATTTGTAAAATGAGTTGGTTACTCAATCCACGACACTGCTGTGCGCAATTTGCGGGCACATTTCACCAACAATATATACGATCAATTCAATTTACAGTATATTCCATGAAATGCTCTGAGACATCTAGAAGATGTGATAAGGTGCTATTTCAAATGAAAGGATTATTATTTGTAGTATTATCTGTGGTAATCCACTTCACTATTCCATCTTCTTCCCACTTTCCTCCCCCATCCACCCACCCGCCCACACACACTCACACACACCACTGACAAATTTGAGTGAAGTCACAAAGCATAGTGCTGCCTAATAGCTCCACTATAAACAAACAGTGACAGAGGTACAGATGTACATTCAGTACCTTAATATAGGGCAAACTGGCCTTCAAGGTTCAAACTCATAAAACAGCAAATGTCTAGGCTGTAAATTATTGTTGCTTTCAGAATCTTATCACACCAATGCCTTGAGATAGGAGACCTAATTAGCTCTTCCCTAAAGGCCGATAGTGGATCCACTATGTTAATCGTTAACATTTTCCAACATCAATAAACATGCCATAAGAACATAAGAATTAGGAGCAGGTGTAGGCCATTCAGCCCCTCGAGACTGCCCCACCATTTGATAAGATCATGGCTGATCTTCTGACCTAACTCTAGTTACCTGCCCCCATATTCCCTAATCCATCTATTTTTTTAAAAAAAGCCATAAACCCTATGGTTTGACTAAATATGGTGAAACAAGAGATCATCCAAAAGCATACTAATAAATTGAAGGTAAACGGAATTTAAGTTAAATGTTATAATAATCTTTGCATTTGGTTTAGCTCGTTTCACTCAGTTTGCATCCCTTTGCTATTGTTGTCAAGAAAAACACCTGCCAATTTTCTCTCCAATGAAGGCCCCAAATCATGCAAGGATACAATTCATTCAGCCACTCTCATCTCACCCAGATGGTCAATGTTTAGCTTTACTGTCTACAAATCAGGCCGGATAAGAGATACCTTATCAGAGTATATGAATTATGAAATCGTGCAAATATGGTAAAGCCAAACTATTATGTCAAACTAAGCCGAGAAAGTAGGAACAGAATCAATGAAAGTGGAAATAATGTTTTGGTCAGGCGAGTGTCTGACAGCTGTGGAAACCCACTACCATGCTTAAGAGTACAGTATTGGTAAAAAAAATTACATTTAGAGTGGTTGTTTGAAGTGAGGTTATTTCTGCACACAGACAATTGTAATAATGTAGAATGTACTATCCCAGAATGCTGTAGATGTTGTACCGAGCCCTGGGTCATCTTCCTGCCATGAAAAGCGCTGTACGGATGTAATTTGTTGTTGCTGTAGATGCAGAATTGTTGAGATATTCAAAGGGAAGAACAATAGCTACATGGGAAGTAAGGGTAATGAGGAATATAGTAAAATATAGGGAATTAGGCTCAAAGGATGTGTCATGAGTTAATAAAATGTCGGAACAGCTCAAATCTGCTGATTGTTTATCACTGTTGGTATGTTATTAATAGATAAAGTAAAACTGAACTTACAAACATGAGAGTTATTCAAACTAGTCAGAAGCTAAACAAGAGAGTCGACATACTGGAGAGATTAGATTAAGTGGGCCAAATCATCTTTGTACATTCCAGTACTATTTTATTTGTGAGCCCAGACAGGGTGCAATGGGGAGCATCACAGCCCAATCCCGCACTCATCTACATCTATATCTCCTAGCAAACAGTAATGATCAGGAGTAAGAACATGGGTTGTTTTTCCTTCTTTCCTCTTCAGGATTGAAAGGTTTTGTAGCACCTGTACAGCCAGGCCAGCTGAGATCAGTTAACTCAGCAAGGATAATGTGGCTCAGTTTCACCTTGACAAAAACAATCCAAACTATCCCAGTACAAATGTAATTATATATCAAGTTCTTATTTACAATTCAGGAGCTTTAAATACAGTACTTGATTAAGTTACAATGCCTTTAATATCTTGTTAGGAATGGAATTAAAATGTTATAAGAATAAGAGAAAATTTAGATAATTGATTCCACTGGGGAACAAAATGATTCTGTTCAGTATTATCTTTTCTTTGTGGGAGGTGAACGGCAGTAGTACTGTATTTATATCCTCAACTGGTCACATTGGATTCAAACAGAATATCCCCTTCCCCTCAACTTACAATAAAATAATGAGTCCGCAAATTATTTTAAAAGGGAATTAAATTGATGCTTGAAAAAGGCAGGACTATGTTTGTCCAGAATGATTTACCTAATCTCTGGAACTCCTGTCATTTCTATTGAACTAATTAGTCACATGTAATGAGGATTGATATACTTCTACTTGATGATACAACTAGCCAGGAAACGTAAGTACAGTACTCAATTCAGCCAAAGGTTTTGAGTAGGAAGCTAAATGAACCTTCATTATTGCACAGAAGGCCTGCATTGGCTGAAGGCCAAAATTAATGTTGCTTTTCTGTGCTTGCAAATCACCACAAAACATCAATTGAGTGACTCACGAGTTATTGTCTTTAATCTTCTGAGTACTGCAGTAGATAGGCTTTCGTTATTATCAAAATCACCATATTCTGCTTGGTAACAATATTAGTCAAGAGTTCACACTGCTACTCACCTTCTGTTGACTCCTGCCAGAAATGCAAGCTGTGTACAGCCTGTTTCCCTCACTGTCTTAGCTTGTCCACTGAGGCTTCAGTGGAACCATACTCCAGTAAGAGTTAGCGCGTTTGTGAGAGGAAGAAGCAACAAAATTGTAAAAATAATACCCAATCGAAATACTGTAATAGCAATCATTTTGCTGCAAACAATAGGATCAAACTCATGAGACATCCCTCAAGCTGCCCTCGTTAAACTCGCTTTCTGCTTAGCCCTGTTTTTGTGTTATTTAGGACACAGGCGCAAGATACTATTGTGCTATGATACGTTGCTACTCTGGAAACAGTCAGAGGAGATCAATAAGTGATTCTCACACCACTCAGAGTCCAGACATTTTACTGTTTCAACAACAAAAAATTGCATTTATTTTGTGCCTTTCACTTTGGGAAGATGTCCCACGACCCTGGACATTTGAGGGTTTACACCCGAGCTTGCGGTTGGATTCACAAGGAATGCAATAGGGGGTAGGAAGGGAAGATGACTGAAGGCTCGGTCAAAGAGGAAGGTCTTGAGGTGGACCTTGAAGGCTGGTGAGGGAAGGGATGAGATGAAGGGATTCCAGGATGGAGTTCCGGAGAATGGGGGCAGAAAGGCTGAAAGCCCGATTGCCGATGGTGGGGCAGCTAGGCAGGGGGGAATATAAAGCAGCTCAGTGCTATATAAAGGGCTGTTCAAGGTGCTGTAATTGCAATGAAACTTTAAACCAAGGTCTTTTTTTTGTCTATCAAGGTGGATGTTAAAAATCTTTTGAAAAGTGAGTCGTCACCTCTTTCCCCACCTACCAACACCTCCTTAGCCACCTCCCTTCAAGCTGATTTTGTGACATCCTCTTGACATGAAAGTTGCTATCTAAATGTAAAATTATTCATGTCATTCAGTTCATAGTAGTTTGTGGGTTGCTGCTGTGTGCAAACTGGCTGCTCCCTTCACCTACAAAATAGTCACTCCACATTACACTACATATTGTGAAGCACTTTCAGATGTTATGCTGGCGTGATAAAGCGCAAAAGCAAATACAAGGAATAATAATTCCATTACTTTCTATGCATTCTGACTTCAACACATTTAATGCACAAGTCACAAGTCTAGCTGCCCTCGATAACTTTTTATGTATACATCAGCTTCTGTCTATCCTCCTTAGACAGGAAGTTAACTTCAAGGCAACATGTCTTGAATAAGTCATCCTGTTATGTCTTATAATTGCCCAACTCATACATAAACCTGAATCCCATTCATTTTCCTATTAAAAACAATTTGATTTCTTTCAACAACAAATTACACTTGTATAGCAACCTCCAGGCAGGGTAGGTCTCAGTGCACTACCCTGTGGCAGTGCTGACTGTGGGCCGGGGTTGGGAGGTGGGAGGAGGCCGTATGAGGAAGATTTTCAGGTGGGACTTGAAAAAGAGGAGTGAAGGGGCAAGGCGATGGGATTGAGGGAGAGTGTTCCAGTGTTTTGGGACATAGGGGCTGAAAGCACGACCTCCGATGGTGGGGTGGAGGGTGCAAGGGACGAGGAGGAGGCTGGTATCAGTCGATAGGAGGTACCGGGTGGTGGATTGAGGGGCGAGGAGATCGGAGAAGTAGGGAGGTGCCAGAAAGTGAAGGGATTTGAATAAGTCCGATTTTACAAGTCATATAACTGCTAAGGCATAATGACTTATTGGTCCTAAATGATGGAAATCCTATTGATAGTGTGGAGTCCCATAGCTCGGTGGTTAGAGTACTCGCCTTGCAGGTGAAGATCTGGGTTTGATTCCCGGCGGGACAAAACCTCAGGCACGTTTCCTTACTCCACACGCCCGATAATAATCTCAAGAGAAAAAAATAAAATTGGTCTCTCAATCCACGACTGCCTGCGGGACACTCCTGTCCACAATTGGCTGCCGCGTTTCGCCCACAAACATACAGTCAATTCACTTTACGGTATTTTCTGTGAAGCGCTTTGAGACGTCGAGAAGGCATGAAACGCGCTGCGTCAAATGCAAGGATTATTATTATTGTGATTATAAATAATTTCCTAACTCACATCGATACAACCACACTCACTGGGGGCACCGATGAAGTCATTCAAATGTTAGTAACACTGCAGAGGGGTACATTTCGATACAATACTGGTAATAATTCAATGACAGTGTTTATAGTTCTTTGCAAGAAGTGTTGCCATTCATTGAGAATGCTTTCTGCACAGGGAGACATGTACATATATTGTACACTTGTATTTGTCGTAAATGGTATATCGATGGTATGGTCCCATTTCATGCCAGTTTTCCTGGGTGCATTTCTGTTTTTAAAAAGGGTTGTTAATGTGCGAACAGTACTGTTGGTGTTAAGTCTGTTATTTCAGACACAAATAGTTGTCCTGTTGGCGGTGGTCTCACTGAGCAGCGGGTGTCATTAATGTGGGTCGAAGCAACAGCAAGGTTGGCGTTTGAGGAAGGACTAGAGGCAACGCTGGGATGCCCTGCCTGCCTGCCTCCCTCCCTCTCTCCCTCCTTACCTCCCTCTCTCCTTGCCTGCCTGCCTCTCTCCCTGTCTCCCTACCTCCCTGTCTCCCTACCTCCCTCTCTCCTTGCCTGCCTCTCTCCCTGCCTCCCTCTCCCTCCCTCCCTCCCTGCCTGCCTGCCTGCCTCTCTCTCCTTGCCTGCCTCTCTCCCTGCCTCCCTCCCTCCCTGCCTCTCTCCCTCCCTCCCTGCCTGCCTCCCTCTCTCCCTCCCTGCCTGCCTGCCTCCCTCTCTCCCTGCCTGTCTCCCTCCCTCCCTGCCTGCCTCTCTCTGCCTCTCTCCCTCCCTCCCTGCCTGCCTCCCTCTTTCCCTGCCTGCCTCCCTCTCTCCCTGCCTGTCTCCCTCCCTGCCTGCCTCTCTCTCTCTCTCCCTGCCTACCTCTCTCTCCCTGCCTGCCTCCCTCCCTGCCACTCTCACTGCCTGCCTGCCTCTCTGCCTGCCTCCCTCTTTCCCCCTGCCTGCCTGCCTCTCTCTCCCTGCCTACCTCTCTCTCCCTGCCTGCCTCTCTGCCTCCCTCCCTGCCTCTCTCCCTCCCTCCCTGCCTGCCTGCCTGCCTCTCTCCCTGCCTGCCTGCCTCTCTCCCTGCCTGCCTCTCTCTCTCTCCCTCCCTGCCTCTCTCCCTCCCTGCCTGCCTCTCTCTCCCTGCCTACCTCTCTCTCCCTGCCTGCCTCTCTCTCCCTGCCTGCCTCTCTCCCTCCCTCCCTGCCTGCCTGCCTCTCTCCCTGCCTGCCTCTCTCTCTCCCTCCATGCCTCTCTCCCTCCCTCTCTCTCTCTCTCTCTCTCTGCCTACCTCTCTCTCCTTGCCACTCTCACTGCCTGCCTGCCTCTCTGCCTGCCTCTCTGCCTGCCTCCCTCTTTCCCCCTGCCTGCCTCTCTCTCTCTCCCTGCCTACCTCTCTCTCCCTGCCTGCCTCCCTCCCTGCCACTCTCACTGCCTGCCTGCCTCTCTGCCTCCCTCCCTGCCTGCCTCCCTCCCTCCCTGCCTGCCTCTCTCTGCCTCTCTCCCTCCCTCCCTGCCTGCCTCCCTCTCTCCCTGCCTGCCTCTCTCTGCCTCTCTCCCTCCCTCCTTGCCTGCCTGCCTCTCTCCCTGCCTGTCTCCCTCCCTGCCTGCCTCTCCCCCCCCTCCCTGCCTGCCTCCCTCCCTGCCACTCTCCCCACCTGCCTCTCTCCCTCCCTCCCTCCCTCCCTGCCACTCTCCCTGCCTGCCTCTCTCTGCCTCTCTCCCTCCCTCCCTCCCTCCCTCCCTCCCTCCCTGCCTCCCTCCCTCCCTCCCTCCCTCCCTCCCTCCCTCCCTCCCTGCCTGCCTCCCTCCCTCCCTCCCTGCCTGCCTCCCTCCCTGCCACTCTCCCCACCTGCCTCTCTCTCTCCCTCCCTGCCACTCTCCCCACCTGCCTCTCTCCCTCCCTCCCTGCCTGCCTCCCTCCCTCCCTGCCACTCTCCCTGCCTGCCTCTCTCTGCCTCTCTCCCTGCCTGCCTCCCTCCCTCCCTGCCTGCCTCCCTCCCTCCCTGCCTGCCTCCCTCCCTCCCTCCCTCCCTGCCTGCCTCCCTCCCTCCCTGCCTGCCTCCCTCCCTGCCACTCTCCCCACCTGCCTCTCTCCCTCCCTCCCTGCCTGCCTCCCTCCCTGCCACTCTCCCCACCTGCCTCTCTCTCTCCCTCCCTGCCTGCCTCCCTCCCTGCCACTCTCCCCACCTGCCTCTCTCCCTCCCTCCCTGCCTGCCTCCCTCCCTGCCACTCTCCCTGCCTGCCTCTCTCTGCCTCTCTCCCTCCCTCCCTGCCTGCCTCCCTCCCTCCCTGCCTGCCTCCCTCCCTCCCTCCCTCCCTGCCTGCCTCCCTCCCTGCCACTCTCCCCACCTGCCTCTCTCTCTCCCTCCCTGCCTGCCTCCCTCCCTGCCACTCTCCCCACCTGCCTCTCTCCCTCCCTCCCTGCCTGCCTCCCTCCCTGCCACTCTCCCTGCCTGCCTCTCTCTGCCTCTCTCCCTCCCTCCCTGCCTGCCTCCCTCCCTCCCTGCCTGCCTCCCTCCCTCCCTCCCTCTCTCCCTCCCTGCCACTCTCCCCACCTGCCTCTCTCCCTCCCTCCCTGCCTGCCTGCCTGCCTCCCTCTCTGCCTCTCTCCCTCTCTGCCTCTCTCCCTGCCTGCCTCTCTCTGCGCTCTCTCTGCCTGCCTCCCTCCCTCCCTGCCTGCCTGCCTCCCTCCCTCCCTGCCACTCTCCCCACCTGCCTCTCTCTCTCCCTCCCTCCCTGCCTGCCTCCCTCCCTCCCTCCCTCCCTGCCACTCTCCCTGCCTGCCTCTCTCTGCCTCTCTCTCTCCCTCCCTCCCTGCCTGCCTCCCTCCCTCCCTGCCTGCCTCCCTCCCTCCCTGCCACTCTCCCTGCCTGCCTCTCTCTGCCTCTCTCTCTCCCTCCCTCCCTGCCTGCCTCCCTCCCTCCCTCCCTCCCTGCCACTCTCCCTGCCTGCCTCTCTCTGCCTCTCTCTCTCCCTCCCTCCCTGCCTGCCTCCCTCCCTCCCTGCCTGCCTCCCTCCCTCCCTGCCACTCTCCCTGCCTGCCTCTCTCTGCCTCTCTCTCTCCCTCCCTCCCTGCCTGCCTCCCTCCCTCCCTCCCTCCCTCCCTGCCACTCTCCCTGCCTGCCTCTCTCTGCCTCTCTCTCTCCCTCCCTCCCTGCCTGCCTCCCTCTCTCCCTCCCTGCCACTCTCCCTCCCTCCCTCCCTGCCTGCCCCCGGCTGTGCCGCTGTCCCTGTGCACGCCTCCAAGTGGGTGGTGCCTGCGATGAGAGCCAGTGAGTGTGGCTGACAGGCAAGACAGGCAGTGAGGGCTGCTCAGAGACCGACACACAACAAACCAGGGCAGCCCCCCCCCAGCCCCCCCCCCCCCCCCCCACACTCACTCACTCACTCACACACACTGCCAGCAACTGAGAACCGGCAAGACACACACAGGCAACCAGCGAGCCTCACCTGCCGTGCAGGCAGTCACTGACACACACACGCCTTCATTGCCACTCAACAGGTGCCATGGTAAGTGTCAGGCGTTTCAGTATTTCTGTCTTGTTTTTAACTCTTTGTGCTTCTAGTCTCTGTCTGTCTCTCTCTGTGTCTCCCTGTCTCTCTCTGTCTCTCTCTCTGTGTCTCTCTGTCTGTCTCTCTCTGTGTCTGTCTCTCTCTCTGTGTCTCTCTCTCTCTCTGTGTCTCTCTCTGTGTCTCTCTCTGTGTCTCTCTCTGTGTCTCTCTCTCTGTGTCTCTCTCTGTGTCTCTCTGTGTCTCTCTCTCTGTGTCTGTGTCTCTCTCTCTGTGTCTCTCTCTGTGTCTCTCTCTGTGTCTCTCTCTGTGTCTCTCTCTGTGTCTCTCTCTCTGTGTCTCTCTCTCTGTGTCTGTGTCTCTCTCTCTGTGTGTCTCTCTCTGTGTCTCTCTCTCTCTCTGTGTCTCTCTCTGTGTCTGTCTCTCTGTGTCTCTCTCTCTCTCTCTGTGTCTGTCTCTCTCTGTGTCTGTCTCTCTCTCTGTGTCTCTCTCTGTGTCTCTCTCTCTGTGTCTCTCTCTGTGTCTGTCTCTCTCTCTGTGTCTCTCTCTGTGTCTGTCTCTCTCTGTGTCTGTCTCTCTCTCTGTGTCTCTCTCTGTGTCTCTCTCTCTGTGTCTCTCTCTGTGTCTCTCTCTCTCTCTCTCTCTGTGTCTGTCTCTCTCTGTGTCTGTCTCTCTCTCTGTGTCTCTCTCTGTGTCTCTCTCTCTGTGTCTCTCTCTGTGTCTCTCTCTCTCTCTCTCTCTGTGTCTGTCTCTCTCTGTGTCTGTCTCTCTCTCTGTGTCTCTCTCTGTGTCTCTCTCTCTCTGTGTCTCTCTCTCTGTGTCTCTCTCTGTGTCTCTCTCTGTGTCTCCCTGTCTCTCTCTGTGTCTCTCTGTGTCTCTCTCTGTGTCTCCCTGTCTCTCTCTCTGTGTCTCTCTCTGTGTCTCTCTCTGTGTCTCTCTGTGTCTCTCTGTCTCTCTGTGTCTCTCTCTGTGTCTCTCTCTGTGTCTCCCTGTCTCTCTCTGTGTCTCTCTGTGTCTCTCTGTCTCTCTGTGTCTCTCTCTGTGTCTCTCTCTGTGTCTCTCTCTGTGTCTCCCTGTCTCTCTCTGTGTGTGTCTGTGTCTCTCTCTCTGTATGTCTCTCTCTGTGTCTCTCTCTCTGTGTCTCCCTGTCTCTCTCTGTGTGTCTGTGTCTCTCTCTGTGTCTCCCTGTCTCTCTCTGTGTGTCTGTGTCTCTCTGTATGTCTCTCTCTGTGTGTCTGTGTCTCTCTGTATGTCTCTCTCTGTGTGTCTGTGTCTCTCTGTATGTCTCTCTCTGTGTCTCTCTGCCTCACAGCAAAGAGCAGACACGTTGAGTGGGGGAGAGAGAGAGAGACGCGCAGCTTAGCTCTTCCCGTCCTCCGAAGTTCGCATTTATCGCAAAGCAGCTAGCTGAGGGTGGAAACGGTTTCATTCATTTCCTCCAAATGCTTGTGACTTCAGAGGGTCACCCACAAGCAGCCGAGCGGCCAGTGGAGCTCACCGTGTGTCTGGGGATGGCTTGTACCTGTGCAGCGATGTGACTGCGAGGAATTTGGACCTCAGTCGTGTGAGTCAGTCACTACACTACAGTCACTCACTCACTCACTCACTCAGATCAGTGAGCCTCTCTCAGCACTCGCTGAAGAGGAAGTGTGTGGTGTGGGTGAGTTAGTCAGTGAGTTGAGTTAGAGTTAGAGTTAGAGCCCGGATTGTAAGAAAGCTTCCTGTTTCTTTTTTTTAATCAAAAATTCAAAGAATTAAAACAAACAAAAAAGCAGTCACATCCAATTGGCCAAAGGGTTGGAGAAGCTTACAGCGTTTGTGATGAGCTTGGGAGCCGGGTTGAATTCACCATTGGAAGTTTATCAGGTGTAAATCTCAACAAAAAAAAAGGCGGGGGGGGGTGGGGGGTGGGGGGGGGGGGGGGGGGGGGTTACTGATCCCACACTTCACTATTTTGCTTTTTTTGTTTTTTAAAAAAAGAGCCTATTTTCAGCCTTTTCTTGCCTGACTGGCTCATGGTTTTTAACCATTTCCTTTTTGGAAAGCAAGCCTTGCAGCGTCCAGAGTGAACTGCATTAGGCAGGTATTTAAACTGGTCTTGTGCCAAACCCATATTGACAGAATTGCCCATCAATGTACCCTCAGTTGTACCAGTCAGTAATTTGCTGCTGTGGGATCTTGTCCTGTTTAGTGCCTAATGTGTATGTGCGAGGCCATAAATGACCGTGATGTGATTTGCAATTCTATGTTGCGCCTTGGGACGTCCTCCCGACGTGAAAGGCGCTTTATAAGTGTAATTTGTTGTTGTCTCAGTCTTGCCAATGGACTCAGTGGTGTAACACAAGCCACTTTGTCGGAAGGTAAGGAAGGACATTGGAAGCCAATTCAACATTGACCAACAACTAATCAAAGAGTGGCCATAACTTACCCACCTGATAACCTTGGGCAAGGAACTTTGTGAGATGCTGAGAAGTATATGTGTCCTACAGTGCACCATGAAGTGGGTGGGGGAGAGGGAGGAAAATATAGGCAGGAAAAATGTTTCAATCTTAAACCTCAAGACCACATTGTCTGTATAAAACTGCATCATTTTAGAAAACTCTCAAGTTCAGAACACATTTACAGGTAGAGTTTCTGCAGTTCATATTGAGTAGTAGTCTGTCTTCCAAATTCAGACTGAATTGAATAATTTTCCAAATGTCATTGTACATTGAGCGATAAAGGGTCACTGTAACCATTTTAAGTGCTGTATTATATTTCCCCAAACAGATTCAGAAGGAATACCCTGTTGTATACTTTAATATTAATAATCCTTAATATTAAATCCTTGCATTTAATATAGTGCTTTTGACGTCTTCCAGACATCTCAAAGTGCTTCACAAAGTATACTGTCACTTGAATCGACTGTATATTTGTGGGTGAAACGCAGTAGCCAATTGCGTACAGCGTAGTCCCACAAAGAGCCGTGGACTGACATGACCAATTTTATTATTGCCTTTACCTTTTATTTTCTGGGTTAACATGGAAATGAACAGTATTTTTCTTGACGACATCTGATTGTAACGTTTAAGGTCCCACAATGTGTTGCCTGTCGAATAAATGTTTCTCTGCACACCTTATAATTCTGATTGGTTATTTCATAATTTAGGTGTTCCCCTGACTTGGGCAGTGTCATTCTCACCTCTGAGTCAGAAGGTGGTGGATTTAAGTCCCGCACCAAGGCTGTTTGGTAATAGTCTAGGCCGATCTCTGTTAATGCCACGCTGGGGCTGTGCTGCATTGTTGGGTGGGATGTTAATCTGAGGTCTCGTCTCCCTGTCCTGCCTATTAAAGATATCATACCATCATTTGAAAAGAGTAGGGAGTTTCTCACGGTGTCTAAAGCAACACTTCCCCTAAATAAAAGAGTTCATTCATTCACGGCTGTTTGTGGGACAACAGTTACAACTTGCATTTATGTTATTTTTACATAACTGCAGGGCGGTCCCCTGAGCGCTCAGCAGTGGCAGAACTTGATGCTGGGCCGGGGTGGGGGGGGGGGTGGGGAGATGGCTATAAATATGGTCAAAAAGGAAGATCAGTCATGATCGAGGGCGTAAGGATTAGGGGACAGAGTCCCAAACCTTCGGGCGTAATGGCTGAAAGTGTGGTTGCCGATGTAGCTGAGGCGATGAGGGATAAGCAGGAGGCCGGAGTTAGTCGAGTAGAGGCAGGAGGTTGAAGGGCAAACACAGCCAGAAAGGTAGGCAGTGGCCAGGGCGTAAATTGATTTCTAGACGAGTGAGAGAATCGTGAAATTGATCCATTCTATAATCAGGAGCCAGTGGGGTCTGGTGAGCACTTGTGTGATTGAGGTATGGAGTTTAGTGTGGATTAGAAGACAGGCAGCAACGTTCTGAATCAGTTGTAGTTTGTGGGTAGTGGAGCTGGCGAGACTGGTGAGGAGGGCATTACCGTGTGCAAAATTGGCTGCTGCGTCCATCCGCAAGAATAGTTACAGTACTCTACAGTATATCCTGCCACACACTTTGAGATGTATTGACAGTGTGATAATGTGCTATACAAAGTGCAAGGATTATTTTAGTTAGAATGAAATGATAAGTTGGTTCCCATTTGACAGTCCACTGTATCTAAAAATGTCATGTCATTTTGCTATGAGTAAAAACCAGAGTTTGGAATACTTTTCAAGCACGATATTATAAAGTTGCCATGCCTGCTTATTTCTAAGAAGGCACGTTTATCAGATGAAACTCGGTTTCATATCATTACGGATCTTGCACATTTAGTGTAAAACTTGTTATGCACATCTAATGTCTGTGTTGAATATGAGGCTGTAAGACATTTGTTGCTACTTCAGCAAATATTAGTGCCTAACATGAAGTTTACATTTAGAAATGTATCATGTATTAAAAATTATCTGAATGTGTGGGAGATGGAATGTCCTACATACCCATGCGCAATTGCGATGTCTGTAAAGCTGGTCACACTGTGGTTGTACATTAGTTTTTTGTTGGGTAAAATACTGATATCTCAGTAAACAGCAGTGGTAATAGCTTCAAAAGCATTGGAATTGAGAATGTTTTGTGTGTGATTTGTCCCTCTGTATGAGGATTGGGTGTCTGTCACGATATACAGTACTGTAAGTTTCTAAATTGAAACCACGTTGCAGACCCAAAGCCTAACTGAGTAAAGAATACAAAAGGTCTTGTACTTTTGTATCTTTACAGGATTGGTTGTGGATGAAGAAGACCTTTTGCCCCATCTAATCTCATCCTTCCCAGAACATCATCCTCCCATCACAGCACCAAGGTGGTTTTTTTAAAAAAAAATATGAAGAAAGACTGTAGTATGTACCCTACAGACATTGTCATTGAATGAAATTGAAGCGTGAGAGGTATAATTATACACCATTTCTCTGGTAACCATCAGTAGTTCCGTTTTTAGTATCTGTTTTCAAATCGTTGCACCTGAATAACAGATCACACCCACCGTATAAGGAGAGTACTATTACACTGTGTCACAATAGTGCTATTCAAAACCAAACTGTTGCAGTACAGTAACCTATCAGAATTCAGAGTTATAACTTCGTGATGATGACAGTAAAATTTATACCACACTAACTTCCCGTAGACTATATACTTACAGGTATGTAACAAAAATCCCCCCAAGACAATACTATTTCTGGTTTAAAAATGATCAGTTTTCCAGTGAGCTGGGCTAAAGTTATTAACCAGTTATCTCGCTTTCATTTTACAGAGGAAGTGGTTGCCTTTTGAAAGCTACATTCATAAAGTTTTAAATGTGTATTAAAAATAGCACATGCAAAACACTGCATCCCACAAGACCATCTTCAAAAAGCGAACCTTCCTTTAGGTGAATTCTCTCTTCCAAATTGCTGGTATACGTACACCTTTGCTTTGGCTCTGAACTTGTCAGAGATGAATGAAGCTGTTTCACGTTGCTTTTTTTGTAGCGTTGTATGTCAAACTAACATTACAGCTGTTGTTCAGAATAAATTTTCTGGGACAACTTTTTAAATGTTTGTGCAGTTAGATCCCGTAGTTGAGAGTTGCAGCTGATGAATAAGTACACTGTCAGTGTAGTGGGTTTTACATAAAAGCACTGCTGTCACACTGTGTATATTGAGAAAGTGTGCTGTGAAATACCGTTTTTGGGTTGTATCATGGTTCAGTGACTGATGGGTGATTCATAGAAAGTTTGCAGAGGAGGTTTCGCCATTCACCTCTTGTGCTAGCTCCTCTCTAATCCCATCTCCCTGTTCTTTCTTCATTACCTTTAATATGATTTGTCCAAGTATTTATGGATATCCTTTTCAAATAGAGTTATCAACTCAGTTTGTGGTAAAGCCGTTCCTTGATCTAACATTTTGTGGGGGGTGGGGGAGGGGGGGATG